>OX596373.1:4252000-4859428 GCA_951394395.1 Colostygia pectinataria | reverse complement strand
ATTTTGACGCTAATTTCGCTTAAATTATTATGATTATGAAGGTAAATAAATTACAATAAAATTTTCCTTTGAAATTTCCTTGCAACCAGGGAGGAGAGTTGTGGTTTAAGGAAGGTTTAGGGGTTGTCTTAGCTTATTAGCATTTCAATAATAATGCCGAGCTTTGAAGAGGTTTTAACTTTATGCAGGAGCAGAGAGAGAAAGATACTTAACAACAATGTCTCGGGGTGATGGACGCAGTGCAGTGCCACGCAAACACTTAAAAACTTTAATCTTTGGGTGGCACTGCATTTGTATTAGTCAGGCGTGGTGCTTAACATCAGGTAACTTAACGCAAAAATAAGACCAGAAGATAGTTCATCATTATTTTTCTTTCTAACTGCAATGGAATTTAGCACAAACTTAGTATTGAGTTACCACTACGCGAGCAAAGCCACGTGAAAGCGTTGCTGCTATATATAAACAGGGGTTTTACCACAGAAAATTAAGTGCCTGTCTACCTAGTTTACCTCGTAAAAGGAAGTCGGTTTAAAAGGCTTACCTACCTATCCATTAAGTAGGTACATCACGCAAGCACACACTGTATAATATGTATAGGACCTTGTAAGATTCTAAAGGAATGAGTAGAATAATAATGTTTATCTGAAGACGTGGTACACAAGGTATTTATTATACTAACAGACCTGTAGGTTTGAACGAAACTTGGTCGCCACTTCTGTGGCATAATAAAAACAGAGATTTCACTCCCACTGGGAGTCAATGGGAAAAAACTTCCCGTTGGTTCCCATTTTTACATGGGGACGAATGGGAAGTTTTTTTTCCCGCTCTTCCCCACTCCAATTTAAATGGGGACGAGCTTGAATTAATTTTTCCATTGGTCCACATTAGAATGATATCTCGAACTATAGACAAACAAATATGAAAAAAGCAATTGATATGCATCCTGAAAAGTAAACCGGAAGTCTCAATGCAAGTTTTACAGCTATACTGTTTGACGGCAGAAAGTTCAAAGTTCAATATTAAATATAATTATTCTAAGATATAAACTCTAATAAAGATTGGGCACGGAGGCAAACTTTGCTCCTGATTTGCAGTTCAGTTCAGAGACAGAGCAGATTAGTACTTCCAGTCGTCAGTCAGTCACCAGTCATGTAAACTATTTGACCTAAGTGTCTGCGCTTCTCGTTTTATTGTGGGCTAAAATAAATGATACATTAATGTGAAGAAGGATCGTTTGCGCATTTATCGTGGAGATGATTCATTGTGGGCATCCACTGGGAAATAATAAAGGCTGCCCACACGTCTATCCCAATAGGGTGACTATAAATTAAGAGGTTTGTATAATCAAGTCTATAATTTTACAAAAATAGTAAATCTATTGAGGCTATGAGACAAAAATTTTGAGTCTTGATGAAAAAAAAAATGAAAACAACATATGATGAAACTAGCTGCTATCTAGAATAAAATAATAACCTAGGTATTACCTACTTATAAACACATTAATATTTCAAATTCCAAAATGTTTACGACAGTTTACGCTTATACCGCTGGCTTTCGCTTGCGGCTTTGCTCGCATCTGGATCAGTTTGATGATGGTCTATAATATTAGCATTGTGTAGTAAAGCCTGGATCAGAGCACAAAATGTCCATACTGCTACTAATCTCTGGTAACCCTACGAAAACGATACCGTGAAATGAAAACCACTGTGTCACGATGAGAACCCAATCTCTCCATTAAATCGATTGCACTTTTGTCTCTTCTCGCATCACTTTATCTAGAACTTTATATCTCTATCGATTTGCAAAAACTTTTTGATTATTTTTTAATAGAAATCGACGAGACGAAATAAGAAAAGCATTTTTTTTCACCAAGTAATTTTATTTGCTGCAGTGCCCTTCAAATCTAAAGACAGTAATGCTTGTAACAATACGCTTAGACAGCATTTATCTTGTACTGCGATGGTATCCGACGACGGACTCTTGCTGAAAGATTCTAACCCTTGATTAATGATTATGTATTTTATTTGTACTTGATTTCACTTGGTTTCAATCAAAAACTGATGTATTTTTTGTATGAATATACGGCGGCTTATTGACAGCGCACTGATTGGTATTGGATTGCAGCTGAGTTACGTAATTGCCCAGCAGCAAATTTTGAAAAAAAACGTCTTAACTAACTGCGTTTTGATAGGGATAATCTAATGGGCAATGTCTTGTGATAGACTAAGAAACTAGCTAAAATGATACATAAAAAGCTATGCGTGGTCAAAAAACAAAAAAAACGCATTGTCTTGACAATCTCCTTCATTTTTCGTCGGTTAAAAACCGATGGAAATCAAACTGCTAGTAAACATAACAGATTTGTAAACGCAATCAAACAAATCCAGCAACACACATTTTATATTTATATTAACAACGACGTAAACTTTTAAGTAATTAAATATTTTAAACATTTTTCACCCATTCTCACACGTAGCATTAATTCAGATCAAAACTGTAACGAAATAAAAATACTCCAGCTTCATATCAATTTTATAATTGAAGCAATAAATTCACTTTGAAATGTTATCGGACCAATATAATAAAATCTAGGTCTGCCTGCGCGGTATTCCAATGTGCCAATATAAAATTTTGAGTTGTTAATTTGTAGAATTGTCAATTTAGCATATTTTTAACAGATTCTGTAAAGATTTGTGTAGGTTTATAAAAAATATAAATAAGTTTGTTTTACCAATGTAATTAATTTTTATTTAAGGTCATAAACCTCTCAACAGAAAAAAAGCGGTAGTAACCTTGATCACTAATTTATTCAGTCAGTTTACTGTGTAGAACTTATAAAAATTCAGTCAATGACATTTTTTATCAGCTTATTGCCAGCACTTTCTTTTTCTACTTGTAGTCAACTGCCGTTTTAAAAAATACTACCTATTTACCTATTTATAAAATTTTGGTAATTTGATTTGATCATTATTTCAAAAATATGTGCGTAATTACGAATATCCGTTTTGTAAACAACTGTTTCATTGCTGGCATGCTAAGTTTACACGAGTCGAGTTACTAGAACATAAGGACAAGCTTATTGGCCCGGTGGTCAGAAGTGGCTTCGATTCCTTTTAGACAAACGAAATCACTTCACACTTTATAAATGTGAAAGTTAGGATGTCTGTTTGGATGGATTTGTTTCCTCTATAATCACTGAACCGATTTAGCTAAAATTTAAAACATAGATAGATAATGATTGGTATTAGGTTATAGGTAACATTTATCCCGAAAAAAATTACAGTTCCCGAGTTTCACGCGAACGAATTCAGCTGTTTCTAAGTACCTATGTTTTAAAAAAAAATATAAGTATTCTATCAGTTAACTGGTTCCCATAGTACAAGCTTTAATTAGTTTGGGGATAAATGACGCGATTCAGCTAGGTAGGTCCAACTTCGATAAAGAGGTCAGCCGACGAATCCAACTCGGATGGGCAGCGTTCGGGAAGTTACGGCATATTTTCTCGTCACAGATACCGCAGAGCCTCAAGACGAAAGTCTATAATCAGTGCGTGTTGCCAGTGATGACTTATGGCACTGAAACGTGGTCGCTAACTATAGGTCTCGTTCAAAAGCTCAAAGTCGCCCAACGAGCTATGGAAAGAGCTATGCTGGGAGTTTCACTACGCGATCGAATCCGCAATGAGGAAATCCGTAGAAGAACCAAGGTCACCGACATAGCTCTTAGAATTAGTAAGTTGAAGTGGCAATGGGCAGGCCATATAGCTCGCAGAACCGATAACCGTTGGGGAATAAAGGTTCTCGAGTGGCGACCACGAACTGGAAAACGAAGTGTAGGACGGCCCCCCACTCGATGGACCGATGACATTAAAGCGGTCGCAGGAAGTCGGTGGATGGTGAAGGCCCAAAATCGGTCGTCATGGCGCTCTTTGGGGGAGGCCTATGTCCAGCAGTGGACGTCTATCGGCTGATATGATGATGATGAAATAAAAGTGTATAATAAGTATGCCTTTTGTCTATTATTTTACTAACACTTCTTTAGTTGACTGTACTAAAATTCACCCAAAGTAAAAGTGGTGTGAGTTGCAGAATGCTTTTTTACGATTCGTCAACTCACACCAGTTGGGACAAGATTTATGATGTGAGTTGACGAACGACTCAAAGTCACAAGGATCATTTGGATCGATTGTTAATGCTAGTTACTGCATTTGTGTAAATAATTGTTAAACGTAAAACGTATGTAAATTTATTGTCCGTCGGGATTACGATAGTACAATAACGTACGTTCGTGTTACTGAATGGTCCATTTATCCGGAAAATCTAAATGTATATACAAGCATATTACGCTGTTTTAATACAAATTTAAGTGAGAAAATACAAAATGCTGATATATGAGGGACCAATCACAGTCTTGTAGCTATATTATTATTAATTACCGTTATAATTAAAATCGAGCTATATTAATGTCCCGTATAAAAGCAATATCTATTACCCAGAATGGTTAGTTGATTTTAAATGATATTACACCAAGTTATTTTCAATAAAATTATACTTTAACCACCACGTGATAGGATCCGTAATAAAGAAATCTAGACGTATCATCATTCGCGCTTTGCCATCTTGAGACGTACATCAAGTCTCATGTGCCAGTAATTTTATCGATAACCATACCTTCATTACTGCTTGACGGCCAAAATTGGTGATAATATATTTATTGATCACAGTTAAGGTTTGAGCACATTAAATCGGGCCGCAGCGGGGCGGAGCGGGCTGCAGTGCAGCGCAAAAGCACATTAGTGACGGGCTGGGTCGCAGTGCACTGACGTATTTTGAGTACAGTATACTGCCAGAATTTGCGTACAACTGTACATCATGGATAGCTCTGACGAAGAACTTTTTTTTTTTGATTGCTGCTATAGCGCACTGTTGACGAGGCGCAGCGGGTCGGGGCGGGTCGCATCTCACGGATCGACATCTCATCTCCGCCTCGCGATATTGCGAGCCGCTGCGGCCCGACACAGTGTGCGATAGCTCATACAAATGGGATTCAAGCGATCTGAGCAGATTTTTGCGCTCCGCCCCGACACGCTGCGGCCCGGCATAATGAGCTAAACCTTTTATGAAGGTTTACGTTTTTATAAACACCAGGAAATCCTGTGCTATCAGTGACAGTTGTGACTCGCAATTTGATAATATTCACCTAAAATACTGGACAATAAATTTTATAATAATAACAAAAGGTTTGATTAAAGTTCATGCAAGAAATAACAATTTATCATCATGAAAAATGTTTTACTCAATATTATTACAAAAATAAATGTTAATTAAATATTTCTCTAGATGTTTTTATGGATGTAGTACGTCCCCAAAAAGCTACTACTTTTTAAATTATAGTATAACATTAGCACACCATTTCTAAATATCAAGTAAACGCCTTCTCATAGACAGAAAATAAACCCATATCTTCAAAACGTCTATAAAGCCTAGATCAAAAGACATGTCCTCATAAATCATATTAATTAATTTGTAAGAACAAAATATAGACAATGCAATAATTAAAACGAAAACGCAAAACGCTAAATCAGCATCAGAGAGCTTGAGATTTGAACGCTTCCGGATACGCGGCGGGTTGAGACGGAAGAGGTACAGATTTGGTTATCGCACTTTTATGTTAGTAAGTTCGTACGAGCTATTGGCCAATTCGGTGATACAATATAACCTAGCTTTACCCAACAGTAAAAAATGACCCACACAATTATTATACAAAACTACGATAACTTAAACAACACCTCAGACTTAGAACAAATATTTGCAGATTATGCAAACATGTTCTACAGCGGGAATTGACCCCGCAACCTCTTTTCAACCAGGCCCTTGCCCATCGCACCACTGAGGTCATCATGCTAGATATATATGTACTTTGCATTTTTCGAAACCCGCTCAAATAACTTTGTATTTTTAAAATGGTTATTCCCGAGATAGAAAGTAGCCTATGTGGTATTTCAAGATTTAAGCCATCTACATTCTAAATTTCATCACAATCGGTAAGGCCGTCACGAAGCAAACATTTACATACACCACCCCGCGCATCTAGACTCTCGCATTCTACCTAACCTTAGATCACTTACGAGTATGTTCGTTATTTCAGCTGTCATTATCGCTTATCGCTAAACTACGCAATATTTTTTTGTCTAGAAGTCTGAAGCTATTAATGGGTGTGTGCAATTCCCTTGACGTAAATAGCTTCACCTCGATTCCCAACTCGAATGGATTAAGGGTAATGAACATGTCATATACAAACATGGCTGTCTTTAGAAGATATAACGTTGCTCTAAATAAATAACATCTTAACTTTCTTGGAATAGTGATTGTAATTCTGAGGCTGGATTTGATCAAAATCGAATGAGCAGACTTCTTGGAATGAATTGTAGTTATTCGCTAGTTAACTGTCATTTTTGTTGTATAATATTTAAAACTTCTTATTCCACGGAATAGTTATTCCAGAAGTTGGTCGAAACCACCCTCAGAAATATTAATAATTAATTTAAATAAATTATTATTTATATTTAGAAAAAAAAACACATGAAATAATTTTTAGCATAACTATGTAATAACACTGAAATTGGACTTAGCATTTATTTCCAAGTCAAAGGTGAACAAGTGAAGTGTGGGCAAAGGTAGCCACTGAGTGATATCCTGATCCAGTGAGAAAGCAACGTGGTAAACTAAATTCAAGATAGCGGGAAGAACAAGGCAGATTCCTTGTAGATTCACTAATCTTGTGTGTGTAGCTCGGGATCAAGAAGCCTGGGTTGAGAGTCATTTCCAGAAGTGTGACACAAATGGCTGATGTATTTATCAATCAGCCCCAGCAAGGTAGATAGTAAGCTCTATTATTAAGAGAAATGCTGCTATTAAAATGATTGTTTCCAGAGGTGCCAAACGCTTATAAATGATATTATTTAGCATTTATTTTTTTGTAAGCTGATTGGCACATATTTTTACGAAGAGTGAAGTTGAGTAGATCTAGGGTGGTACGTAAAACTCAAGGACTTGAAAAGTACAAAAAAACTATATATTTCAGTTATTTTGTTTAAAAAATGAAAAAACCCCAAAGGAATAAGACGCCAACAAAGACAGGTTATAACGCTTTCAGAACCTACAAATTCCGACGACTTCAATTCACACTACCCAAGACAAAGGCTCCGCGGAACAGACAATGAAAGGCTCCAATGAACAACGCCCCATTTTACTGCTACATTCGTAATCTTACAAAAGCAGACCCAGTTACATTTCGAGATCGTAAAAAAATCTCTAAAAAAGGCCAATTTTTTCAAGCCATCAACGACAGAACACCCCTATTCAGCTGTCTGCGCGATGGCCATTCTATCCGCTGTTATCATGGAAACGACTACCTCAATTATATTGCTTTTGTTAAGTAGGAAGCTTTTGTGGAATTTAGACAGGTTCTTTTCTGTAAGTAGTGCTGAGAGGATTATACCAACTCCCAATTCTCTGGGATTATAATAATACTAACCTTATAGCTAGTCATCTCTCTCATTTTTTTAGTGGTAGAAAAGGAAAAAGTACTTGAAACTGAAACGTGCTTCTGGAGGTTGGAGTTCTGTATTTAATAAAGAGTATAAAGTAAAGATAGGTGTTTATGAAACAAAAAAAACCAAAGATAATGAGAAGTTTAATAGGCTTGTTAATGGCAAGGTAGAACTGGCACGGCGACACGGTCTGGTCGCCAGTTGAACAGGAAACTCCTGCATTGTTTAAAGCCATACCATGGCTAGGCCCAGACCAGAATGAACTGTTTACTTACGAGCGCTTGTTGATGAGCCCTGACGTACCCAAGTCTCATCCGACTGTGTCCAAGAACAAGCGCTTTTACTTTTTTTTGACTGAGCAAAATAATCACACCTTAATAATTTTATATCGATAATAATTGCTTGGCTACATCATCATGATCATGACAGCCATCTAATGTTACTGCTGCTGGTGACATAATTCACCACGCGCTACGGTAAACTTTATTTGAAATATCTTTATTAAGAAAGAAAGAAAGAACACTTTATTGGGTCCGCACATTTTTACATAAATTAGGTACTAACTATTAGGTACTACTCATACGTATCTACCCTCAGGTACTAGAACTTAGGAGTCCTTTCAGATCATACTAAAAACCACCATATTAGGCACATAATAACACATAAAAAAAAGTAGATAGGTAATGCTGTATTATGAATGTGGGGCCACTTAGAACTAGCATTCAAAGTGGCTACTGGTATTCTGTCAATGAAATGCTATTTGAATGCCTGTTGCAAACAGAATTTCCTCACCGATTTATAATGCAGAGAGTGTACCTCGCATTTCGCAAAAACTGCTTCCTAAACAATTAACACTACACGTTCTGTTATATCTCAATTTACTTAAGATTACTCAGATCAAATCTTAGCGTGTATTTACTCACGTCCGCTCTGAGGATGGAATAATAATGTTTTCGTAGGGAATTAGAGGTAATAAATCCTCGTCGCTTTGTACTTCGTTTTGTTGTGGTTGAGCTCGCGCATCTACAAGACTTCCTCTGACGTGAAACATACTCGTACAACTCTGACAGCATCATCATTATTATCATCATGACAGCCTTCTAATGTTCCCACTGCTGGGATACTGGCCTACTCTCGAACGAGAGTGATTGGGTCATTATCCACACACGACCCAATGCGGATTGGTGGATGGCACATGTCTTTCGAATTGTTAGTTCTTGCAATGTGCACGACCAGGTTTGACGAAAAACTAAAAAACATAAAAACATTTTTTTTACTTCAGTATAATACACAAAGTTAACCAAAAATTACATGGACAGAGATGGACAATTCTGTTGTTGTTGTTGTTGTTGTCAGCCCGCACTGTCCCACTGCTGGGCAAAGGCCTCCTTTTGGGTGTTCCAGACTTTGCGGTCTAACGCCAATACCTTTTTCTATTTTATTCTATTCTATCAAATTCTATATTATCATAACTATAGGATTTCTGTTGTTTATTTAATAATATTATTATTATTTTTAGTCTGCGTTGACTTACTGCAGGGCAAGCCAGCCATGAACTCTTAGAGCGATTCAAATTAGGACCTAAACTGAATAGTCAAAAATTTTTGTACCATGACTTCAATAATTATTAAACTGAATTGTCAAAAATTTTTGTACCATGACTTCAATAATTATTAATTTCATGGTACAATTTTTTTTTGACAATTCAGTTTAGGTCCTAATTTGAATAGCTCTAAGAGTTCATGGTATGGGGGCTGGGCTTCTCTAATAATATTTTAACCCACAATAATAGTTATAGAAAATGACGAAACAGACAGTATTCGTTTAATGTAGAGAACATGCTATAACGCATGTTCTCTACTGCATTAAATCTATGTAGATAAAAAATCCGATGTTGAACTCGCTAAATACTTTATTTAAATATACTTGAATTTCAAATGAAAACACTATTTGAAAAGCAATATTCTCCAATGAAAACAACTAAGTGCATTTTCAAAATTCAACCCTCTCACGTAAAAGGCGTCAAAGTATGAGCCAAGAAAATTTATCCAAACGAAATCCCGTAAGCTTTGCACAAAAGCTAGTACCTCATAATTTCCGAGTTCTTATAATGAGAAATCGAGAATCTCCCAACAATAGCTGGAACCTAATCATTGTGTCATTTACGAAGAATCCTTTATTCACGAACTCCTTTGTGTTACATGGTTGGAAAGTTTGGAAAGCCGATGAGCATATAGATATTTTTATATAGTACGAGCTGACCCGCGCGGCTTCACTCGCGTTTTTTGCAGTTTTTATGCTATCCCACAGAAATTTATTTCTGGCTAAAAAGTAGCCTATGTGTTATTCCGAACTTAAGCTATCTACATTTAAAATTTCATCACAATCATTGTCAGTTGGGACACTTTTGTCCCAATAATATTTGTCCGAATCGACAGCAAGTCACTTTCTGGCAGTAACAAATCGTAGATTAATTTTATAATTGATTGACAATTACAAAAAACTAGCGGACCTGCCCTGGCTTCGCATACGGATGCTATAAACCTTCATCTTATATCTATTAAAAAAAACCGCATCAAAATCAGTTTCGTAGTTTCAAAGATCTAAGCATATCTAGGGATATACAGCGGGAAGCGACATTGTTTTATACTATGTAGTGATATTACAACTTAACACAAAATATTAGCTCATGATTCTAATAAACCGTGTGTCCGCGTAACCCGTTGGCTACTTTTGACTGTAATTACAAGTGATTAGTCTATCAGTAAACATACGTATCTACTCGTGGAATTAGCGATAGTTTGTGACGTAGCTGGCTAAGTTGTTCTTAACAGATCAACGAAGTTAAGCACTGTTCCGCGTAGTCATCATTTTTATGGGTGACCGCCAGTGGCAATTTCAACTGAGCGCTCCCGTGCTTTGGAGGGCACGTTAAGCAGTCGGTCCCTGCTTTTTAGTTGTTAGGCCATGACAGAAACGTTCGGGCGGCCTAGAAACTCTGTCACCAGAGTTGGCCACTGACTCATAGGAACTTACTTTTTTATCGATAGTTTTTGATTCTATGAGTAGTTTAGTTTTTTCTGAGCCACCGGTGGACTAGTGGTAGTGACCCCGCCTTCCGATCCTAAGGCTGTGGATTCAAACCCGGTCGTGTACCAAATGGATATTTTAGTTTGAAAAATTTATGTGCGCAATGCCAGTGCTCTCAAACAGTGAAGCAAAACATCGTGAGGAAACCGGCATGTCCAAGAACTACAAATTCGAAAGACATGTGCCATCCACCAATCCGCATTGGGTTCGCGTGGTGGATTATGACCTAATCACTGCTGGGACACTGGCCTACTCTCAAGTGGAGTAGGCCAGTGTCCCAGCAGTGGGACCATTAGAAGGCTGCAGTGAATAGTTTATGTCTAATTAGCCGTTTGTGTTGCTCAAAGTCAATTTAGTTCGAAAAAGCTCCATTGCGCTCTATCAGAAAGAACTATTCACTGCAGCCTTCTAATGGTCCCACTGCTGGGACACTGGCCTACTCTCAACGCCGACAGTACTATAGTAATAATAATATATAATAGTATAATCTCTTCTGCTACAAAGTACACGGAAGAAAGAGTAGTAGAGTTCTCTGTGATATAGCTCGTCCGGGGAAGGACTACCACCATACCTATTTCTGCCGCAAAGCAGTAATGCTCGCATTGCTGTGTTCCGGTGTGAAGGGTATGGTTTCCGGTGAAATTACTGGCACATGAGGCTTTCGATCTTAGCCTTAAGGTGGCAACCCGCGAGTGATTCCTCTGGTATTGCAAGCGTCCATAGGCTGCGGTAACCGCTTACCATCTTGTGGGCCGTACGCTTGGTTGCCACTTCAGTTGTATAAAAAAAAAAAAAAAAAAAACTAGCGATTTCTAAAACATAAATCATACAAACGACACGCCGCCGGCGCGGCGGTGTCAATCCAACTTTTTAAATTAAAACAACCAAAGAAACCAGAATAAATGTGAAATGAAAAAAACACACGGAAACTTTGAAACGAAACCTGCAATTAGAATCAGATGTTATAAGCCTTAGTAATACAAAATAAAAAATAAGAAAAGATAAGCTATAATTTATTTGCAAAAAAAAAAATTATACATAAATATCTACATATAAAATATTAGATAGAATTACTTATTTTAAAGCACATAGGTAAGTAAGTAAGTAGTTATTTTTAGATCAGAATTAGTAATAGCAAGTCCTAAACTCGTACTTTGTTAATTATGTGATAATTTATAAAAAAATAGCTTAAACATTTTTTATAGATTATTAACTGGTGATTTTTGTAGGTTAGTATATTTGTCGACAAAATATTTTGTTCAGTCAAAGTTGACATATCATTATGATCTTTACAGGGTTGAAAGAAGGTGTATTTTGAAAGCTGTCTGTATACTTAACTCATTTTTTATATGAATGTGGGTCGGTTCCGGTTCGCATAAATAGTTCCAATTGGAGTAGAAATACTTAGTATCATAATCAATTTTACTGATATGTTTTTGCGATTTCTCCGCCAATTATTTTGTTTTTAGTTTGATAGGTAATCATTCAGAGGTAGGTAGTTTATAAATTTTATCGAAATTGGTTTAGTACTTTTGAAAATAACTACATCCTCTCGTATCTCAGTAATACACCAAACATTTTTTTAGCTTGAAGTCACGCCTAAGACTTGCTTTTATATAGTGTGTAATTTTTGTTATTTTGTCTGTTAATCACACATAATATTGTAATGCGAAAGTTTGGATGTTTGTTACTATAACTCGGCAACCACTAAACCGATTTGGCTGAAATTTAAAACATAGATAATGACCGGGAATAAAACATAAGACTTTTTATCCCGGGAATAAATATGGTTCCCGAGTTCCACGCGAATGAAGTCGCAGGCAACAGCTAGTAATATGATAAAAGATAGAATCGTCTAGACCCTCACTATTTGACCGCAGTAAAGTCTGGTTCAGACAGGTACAACATTAGTCTAACAATTTACAATACCGTCTCGTAGGAAGGTAGGTTAGGTTATGACGCGCCTGTTATTTCATGTGACGGAAGCTTGCCGTGCCTTGTAGTGATGGGGTGAGAATTCACATGTTTACATCGATAATTAAATATTAACAGCTGAAAAAATAAACGTGGTTGAAAGTAATTCCTTGGAATAAACTAAGACTAAGCATAGATAATCGTAGCTTATTCTGAAAAAAAACTGTGTACCACGGCTATTTGTAGGGCTGTAAGAGTTCGATAGAAATGTATTTTTCAAGGAAAAATACAAACTAACTCGGAAAAAAAGAAAAGGCACGTTTATAGAACTAAACTTTTACATAACTGCGTGCTACACTTGTGTTAGGTTAAATGAGGTAAAATAAATATGAATAGATTATATAACCCAAACGCTTATACCAAGTATCTACTGAAGAAAGAAGTTAACCACAAAAAACACTAAGATATTTTTTGATGAAATGTGCCTATCCAAAACAGAAAAACCATTATTAAAAAATATAATGCTATAACTTTCATACCAGATAATTAGCTATATTCACCGCCCTCTAAGCCATGAACCAGCTATAGGTATTTTTCCTGTGACAAACCAACTAAAATAAACGGATTACGTACAAATAAGTTCCTGCTAAACGTTTAAAGTAATTTTTGGCAGTGAAGATACGGCCGTTTGCGTCTAATTTTCGTCAGTTGGGCCATTGGTACATTTTTTTTGCCCAACGGATCAATCAGTTGTGTCTCAAAATAACTCATGGCACAATCAGCGATTCGAGTTTTCGTCAGTTGGGCCACAGATACATTTTTTCCGAAACAGACCAATTAGTTGTGTAGAAGGGAATCAAAAGTACCCACGGGCCACGGCACAATCAGTTGAGCATAGTAGTTGTACCTTGGGTTCGGAAGGTTTATTTTCATCGATACCCAAAAAGCTCGAGCATCCCATCACTACCACGGAAACGTTTCCCTTAGGTGACCCTTTAAGATTTACGAGGCACCATAACGCCACAACAAGGGGCACAATACATCTGATATTGCATTTTGTCCTTGTAACACGTGTGGCAAAATTGCGCGATAGTCTACCACCTGCAATATTGTTGCAGAAGAAGGTATTTCATGCTGGTCTGTCTAAATCTGGGGACGTTTGTTCTTGGACATTTTTGGTTTGTTGTTTTATCATCGCGATTCTATATTACCATTTCTTACTACGTTCACTACGTAGTTCTATTAAAAATTCATAGTACTAATAACACGTAGGACTCTTCAGCGCGAGTCCATCTTGATGGGTACCACCGCAGTGCAAGCTATTCTACCTCCAAACAGTAGTGTGCAAGCTGCACTGTGTTTAGGTTTGAATTGCACTGTAGCAAGTGAAATTACTGGGCGAAAGAGATTTGACAACAACGTTTAGGGGTTATGAGCGCAATGTAGAGTTCTCTGTGATCGAGCTCGTCCGGAGAAGGACTACCAACCACCATACCTATTTCTGCCGCCAAGCAGTAATGCTCGCATTGCTGTGTTCCGGTGTAAAGGGTATGGTTTCCGGTGAAATTACTGGCACAAGAAGATTTCGATCTTAGTCTCAAGGTGGCAACCCACGAGTAATACTATATAGTGATAAACGATCAGTCGCATATTAAGAGCATGGAACTAAGTACTACGAGGGCAACGGTGGTCTAGTGGTAGTGACCCCGCTTTCCGACTCTAAGGTCGTGGACCCGGTTGTGCACCAATGGATTTTTCTGTTCGAAAAATTTAAGTGCGCAATGCCAATGCTTTCATACGGTGAAGGTAAACATCGTGAGGAATTCAAATTGAAACAGCAATGCGAGCATTTCTGCTTGGCGGGATAAATAGATAGTTATGGTCGTAATCCTCGGACGAGGTCTATTGCAAAGAAATATACTAGGTACTCTTAGTGTTCCAACTGTTTGGACAATGGCCTTATTGCAAGAGAGAGTGATTGGATCACAATCCATTAGGCGAACCGAATTTGGATTGGTACGAGTAGATGCCAAATGTTTGTCTTTGTAGCGGAGGAAACCGGCGGTTGAACACGTCGGTTTCCTCACGATGTTTTCCTCCACTATTTGAAAGCTGGTTGCGCACGTAGATTTGTTGTATTAAAAACACATCACATTGAAACAACTCTTATAATACGGAGCTTGTATAATTATATTACACTGTTCAAAGCTTAGAACAAAAACAATGATTAGGTAGTCATACTTGTTTTATTATTAAAATCATAAAGGGAATTATATGCCTGGAGGGTACCGAAAGCTTATATCATTCCTTTTTGTTCTAAAGAAAATAAAATTGCCTCATAAAGTTTAATTTCCTTGTCTAATTCGGTGCACGTGTGTTATTATGTACTAGCTTTTGCATGTGGCTTTGCTTGTGGTACCCAGATTAAAAGTAGTTTATGATGCTATTCCAGGTTCAAACTGTTACTGTTTTAGGCCCCCACTCGAATGACTGATGACATTTTATAGTGGGCGCAGTGTCAATGGATTGTGAAAGCTCAAGGCATTCGTCATGGTATTATTTGGGGTAGGCCTATTTGGCTGATGATAATAAAGTTTCATTCAAATCGATTAAAATAATAACGAACAAACAAATATCTTTCTGAATTTAATATTTGTTATGGCAATTATCGTGATTTTCCGCGCGTAAACGCATTTTTACAGTAAATCAAATTAAAACTTAAAAGGCAGCTCGGGTTGCAAAAACGTTAATTAAAAGCTAAAATAAAACACGACTGCCAGTATTACCCCAGTTTTTCAATTATTTTCTTTGCGTGCTTTCTAAGTATTTAATGGAGGCTAGTAGAGAGTTTAAATCAACAGTACACTTAGTCAGTTCTACGAAATGTTTGAGTTGTTTGAATATAATTAAAAACTATACAATGATTATTAAAAACCTGTGTCTAATCATTGAAATTTGTCATCGTCTTTGTTTATTTACATAAGAAAGACAAGGAATTACAATAAACAAGCCGCACAAATAACATTTTCTTATACGAATAAGGGAGTTTAAGCTTTGGATTTCATACTCTAGCTCAAACAACGATACTTCGATTAACAATAAGGATTTTTTTATACTCTGCTAACTCCAGTCCAGCAATTTTAAACGCTTCCTACATAAAGATCTGAATTTTGGTTGACTATAACGAGCGTATTTACACTTTGTGATTCTTTTGTAAGCGCATACCTTTAACGTAGAGCAAACAGGCTTGAAAAAAAATCAAATTGACATTGACACACATCCTATTAAAAACCAAGCTACCTTTATAACTTATGCAAACAGTCTCTAGATATAATTTCTTTATTTTTAGTACTTTGTGTAAATTATACTTTTCATTCTGCAAACATAATTCAATTTTTTTATTAATTTCCTGTGTGAGCAATCATTTTAATTAAGTATGCCTTTGTTTTCTCGTACGACTTTGATCAAGCGTGGGTACCTAATAAGGTTAATGAAATTATGCATGAGCTCATCGTAGGGTTGCTTAATACAAACAAATCTATCGATAAAATACTATAATGATAGTATATCTCTTCAGTTTTATGCGGAATTAAATCTGTTTTAATAAGATAAATGTCTATGGGAACAGTGGCACGGTTAACAGTAACGTGTCACTATCCTCATTGAAGATAAAGGGTAATAGGAACGGGAAGTTATTTTTTGACATCCCAACATCATTAATGGGGTCAAAATCATGGGACATCGGGTATACACGTTTATTTTTATACATGCGCTAACATCATTCAGGGCAGGCAAATCATAACTGTACATTTATTAATATGGTTTGTTGATGTCAATAGGCAAAGGTAACCGTTTATCATAATAAGGTCTATTTGCCTTGATACTAAAAACATATCCTGATTCAACTGTCAAAATTAAAATACTTAATATTTTTGTCTGATTCAACCGGACTTGTAGTTCTGTTGGCATTTCATAAGCAGCCTTAGCATTAAAAGTTTGTCCTGTCAGACAAATAAATAATGTTAGTTAATACAACAAAGAAGATAAGTAACGTTCTTTATTAAATGGGTACCTCTGGGCATTTTCATCTAAGCGCTTCCGTATTTGTATAGAACTACAAAAAAATGCCATAAGCTTTCCTTAGCTTACCAATTTATCGATAAGCTCAAACTATCGATACTTTTTCACAATCCATCCCTATCTGACACAAGTGTCTCTTCCCCTGTTTGATATTACTTAGTAAATGCGACGCTTGTCTTCATCAGACTCTTCGATATTATCTGATAGTTCTGTCTACTATGTCTTGTCAAGTAAGTAAGTAAGTTTATACGAGTCAGATGCCAACTCTGGTGACAGAGTTTATAGGCTCGAAGACCTTGGTCATGGTTTAATAACTTTAAAAGGCAAAACCAACAGCTTAAACGCTCAGTTGAAATTGCCACGGTCCCATCCAAATAGTGACTACGCGGAACAGTGCTTAACTTCGTTGATCAGCGGGTTGATCACATAACTCTGTTTGCGACCAATTTCCATCAATCTTCATCTAAAATTGTCTTTGACAATATCCATATTATGGTCATATTATATGACCATAATCTTCTGTCATTAGACAGTTTGCTCACAGAGTTATGTGATCATGGAGCTGTTATTAACAACTTAGCCAGCTACGTCACGTGATGTATTTTCTTAGTTACTGGTATGGTCAACTATATATTACGACCCCGAGGTGTAGTGCTCCGCTGCGAGAAAAACATTTGCCTGTTCTGCAAATATTTGTTCCGGGTCTGGTTATTTCTATGTGTTTGCTATTTTATTTTTAAAGTATTAACTAGCAAAATAAAATGTACTTATGGTTCTATGGTATATTTTATTTCAAATAAATCAAATTACATTTATTTATTTTTAAAAGAAAAGTAAATACAAAGGTTTACTCGAGTACATGGACTATAATAGCCTGTATCGCGGGAGATCGGGTTATAAAAAAAGGCGTTTCATTTCAATTCATTTATAATAGTACCACTATTATGAAATGAACCACGATATTCGTTTTTACCGCTAGAATAGAGGTACAGATTGGCGCAGTTCACAGCTCACACGTCCCCGCATTCAATAACTCAAATCCAACCTTTTAATCCTGCGTGTCAGCACAATGAAACGCTCGATCATCAGGCCAACGCGTGGTGCTACTCTAAAACGTTACGTAACGGCACGTCACGAAAGTAGTCTGCTTTTTCGATGCTAACAAATTGCTTTACGTGATGGCTCACTCATTTTACTTCTTTGTTTAGCGTCTGTGGCATATTTGTCACTATTCTGCTAAAGTCAGCCATGCTTTATCTTATATATAAAAATTATTGATGTGCGTTAGGCTTGCTAAAACTCAACAACGGCTAGACCGATTTGCCAATTTTTGGTCTTGATCTTGAAATATGTGGTAAGAGTCCAGGGAAGGTTGAAAAATTATGGAAAAATTGTGAAAAAAAAATTGCGAGTGAAACCGCGCCGGGTCTATTAGTAGTTTTATAAAACTTAACTTGTCACTATTCTGCCGATGTCAGCCATGCTAAAGTTTTCTAAAACCGAAATAGAGAGTGAAACAAAAATACGCCATAAAAATAGATGTGAAGTGAAATAAGAATTATGACCTTGGATGAATAATTTAAAAAAATATTTATTTTTAAATACTCAAATTATTACAAAAAAATACAAACACTATGGCTTTAAAGTTTGCTTTTTCTTTTATTTAGTGCGTTGGTGGCTGAGTTAGCACAATTATGCCAAAACTTGCTATGGTTGTGTAAAAACACATAATAGATATTAGTACCACGTAGTAAAAGGCAAGTTTTGACATCGTGACATCCTTTGACGTAATGATTAAGTGGTACATTCAATTTTAAAAAGTGTTTTTGAAATTTGCTAATTTTTTATGCAAATAATTATAGTATATTTTACCATTTTAAATTTTAATGAAAAAAACATATTTTCATAGCTGAAAGAAATTACATAGGCTTACCGTCCACTGCCAATTTATCTAACTTAGTTTAGCTTAGCTCGCATAGTTGTGCCAGTTTTTCATATATGTGCGTCCACCGCGAACTAGGTCAGTTAATCTACGTCAAATAGTTCAGCTAAGTCGAACTAACATGAAATAATCCTTCCCGTGTTTCAGGGTAGTGCCCTTATCCCAAAGGGTCACGCCAGGCTGATTACTTCCCGCACATGCCCTTAATCGATCGACGGCCGTCAGCGTCATAATTACACCGGAAACGTCTAGCTGAGGCATCATTCAATTGAACTGCCAAGATTATTGCCACCATAATCTCGCCACAGATCAATGATTACAGTTGCTTTGAATGTTCAACCGCTTGTGGTGTAGTTGGCTTTGATAATATTGATTTGGTAATTAAACATTACCGAGTTGGTCACTAATCATCATGACTGGGTAGTCAACGGAACAAAATGTTCAATGGTTGGAATATTATCATCATTATCATGACAGCTTCTATTTCCCACTTCTGGGACACTGGCTTACTCTCAAGTGATTGGGTCTTAATCCACCACGCGAACCCAATGCGGATTGGTGGATGGCACATGTTTTTCAAATTTTTAGTTCTTAGACACGCCAGTTTCCTCACGATGTTTTCTTTCACCGTATGAGAGAGAGCACTGGCATTTTGTGCAAGACAAGGTTGTGCGTTGAAACCCGTCGTGCACAAATGGTTCATGTATAAATGTAAGTTAGTAAACAATCAATTAAAAGTTGGTTATTTGTTATGAGTTTATTGAAACTTTGTGTGAAGTTTCCAGCACCGATGATGGAGCTAATAGGCTATTTGAAAGCTTCCGGTATTTAGTAGTTTATGTATCTAAGGGCGTGTACTGACGGCATGCCACGATTATGTAATTTTTTTTCTTTTTAGACCACTAAAGGCTGGATTCGACCAACTTTTGGAATAACTATTCCGCGGAATAAGTAATGTCAAATACAAGTAAATTGTCAGTTTACTCAAGAACAACTACGAGTTTGGTACTACTATTCGAGTTTGGTACTTTTGTATATTCGTTTGTTACGATTAAACTCAAAAACTACTGGTCCGATTTGAAAAACTCTTTCTTTATTAGAATGCTACATTATCGTTGAGTAATATAGGCTATATATTATTTAAAAAACAAACAGGGATCCCTACCTAAAACTTTAATAATGTAATCCAAGGTGTAAAAAAAATAGCAATAATTAAAATGTCTTTAATTGCATGTGCTGCAGAAACTATTGATGACGGAACAAAAAATTTTGTTACAATTTTTTGAACATATTGATATCTACAAAAAAGTCAGAGATACCATTATTATCCAACTGTTGTAGTTATGTAACTATAATTCTTTTTTACATTTTAAAAGTTGATGGAAATGTTGACCAAAATCAGACCATGTTTTTCATACCTTCATATTATTCTTTATCCAAATAAATTTTCAGGACTGTTTTGAAACCTGTAGATAACTCTTTGTTTTATTAAAATTGAACATTCCATTCAAAAGATATGACGAAGTTTAAAAATGTCAATCTAAACAAAATACTATGCACGCCCGCGCGCGTGCCATGTGGCCAGAGAGGGGCGTGCACGCCCATCTATGAAATAGGTAGCCACGCGGCTAAAACGCGCGGTCGGCTCCTACCTTATGAATGACTGGCGACCCGCCCCGTCTTCGCACGGGTCTTAGCACCCGTGTGAATATGGACCAAGCCGCTTGTTATGGTATAAAAGTGTCAAAATCTTTATTCCAACGATAATTTAAACAGAACAGAGTTTTATTTTTATTTTCTGTGGTAATTTAGGAACGTTTTAAGGGGCTCCCTAGAATGTTCCAAACTAAAAGCAAACCTTATTACAGTAATAGCCCAATCTAATTCCAGAACTATCGACCGATTAGGTCCCGTTCCGGCGCCGGACCGGACGCTGCCGGCACGTCCGGCTACCGGATTGCTATCGAATTTCAAATATCGTGTTCCTACGATTTTCAAATTTCGAGATAGTGTTTCGTAGTTCGATTTTCAAATCGTACTCAACAGTTCGATTTCTAAAGCAATTTCACTTTTGTTTGGTTTTATGATTTGCTGTTTTAGGTTTTCTGTGTTTGGGATGGTATTGCACAATTGGCCGATTTTTCGAACATACAGTACAACGTATAATACGTATAGTTATTACTCTGTGGTATAGTTTACATGCGCATTGGAGATTTTTCGAATTAAATAAGTCTTGGCGCATCACAAACGGCTAACTTCACGATGGCCGAGATCCGTTGAGAGTACGTATAACCCATAACGTTAAAGAGAATAAAAACAACTGTTGAACACTTTTCGTTCAAAATTTTTCGTTACATCTAGAAATTCCTGATTCTTATTTCCATGGTATTACAAGAACACAATGACAAAAAACGGCTTAGATGTAAGAAAATAAAGTGGAAATTCCTCTGACCCCGATCAGATAGAGAATGGAAAACCAAACAGTTGGAAATAAAAGTTGAAATAATAGAATTTACGTAAAGATTTCCTACTTATTTTACAAGAAAATTAACTTTTAAAAATTTGTGGCATGTATACCTACGAGCAATATTGAACCCAAATGGCTTCATCCTCACGGTGTTTTTCTTCACCGTTTGAGAAATAAAGAAAGAAAATTATTTGGTTGAGAGCACTAATATACATATCGAATAGAAAAATATTGATGTACGACCGCTTTCAAACCCACGACCTTAGGATTGAAATGATGTATCACCACCAATACACACCAGTTATAATAATATTTAGGGTATTCAAAGCAATTTGTTTTCTGAGACTGGATTTAACCAAACTCGAATAGACACTGTTGTCCGAATAAATCGTAGTTATTCGCGATTAAACTGACAGTTTACTCGTTTGACATTTTTTATTCCGCAGAGTAGTTATTCCGGATGTTTGTCAAATCCAGCCTTAGTGATTTATAAAAATGTATTCAATCCAGTTAATGGCATTAGCTTAGCCATATTGAACCTTAGCAAACAGTATTAAAGATAATTTCAGATTGCAGCGGATTCGAAGTGACAGCACAGTAAAGTAAGAGATTTTCGTGTCGAATGAGTTTTCAGCGAAGAATTTGCAGTTTTAGCACTATTCGATAGAAATTGCAGCGATTTTAATTCCACTCGGATTTTTCTTGTGACATTCCGGTACATTTGTGAATGGGATTGAAATGTACCCGCTAGGTCAATGGACTCCTGTGACCTTTATAGGGTCCGTTGGGTTTTGCATAACTTTGTCACGTTTTTGTCAAGAGAGTTATCACGAAAATTTCGTTTGACAATCGTAAGCGTCAACGTATCGTCCAGCTGTCAATTCGTATGCAATTTCGGTAGTTCAGCCTACGCACTAAAGAGACGATACGTTTCCGATTTATAAACGAGTTTTCAACACATTTGCTTATAAAGTGGCTATAAGGTCATTGCAATTAGGCACAGAATGACACCCATAATCAAACTATGACTTTTTCATTGCTATAACTCAATAGTGAGTTTTAGTGGCTCTATAGTCATCGCAATTAGGCACAGAATGACACCCACAATCAAACTATGACTTTTTCATTGCTATAACTCACTATTAAGTTATAGATTTTTATTTGTTATTTTATTGAGTTTTTTTTTTTTATTTTATTCACAAGTGATTTGAAAAACGTCGTATGATACACGTGTTTATTGATGATTACCGTCCTCGGCTATCTTAATCAATGGCGCCTCAGCAATAAACACCAATGTTACACACTAGTACCATAATGTACTATTTTTTCTCAAAGGGCGAAACACAAAAATTAAACCAATTAATTATGGTAAAATGTTATTCAGTCATCTGTATTTATCATGACAGCCTTCTAATGTTACTGCTGCTGTGACACTGGCGTAATCTCAATCGAGAGTGATTGGGTCATATATAAACCACCAGACCCAATGCGGATTAGTGGATGGCACGTGTCTTTTATACGTGATATGCAGTAAAAATTTCAACGCAGAGAAAAACGCGCGGTGTTTCACTAGGTAAGTCCCACCAATTAACACGAAACCCATTTTCTCTGTAGGTACTATAAAACATAACAACAAATGCGGCGACATTTTTTAAATCTATTAAATAGTTATATTTTTTCCGATGAATGCTAAGAGCTTTATGCAGGTTGAACCTACAACAAAAATACCTGGAATCACGTAAGTACAAAGTTTGACTATTTTTCTGCCAAAATGATAATATTTTACACGAATAATATTGTAATAAATGAGACTTATTGCCCTGTCATCACTTTCCTTCCTGATTTAATATTTATTTACCTCGAATCCATTGTCCCCTCCCCCTTAGTATCCCTCTCCCCTTTGTCTCCTTCCTGTTGATAAGTTGCAAAGTTACAAAGTGATAAATGGGCGATCTTTGTTGCTAGTTTGTGATATAAATAATTGATAGTCTAAGGTGAGCAAGAATGCCAGTAAACTCTGAATAAACCTTTATCTGACGACCGAATGTGGCGCGGCAGACGAAGATCTGCCTGCGATGCAGGTGGTTTTGGATTCAATTCCCGTCTTGGAACAAATGTTTGTACGATCTGCAAATATTTGTTCTGGGTGTTTTCTATGTATAATAAAAAATATTTATCTATTTATTGTATTGTATTAAGTATTTAATCAGCAGGTAACCATAACACACGCTCTGCTTAGCTTAGGGCTAGATGATACTGTGTCTTGCATTATTTATTTATTTATCTACTTTGATATGACCTCAATAGCGCGGTGGGTGAGTGTTTGGTTGAAACGCGAGGTTGCGGGTTCAATCCTCAAAAAAAAAACACGATGAACGATATTGATTGTAAATGGTATTGATTTATGTCGGTGGTCTTGGTTCTTCTACGGATTTCTTCGGAACGGATTCGATCTCGTAGTGAAACTTTAAGCATAGCTCTTTCTATAAATACCTTTTTTTTTAATACTACTAAAGTGGTAACCAAGCGTACGGCCTACTTGATGGTCAGCGGTTACCGTACGCATGCAACATCATAGATATCACTTGCGTGTTACCACCCTGAGACTTTAGATGGTAAGTCTCATGTGCCTGTAATTTCACCGGAAACCATACCCTTCGAACCGGAACACAGCAATGAGAGCATTACTGCTTGGCGGCAGAAATAGGTATGGTGATAGTCCTACCCCGGACGAGCTCTATCATAAAGAACTCTACTACTTTTAAACCTGGATGAGCGAATTTGAGCATCTGAATTACAATAGTTAGCGACTAAATCTCAGTGCCATAAGTCATCACACCAATACTCACTGATCACTGACTTCAGCCTTGTAAGAAATTTGATCATGCAACTGTAATATAATTGACCCCTAGACTAAATAGATAAATTAATAAAGACCAATCTACTCTAGCAGTTTTTCTATCAAATTGTTGGTAATCAAACGAATTTCCACATTTTAGCGTAATAAAAATACAGATCGTCCAATAGATAGTTTAATAAAATCTTTTCATTCGAAAGCCATTCATCGGTTCAATGTTGTCAACATTTCATTTAACGCTTCAAGTGGATTTCGCAAGTTTTTACGAATACAATTTAATGCTTCGATGCACTAAATTATAGTTTAAATTTAATAATGTCCAGCTGTGGACAAGTATTGGCCTTCAAATACCAATCTTGAGCCTTCACCATCCACCAGGTTTTTTTTATACAACTGAAGTGGCAACCAAGCGACGGCCCACGAGATGGTAAGCGGTTACCGCAGCCTATGGACGCTTGCAATACCAGAAGTATCACACGCGGGTTGCCACCTTGAAGCTAAGATCGAACGCCTCATGTGCCAGTAATTTCACCGGAAATCATACCCTTCACACCGGAACACAGCAATGCGAGCATTACTGCTAGGCGGCAGAAATAGGTATGGTGGTAGTCCTTACCCGGACGAGCTCTATCACAAAGAACTCTACTACTCTTACTGCAATGTCATAAATGTCATCCTGGGGCCTTACTCTTGAACGCGATCGGTATAATAATATGACATTTCGTGCATTGACAGCAAACCAAGCGCCAAATTCAACCTTGTTTTCAAGAGTACAAAAATTTGACAGCATAAAATAGAAATTGCGATTGGATCGGAGTTGTCATTGGATTCAAGAGTAAGGCAAGGCACCTGATCATGACAGTCTCCTAATGTTCCCACTGAAGAAACACTGGCCTACACTCGAGCGAGAGTGATTCAAAGTAACGCAGACCCAATGCGGATTGGTGGATGGCACATGGAATGTTTAGTTTTTGGACATGCCGGTTTTCTCATAATGTATTCCTTCACCGTATCTATCTATATATGTATATCCTTCACAGATATTGCGCAAAATCAAAAAAAAAATGGTTGGAAAAAATATGGTTGGAAGCCACTAGCGGGGTGGGGTCACTACCACTAAACCATGAGCTCTCACTCGTGACGTACTCTGTTGTAATTTAACGACCGACGTAGCGTAGCGAGCGAAGGTCCACCTGCGAAGCATGAGGTTGCGGGTTCGATTCCCGCCTTGGAACAAATGTTTGTATGTACGATCTTTAAATATTTGTTCCCGAAAATGTCTATCAAAAATAAAAAATGTCTATCTATGTATTGTATTGTATTAGGTATATCATCTAGTACACATAGCACAAGCTCTAGATAGCTCTAGAGGGCTAGATAGCTATTATTTATTATTATTATAAAAAAATTACAAACCGGTGCTAACTTCTCTGCTATACGAAGTGTAAAACATAATGGATTTTAGAGCACATTCGCTCAACATTATCCCTTTGAAGAATACACACGGAGCGTAGAATTGGTGAATACATTAAAGCTAATCAAATTCCGTCTAACACTTACTTGTAAGCATCTTTTAGACGGAATTAGGAAGTAATTTTAATAACTAAAACTTGTATGCGAACGATAACTCAATTCAAATTGTGTGTAAATTTACAATATTTTATTTTAATAATCTCTGAATTCAGTTCTAGAGTTAATTTACCACTTTTCAATCGACTTCAAAGAAATAAAGTATCAATTTGACTATGTTTTTATATGTTTGTTACGCGATTACTTCGCCAAAAATTGATTTTACTGGTTCTTTTTTTGTTTCGTATATTGTAATACTTCAGAATAGTCTAATTTAAATTTTATCGAAATCAGTTTAGTACTTTATGAATAAATCATGAAAAATGCGCTAATAACTACATTGTCGCATACAACCACAATCTGCCGAAAGATTTTTTTAGGTTGTAGTTGGTTTCTTTTTAAAAAGAAAAATATTTAACCTTATATTCTACCATACAGGTCCGTACGCTTTTAAAGAAGCCATATTATATTATATTATATAGAACCGATAACCGCTTGGGAATATAGGTTCTCGAATGGCGACCACGCTCACGAAGTGGAAAACGAAGTGTATAATGGTAAATGGTTGAAATCGGACCAACAAAAATACACAAACATATAAAAATACAAAAAACGCATATCTTACCATTTTATAATATTAATATAAATAATGGTGGGAGGTTGATGATAATAATGATGATGATGATGGTGATAGTGCGTTGACAGTGCTTAAAAAAAAAAGCTGCGAACAAACGAAAGTGAATATTTTGAAGGCAATGTATCACTATGGCCATTTCGGATAATGACCGCTTTTCACTTTCACCCAATAATCGAACAGTAGGTTAAGCATAGTTGCTAACGTTTTCGTGCGTATTATATCTTATTATCTCTAATTATTATTTCGTATCTTGATAATTTATGGTCACGATAAATTTAAGGTACGTACGGGTAGGTTTGTAGTGATTGTCATGTACGGCAGTGAAAGTCATTATAATAATGTTATAGCGTTCATGAGTCATCGTCATGAGTTATGATGTTTATATTGGTGGTCGGTCGCTTCAGCAAGAGTCAGTCTTGGTGGGTATCACCGCAGTGCCAGAAACTGATAACTGATAGATTGTAACCAGCGTGGTAACTGAACTGTATAGATTACGATTATCGGTTCCCTTTTATAAGCAATCACTCTAGTAATTTTTTTTTATGTCAGCAAGTGACAAGGTTTAATATGTTTAATATGTTAGTCGCTCAAAGTGCAACGCCACGCCTGATCATAACAGTTTCAGTGCCAACCAAAGTTTAAAGCTTTAAAGTTTGCACTGGTCACCCCGAGGCATTGTTGTTATGTCTCTTTCGCCCAGTAATTTCACATACTGCAGTGCCCTTCAAACCTAAAAACAGTACAGCTTGCACAATACTGCTTCGAGGTAGAATATCTGGCACTGCGGTGGTACCCACCAAGACGGACTCTGGCCCAAGAGTCTTACCACCAAGTTATGTGAACTGATAGAAACTGGTGCTATAAGTACTAAATAAAGCTATCAAAAGTTTTCCCATCGAGTTGGGACGGATTTTGTGAAACACCCCGTTTTGCACATGTGTTTCTGCGAATTGAATTTTGATTCAGAATTATTTATACTATACCTGCTGTTGGTTTAAAAATATAAGAGGAAATCCTAAAGCAATAGATTTTTTTCAAGATGTATACCACTATTATTGCCATGTTCCTGTTTTAATTTTTTTCATACCTATTAAAAGAAATTAGAACCTTTAAAAACCTAAAATATTGGCCAGATTTTCTGCTGTATTCAGACACCCAGTAACAAAGACGGAATTATTAGAACTCTTCTTTAAAAATGTCCTCATATAAAAGCCTAAGTTAAGTCATAGTGTAGTAGTTTGTTCATTATGTATTTATCATTATATAATGTAGGTATGTACGTAATATTTATATTGTCTACATTTTTTGGTGCTGTAAATAACTATTATTCATTTCATTTAATTTTGATTTTTCATTTATTTATTCATTCAACAATTTCACAATTGTATTTGAAGGATTATATAAATCTAAAATTAAAATTAAAGCTAAACTAAATTACACACAAACTAACTAAGTAGGTAATCATAAAATACAAAATTCTAAAATCAAATAATAATATATGTCAAATAATTAAATATAAAAATGTCAGAACGGCAATCAGACTAGCTAGCTAGCTATTGACTAGCTGACCCGCGCGGTTTCACTAGTTTTAGCAAAACTAGTGCACAGCAATTTATTTTTATATATTTATAAGATGAGATAAAAAGATAAGAAGTTTAGAATAAATAAGTGTTTATTAGGAAAGGCAAATCACGATAACCTTTTATTAGCGTTAGTGTATCTGATTCAATGTCTGCGCAAACAACTTGCTACCACACCGCTGTTTATCGCTTTCAATGGATTGTAAAGGTCTAAGTTATCTTATATTATCATATATTATTACTTATTTTATTTTATTATTTCTTTTGTAGCTGTTATATTATTATTTGTTATTTTTAATCTAATTCACTGTTGTTTTTTGCATGCTTATAATGCCAGAAATAGGTGGTGCTTTTCCTAATTTTAAGAACCTTGAAACCCTATTTAAAGCAAATAATAAATGATTGATTGACTGATTGAGAATTCATTTCGATTAAAGGGTCACGGGCACTCTGTTGTTAAAATGTGTCTTTAAATTTTTCAAATAACTATATCTTCGTCTTTATTCATTGACATAAAAATTATTAGAATAGACAATACTTAGCAAGCTTCTAAAATGACAGTTTATTTTTTATAAATAATTGTATTCTTTATTTCGAACCTGTAAAGACGCATATTTTGTTAGCAGAAATGTAATAGTAACCAAATGTTCTGGTTGTGGCGGCATAATCTCCTGGGCTAAAGAGTTACAAAGCTTAACGTTCACGTAACGGCTGTGACGTTAACGTTGTAGCGTTAAGCCTACTATTTTGTATTCTTACGATTAAGATAATATCACCTAAGCATTTACTCCAACTTTTTTCCTATCCAGAGATTATTGAAAGCAAAAACCATAGCCGCAAGTTGGCAAAGTGCCACTTGCCGACTTCAAAAACAATGTGCTCGCAAACTTCCACAAAGATGGCGACCGGAAGTTCGTAGATGCCGCAAAACACAAACATGGCCGCTACTACTGTTTCCGGCGGAATACCCTATTCCTTATCAGCCGCAGTTTTGTTTATCGTTTATCAATTAGAACCAGTCCCTGGTTTAGTTGAATCGGCACTTTTCGTAAACTGTGATAGAGTTATCATTAAATTTTTAGAGCTGGTCACACCGCCTGCGTATGCGTACGCGTCGTCGTGCGCGTATCATGACGTTGCAATGTATGAAACTGTATGTGACATATCACACCGCTTATGTGGCAGCTCTCAAGGCGACGTGGCTACGTCTACGTGCTGCATACGCATCCGGTATGCCAAGAATTCTATTAAAATTTTTGTCTAGGCATAATCATCATCATCATGACAGCAATCTAATGGTTCCACTGCTGGGACACTGGCCTACTCTCAGGCGAGAGTGATTGGGTCTTAATCCACCACACAGACCCAATGCGGATTGGTGGATGGCACATGTCTTTCGAATTTTTAGTTCTTGGACATGCCGGTTTCTTCACGATGTTTTCCTTCACCGTATGAGAGCACTGGCATTGCGCACATACATTTTTCGAACAGAAAAATCCATTGGTGCTCGACCGAGTTTGAACCCACAACCTTAGGATCGGAAGGCGGGGTCACTACCACTAGACGGGTCCGCGTGGTGAATTAAAACCCAATCACTCTCGCCCGAGAGTAGATCAGTATCCCAACAGTGGAAACATAAGAAGACTGTCATGATTTTGATTGATTAATCATTCTCAACTATATAATAAAACCTTTAGGAACCAGCATCTAGTAATGTAATTAGCTTAGCCCTTAGCTTCAGCACCTGCGAAACTGCCCACGATCTCAGTAAGCAAACAGGTAGGAGGGAGTGGCCATTCTGTACGTAGGAACTACCTATTAACTGCTATGTTGCTTAGTGACAGCTGCACACAAACACGATGTGCATGTACGCAACTCACACAAGCAAGATTCTTGATATCTCGTGTTTTTAACTTAACACAGGCATTTTCTTAATTCTCGTACAAAAGTTTGAAAGCTAAACTAGTAATAAAATTTATCTATTGTTATCAGCATCTCTAAGTTACAGTCAAAACTTATAGATAAGTTTCTGTAGGTATCGTGAAGTGAAGCTACTGTCACCGACAAAAGTGTTAGTACGCTTGTCCTTTCTTTTGTAAGAAAATAGAGTAGGTACTTACAGCGAGTGATGAGACTTAGTTGGTACTTTATTGCAAATGTGGAGTTTTTACCAAGATATTAAATATATCCACAAAGGTTGAACGGAAAGTAAACCATCATCATCATGACCAGCTTTCTTATTTTCTCACAGCCTGGAAACTCTCGACGCAACATTAAAAAAAGTGGATTATTATATGTCATAAAAATTAAATATCTATTTAGCGCAGCAAATATGATTATTATCCATAAAACTATCGTGAACATCATACATTTTTACAAACGGGTGTTTTCACGTACCGGTATATCGGTGAAGAGGTACCGAGTGCATATCGCGACGCGGAGGAAGACGCTCGCCGTGTCACTCAACCCTGATGAAGACTCTCGAAATTGAGTCGAAACAGTGTCGGTACCTCTTCACCGATATACCGGTACGTGAAAACACCCGTTTGTAAAAATGTATGATTATTATCATTCTCATGCTCATGATCAATAAGTGCGCTTAGATCTAATTTTTTTTTGGGGCGGGTCATTAGTTTAATTTTGTATACTAGTTGCTCTAATTCAATTAATTCAATTAATTTAAACTCTTTTTACAATTATTATGTTAGATGTACTTCGACATGGTAAAACAATACCTTAATAACAGTCACAATGTCGTATTCTTAAATACATAAAAAAATATTTATTCTTAATTACGAATTAAATTAAGAAAATGTTAATGCTTTTCGTGTCGACTGTACTACCCCAATCTACAAGCAAGTCTAACCTGCTTATCGCTTTTAATAAATAGGTATAATCAGTTGGGAATTTGTTCTTAGGCTACAGTTTTATAATAGCGGTATCCGTTATGTAACGTAACAACAGACATCATCTTACAAATACCTGATAGTGATAAAGTAAGTAAGTTCGTATGAGTCAGTAGCCAACTCTGGTGACAAAGTTTTTAGACCGCTTGAAGGCCTCTGTCATGAGGCATGTCTGTAGATGCTAAAACTGACATAGTAGCGATTTCCCGGCTGAGTAGTGAGAGGTTGCAGTAACATTATAATTATAACACTCGTAGTTTTTGACATCTAAGACACAAAGAATCTTAGATTGGGACTGTACATAAAATCTGATGAATATGCAAAATAAAAAAATAAAAAGTTTGCAGTAACATGCCAACGAATTTTAAGCACGCGTGCGGAAACGCTCAATTTGCCACTGGCGGCACAGCTGGCGGCCACTTTTACAATTGATGACTTATTTAGCGCATCATAACTTTGTCGATCGAGAAAAGGTAAGTAGTGCCCTGCCCTTGCGCTTCGCTTGGCTCGTATTGGCGGGGCCATTAGCCCCAGATTTAACCAGCTATGCCACGAGTATTTTATGTCGGTAGTCATTTCCTAGAAACCCAAGACTGAGATCTGAAGTTCGAATTCGCCGAGTCGAGGTGTTAAACGGATTACCAGTTCCCGTCCTTTCATTAATGAAGATGTGAATCGCTAAAACTGAACATAGCTTTAGACCCTAGCCCGATCCGTTTTGTAATTGCTAGAGAGATGATAGATCACAAATACACATTTCTATAAAGTTAATGTGGTGTCATCATCATCATATCAATAGACATTTACTGCTGGACATATTATGTTCATAGCTTTTGATTTAATTTGCGTGTCTACCAACTTTTATTTACGCTACAGCTCCCTACAGTTTCTCTATGCACCAGATAAATAAATAAATAAATAATGCTGGACGATCCACACAGCATCATCTAGCCCCAAGGTAAGCTGCTGTTAAACAGAGCTGTATTATGGGTACTAGATGACTGATATATATTTCATACAATACAATACATAGATAGATATGTTTTTATTATATATAGAAAATACCCAGAACACCCGGAACAAATATTTGTAGATCGTACAAACATTTGTTCCGAGGCGGGAATCGAACCCGCAACCTCTGCGTCGCAGGCGACGCAGGACCTGCGCCCGCTACGCCACATCGGTCGTCAAAAGAAGATAAGGCCTTAGAAGGTTTTACTGACAGTGCTTATTCATCTTTATAACCATGACGACCGATGTGGCGTGGCAGGCGAAGGTCCTCATGCGACACAGGAGGTTGTCGATTCGTCGATTCCCGCCTTGGAAAAATGTTTATACGATCTGCAAATATTTGTTCCAGGTATTCTGGTTATTTTCTATGTATAATAAAAATATCTATCTATATATTGTATTAAAAAAGGGAGGAAGGCCTTTGCCCTGCAGTGGGACGATATGAGCTAAAATAATAAATAATAATAATATATTGTATTGTATTATTTATTATCAGTCATATAATACCCATAACACAAGTTCTATTTATCTTGTTGCTAGATGATGCTGTGGATTATCCAGCATTATTTATTTATTTATATCGAAGTAAACTCGAAGCCAGTGCCTCAGTTTGGAATCCATACGAGAGTACATACGCACTCCTCTTGGAAAACGTACAAAAAGTCTACCTCAGATATCTTTACGGGCGATGCTATGGATATTATCCTTATTTGTATCCCACCAACTTTCTTTTGGGTAGCCTGGGATACAACTCTCTTAGGGTTAGGCGGGCTAACGACCAGCTAACAATGGTCTGTAAAGTTTTCCGCGGTAAAATAGACGCTTCAAATTTGAGTGACGAGCTCTGTCGGCTCTATGTGCCTAATAATTATAGTAGGGCTCGAAAGCACAAGCTTTTTGCTGTGCCATTATCGCGTACAGTCGCGCAAACTTACTCGCCAGTGCCGCGCATCCTCGCCTCGCTCAACGCTCTCTTGGATGCTAATCCGGAATTCGATTTGTTTGCGGATGAGTGGTCGAGGATATTATCAGTGTGTCCTAAGTTCTGTGAGCAAGACGCATATGTGTGCTCTACTATTAATTGATTGTGTTTAATTTATTTATCTCTCTTTCTATGTATTATTTTGTAATGACTTTAATTATTATTTTTTGACTTGTAATTTATTTTTTCTGTTTCTATTCTAACTTTTTTATGCAATAATTTAATTGTATCTACTGCTTATCTGTATTTACTGCTTATTATTATCGAAATTACCTACATAATATATTTAATTAATGTAATTGGAACTTCTGTCCGTTTTAATTAAAGTAAAATAAATAAATAAAAATTTATCTTGTGCCAAATTCTTAGAATCCATGATTTCTAAATTAAACAGTTTTATTAAAAAGAGCTTTTTCGAAAATGTTTGTGAGTAATGTGAATGTGGACAATATTTTGATTTGTGGTCGTTATTGATAATAATATGTCAGTAGACCGTGTTTTAGATATCTAGGGTTTTTTGGATACATGCCCATGTATGAAATACCTACAAAACCTTTTGAACGATTTTAAGTATTTCATACGTGAAAGCTTTCGTCTATTCATAATAATTAAATTCAAGTAAACAACAAATAAAAACCTTGTTATACAAAAATTGACGATGTTAAGCGGCTCGTCTATCTAAGAAACATGAAGCAACGTAACTCAACAACCGATAAAAAAATAGCTACTATAACGCGATAGCCGTTTTTTACATTTTTATATATCTAAAACTTTGTACACACTCGAAATTCTCATTGTTATTGTAAATCCTATGGTTTGTATGTTTGTGATCCAATCATTTTGTAACAGATGAACCGATTTAAATAAAACTTAGAATTAAGCAATAGTTTTGGACCTGGAATACCATAAGCTACTTTTTATAGAGGCACCACCTAACCGATCCCCCAAGTAGAAGCTAGTATCTAAAAAATGAAAATTAAACTAACATATTTATAGATATTGCTGTGTCGATAAAAATATAATTATAATTAATAATGGCTCATTAGCCACAACAGTAAGTGCTACTTAGATGGGCAAACCAATTAAATCATCAAAATTTGTCGCGCACTGCAGAAGAAGCAAAGAAAAATATTTTTTCCTCTTCAAAACATGTTTTTATACACAGATGTGAAAACACGAATGTTCCGCTCCAGATGGGTATGTTGATGTGAAGCTGTTGTTTCTTAAAAAGCGGTATCTGACATAATAACGAACGGTAACCTGGTAGGAGTTTCTGGTAGCCTGGTGAGTCTTCAGCAAGAGTCCGTTCTTCTTTGTTCAATAATTTTGTAATATTACATAACAAATCGCTTAAAATGAGAGTTTTTTTACATGAAAAGGACATACATAACAATGTCTCAAGAAAATGAGTGCTATGCAACGCTATCTACAACTTTAAAACTAATTTTGGTGATTCTGTGACTGTAATTATTATAAAAACTGCATTATATAAAGCAAATAACTTGACAGACTCGTCATTTTCATTTAAAAATGTGTGTGGTGTCAAAATATCAGTAGTGCAGAATATAAAGCAAATGACTTGACAGACTCTTCATTTTCATTTAAAAATGTGTGTGGTGTCAAAATATCACTAGTGCAGAATATGAAGCAAATGACTTGACAGACTCTTCATTTTCATTTAAAAATATGTGTAGTCAAAACTGGTCGGTGATATAAAAAGGAATAAATTAATTCTTCTATAATCCCACTGGCTTTTGTGACTGTCTTGAGCAACGACTAACAAAAACAACTTTTGTAGGTAAGCCTTAGCTCTCAATATAATATTTTAGGAGCAAAATACATTTAGTATTAAGGCGCTTAACTTACTGTCGCGTGTTTGTGTATTTGCTGTATTTTCCCAACAAACAAGAACATTTTGTTATATTTGTTTTATTAGCATAATGTAGGTAAGTCTAGCTCTCAAAACTATATTTTAAGAACGAACCATAATATTAAGGTGCTTAACTTATTGTGCGTATTTGTGTATTTGCTGTATTTTCCCAAAATCAACATATATATAGAATATAGAAGGCATTTCACCTAGTTCGATTGGCACCACAATGAACACTGAAGCTTTATGATGAAGAGGGATCATCAAAAAAAAGCTAGGAACCCAGCCAAGTTTGTTGCCAGATTCTTATAGGCTGGGGCGCGTGGAACTGGCGTAAATTCACCTAGCTTTATGACGTTTCAAAATGATCCTTGTGATTTTATTGAAATAAATCATTTTTGACTTTGACTTTGACTTCGTTTAATTTGTTTTGTAAGCACAAATAGGAAATACACGTAGGTACCTACTATTTGCTGGATCACTCCATGTGTGTGTGGCGTGTTAATGATATTTGCAAAAAACAATTAATTTAGGAACAAATACAGCAGTAACATGACTACCTACGAAATTAAGACACGGAATAATGCGCACATTTTTTCTTATTATCTACACCATATTTCTATAAATAAATAACCTGGTGGTAAGCAAGGGTCCGTCTTGGTGGGTACCACCGCAGTGTCAGATATCCTCAAGCAGTAGTGTGCAAGCATTACTGTGTTTAGGTTTGAGGCACTGTAGCAAGTGAAATTACTGGGCGAAAGAGAGTTAAAAACAATGTCTCGGGGTGATAAGCGCAGTGCAGTGCCACGCGAACACTTAAAAACTTTAAACTTTGGGTAGCACTGCATTTGTTTGGTTGTTATTAAGTGGCAACTCGACAGTCACGTAGGCTTGTGTCACTCCCGGAGTAAGTAAGGACAAGATAATTTAAGCTACAAACAAATTGTTCGTAGAATATAAGGGATTCGGGGAGTTTGATTTCATATCTCGGAGAGCTTTACCTGGTTTTATTCTACCATGCACTGCTCACAAAATGAAGTGCCGCTATTACCTAAAGCTGCTTCTTTTTTTTATGATATTACCTATCATCTGCTGCGTCTCCAATATTACTGGAGGTTGACGAATTCCAGCCAAGCTTTCCTGGAACTGTAGAAAACTGTATACTTTGTTTTGTTTATTTTACCTTGCATTTGTCTTCGCGTCCGCCATAAAAATGCAAAAATAGAGACCCAATCGCGGCACAAAGGCGCAAAAAATAAACAATGATTACAGTCTGGGTCGCCTACTCCGGAATCCAGCACTTAGGGTACAGTGGGTTTGGGAACAGCCTATAAAGTCATTAACCAAGTCAAATATAACCTTACATTTAAATACACGTCTTAAGCAAGCTTTAAACGCTGCTGCCTTGCGTATTTTCTAAAATTCGTACTTTTGACTCTTGCATTTTTAATTCCGAACAATAATAAAGCAGCAAAGTTCTTTGTGAAAGAGCTCATCCGGAAAAGTACCGCCACAATACCTATTTTTTCTATGAAGCAGTAATGCTCGCATTGTTGTGTTTTGCAAACGGTGAAGGAAAACATCGTGATGAAACCTGCTGCTTAGTTAGCTCCGCATGTACTAAACAAGACTTTGCTGTAGGCTTGCTGTCTGAGAGGATGAAGTAGGCACTAAGCGAGTCTACTTCATCTAAACAAGCCCTAGGCTCTACGCATCTGGTGTGAGCAACCAAAGTAATCAACTTGACACTATAGATATTCTACCTCCAAGCAGTTAGTGTGTAAGCATTATTGTATTTAGGTTTGAGCGGCACTGTAGTGGAATTATTGGTCAAAAGAAACTTAATAACAACCTCTCGGAGTGAGCTCAGTGTAGTGCCGCGCAGATCTTAAAAACTTTAAGTTATAGGTGGCACTGTATCAGTTAAAGCCAGTCGTGGTTTTTAACAAACAGGTGACTTGATCGTCTTGTCACTTACTGATATTAAAATAAAAACAATAAATGGTAAAAGACCAATGTTGCACCAGTATACCAGTTTATCTTCCAGGTTTGAGCTGTGGCCCGGGGCCAGACGCAGCCAATTTGCGCCTACTCCCGTCAATAACAATTTCACTAGCGTAATTGAATCATTTTAGCGCAAGTAACTTCAGCACAACGAACTGCCGGAGCGAATCGTTAGTTTGGTCTCTTGAGGTTTATCTTAATTTATATAATAAACTTTGGGGAATTTCGTACTATGTTTACTTTTGTACTAAATGTTTTTGAAGTTACCAAGTCCTTGAAGTTACCCCTTAATCACTTGTCTGTTTAACCTTTAGTCGGCGAATGCACCCAATTAGGTATGTGCAAAGTCACGCAGTGTCAAGATAAATGTTTGGTCTTTAAAGGACTCATGGACAATGTGCCCATGCGACTTTGAAATCTAAATTGATGAAAGTTAAGGTTATTTCAGTCTGAACTCTACTGTATCCGGTGACCGGCGAAATAACGCATTTTCAAATATTTTTGTATGGTATATCAGTACTCTGTGCTTTAAAATTGTATTTTTATAAGTCTGTAATAATCAGTGCTTTAACGAGCGTGCATTAATTTGGTGCTAGTTCGAAAAAATACATTGCAAAAAATCTAGTTAGTAAAGTAAAGTAAAAAATATATTTATTCAGTAATATCACAAGGATCATTTTGAAACGTCTTAAAGCTAGGGTAATACTTAGTTCCACGCGCCCCAGCCTAAAAGAATCTGGCAACAAACTCGGCTGAGTTCCTAGTTTTTTTTTGAGTTCAAATAGTTTCTCAAATAAAAATCAAATTACATGCAAGATAAATATTATTTACTATTTATTCTAAACAGGTGGCAAAATACAAATTAATAAGTATGATGCATAGTTTTTGTGCATAAAACGGGATCCACGCGGAAAATGCGCAGATAAACCGCTTGATGGGAGAAAAACATTTAAAAAACCGAATGTCAGAGTAAACCGCATAACGATCTATCCTTGTCATTTTAAAGCAATTGAATGACTAGATACACGTTACATTTTATATATTTAAGTTTACAAAACTTCCTGAACATTTTAAAGCAAATCCTGCTCCGTTGAGCAAGCCTAACTAGATTTGTAAGTTTTTGATCGATAGCTGTTGGACACTTTTACCCATCTACGGTAAGCCAAAGGAGTTTTATGCTCGACACGTGCTCAAACACTACAGAATCTAATAATTTTAGATACAAAGTAGAAAAGTAGTTTACCAACGACACAGAATCTTAGTGTGTGTGTATCTTACTATCATATTATCACACTAATTCACATTCACACTAATTCACATTTACACTAATAAATGCAAAAATTTGGATGTTTGGATGTTAGGATATTTGTTACTCTATAACTCAACAACCACTGAACCGATTTGGCTGAAATTTAAAAAATAAATAGATAATGATTAGCAATAAGACAAAGGTTACTTTTTATCTTGGAATAAAATAGGGTTCTCGAGTTACATGCGAACAAAGTCGCGGGCGGCAGCTAGTAATATGATAAATAAGAATATCTGTGTGTATGTTTGTTACCACGTATATCCGTGATGACTTCACCGATTTTGATGAAATTTAGAATTCAGATGGCTTAAGTTCATAACACATAAGTTATTTTTTATCCCAGTAGAATGAAGTGTTCCTGTGATAACATAAAAACTGAAAAACCGTGGGGAAACCACGTGGGTCAGCTCGGCGAAATGAATCGAAATTATTTTTTGCTGGGTTTTGAAATGTTACTGTTCTGTGTTATTTAGGTAACTTGCGATTTCGGATAAAGCTGATTCTTTTTAACAGTTGGTAAATATTTGAAGTCATACGCCACGTTGGTTTAGACAAAGCTTTACATCTTATAACTTATTTATACTCACCATGTATTAGAAAGTTTACAATTATTATAGTCAAAGGCCATCAAACTTTCCAACACTATTTACAATCGAAACATTTGCAGATCCAAAAGACTTGTAGCTACCACTAGGTTCTTATTACAAAGTTGTACGGTTGCTTTTGGTTTGATAGGTGATTGTATAGAACTTTGTTTTAGTAAAATTTAAGCTTAGTTTCGGGTGCGAGGTTTTGATACTCGCATATTAAATATCGGCACCTAAACGGATTTACTATGCCATCTAGTCGGTGTGTTTTGTATTGAGTTTAGATTAAATTTCATCTACCGTCCGGTAGATTATGTTAACGTCCTGACTTTATATCTTTAGGTTCGTAAACCGGTGGTATTTACTTTTATATTTATTGGTACACCCGTTTTATGAATAGAGCTACGTGTCGATGTTGAAAGGCAATACTATCAAGAATTTGAGATACATCATAAATCTCTACCGTATACAGACTAATGCTAGATAATGATAATTAAGTTTCAACTGTATTTTATAGTATAATCAGAACTACGCTCTGCTATGGAGGTGGGCGTTGATGCTGCTACACATTTTTTTACTTTTGCAGACTCATCGTTCAATCTGTAATCTGACTCTGTATTACTGTGTTCTGAATAAATTTATCTTTATCTTTATATGATGTTTTAAATTCATATTTTAACAACATTTGTCTTTGACTGTATTAAAACATCTTTTATACATACGAGTTGCAAATCAGAATGCAGAACGACTCCAAATGACCGCTGTCTAAAGTTCCCACTGCTGGGACTCTGACACACTCTCGAGCGAGAGTGATTATGTCATATACCACGCAGAACCAATGTGTATTGGTTGATCTACACCTATCACCGAAATAAACTTGCAATTTAAGAAAATAAAGATTCTCAAAAATAAATACAAGAATTTTTATTACGCTAAGATAGATATTTTATGTTACTTAAAAAACAAAAATAAATTGACTGGAAACAGGGTTGAACAAATTGGAAAGCAAACGGTTTAAAAAAAAATACGGCTCAAAAAACTTAGGTACTCGAAGGTGATTCAAAAGACTCTAGTTCAATGATATAGACATAATGATAATGAGTTTACTAGTCTTTAGTACTTATGGTTTTCTTTAATAAATGTTTATTCACAAATCTACATTGGTTTCGCGTTGTAGATTAAGATCCAATCACTCTCGCTTGAGAATAGGCCAGTGTTTCAGCAATAAGAACATACCGCATTAAGAAAAGGCTTTTTTTTATACAACTGAAGTGGCAACCAAGCGTACGGCCCACAAGATGGTAAGCGGTTACCGCAGCCTATGGACGCTTGCAATACCAGAGGTATCACTTGCGTGTTGCCACCTTGAGGCTAAGATTGAAAGCCTCATGTGCCAGTAATTTCACCGGGAACTACACCCTTCACATTGGAACACAGCAATGCGAGCATTACTGCTTGGCGGCAGAAATAGGTATGGTGGTAGTCCTTCTCCGGACGAGCTCTATCACAAAAAACTCTACTAGTCTTGTAGTAGAAAGCTGTCACAATGATGATGAATAACGTAAACGCATTAAACGCATATTATTTTGATTGTAACTATCAATAGTTGACACAAAAAAACTGTCAAAAATATGCGCTTAAGTAGCTTACGTTATCACTTTGCAGGCACAGAATAAATTTTAGTACTACGTACCACAGGTCTATAACTTTATAAATACAAGCTGCCCCACGCGGCTTTGCTTGCGTGGTACATACATAAAAAGTAACCTCTTTCTTCAAACACTAAACGATCTCCATGGCAAGTTTAACCATGTAAATGTAACAGACAGATTTACGTTTGCATTTATATAGATCTAACCTTAAAAGCCGAACCGCGTCGCTAAACACCCGCGTACCAAGACGAGACATAAAGCGAAATTGACGACTTCACATTATATGTATAGAGTCGTAAAAAGCAGATTTCGGTGATGCACCTCGGTTTATTATCGCGAGCTTTACAGCGTATTGACTTAAAATGAAATTTCGTTTAGATTAGCCTTTATCAAGAATAAACTGGATGGAAAATCATTTAACGACGTAATGCGTACTAACTTAAGCGTAACCTTGCCTTCGAACTGAAACATTAAATGCGAAGCAAGATCAACAGGGCGATAACGCAACTCGGTTGCAATCCGATTTCAATCAGCGAACTGTCAATAACCTGTCACTATTCATAATAATCGCCCCACAGATCACGTTTTTTTGTCAAAAAATAATTTGATTTATGCCGTATTCGTCCCGCTAAAGTTCGGCCCAGATGAAAAAATCTGCTTTCGTTCAACATTGTAGCCATACCTATACGGCCCAAAATATATTTGATTATAAAAAAATCTTGTTTTGTCCTCCTTTTCAGCTCCACACTCAGCCCAAGCTTTTATAAATTATATAAACTTTAATACAGTTCAAGCAATAATTTTTATATTTTTATAAATTTATTTTGTAGTACTTTGTAACTAATAAATAAGTTTTTTATTATTTACTTGTAATATAATAAATCCGAAAGTCTGTATTTGTGAAGGTTTGTTACCACGTATCAACATTACGACTTAACCGATTGTAATAAAAATTGGAATGTAGATGGTTTAAATAATAACACACTTACTACTTTTTATCCCGTAAAAATTGACTATTCCTGTAGGATAGCAAAAAAATTTTAAAACCGGGCACAACTACTAGTGTCATAAAGCAAAAAGGGCATCGCACGCACCTTGCTAAACGGCAGGGTCGTATGTTAGTCTGTGGCTGGTGGCGCCTGTTGCCGTCAGACCGTCTCTTTCACACCTAAAGTGCGTAGCTCACGTGTGTAAAGGACAACCTGACGCGATAACAGACGAACGACAGGCAACAGGCTTATTAAAATTAAATTCAATCATTATTATTTTATTAAAGAAAATCACTTTGAAACGTCTTAGAGCTAGATGAATTTACGCCAGTTCCACGCGCCCCTAGAAACATCTGGCAATGAACTCGGCTTGGCTTTTACCTTTTTTACATTTATCTCTACGGCTTACGGTCTCACCGATCTAATTAACAACAATCTTGAAAAAAGTGTAATTTTATTATTGAAAAAACAGTTTAAACTGGAGTGAAAATTGAAGCTTATGATCGAACTTTGATATTCAGTATGACAAACGTGCCAAAAATCTGCAGTATAACCTGTGATTTGCTCTTATTATATTGAAGTATCACCTCACAGGTAAACGACCTTACTGTTTTGCCATTTGCTGACACAAAAACAAAAAAACTATAACAGTACAATAGCTTTATAAATCTGGAATGCTTATAACAAAGCCACTTTAGTAAAGTTCATTTCAGCAGCTATTGAATCTTTTAGAGCAATTAATGTTAATATCAATGTGTGCCCTAGGCAAACTGTTTCAAGTTTGGCGAAACGCACTTATACATAAACCAGGAGGCAGCAGGTTCCTTAGTAATTTCTTATAAGCGAGATAAATAGCTGTGATGTTCTTATTCATAAAAACTGTAATTTCAGCTGCTTGCTAATGTCGTCATTTCTAGTTATTATTATATCAATAAACAAAAACAATGACACAATTCGCTCAAATCAAATCAAATTTATTGTGTTTTAAATAAAACACAATAAATTTGATTAGACTTTTTTTACTTTGAATAAATATTCAAAGTAATAAGTATTTATATTATCATAATTTTGACCCATGTATAATTGACACACCTACTTAATTACTGCAATTTTTACTTGATATTATTAATTTTACATACATATTAATAAAATTACTCGTGCCTAATTATAATCAAACTCAAACTGCAGTGCCCTTACAGGGTTTATGTACCTGACCAAAAGAATATTGTATTACTAAGAACTTATACAAGATCTTACATGATGCAATAAATTAAAAATTAAAGTTGTTACATTACTTAAATTAGTTATAATACAGTATAATACTTTCTTAACAGTATGTTTATGTATAAGGCCTGTAGCATAGGAAAAAGCTGCTAAATATACTGTGTACTGGTGAATGGCAACAGTGAATAGGAAACCGTAAACCGTCTCTCAATCGCTAAGCTGGTGACGGCGCTATTTGGGAGGATGCCAGCAGACGTACGACGATACGATGGTGGTGATTTTTTTTATATACAACTAAAGTGGTAAGCGTACGGCCTACAAGATGGTTGCCACCCTGAGACGTAGATCGAAAGTCTCATGTGCCTGTAATTTCACCGGAAACCATACCCTTCGGACCGGTACAGCAATACAAACATTACTGCTTGACGGCAGAAATAGGTATGGTGGTAGTCCTTCCCGAACGAGCTCTATCACAAAGAACTCTACTACACTTAATGATGATGTACCGGTAAATTACCAACCAGCTTTCTACGCAAACGCGAAAAGTTTGGCTAAGCCATATCAAATATGCACGCTCGAACTCGTAATTAAGTTACAGAGAGAAATTCGTTTAATACTTCAACTTGAGTTGTGCCTGTAGTTGTGTAATGCAGGTGTGTGAGTTTTGTTTTCATTGTGAATGAATGCTTTTAAAAATAACACTAATATTATTTTGACGACCGATGTGGCTCAGCGGGCGCAGGTCCGCCTGCGACGCAGAGGTTGCGGGTTCGATTCCCGCCTCGGAACAAATGTTTGTACGATCTACAAATATTTGTTTGGTGTTCTGGGTATTTTCTATATATAATCAAAAAATATCTATCTATGTATTGTATTGTATTAAATATATATCAGTCATCTAGTACCCATAATACAGCTCTATTTAACAGCAGCTTACCTTGGGGCTAGATGATGCTGTGTGGATTGTCCAGCATTATTTATTTATTTATTAAAACAAATGCGAAATTTAGGATGTTTATTGTTTAAATAAATGTTTGTTTCTCCTTATCTCCACTACCTCTGAATAGATTTGGCTGAAATTTAAAACATAAATAGATAACTACCGGGAAAAGGACATAAATTAGGTACTTGTTATTTTGAAAAAATTGGATTTCCGAGTTCCGCGCGAATGAAGTTGCGGGCAACAGATAGTGATTACATAAGTGTATAAGTGTAGTTTTTTTTGCCGTTTCATATATTTTCACAATTTGTATTCTAGCGGCGGAGCTCAACCGACGTGAAGTTAGCTGTTTCGATGCGCAATGGAGCTTTTTTATTGGGTTTTTTTTTGTAACAAAACATAATTTATAATAATTACATTTAATCGTACTATTACGTCTTCTTCTTTTATCTTTAAAAAGCACATAGGCTAAAAAGCGTTGTACCTACATTTATAATATAAAATCGTACTTTTCTAGGATACCATACTGGAAAATTGTACTATGTTAAGTTATTTATCAATAAAGAACTTTTCAAACTGAAAAAAATTAAAACTGAATGTAGCTTTTTTGAACTAAAAAGTCTTTGCGCATCACTAACGGCTAATTTCAGGTCGGACAAAATTCGTCACTAGAACTAGAACTAAACTCAAATCACCACACGGCTTCCATGCCGACAGGACTGGACAGGACTTTATTGTAATAAGATTGTCCGGATTACGTTCGTTGAGCTCTTACAATTCTGATTAATCGTATTAATCGAGTTACCTGCCATTCTTGTTGACCCCTAATTTTAATGGTAACTGCGGTGAGTACTAAAGACCAAGGACATAGAACCTCTATCATGACTAAACTTTTTCACTACCGGGTTACTGGCCAACTTTCTAGAAAGATCACGTTTAAAAAAAAGGTAAACTCACTTTTTTAAATTGTTTTTTTTTTGTTACATTTGAATTTCGAATGGAAACACGAGATGACGAGAAAATGTTCACAATATTGTTACATATTATATTGTATCACTTGTCACTTGACCATGCAAATATCTGTGCCGTTATGCCGTAGCGGGTATCGAATTCGCACAAGCCATTAAAATCACCAGTAAGTCATAATCTTTGGGCCTTATTCTTAAACGTAGTTTAAAGAAAAAACTCAATTTTATGCGAGCAGCCAACTTCTTTTGCGTTCGGTAAAAGTTCATGTAACGCTATCACGGACCGTCTAACAGCATAATTGATCAGAAAAAAAGTACTATAAAGCTCTGTTAGCTAATGTGTCTTTCAAATCTGTCATGGTTGTTCCTTGCTCCTTGACATAAAAATGACAAATAAAGAATACCTAATAAAATTCATATATTAATCTTGTGATGTCCTAATTTATTGTTATTATTGTTATATTCACTTGAATATCTTCACCACTTAATAGACACTTTTTTCTTAACTATTAACCCCCGTACCCATTACATACTTTGCACTAAATAATTATTGTTTTTATCTTTATTTTCTGTCTATCTATCTGCTCGTATTTTAACATACTACATTTAATTTACTTTCTCTTTATACCTATTTCTACACATCACGATCGTGAGGTTAGACGGTTCCATTTGAAAACCAGCTCCGCTACATCTACATGGAGCGGCATCAGAGCTGAAATGAAACCATTTTTGGCTCTCATAGCTCAGCGCGGACTAATTTTAAAACCTCTAACAACCGGCCTATCTATCTTCTTAGGCCCTGATTCATTAAAAACTGTAATTTTATTGGCTTGCTTAGAATTGTCTTTCGGTACTTAATTCTTGCGTCAATAAACGAGGATGATGAGAGGTTTGAAGGACGCAGTAGGTATGTAACTATCAGAGGTTGAAAGTATGTTTATGAATAGGGTATCTACTACTTAGTATAATATTAGAAATGTGTATTTATTGTGTGCTGTTTGTTGTGTTTGTGTCCAGAATAAATGTATATTCTTTCTTTCTTCTTCTTTCTAATAGCAAGCCGTTAGAATGACAGTTTCTACTTCTTTTATTTGTATGGCTTCTGCGGCTGTGTTGCTACAATTTTTCTTCTGTGAATAAGGGAGTTTGACTATGACATTGATTGAGAGCAAGGATAATAGCCTAATTGTTTATTGTACCCCGCGCTTGCGGGCACTAATCAATTCAAAGCCATGGACAGCGAATAACCGCTAACCGAAAACCAAAACCATAAATACAATATTGTTGATGGTTTACCGATAATTTTAACAGTCATAAAATAATTATTGGTTATAAACTATTTGATCCATATTAACCGCCAATTAAGGGAACACAAGAAAAATGTTAGGATAGTTAAAATCAGTTAGGTATATAAATAAAACCGCTTAATAATGATATTTTTCAACACGTTATTATTTACCCACGCAATTATTTGCCCCCTAGTTATTTACATCATACTATTTAGGCGCGGACGTCGCCTCGGTGCTATAATTATGTTTGTAACTGAATGTTATCACGCCAGGCTTGTTCACCTTTATATTGATACAAAGAAGAATTAAGAAGATATGGACTTGGCATTTTTAAATACTATAGAGTTCACTAGCTGATCTGCCCCAGCTTTTCACGGGTACAAAGAAAACTTAAACACCCGTGCAAAGCAACTTAAACACCCGTGAAAAGACAGGGCAGGTCGCTGGTATTAAATACAGCTTATGTTGCTCAGGGATTATGTAGAATCCTAATGCAGAAATTATTTTTGAAATCGTACCCTAGTATTCGAGCTTATTCATAACAAACAAAAATAAGACAATACAAATCATCTCTTTTTATAATATAGGTAAAGATTAGAAATATTAAAATATATACACTATTGTAAATACAGAGCAAGGGACAAACTGATTTAACCAATGGATTTCGGCTGTTGTGAAGTTAGCCGTTTTGATGCGCAATGCAGCTTTTACGAATTAAATTGTCTTCAAAACATATTACCATTGTCTAAAGAGGGTAACTTTAGGCTTTACATTTATTTTCACATAACTGACTAAAATTTACAGTTATAAAACTAGGGCGTATAAGAGTTAGAAGCTTAGAGTTAAGAGTAGTAGAGTTCTTTGTGATAGAACACGTCCGGGGAAGTACTACCACCATACCTATTTCTACCGCAAAGCAGTAATGCTCGCATTGCATGTTTTCGGTTGTGAAGGGTATGGTTTCCGGTGTAGTTACTGGCACATGAGGCTTTCGATCTATGCCTCAAGGTGGCAACCCGCGAGTGACACCACTGGTATTGCAAGCGTCCATCGGCTGTGGTAACCGCTTATCATAGAAAGAAAAGAAAGAAAGAAAGAAAAACCATTTATTTGACTACCACAAAGTAACAGAAAATATTAATAAATATACGGATACCAAGTCTACCATCCAGTATCATCTTGTAGGCTTACGCTTGGTTGTCACTTCAGTCGATAAAAAATAAGCTTTTTAACAGTGCAAGTCATGGTTTCGTCTTGGCAACGTTTTACATGAAAATGTTTAGTGATTGTCTATTTACCGCATCCAAAAACTCGTATCTCCTTGACTCCCTGGGCGCGGCGCACTTCGAATAGAAATGCGTTGATTATTTACAAATAGGCTTGTTTCGTGATTCGCTGGCCGGTATTGCTAGTCCGTTTGTCCGTGATGACGTCATAAGCTACGGGACTTTCCCTGGTTTTGGGTTGTTTGCTGTTCTTGATTTTGAGAGATTGTAAGTTTATAATAAAGTTCAGGCACTGGTTGTCTAGTGTTAATGACCCCGCCTTCCGATCCGTATGTAGTGGGTTCGAATCCGGTCGTGCACCAATGGATTTTTCTATTAGAAAAATTATGTGCGCAATGCCAGTGCTCTCATACGGTGAAGGAAAACATCTGAGAGGAAACTGGCATATCCAAGAACTAAAAGTTTGAAAGATATGTGCCATCCACCAATCCGCATTGGCTCCGCGTGGTGGATTGAGACCCAATCACTTTCGCTTGAAAGTAGGTCAGTGTCCCAGGAGTGTGAACATTAGAAGGCTGTCTTGATGATGATGATAATGATGGTGTGGGTATGTGGGTAGGTGTGTGTGTGTGCCGTTGATTGGTTGCATTAATGCATGAATAGTGAAATAGAAGTTAGAATTGGTTTTTAGTGCCGGAACACAGATCTTTCCGGAAAATCTGACATCCAAAAAGATTTGAACGCGTTTATTTGTATCGGACGCGGGTAAAACATGTAAGTTTTATACTCTGTAACACTTTTATTAGAATATCTATACTAATATTATAAAAAGGAAAGATTTGTATATCTGTTTGTTTGTGTTTTTGTTTGTTGCGAATAAACTCAAAATCTACTGGTCTGATTTCAAATATTCTTTCACCATTAGAATGCTACATTATCCTTGTGTAACATAAGCTATATTTTATTATTAGCGACCCGCCCCAGCTTTGCACGGGTGCGGTTTCATTGCACCCGCGCAAAGCTAGTACGGACTGCTAGTAAATTACAAAGATTTATGCGCAAAATTTTATTTTTAGTACAAAGTCAAAAACAATATTTTGATGACCGTAACGTTAACTGTTCAGACAAAACTAATTCAGCAGCAATATTTTGAACTTTATTTCCTTGTAATAAAACCTAAAGCCTAATCTAAACCACATTGTGTCATTACAAGATTATCTTATTCAGTCAAATTTGGATCATAATACTTTGTGATAAGGTCGACAAAGGTAAACTGGAGAGTTTTGAATGGTATGTAATTAGACCCGTATAATTTCACATCGGGTTGCGTTTGAATATGGGGGAGCATTTTCATGTAATTTGAAACTATTTTCATTGATACTTATCTGAGAACATTAATGAAGGTTATTATAGGTCGTTAATGAAATACCCCAAAATATATGATAATTTGCACGTATTCTAAGTGTAATTTATTGAAGATAATCTGAGAAACTACTTTTAGTCGGTTTTTGGCCACCCAGTTGTTGACACTTTGTTTGAATTTGAAAAAGTACAGTCAGAATAAAAAAACCAATAAGTACTTTTTTTTGCGTCTGGCAATTTATTTAAACAATTTTATTTTGCCAGTGTAAAGTAATAAAGTTATCAACATGGACAAACGTTATTTTTTCGGAATTCAGAAAAAAGTGCCAGGACGCGCGTTCCAATCTTAACTTTAATTCAACAGTATTACGATTGAAATCAAAAAAAAGCAAGCATCGAGATGCGTCTAGGTAAAAATTTACAATGATGCCGATAATCTAACACCTCATTCACTGACGCATACATTATTACAAAAGTAGTAGAGTTGCTGTGGATGATGATGATGATGAGTAGAGTTATATATATATATATATATATATTATACTCTAGTAGTATAATATACACGACACGCAACGGTTTTTAGTTCTATAAGAGAAAGAAAGAAAGAAGAAAAAAAAAAATCTTGTTTGTCGAGAACATAAATGAGCTTCTAAAGGTTAGAATAACATACAAAATCGACATTTAGAATAACATTACGTTTTTGTCACCCATCTAAATGATGACTACGCGGAACAGTGCTTAATTTCGTTGATTTGTTAAAGCAACTTAAACAGCTACGTCACAAGCGCTCTTCAATGAGCTGTAAAACCTTACAATGATGCTGATGATCTAAGATCTAAATCTGTCCTATTGCGAATTCAGCACCACAGGGCGTCTCCATCTTGCATTACCATTATCTGCAAGTGAAAGCTGTCTACTGCAATTGTATGGAAATAGGGTAGCTCCTCAAATAACTGTCACTAGAGTTGGCCGCTGACTCACACAAACTTACCTACTTACTTTGTGAGTATAATTATATCTACTGCAATCATATAGAAATAGGGTAGCTACTCAAATAACTCTGTCACCAGAGTTAGCCACTGACTCATACGAACTTACTTACTTACATTGTGTGTATAATATGTATATCTCGCTTCGGAAAATACCGTATTTAAAACTCTTAGCTGTTTTCTATGAAAAAGGCTTAAGTATAATCGATGGCACTCATGTAAAACAATGGCCGGGATTGAGTGCCTTAACGGGAATGGAGGTGGCCTGTATTTTTAATCCAGTCCAGTTTATAAGAGAAAATCAAAATAAATACATAACATAACAAAACACTTTATGCAAATAGCACTGGTGGTCTAGTAATAATGGCTCCACCTTATAATAGAGTTCGTTGGTTTGAAGCCGGTCGTGCACATGAATATTGCTATTAGAAAAATTACATGCGCAATGCCAGTGCTCTTAAACGGATATTAAACATCATCAACGTCATGACAGCCTATTAATAATAATACTGGCCTACTTTCGAGCGAGAGTGATTGGGGCTTAATCTACTCGTACCGCGCTGATCAGATGCGGATTGGTGGATGGCACTGTCTACAATTTTTTTAGTTCTTGGACATGCCGGTTTTCTCCTGATGTTTTCCTTTGAAAGCACTGACATTGCGTATATTTTTTTTCTAATAGAAATATCTATGAATAACTCCCATTTGTTCTATAGCACTGTGACGTCAAAGAGCTGTTAAAACTTTTTTATACTAGTAGAACTATTAAAACAAAAACTGTCTTATTTATTCTATAGAACTAATGATGTCAATGAAACTTTCAAAGTTTAAACGGCTCTACTGGTACACGACCGGATTTAAATACACGACCTTAGGATTGGAAGACGGGGTCACTACCACTAGACTACCAGCTCTCTCATATTAAACAAGCTGACCCGCGCGGTTTCAACCGTGTTTTTTAGTTTTCGTGCTATCCCACAGCGCAGTATTTTTTTCCGGGATAAAAATCTATGTGTTATGCGAGCACATAAACCATCTACATTCTATATTTCATCACAAGAGATACGTGGTAACAAACATCACACACTCACCCACTTTCGCATTTATAATACTAACCAACTCGCCCTGGCTTTGCACGGGTGCAATAAACCTTCCTCTTGAATCACTATCTATTAAAAATACCGCATCAAAATCCGTTGCGGCGTAGTTCTAAAGATCTAAGCATACATAGGGACAGACAGCGGGAAACCACTTTGTTTTATACTTAGTGATTAGTATTAGGATAGTTTTTTGTAATGTAAAAGCTTGTACTTTAAGCCATACTGAAAACTTACAATGAATAGGTTTTTCCCTCAAATACCATTTGAGATTTGGCATGATTTCAGATCAATCTTTAAAGCAGACATATTAAATTTAAATGGTTTTGGCGTGAGATATAACCAGCCGTTAGATCATGCACTGTCGCGCACTGAAGGATTTTCACATGTAGTAGTAGCTCTCAAAACGTCGCAATTACTCTACAAACTGCACTGGCATTGCGCACACGACCGTTTTTTTTTTATTTGACGACCGATGTGGCGCAGCGGGTGCAACGCAGACTGCTGACCTGTAACGCAGAGGTTGCGGGTTCAATTCCCGCCTTGGGTCAAATATTTGTTGCGGGTGTTCTGCGTGTTTTCTATATAATATAATAAAAAAATATATATCTATTTAATGTATTGTATTAAGTATTATCAGTCATCTAGTACCCAAAACACAGCTCTGTTTAACAGCAGCTTACCTTGGGGATAGATGATGCTGTGTGGATTGTCCAGCATTATTTATTTATTTATTTATATATTTTTGAAAAGAATTATGTTCTTTTTATTGGAATATACAGAATAGTAAACGTTATTTTCTCTTCAAATATAATTTTGGGAACATTTTGGTGTCAATATAATAATAATAAGCTTCAGATGGGATCTTGATACTAAAATTCCCAAAATCCCTATGAAGGGGATTTTGACTACTCTGATTTATGACATGGCTCGACTGGTTACAAAACTAGTTGCTATGCCATCGCTACGAGTTTCGTAGAGCATCGTAGCAGGTGCTACATCAATCCAACACTCTTAGTTTATACCTCAAAGGTTTTCTTTGAAATCTCTACACGACTGGATTCTACTGAAACTATTTCTATGCTCACACCATGTCAAGTATACTTAGAACTAAATCCAAAGCTTGTTAAAAATTTGAATAGGAAAATATTGACAATTTTTTTAAATATCATCATCATCAACAACAAACTAAATTTTGTGAAATTAATTGCATTGTGAAAATAAGAGCACCGATGGTCTAGTAGTAGTGACCCCGCCTAAGGTCGTGGGTTCAAATCCGGTTGTGCACCAGTGGATTTTTCGCTACGAAAAATTTATGTGCGCAATGCCAGTGCTCTCATACGATGCAGGAAAACATCGTGAGGAAACCGGCATGTCCAAGAACTAAAAATTCGAAAGACATGTGCCATCCACCAATCCGCATTGGGTCCGCGTGGTGGATTATTTTCAGATGATTCAGAGATTCAGACTTCTTCATTACATTTTTACAAGCATGTGGTCTACGGCCCAGGGCAATACATATTTTTTCCAGACATATATTTGCAGTAAAAATGCGATCGTTTTTATACTGTTACAACTTTGCTATGAATATTGACTACAAGATTACATTCATCTTGGTTATAAAAAGAAGTTCAAATGCTAAGAAATACTAAAACCCACCCACAGACAGGTACAGTACAGGGTAAGTAAATTAGCTTAGTTGAGTTACCTTCTTCAAATCTTTTTTTTTTTTTTTATACAACTGAAGTGGCAACCAAGCGTATGGCCCACATGATCGTAAGCGGTTACCGCAGCCTATGGACGATTGCAATACCAGAGGTATCACTCGCGGGTTGCCACCTTGAGGCTAAGATCGAAAGCCTCATGTGCCAGTAATTTCACCGGAAACCATACCCTTTACACCGGAACACAGCAATGCGAGCATTACTGCTTGGCGGCAGAAATAGGTATGGTGGTAGTCCTTCCCCGGACGAGCTCTATCACAGAGAACTCTACTACTCTTACAAGGTAAATTTATGTGCTTAAATCAGTATCTAAAAGGTAAAGCTTTATTTAGGAAAAATAATGACTTACAATTAAGGTAAGGTTTTAAAATATACGGCGATCATCACAGTGGTCGATGATTTAATGACTGAAAAATAATTAGAGACTCGGTATTTTTTGGTGTCTTGCTAAAGTGAAAGCAACACTATGGACAATACCAAATCCAAATGTGATCCAAATTTGAAACGGGCGGGATTCGAACCCAGTTATTTACTTTGAGCTCGCAGCGCCATGACCATAATTTTGCAATCTGGACCATGTGATGTTGCCATTTAGGGTCAAAGTTAAGCGGGAAAGCTATAAAATAAGCAATAAACTAGTTTCTAATACCTTTCGTAATATTTGCTGTTGTATAAGTTGATTTCTAATATCTTTGTTTTTAGTAGATATCAGCTCTTATTACGGTTAAAGTTGAAGCTAATACGTTTTAGTTTCAGAAAAATTTACTGCGCAACCAATCGAATAACTTTTGCTTGAATCTACAGATCGCCGGTTGCCGTTTTACAAGAAATCATTGCTTTACAAATGAAAACCCTATTTTGTAATCCCTTTTGTAACTTACGCAAATAAAATGGATTTATAATCCAACACATCAGCGCCTGAATAGCGCGAAACAGAAATTTTATTCTGATCTTTATTTCGCATGCGCGAAATTTTTCACCCGGTCGTACCGGCCGCGCACACTGGCACACATTTAGGTGATCGGCTACACACACATGCAAAGATCTGTACCGAAATTTTGCACCCACAGGCAACCAACCGCTCTAGACGTTACCCACACATATATAAAACAGTGTAAGTATTCCAACATGGTTGCACCCATACAGACACAATCTAACCCAGGCGTGCGTTAGTTGTTCGCAAGGTAACGCGATGAGTGGATGTGTAACGAGACGATAGTCCTTAAATGAGATCGGGAAATCGTGTCGTAAAATCTGAATTTCCGCGAGTGATCAAATTTATGACAAATTTATCGGCGAAAAAGTTTGTGGAGGACTTTGGATAAAGTTACTGTGAAGTGAAGTGAGTTGTACAGTTTTATAAATAGTGGGATTATAAATAATTTGGAGGTGACGCATGGTTCGATATTAATTTAGGTAAGTGTTTTTTTTTTATATTAGTGGCGACTGCCATTAAAATATTTTTGTACAAAGCTGCATATAATATAAGCGGTGTTGAGATCAAATGAGAGGTAAAATAAAAGTAATACTGCACAAGTAGAGCGGTTTTTTTTTTTAATTTTATTTATTTGCATTTATTATTTATACTCATAAACCCAAACAACGGTAAGTTTGTTTCATGAATTTTTAGGTTGCCGTGAATACTGTAAGCACTTATTTTATTTCATCATTCAGTGGCCAACTCTAGTGACAGAGTTTTTAGGCCGCCAGAAGGCCTATGTCGTGGCCTAACTTTTAAATATCTGAACGATGTAATTGTGCATCAGAAACTTACCTAAACCTAGTAGCACTACTTACTACCAAAATAAACCCTAGTGTGGGGTCAATAATCTTCTTACTATAATAATTGCAAAAGTTTGGATAGATAGATGTTTGTTACAAAATCAATGCCCGGCTGAATGGAACTGGATGAAATTTGGATATAGCTTGTCTGGAATAGAAAACCAATTATTTATGTATCTCGGATAAATTTACTAAGGTACTATACTCTAACTTTTTTTCTAACCTATATCGCCTACAGCTAGGCAAAGGTCTCCCCCAAGGACTTAATATACTACTACAGCTAGTTATTTCTAGTTGAAAGTAATAATAACTTAATAATCACGTAATGTCAAGTAATGAAATATTTTTATACAAAGCCTTCACTGACTTACTTAATAAAAAGCTTTGCAGTCTTTCTTGGAAACGTTTACAGAAATATTTTCATCGTTTCGTAGAAATATTTGCAGCATAAAGTGAACATACCTGCATTCAATTATAGGAGAGTGTTTCCACCATTGTAATAATAATTGTTACTGGTCAGTATAATGATGTTTGAAAATTTCCTTTAAAAAATGTCTCGTAGTGCGACTGGCTTACTTTTTTAAATACATTTTAAAAGATGTACAAAAAATACCAATACATATAAGTAATAAGTAATTATGTACATATTTTATTTTGTTTAATATAATACATATCTACATAATAAATATTGAGTTCTGAATTTTTTTTCGGTTCTGAACTTAAATCTACTCTTATACCGTCCGCTCAGTATTTCAGTGTTGGACAAACGTCTTCACCACTACTCCTTCACTCCGTTATTTATTTTTAATACATTCTACAAATATAATCAATTTTATTACATTCTAGCCCTATACTAAGGTTATTAAGTAATTTAATTACTGCTCCTCCAATAAAAACAATTTGCAAATGCCTATTGCTGCCGCCAATGCCTATTTCTGTCGCCAATAAGAGTAGTAGAGTTTTTTGTAATAGAGCTCGTCCGGGGAAGGACTACTACTATGCCTATTTCTGCCGCCAAGCAGTAGTGCTCACATTGCTGTGTTCCGGTTCGAAGGGTATGGTTTCCGGTGAAATAAGGGCACGTGAGACTTTCCATCTAACGTCTCAGGGTGGTAACACGCAAGTGATACGATGTTGCATGCGTACATAGGCTACGGTAACCACTGACCATCAAGTGAGCCGTACGCTTAGTTGCCACTTTAGTGGTATAAAAAAAAACAATTTAGAATTGTGCTGAAGTTGCAGGTAACATATTAACATAATAATATTACTTTATTAAAACGGTTTATACTGGTCGTCTAGTGGTAGTAACCCCGCTTTCCAATCCAAAGGTCGTGGGCTTAAATCCGGTCGTGCTCCTTGGATTTTCCTATTTGAAAAATTTATGTGCGCAATGTCAGTGCTCTCATACGGCAAAGAAAAACATCGTGAGGAACCGGCATGCTCAAGAACTAAAAACTCAAGACCATGTGCCATCCACCAATCCACATTGGATCTGCGTGGTGGATTAAGACTCTCTCTCGCTCGTGAGTAGACCAGTGTTCTAGCAGTGGAAACATTAGGAGGCTGTCATGATGATAAAAACGGCATTGTATAAGATATTTGTAGTTCTTTTATCATTTTGTAGAGGCGCTGTACAAGATGATTCAGACGACCGATGTGGCGCTGAGACGCGGAGGTTGCGGGTTCGATTCCCGCCTCGGGTCAAATATTTGTACGATCTACAAATATTTGTTCCGGGTGTTCTGGGTATTTTCTATACATATATAATAAAAAAATATCTATCTATATATTGTATTGTATTAAGTATATATCAGTCATCTAGTACCCATAATACAGCTCTGTTTAACAGCAGCTTACCTTGGGAGTAGATGATGCTGTGTGGATTGTCAAGCATTTAAAAAAAAAAAAAAAGATCAATATTAATATGCGATTCATTGAATAATATTTTTGACTACAGCTATTAACCAGTTTTGCTAAGATACTTTGTTTTATTCAAAGTGATCTGCACATCTTTTGAAAAATAAAAAATAATTCTTTTAACTACAAAACTTTAGCTCGTAGACCGTAAGTGGATATTAATACTACTTTTTTAAAGCTTTTCTGCACTAACACAGCCGCTATTCAGTACTGTAGCGTTACATTTATCGATGCAAAATCATTAAGACCACATTACTATCTTACTTGGTTGCCTGGAAGAAATCGCTTTAAGCGATAATAATAATAATAATATATTTATTTATTCAATCATCATAGGATCATATTAATATTAAGCTAGGCACAATTTATTAATTTGCTAACCTTGATTTGACCGTAACTAAATGCAACATAAAGCAATGGTTTAAATAGTGACAATCAAACCTAGCATCAAACATCCTCAGAATGCTGTTGGAGCTGGCCCGAACCCTGCGCACCAGGGATGTGCAGATAAGGCCGCCCACTATACTATTAGCTACGTTTAAATTATTTTGTTATTTACGTGTACAATAAATGTATCTATCTATCCATCTAATAAAAGACGTAGAACAAAGCATATTATTTCACTACTAAATTCGGGGTCATCATTTGGATGGGTGACTGCCAGTGGCAATTTCAACTGAGCGCTCCCTTGCTTCGGAGGACACGTTAGGCAGTCGGTTCCGGCTTTTTTAAAGTTGTTAGGCCATGACAGAGGCCTTCGGGCGGCCTAAAAACTCTGTCACCAGAGTTGGGCACTGACTCATACGAATGAACGAAGTACTAAATTATGCAAATTGATTCCTTTTCGAGTTATTTTGTTATCTATATAAAAATGACCGATTAGCGAACAAACCACCAAACATTTTCAAAATGGCGGAATATTCTGTATTAAATCGATTGAGTTTCGTTGAGTTCTAACTTCGCAAGTGTGTAACTGTTAAAAAAACGTATATTATCAAGACAGTTCAACATATTTTTATTGAACTTCAATATTCTCTTTATAGATAGCTCGATACGTTCAAAGGCTTACAAGCCATTTGCAACTGAGGCTTTATTTCTAAAGGTCACGCCATTTCGTTCCCTTTGAGACAAATTGACCGCTAAAACGTTTTTCTTTCACAAATACAAGTATCGCCTTTGAGAATAAATTACTGATTTTGTTTGGCGCGTATCTACTCGGTACCGAAGATATTTTGTTATATTGATTTATTGTAGAAGTTTTTAGATGTTTAAAAATCATGTTTAAGTTTTAAGAGTAGTAGAGTTCTCTGTGATAGAGCTCGTCCGGGGAAGGACTACCACCATACCTATTTCTGCCGCCAAGCAGTAATGCTCGCATGCTGTGTTCCGGTGTGAAGGGTATGGTTTCCGGTGAAATTACTGGCACATGAGGCTTTCGATCTTAGCCTCAAGGTGGCAACCCGCGAGTGATACCTCTGGTATTGCTAGCGTCCATAGGCTGCGGTAACCGCTTACCATCTTGTGGGCCGTACGCTTGGTTGCCACTTCAGTTGTATATAAAAAAAAAAAATGTTTTATAATGAAGTAAAAAAAAATGAGTAAGTTATCTTTACTTGTTCTTTTTATATATTACTTATTTTTTAATTGTTTTCAGAGCAAAGTAGCATTGTTTTTGAAAAAAGAAAAAAAATTAAAAGTTATTTAGCCGCAATCACACTGTCTTATTTTTGTAGCCACATGGACATCCTCTACGCAGTTTTCAGGAAAAAACTCTTATACAGAGTTCATAAAACTTTAAACTACCTAGGAGATTTTTTGTAGGTTTGAATAACTCTTTGATAACATTATATCGCTTTGCAAAACATTTATTTTGGTTTTTTTTTGTTTTTTTTTTATACAACTGAAATGGCAACCAAGCGTACGGCCCACAAGATGGTAAGCGGATACCGCAGCCTATGGACGCTTGAAATACCAGAGGTATCACTCGCAGGTTGCCACCTTGAGGCTAAGATCGAAAGCCTCATGTGCCAGTAATTTCACCGGAAACCATACCCTTCACACCGGAACACAGCAATGCGAGCATTACTGCTTGGCGGCAGAAATAGGTATGGTGGTAGTCCTTCCCCGGACGAGCTCTATCACACAGAACTCTACTACTCTTACTATTTTGATTTTCTATTTTGATACTGTTATTTAAGCCAGTTTGTATCGACGAAGTACCGACAGTAGTTTTCCGAATCCAATAGAAAATACCGATCCGTCAATAACGTATTGTGTCATTTTGTTTAGTCAACACGGATACAATACGAGAATATTGAAAAACAAACAAAGTATCGCCAGGAATATTAAAAAATGTATGTGACAGAATAACGTGAAGTTTTATTAAAAAAAACTATACCGTTATATACTTAGTAGAGTATAGAATTTTAAATCTGATTTATTGACTTGTTGATTATCTTTCTTATTTTCTGTTATTATTGACGACCGATGTGGCGCAGCGGGCGCAGGTCCGCCTGCGAAGCGGAGGTTGCGGGTTCGATTCCCGCCTCGGGTCAAATGTTTGTACGATCTACAAATATTTGTTCCGGGTGTTCTGGGTATTCTCTATATATAATAAAAAATATCTATCTATGTATTGTATTGTATTAAGTATATATCAGTCATCTAGTACCATAACACAGCTCTGTTTAACAGTAGCTTATCTTGGGGCTAGATGATGCTGTGTGGATTGTCCAGCATTATTTATTTATTTATTTATTTATTTATGTGCTTATAATTTAATAATGTGTCTATAATTTCTATGTTAACAATATCTATTTATAGTTTTTATTTCTAATTCTTCTCTAATTAATGTAATTGGTGTATAATCGTTTTAATTAAAGTAAAATAAATAAATACAAAATACAAATACTGGAAAAACATGCAAATAGCGAGTAGCATTAGACAAGCGTTTAACCACTACCTCACCTGATGGTTTTTTTTTTGATACAACTGAAGTGGCAACCAAGCGTACGGCCCACAAGATCGTAAGCGGTTACCGCAGCCTATGGACGCTTGCAATACCAGAGGTATCACTTGCGGGTTGCCACCTTGAGGCTAAGATCGAAAGCCTCATGTGCCAGTAATTTCACCGGAAACCATACCCTTCACACCGGAACACAGCAATGCGAGCATTACTGCTTGGCAGCAGAAATAGGTATGGTGGTAGTCCTTCCCCAGACGAGCTCTATCACAGAGAACTCTACTACTGGTACAAGTACATGACGGTATGATAAATGATGATACATCATGTATCATACATGGTTGTTAGAACCATTAGGTCTATGATGGACTAAAACCCAATCACTCTTAATCGAGAGTATTCTAGAGCTCTAGTGGGAACCAGAACTACACAACGGATTTTAATGCGATTTTCATCAATAGATTTGAGAGAAATGAGAGAAAAGAGAAATGTTTATGTGTAAAGTTGAAACCACCCCGTGTGTAACGGGGGTGGATGCTTAGTCTATTTTATATGATGTTCACATGGTTGCCTAAACTTGCCATGTAGTCAAGGCACTATTAGTAGTGCCGTGGGAAATTGTTCTTTTCCGTGATTTCACCAGTAGAGCCACAGTAGAGCATCGATGATAAATAAAAGTGCGTGTTCCGCTTTTTAGTGTAATATTTTCAAAGTGGCACGTTTATTAAAATACCGTAGCGTTAAAATCTCTCCGAACGAGCTTTAACGACTTTTTAATTACTTGCCTACCCTCATTCCAAAACACTTACTATCCGCCATTCCATTTTACTAAAATATTTCTTTTTTTTTATGAAAATATTGAATTGGTGCATTTATTTTCACTTTCTATGCTACGAGTAATTCAGTTTCGTTGGTAAAAGCTTAAATCGGCTTAAAGAGTATTTATTTCTTTTAGGTAGCTTTATATTTCATTTACAAAGATTAAATATTAACGTTGATCTATTAATGATTTCGTTGGTTCATAGTTTTTGACACAAAAATCATAATCTTTAATTGAATTCTATACTTAGTTTACCAGTTCACGGTTTCTATTCGAGAACCTTTATTTATTGTTACTAATACATACCATACCTAATATTTACCAGACAATCTGATGAGATTATTTATTTTACAAAACGGAGTTTTTCAACATCTTCAGAATATTCCAAAAGAATAATGGTATAAAGTCTACTCAGCTGCCTAAACAAACTCCATTTAAAATTGCTTGTAAATTCATATTTGCGGTTTCTACATACGAATTACCCACAGAAACCCAAATTCCACTTTGAGCGAGTATTTGCAGGACCAACATTGTAGGAGCGGGTATACTTTTTTGGTGTGAAATGTTTACGAATTAAACATAAGACATTTCGCCCATTTATGATTGTCTATTCGAGTTTAACTTTAACTTTATTTATTTCAGCAAAAGAAGTGGACATTGAAATTACAATTTGTAAGTGGACATATTTTATGAGCACAAGTTAATATATTATTAAGTGGTTATATACCACTATCTCCTTACCTGTGTTGTGGGAAGAAGATTAACGTCACTTATTTTTTTTTATATAAGCAAAGCAAACCGCCTATTTATTTAGTAAATAATCTCACCTGCCTAGCTTGCATGAGTTTTGTAGTCAACGATTTTTCTAAGGAAAAAAGAGATATTTTTTCAAGGAAAACTCACATCTGAAGATAAAACATCTGAAATCGTTAGTAACCTGTACTTATGTGGCAGCAAAATTCTATAATTTAGCTGCATGATCGCATTTTGACATTGTATGCCGTATACGGCCCAAAATATATGACAGTTGTTGTAGGAAGATGAAAATCAACGCGGACAAAGTCACGAGGCGGTTCACTTGTCTTTAATTATGGATGTAAATGTTTGAGTTCTTACATTCTCAAGGCCTTTTTGAAAATCAGCAGTTTAAACCCAAGTCACGAATGAACACCCCGAATCTGTGGAAATTATTCTTATTTATTCAAGCGTAAAACAAGCCAATGCTCATTTTTAAATTTTGTTCTGATGGTAAGAGTTACTTGCAAACGCTTTTAGCGATATCTGGAGGGAAAATCTGATTTGCTACCTACTTATTATGTGGATGAATGAAACAAAATGATTTATAAAAAAGATATCTGTCTGGTTTGTATGAAGCATGACTGAGCCAAAAAAAACTTCAACACAAACACTCACTTGTACTAAACTAATAATAACAATAACATATAATATTAATCAGTTTCAAAATTACATCAAATTATTTAATCAAAACCCAAACGTTAAATTTCTATTGAAATAATAAAACATTCTTACAATATTTCTAATCTCAGAATCGAAATTGGAAATTATGAAGAGCCAGAAATTAACAAAAGTTAAAATCGATACACGCATTAATTACTAATAAGAGTAGTAGAGTTCTCTATGATAGAGCTCGTCCGGGGAAGGACTACCACCATACTTATTTCTGCCGCCAAGCAGTAATGCTCGCATTGCTGTGTTCCGGTGTGAAGGGTATGGTTTCCGGTGAAATTACTGGCACATGAGGCTTTCGATCTTAGCCTCAAGGTGGAAACCCGCGAGTCATACCTCTGGTATTGCAAGCGTCCATAGGTTGCGGTAACTGCTTACCATCTTGTGAGCCGTACGCTTGGTTGCCACTTCAGTTGTATAAAAAAAAACTTATATTAAATTTTCCCATAAAAACTTTTACCACCAATCTTTTTGCCAACTACTCTAATCGCTAAGCTTAAAAATAAGCTGACACGCAAATAAAACCTATCGAAATTGCTTTAGCCTCTCAACTGTCGACGCAGTTTGCGCGTTTTAGCGGAGTCTGTTAGACAGATAGGCAGAAACCTTTTAGACAGATAGGCAGAAATCTTTTAGACAGATAGGCAGAAATTCTTAAATGCCAGATTGTGTGGAAGATTGTATTGAATGGTGAAGCAAATTAAAAAATAAAATAATTTGGTTGCGGGTTCGAATCACGCTTGAGGCGAAATAATTTTTGGGATATTATTATATCTTTAAATAAAAAAGCTTACATAGAATAATATTAAATTGAACTATGCGGTCATAGTAAGTAATACAAAGTTTCTAGTACCGAGATTTATATATAAATCTGTAAGTACTAGTAAACGCACTTAATCACATCAAAGTCTCGGTATAATAGCCAAATTATAAAGTAATTGTAAATAGTTTTAATAATTTTTAAATTTATTGAATGAATATAATCAGGGTCGCCGTTGAACCTATGAGAAGGACTATAATAGCCAAGATAAGGTTGACCTGAATGCTTGCGATGAAACAAAATGAAATTTAGGGTTCAACCGTAGTACTATATCATTTCTGTGGTTAGACTAACATGTGGTAGTACAAATTTGAAGACCTAAAGAGACCTTTTGACAAATATTCAGTCAGATGTAAAAACGGTACGTTGATTGAAATTGCGACCTATAGGTATCCCAGGCAATAATATATTGAAATTGAAATAAGGTCACAAACGATTTATTGGTTGAGTTGAGAGGTAAAGACAATCAGCAATGTATAAACGGGTTCTTTGTTATATCGTTAGCTGACTCGTGCGGTTTCACTTGCGTTATTTTTCTCACCTTCCCTGGAATCACAAAAAAATTAAGTGCAAAATTAGCCAAATCTTCTCTTAGCTGGACAGCGGTGCCATCTATGTTCGCCAAAAAAACGCTTTACAAATCGTCAGACGACGAAAAGCCAAGTTACTAAAAATCTATTCGCGTACGATAGGTATTGAAATTTTAAATGACATTGAATTAAAATGTAATTATTTTTATTAATGAACACTAGCAGTCCGTCCCAGCTTTGCACGGGCGCAATGAAACCGCACCCGCGCGAAGCTGGTAATAAATATAGTCTATGTATCTCAAGGATAATGTAGCATTCTAACGATAAAATATTTTTTGAAATCGGACCAGTAGTTTTTCCATCCAGTCTAAAACTGCACGCCCCACTTCAAAAAAAAGAATTATTTTCACGTTCAAATCTTGCAGTTTTATGTCTCTATTCTTCATTTAAATGTCTTTTCAGCGGTCGATAAAAACAATTTGTCAATTATTCATAATAAAATCACCGTTTTCAATATTTTTTTTAACATGAATTCTCGATACAGTTAAATTTTGTCGACAAGCAACCGATATTGTTACGCTCGGTACACTGGTAAACGACTTGTCAGCCTTGTTTGACATAAAAATGAAGATAATAAGAGAGGATTTTACTGAGAAGAGGCAAATGTGAAATACACAAACTTCGAGTGATTTAATAGAAAATATTTTTAAACAAAATAAAATTCAAATATGTACCCTACATAATTACGAGCACATTACAATTTATAAAATACACAGTAAGAAACCGTTACAAACGATCTATAGATAGCTTAACTGATTAAAATATAAATGTATTATGTCAGTCAGTTACCGGTATTTAATTATACTGATAAGCCAAAAAGTAGCCCACTCAAAATTAAATTAATATTTTATGGTCCCACTGCTGAGCAATGGTCTCCTGTCTTGTAAATAAAATAAAATAATAAAACATTAATTTACAATCCACCACACAGATTTTTTAGCCATAGCCCTTAATTTTACTGTGTTTTTCAAGTAACATATTTTATTTTAAAGCCAATTATGTTATGAAACACTCAATTCGTGTCCCTGCTGATTAAATCTTTAATTAACCAAAAAAGCTGTATAATTTCAGTTTATTTTACTGCTACGTAAATCGGAACCTTTAACTTAGTCTAAAATATTCTATGTAGATTGGCTCATCCTTCGTTCTCAACGAGGGTGCCTGTTCTGCGAAATGAGTGGATTGTTCGAAGCGATCAAAAAGATCGGGCAAGCTTTTGAATTTATGAAAGGTAGATCAGCTTTCGATTTTGCGAGATACCGTCGCAATTCCTCTGAGATAAGAAGAATTTCATGGTATACCTTCATGGTTAGATTTGACTTTATTTGTGATCCTAAATCTCTACAACTGACGCTTTATTCCTATCAGCGCTCAATCATGAATTTATTTTTTGCAAAACTGAGTTATTAATTGCTTGTTTGAAAGTCTATCGTCTGTTCCAATCTGTTTATATGTTACGTGCCAGTGCGTTAAAAAAGTTTTAAAAACATAAAGGTAGTGGTTTCAAAAAAGATCGTGCACCAATAGATTTTTCTTTTTAAAAAATCGGCGTAATGCTAGTCCCTCAAACCAGGCGTCGTCGCGGTAGACCTCGGAGAAGATGGCGGGACGATCTCGATACGCACCTTAAAGACTGGCCTACACTAGCCAAAGATCGAGAAGTGTGGAAGAAAGGGAGGGAGGCCTTTGCCCTGCAGTGGGACGATATGGGCTAAAATAAAATAAATAAATAAATAATGCTAGTTCTTCAAACGGTACAGTGAAGAAAACCAGCAAGTCTTCGAAACAGCAAGTATAAAAACAAAAAAAATGAGAGAAGATATAAATCCAACAATCCGCATTGAATCTGCGTGTTGAATAGTTAGTGTAGCAGTAGGATTATTAGGAGGTTATGATGATGAGGCTTACAAGAAAGTATAAACATACAATTTTTACGAATACACGAAAAAGACACACCTCAACAACCAAATATTTAAATACAAGCTACGAAACCATACTTTTTATAAGTTTCTTCTGTACACACACTGTACAAGTACTAAAACAAAAAATGAGTTTATAATTGGATTAGCAGACACGAAATTACTTCGTTAGATATAATTTACATTTTAGATTAGTAAAAACAATCAAAAAAATCTCTTTAAAATTAAATGAAAGAGACCAAACGAAGGACTTCAAATTATAATTCTCCCACCGCTTTAACTCAGTTGAAAATTAAAATCTTGCAATAAAGCATTCCAAAAACCACTTTGACTCTGTACCGAAATATTTTTCATCCTCGAAACTTGTGTTATATCTACATTATTAGGAGCTCTAACCTACTCGTATTATCTTTATAGCTAGCCTTTTTAGCTTAGTTGTCTTTTATGCAATATGTTTTGGATTCAATTCCAACCCAGGAAAAATGAATATAAATAATGGTGAAGATTTACACAGCGCCATCTAACCCCAAACAAAGCAAAGCTTGGACTATTAAAACTAGATAACTTATTATTATTATGAAGAGCTTGTGGTGTCCCAAGGCAGGGCAAAGGCTTCCCTTTCTTCTCTCCATTTATCTCTATTTTGAGCTACTGTGGACCAATCTTCTAGATAACTTATACACATATTTTAAATACATACTTTAATTAAAACAGTGTCCAGCTACGTCACGAACGTTGTGGCGCTAATGAGCCAGGTATCAATTTGATGACTATCCAAGCGTCATCAAAGTGACGTCATACTTTTAAATGATTAAGAGTTGAATAAGAATAATTTGTTTTGCCAAAAAAACTTAAGAAACAAATTGGTAGCATAGGCTTAATAACAACGATGGTATTATTGGTACAAAAGTATAAAGGTAAGCAACATTTTTTATACTGTATGCCCGTGTTTGGTCTTGTGGTTTTATTATTATTCTGAGGATCTCGCTTTTACATATTTTTTAAAAATAATCGAATTTTAAAAATAATACAAATAAGCTTTAATATTGAAATTTAGAATGCAAGTGAGTTCTAAGCCTTTTGTTTTATTTCTCAATAAACTAAGAATGAACCACCTTATTAGGACTTACCTTTTTGGTTTGCGTTTGCGTTTGCGATTTGAGTTTATTATCAGTCAGTCAGACATTAACAATATTCAGATATTTAGATTACTTGTTCAATTCAAATGTATGTTATAGCAAATTTCGCAAATAGAACGTGATTGCTAAAGCTCGCAGCAAACAAATCAAATTTTTATTTACTCAAATTGATCAACATTATTCCTCTATAAAACACTCTACTCAAAATATTGAGCCAACAGGCTGTCATCGCCTCTTGTGATTGAAGAGTGAAATACATAAAAAAATATATATCTTTTATACTTTCATCCTATTCTATCCTATTTTCAAAAGAAACGTTTAAACTGCTTTTTATCTCAGGTGTTTGAAGATAAGCTGAGACAGTTTGATTGATTTATATTATTTTATCATACAAAATGTCTGCAGCTCAACCAGTTGTTTTCATATTCATTTTATGAATAAGGAAAAAATTTTTTGAGCCTTTTAGTTGACGCCACCGCATCGTTTACAAAAGAGCTGGCTCATTGCTTCTTTAAAAAGTTCGCTGGTATATTATTGAGAGATCGCAGTCAGTACAACTAAATGTAAAAAAAAGAAATTCTCACCATCATCGTTATATTTATAAGTACCTAATAAGTATTTGCAACATGTATTTAACATATGAAATTTATTTATTTTTGTTTTGATTCAACAAAATTTATATTGCTGACACCATCACATTACATTCAATTTAGTTTCTGATCATCCAAAGATTGCTTGGACCAAATTACTCCCAGCGATAAAGCCGCCCATTGTACCTTTCTTTATTAAATTGTGTATCTGTGTAATTTTAAATATTTCCTTGTGTGTTGTACATAAGAGTTTTCTATTCTATTATATTCTATCATCATTATCAGCCAATTAAGTCAGGTTAGGTAGGTTAATGCCAAAACAACTGGTATTGAGCGTTTAACAACCACCACCATATTAACCTTAATGAAATCAAAAAAAATATATAAATGATCAGGTTTACATGAATATTAATTTTATAAGCTATCATTATGAATCGTCACTAACAATTTTATTTATTATTAGGTACCAACATTATCATTAAATTCATGACATACTTACCTATCTATCTAATTTTTTAATATAAATACCGAATGCATAAACCTCGGCCTTTCTCCATGTTGCAATACCCTAATAATAGGGTTCATGTGTAATACTACTTATTCTGTAACAACTACATAATGTACCATATGACAGCAATAAATGTATTGATTGATTGATTGATTGACCAACTTCTTACGACAATGGCATTGGTCGGGGTAGAAATATTACCTACTAAAATGTATCATTTTTAACCCTGGTTGCTTTACCTATCAATCAAAAACCCACCCTTCGATGTCGATTTCCGAACTAGAATCTATACAATCACTTTTTTGATTAAGTATGTGGATGTTGGCACAATCGAACAAAGAGCAAAGGAACAAAGAAAGGCTTTTATTGTGCGAGTTTTATTATCTCTATATTCTATTTCTTGTTTTATTTGGATAGAAGGCAGTAATCCCGGCACTGTTATAACTCTCTTGTGGCGTTTCAATAATCTTTTGTTGATAGCAGTTTTGTCGATGTCACTTATTTATCACTAACGAAAAATTGCGGATTTCAGATAGTCTACTCTAGGAAGCAACAAACGATAATCGTGGAAAACATCGTAGTACAACAGCTACTGTTGGTGTTATTTTAGTTCAAAGCATTTACGAACAAAGCAAAAACTCCACGATACATCGTTTTTGCCCGCAAGAGTAGACCCTTAGATCTAACTCCGTAGCTCATTACCCCAATACGTAGTTACTAAGACTCATTCGCTCAATATTTATTCAATATTTCATTTGCTACAGTGCCCTTTGAACAAACACAGTGCAGCTTACACACTTCTGCTTGGAGAAAAATATCTGACACTTCAGTACCCAACAATAGAAACTCTTAATTAATGCCATATTCGTCCCGCGAAAGTTCAGTCCAGATGATATCAGCAGCTTTTATCTTGTACAAGCTGTTGCTCGGATTAAACTAATCGAAACATATTATAAAAAGCTGGCTGACCATTGCTGACATACTGACATACAACGCTGGACCTAGAAACTTGAAATTTAAAGTGTGTTCTTTGTAGTGTATGTAGGTGTACTAAGAAAGGAATTATCGAAATTAAACTTTTATAGGACGCAGCGGGAAAATGAAGTTTCTGTTAAAATTATAATTTTCATTTGTTTTTTTCTAATGTGGAATTAAAATTATTTCTTATACGATTAATTTTAAGTAACTTTTTGTTAACTATTTTCATCTGAGCTTAAATTAATGTTTCAGTAGAAATGCTTCTAAAATTCATATTATTTCCTTATCAATCTATGCCCAGTGAAATATCATTTCCATAAGTCGGTTCAGAAATTCTAGATTTATTACTACGTTATCGTTCTATCCCAAATATTGATTTGTGACTCAGTACGGTTATACTACGATGTACGTATAGTATCTATATCGTTATGCTAAAGCTATTAACTTAAATGAAATATTTGTCACCTGTATTTGCCACTGGCTCATACGAATTTACTTCCGTGGACAAGCTCATCACAAAAAACTTTCTAGTAGTCTTTTAGTTTTGGTTAGATGGCGCAGTTTAAAAATGTCCGCCAATATTAAAAACCCTTCTTCTTTTTGTATATAAAAATGAATTGATTTTCGGTAGTCTCACTTAAATTCGAGAACGGCTGCACCGATGTCATTAATATGCTTAATATTGTGTGAATGTCCAGTTAAGGTTTGAACGGTGATAATAATAACGCGAGTGAAGCTGCGTGGATAAGCTAGTCTCTTTTAAAGGTAAGTGCAAGGTAATGAAAGCAATTTGAATTTGTTCCACACGGTAACACTGTATTGTTAAAGTCCCAGTTCAATGAGGGAGATTTTATTCTTTCAATTTAGAAATCCCAGCGCGAAACCATAAGCTACAAGAAATACCGACGTACGTAAAAATTCTTTATCGTTATATCTGACGTGATTCTGGTATCAGAGTAACAAAACCGTAACAAATAACACTGCGTGTGAACAACATTTTATAAAATCCTTTAAATATTTACACTAGCTGACTCACGCAGTTATTTTTTCATATTTTACATAACTTAATCCAGCGGATATAATGCTCTAAAAACGTTTTGTGGATCATGATGATGACCACAAAACAGATTTTGGTATTTTAGAGGGGATGCACACGTACGTGGGCCGGCATTAATCGGCACTGCTTGTCAAATTTAAATTTTAGATGAATGTTCGGAAAAAAACGGAATAATGCTGAAAGAACCTGAAAAAAATATTTTTATTCAATCATCATTTTAAAACGTCATAAAAGCTAGGTGAATTTACGCCAGTTCCACACGCCCCTGATCGGCACTGCTTGGCTCGGTCTCTAACAAGTTTAATGCTGTCAAACCAAATGTCTCTGTGATAGAGCTCGTCCGGGGAAGGACTACCGCCATACCTATTTCTGCCGCCAAGCAGTAATGCTCGCATTGCTGTGTTCCGGTGTGAAGGGTATGGTTTCCGGTGAAATTACTGGCACACAAGGCTTTCGATCTTAGCCTCAAGGTGGCAACCCGCGAGTGATACCTCTGGTATTGCAAGCGTCCATAGGCTGCGGTAGCCGCTTACCATCTTGTGGGCCGTACGCTTGGTTGCCACTTCAGTTGTATAAAAAAAAAAAAAATGTCACATTCATCGCTCGCTTTGCCCGAAGAGACTACCCGAACGGGACTAGCCAAATATGCGCAGTAATTGCTTTAGCTGCAAGGCAAGGTCGGGCAGCCGTTTAACGTTTACCTGGTCGTACTCTTAGACAAGAGTGCGGTAAGTGCTACCTCAGTGCCAGGCATTTTGCCTCCAAGCACTAGCGTGCAAGCGTGCTTAGGTTTGAAGGGCACTGCTGCAAGTGAAATTACTGGGCGAAAGAGACTTAACAACAACGTTTCAGGGTGATGAGGCAGTGCCACGCAAAACTTTAAAAGTTTTGGGTGGCACTGCAACTGTTATGGTCAGGCGTGGCGCTTAACATCAGGCAAGCGACTTGACCGCTTTGTTACTTACTGATAAAAAAACAAATACTGCCGAACCGAATGTGCCAACCGGCCTTAGTTAGCGCCAATGCTTTATATCTCTATAGTCAGTTCATATACCCTAATACTTCTACTGTTCTTAGAACTCGTAAAACGTGTACGGGTCGCCAATTCCTTAGGGTGTGATGAATGTAGCAAAACCAATTCAATTCGACAGAAGTTCGTACCCAATCATAACTGTTACAAGGCCATGTTTTCTGATCCCTAGTTAATTAAATCAATTGTTATTTTCAAAGTTAATTGCGAACAATGACAACAAGGAAAACCTTACTAAAAATAAAAATAAAATGTTCCCTTGCTTGTTTGGTTGGTTTTACTTTGGTTTTACCTATAACAACTGGTTAGCGTGTTGACTACTGATCAAAAAACCGTTTAACTACGTTCATAGAGTAAGAGAAGTTATTGATCAATTAGTTTAGTTTTGTTTTCCTTTTAATTTGTGTTATGTTTATTAATTTGTATTGTATTTAAGTTAAGTTAAGTTAAGTGTATTATTTGATAATATTTCAGCGCTCGTGACGTAGCTGGTTATGTTGTTCTTTACAGACCAACGAAGTTAAGCATTGTTCCGCGTAGTCATCATTTGGATACATGATGACCGCCAGTGGCAATTAGAACTGAGCGTTCCCGTGCTTCGGATGGCACGTTTAAGCAGTCGGTCCCGGCTTGTTCAAAGTTGTTAGGCCATGACAGAGGCCTTCGGGCGGCCTAGAAACTCTGTCTGTCATCAGAGTTGTTAGGCCATGACAAAGGCCTTCGGGCGGCCTAGAAACTCTGTCTGTTATCAGAGTTGGCCACTGGCTCATACGAACTTACTTTTTATAATATTTCAAACCAAAATTCATAATAATATTTTATGTTTCAAATAAGAAAACAATAGAAAAACCGAAAAAGTAAATATGTAAAGCTGTTAAATTAACCCAACAGCAAAAAGCCAGTGAGAAATAAAACAATTCAATTGGTATTTTGCATTCCCAGTGACCTATAAACTTGATAGGCAATTAAGTGTACGTGTTGAAATCTCTTCGTTTGATTAAAACGAATAAAACATCGGTAAACGTACTTAAATCAATTTCCACTACAACCTTAAACTGTGCAAAATAAAACTCAAAATAGTATAAAATATTCTTTTCAATGACTCATTTTGAATGTGCTTTTTAATCTGATTTTGTTATGTTTATTTTTGAGCACTTAATTTGACTGAGCGCACACATTTCTGACATCAGACCAAAGGGTCTGATTACCAAAAAGAATGTGTGCGCTTTATTAATAAAGATTTATAACCGTTAAAATAGTCTAACTAACCAAAATGGTGTTAAAGTCTGTTTTCGTCTTTTTCATTGGCACCTGACTGAACCTATTTAAAGTGATGTGATCTACGATGTTTTATATTATTTTATTTATTTAACAAAATCCAATTAAACAGTTTTTGCAAATTTAACTTACGGCCAATAAAGGAATATTTACCTAGATTTACCTTTAATATACAATGTGATCCGACAAGGCATGATCAAAAATTTATCGAGCGTGTGAGTCGTGACTTGTCTGTGCTTAGTGTTTGATAAATTATTATTAGCATTAGCGCATAATGTTCATTTAAATTAAACCTGAAAAATAAAAATAAAACTTATACGAGCTAAAATATTTTTGGTGTAAACTGCCTTAGGCGGCTGTCCTATCTAATATACCCCATTGAAGATAAAGCGTAATGGGGACAAAGTTATTTTTTGACTTTCCACTGGCTCCATTAATTGGTTCAAAATCATGGGGACATCGGGAATACACGCACCAAATGACTTGACGGCTAACAAAGGACTTTAAAAACTTACCTTAGATCACCATCTTGGCGTTTGCCCTTTTTTATTAATTTCTAACTTTACTCTTACTCTTACTTACTCTATTAGTAGTTTTGTGCACGGTTCGACAAGAATCTCAAAAACCTTACGGTATTTCAATATGATTTTTGCTTTGATGGCTAGGATAATAACCATTTATTCTGTTCCATACACCACTTGTTTGATTGAAGGTCTAATTTTATAACAAGCCATAAACTGAGGTTTTACTTAATCCGAACCATGCGGCCGTCATTAGTGCCACGGCAAAACGAATTCCAATTTCAACTTTAATTCCACAATGTAACAAAGTAACAATAAACTAGTTAAAATCCGGTGCGTCAAAATTGGAACTGATACGAGTCAAAATATGCAAAAGTGTGAACGCCTCTAAATAAACTGAAGTAGTATAGGTAGGAAAACCCCCTTGAGAATCAGCATATGATGTCAATTTAAACAGAAATTGAAAGCGTCATCCGTTGCCAGTCTCTATAGAGATCGGCAATCAAGCCAGCCGATAATCAAGGTAATGTCAACACAGCTTGGCGTTGATCGATGGACTTGGAGATTGAGACCAACTTTTCATTAGTCTAATGCCTGTTTTGTGGTTTTATCATCATAATGATAAGCGGTATTTTAATGTTCTTACTGGATCACTGGACTACTCTCGAGCGAGAATGATTAGTTCTTTCCACCACCACAAAGCGACCGATGGCGATGAAATTGTATTTTTTTGTCTATGATCATGCCCGTTTCCGCAAGAAGGACGCACGGTTTGCCTGTAATTTCACCTTTTAATCAAAACATAGCAATGCAAGCATTCCTAATTGGTAGCAGAAATAATTATGGAGGTAGTGTCTTTCCCAGATAAGCTCTATCGCAAAGAACTTTTAAAAAATATATCAAAAAGGGTCCAATGCTCTTAGCTTTATATGAACCTTTGTAAGTTGCCTGTTTTGGTTAGCATAAATAAATCTACAAATACGAATAACCTAGGTCTTTCATTGCATCGTAAATCCCAGGATAAGATACAATTCTACTCTCTCTTTGTTTATTTGTTCTGTTTAAGATTTAATGCTCTGGTTAAAGGACATGACAGAGCCTATCAAAGAAGGTAATTTTGGTGACGGACTTATCAAATATATTAGGATTTTTTTTTTGATCCTACTAATAGGTAAAGGTCTCCCCCATATCATCCCACATTTTACGGTCATCCGCCATTTCCCGCCAGTCTGTTTGAAAGGTGTCGATGTCGTCACTCCAACGTTTCCTCGGCCTACCTCGGGTTCGTTGCCCAACTGCAGGCACCCATTGTGTGACAACTACAGCCCACCTATCTCTATTCATACGGCTGATGTGTCCCGCCCAATCCCACTTTAGTCTTCTGGTCCTCACACCAACGTCTATGATCCTGGTTTTTGCACGTATTACGTATTTTGTCGGTTCACTTCAGTAGGGAACAAGATAACTAATATTATTCACGCATGTCTTTTTGCCTTTCCAGTGAAACACCCAGGACAAACAGTTACAGATCATGTAAACACTTGTCTGGCAACAGGAATCGAACACTAATTTCTCTCTTCTCAACTGAGTCACCCACCGCGCCAAGATCGACTTAAACAAACAAACTGTTAAAATAGTGTTTACAGCAGTTAGTTGTAAAACACTAGCACAAAATATCACAAAAGTTATAAATGTTTTATGTATAGCATGATTGTAAAACAACAAAATTTGATGGCGAACAACATTTGTTTTTTACCTGTTCATAGTTATATAACATTGACTACAATCTAAAATAAAATCTGAATTGTAAATTTTAACAGTGTTATCGGATTACACTGCGTTACAATATTTATCAATATGTAATGTGCACAGTGTACATAAAATAAATATTGGTGGACGTTTTTATGAAGCGCTATTTAGCCTCAAACTAAGCAAAGCTATGAGATCCAGTTTACTTGAACGAAAAATTGTATTTCATTGGACTTGTTTTAATTAAAAAACCATAATTTTTTAAACCAAAAACACTTAAAATGTTCAGGCCTCACGAGTACGTCACAGTGCGAGTTGCGATTATGTACAAACTAGCTGCCGCCCGCGACTTCGTTCGCGTGGAACTGGAAACCGTAATTTATTCCAGGATAAAAAGTAGTCTATGTCTTATTCCCGGTCTTTATCCATCTTTGCTTTAAATTTCAGCCTTTCAGCCAAATTGGTTCAGTGGTAGTTGAACAAAGAATAGAGGAACAAACATACATTCAAACATTCAAACATCTAAACATCCAAACTTTCGCATTTATAACATTAGTGTGATAGTGTGACAAGCCCTCCTTCCCTCGAGGCAAAAGTCACGTCTCATCAAACAAAGCACATTTAATCAAATTTCCCCATTCCATTATGGAATGTATTTTGACAGTAAGTTTGCTCTATGGCAAGCTCGCTTAAGTTAACTTAAACAATAAAATGAATAGTCTGTTCCGTTACTAGTAATTTTTAGTAATTATATTAGTTTAGGTTAGAGGGCAGGGATGAATGTTTTGACAGAACCCTGTGAGATACCACCGTGGCATTTGTAATATTAGATACTTATATATTTACATTCATCTACATGTCAGCCTTCCTGCCCCCCGATTGCTTAACTCGATTTCAATCCGATTTCAATCAGCGAACTGTCAATAAGCTGTCACATTTATACAAAATACGTCAGTTTTTGATTGAAATCAAAATAAATTGATTGCAACCGAATTACGCAATCGGGGATTTGGTCTAGTTTTAGTAATGAGTTTTTGAGTGATTGGGTGACAAGACAACCAACTATGAAGGCTCAATGCGTGTTGGTAGATAGCGCATGTCATTCGAGCGTTTAGTCCTGTAACATGCTTGTTCCCTTAACTTGAATCTTTTGAACCATATTTTTATACAAAAAAAAGTATAATGAATGAATGATCGAAGGTGTTAACAACAATTAATGTTACGAAAAAGCTGCGATTGTATACCTACTTATGTGTTTGGCGTTTTGTGGTTTCCTGCGGAACCTTCTCTGCTTTTTGTTTTCTGGTTTTGCTAAATTGAAACGTTATAAAATTTGTAAATAAAATTTGAAATTTGAACCTCACTCACGTAATATAGATAAACTTAAAGGCCTAAAGAGCTATAAACTTGATCCCAGCTATCAGAAAGCAATTTATATTTATAGCCAAGTTAGGTAATCTCCCTGTAATATTTTTTATTTGCTCTTAATAAAATACTAGGACTTGGAACAGTATATTTGCAAGCAGTAGATATACTTTGAATTAATCTATAGTGTGTAATCCTTTCCGCTTTTGCAAAACATAAATCTTACGTTAAAGTGAAATTAATAGCCGGAAGACTTGTCAGTTTTATCTCGTATCAATGCAGACTTTGAGCGTCACTGTATCTGTTAGAGTCAGACATGGCACATAACAACAGGTGAAAGACTTGACCTAAGCGTCAATCCAATTCATGGTAAAATCGTTCTTCTGACATCATTTTTGTTTATTAACCTAAGAACGAGCAAGACAAACCTGTACTTTAGCAAGCATTTACAATCTAGGCCTGTATTGAAGAATCATATTACTTGTGAATTGTGACTCAAGCATCGATTTTTGACAGTTCTTCATAGAATATTTTTGTCAAACCAATGCTTGAGTCACGATTTACGCTCAAGTATGGGTCTTGAATACAGGCCTAAATAAGAAATAAATTAGTTTTACTTGTCGAGGTTAGATAAAATGAAATTACGTAATATAAAAACAGTTTTTTTTATAAAGTGTACAAGACAAAAACTATTAAGGGCAAATTATATCACAAACCTACTGTTAATATAATCTATACTGTTGGTTTATAGGATTTATGTTACCAATAAACCTGTTACTCGTCACATAACCAATTTAATCTGCCAGCTTTTGATGGCGCACGATTCCTAATAAAAACAGATTAATGTTTGAGGAGTCAGCTACACGTCTAGAAGACGTATTATTTAATAATAAATTATTGATTATTGCCGGACACATGAAAACGAATGCCCTTATTCATAATCAGGGTTAGTTTCGTTATCCCCCAGTACCATATTCACCTGATCCGTTCTCACCCGAATAGGTTTCGTTACGATCAGTTTTATTCGAAGCAATTTTTTATGAAAAGTACTGGCAGGCACATATGTTTTCGGCTTTAGTAATATTATAAGCTTTTTGTCCAGTAGAGTTTTTTGTGATATAGCTCGCCCGGGGAAAAACCATCTCCATACCTGCGGCTAAGCAGTAATGCTTGCATTGCTATATTCTGGTTCAAAGGGTATAATTTCCGATGTAATTTCAGGCACATGAGGCTATAAATCTACGTCTCAGGATTGCAACGCGCATGTGATATCTCTGATGTTGCAAGCGTACACTACGGTAACCGCTTACCATCAAATGGGAAGTACTCTTGGTCTACCACCTAAATCTTACTCAAACTACACTAACATTCTGAAGACGCATAATATTATAACTCGAACGCTGGTAACAGAGTGATATACTGACCTCAACTAAGTAGAAGAATTGTCTGGAAAAGTAACATTGAGGTCGAATATTTCGTCTTTTATTTTACCAATCAAATCTAAGTGCGCAGTTTGCCAAACATTGCCCGATCATCGGGATTGTTGGCGGGAGACAATGTAGTAAAGCTATGTTTACACTGCAACAATTGTATCACAGGATTTTACAAACCTATTTCAGGCACTAGAATCTCGCAATACAGGTTAAGTGCACTTTTGTCTAGATACTAAGCATCAAAAACTATGGTACCTCTAAATATGTATTTTTTTAACTACCTAAATCCAAAATATAAAATCGTTGCTGTACTGAATGTCTGATTAACTGATTAACAATCAATGATCAGACAAAGCGGTCAGTTCTGGATATTAAGGGCCTTATTCAATATCATAAACGAACTATAAACCTCTGTTAGCTTATGATTGTGTCCTTCAAATCCAAATATCATCATCTTTGTTCATTAACAAGAATGACTAGGAAAGACAATACTTAGCAAGCTGCTAAAACTATTGTTAATGAATTATGAATAATGACATTAATATTTCATCATCATTTTATTTTATTTTATTTATTCGGGATAACAAACAGTTATACATTTATGGTTGAGTAAATGGTAGATATGAAACAGACTTAATTAACATATAACCAACAGCGTTATCCACAACTTACTATAAAATCTAGGTTGAAGAGATCTTGCTACTTGTTTTATAAAACTCATCATTTACAAAAATCATGACAGCCTTTCAATGTTCCCACTGCTGGGACACGGGCCTACTCTCAAGTGAGAGTGATTGGGTCTTAATCCACCACGCGGACCCAATTCGGATTGGTGGATGGCACATGTCTTTTAATTTTTTTTGTTCTTATACCTGCCGGTTTCCTCACTATGTTTTCCTTCACCGTATGAGAGCACTGGCATTTATGTTTCGATAATGGTAAATAATGTATACCCAACTCATAGAGACACACCAAAAAAAACTTTTCATTAAAAAAACTTTATCGCGATCAAAGTCAAGAATTCCCGAAATTTACCCTTTAAAAAGTTATCAAAAAAAAAATTACGCGTCGACTTGATTACCTACCTTTTCTGTTTTTCGAGTTATGCACGGTTATTCTCATTCTTCCAATTCGCCAATCCGCATTGGGTCCGCGTGGTGGATTAAGACCTAATCACTCTCGCCTGAGAGTAGGCCAGTGTCCCAGCAGTGGGAACATTAGAAGGCTGTCATGATGATTCTCATTCTTGGTAGCCTCCGATATGAATTACCAAATAATTATCTACTATGCCTTACTATGCCTACGTTCAACGGTACACATGTTTGCGGTGAAAAGTTAAAACTAACTCAATATTTTCGTCGGTTAGAAAGAGTCAGAGCAACATAATTGCGGATCGTTCCACTAGTTAGTGTATACGCAGCTTTACTGCCCTTCTTACAACCTTAACCTACTTTCAACTTGTATTACATAATTCATCAATGTTTTTGCCATTATTATAGAACTCTGAAGATTTCATAGGCAATTTAGTTAATTAATTGAGAACTTTAAGATCGATTACTGTTAATTATATTCCATGTCAAATACATGTGATGATGAGTTTAAACACAAACATATATTTTTTTAGTGTTAAATAAGTTCGTATGGAGTCAGTAGACCGCTTGTGACGTAGCTGGCTAAGTTGTTCTTAACAGATCATCGAAGTTAAGCACTGTTTCGCGTACTCACCATTTGGATGGGTGACCGCCAGTGGCTATTTCAATTGAGCGTTCCCGTGCTTTGGAGGGCACGTTAAGCAGTCGGTCCCGGCTACTGACTCTCGAACTTACATTTTTTTTTGAATACAACCGAATTAACAAAAAAAAAGTTCGTATGAGTCAGTGACCGGAGTGGCAACCAAGCGTACGGCCCACAAGATGGTAAGCGGTTACCGCAGCCTATGGACGCTTGCAATACCAGAGGTATCACTCGCGGGTTGCCACCTTGAGGCTAAGATCGAAAGCCTCATGTGCCAGTAATTTCACCGGAAACCATACCCTTCACACTGGAACACAGCATTACTGCTTTGCGGCAGAAATAGGTATGGTGGTAGTCCTTCCCCGGACGAGCTCTATCATATATTTTAATGGTCTTTCTTTGTGTCAGATACTTTTAGGCAGGGGCACGTGGAACTGGCGTAAATTCACCTTCAAAATAATCCTTGTGATTATTTAAATATCATAGTCTGGAATAGCACATTGGGCTATATAATCCCGGAAATATGTACGATTCGCGTGTTTCACGTAAACAAAGTTGCGGGCAGCAGCTAGTTGTGTAGTCATCATCATCATCATCATCAGCCGATAGACGTCCACTGCTGGATATAGGCCTGCCCTAAAGAGCGCCATGAGGACCGATTTTGAGCCTTTACCATCCACCGACTACCTGTGACCGCTTTAATAAATAAATAAATAAATAATGCTGGACAATCCACACAGCATTATCTAGTCCCAAGATAAGCTGCTGTTAAACAGAGCTGTGTTATGGGTACTAGATGACAGATATATATTTAATACAATACATAGATAAATATTTTATATAGATAATACCCAGAATACCCGGAACAAATATTTGTAGATCGTACAAACATTTGTTCCAAAGTGGGAATCGAACCCGCAACCTCTGCGTCGCAGGCGGACCTGCGCCCGCTGCGCCACATCGGTCGTCAAGTCGGTCGTTTATGGCCCATTTAGATCATACCATAACTGCATGCAAGAATTGCCTTGTCAAATTGATTTTAATACAAAGATGTTCTGAAATGAAATTGACAACGCAATTCTTGCATGCAATTATGATATGGTGTAAATGGGCCTTTAATGCCATCGGTCTATCGAGTGAGGAGCTGTCCTACACTTCGTTTTCCAGAATAGGTAGTGTCCTAAACTTATTTCGATAGTAAGTAAGAGTGACAAGCTGTCGAACAATGTTCCGAATTCTCGATTAGAACTAACAACAGCTGTTGAATAAACAACACCCTGTGGGATTGCGAAAAACAGCGTTATTTATAGTAAGAACTGGTACTCGTATACAATAGAGCGGAGTAAAGTTGACCTGATTTAGCACTTACATACCTGACCTGATGTTTTTGAGGTAAATTCGTCAAGTTTTAATACTATTTACTTATGAACTTCTGTTGTTTGCTTAATAAATAAAAAAAACAACTATTTGTTTGATTTATTCTAAAGCAGTTCAACTGCCAAGTGGCGTGACTTGATCACAAAATATCTGATTTAAAACCTTATCCATTTGTCCTATTATTATTTATCAAACTAAAAACAGTTGTTTGCGCAGTGAAAACGCACCGTTATATTTACAAGAAATATTTCCATTCTCCAGCACTTTCAGATATAAATATTATAGCAAACCAACCTTTGGAAAATATAAATGGATGCAGAGATTTTACGACCCATAAAGGACGTGGTCAGACTGACCATAATAAAATATTGCTATAAGTATTATGGATTCTGCTAGTGTACAAAATCAGTCCACTGAGAACTGGCCTGTACACACTGGACCAAGGGTTGAGCCGTCATGTTGGGCCAAGTTGACGAATAACACCGAACTGAAAAAGGCGCCGACATGTGAACACTGTTGGCGGAACGCGCCAATATCTTTTGATCTCTACATGAAAAATGACACTATTTGGTTTGCCGGCCAATATTAGACGCCAGCTACAACATACGCCAAGTAGTTAAATAAATAATGCTGGACAATCCACACAGCATCATCTAGCCCCAAGGTAAGCTGCTGTTAAACAAAGCTGTATTATGGGTGTAACTAGATGACTGATTATACATTTAATACAATACAATACATATATAGTTTTATATATATATATAGAAAATACCCAGAACACCCGGAACAAATATTTGTAGATTATTTGTAGATTGTACAAACTTTTGTTTTTGTCACGAGGCGGGAATCGAACCCGCAACCTCTGCGTCGCAGGCGGACCTGCGCCCTCTGCGCCACATCGGTCGCCATTACCAACATATTCTCCACACGTTGGCACAATAGTTGGCCCAGCACCTTGGCCCTATAGGTACTGCCGGCTTAAAGCACACCGCATCCGCATGCAGTACGTAGACGAAGTCACGCGTGTTGTCTCGCATAGCTCTGTGCTTCAAACTTGTTTGAATTTGACTTCGTACTGGTGCAATACGATACTGGGGCGACATTCACCAAAAAAAATCTTTCTGAAAAGGCATACCACCAGATGTGATGACGTGTCGGTTGGTGTCACGTAGATTGGCGAATTTAAATTAGAATGTATTTGCTTCGTGTGAGTTAGCTTACAGTTTAAAACCATAACTAAATTAATCTAAAAACTTTTAATTCTAGTGATAATATAGAACTAAGATTCATTGAAAATATCAACATGTCGGAAGTCGTTCATAAAGAAAGATTTTTAGCTGTAGCGCTGTAGCTCAAAAAGGATTGGGTCGCGACTCGTGGTCCCACTGGGATTGTACCACTATTACTCGTGCTCCCACTATCCCTGAAATCATGGGTTCGTGGTTCCACTGCTTAGTGGGACTACCAGTCATAGTTAAAATCGTAGGTTCGTGGCCCCACTTCTACAACCATCTAACAGTACAATGATCTTAAAGTTTACTATAAATTCCCAAAAAGGACATCCCATTAGGGCGTAATCAGAGGCAAGTCCAAATAGCACCACGCATTTTCTGTTAAGTGGTAACACATCGGCTTGATGATAATGACACCATTTATCGCAAAGGTAATTCCCCTGTAGGTGTTTCGGCAACATCCTTTCAAAGTAATCTACCAGTTTCTGACTAAATGTCATCCGTTATTTGACGGTGTTTTTTTGTTATTTTTTTGTTTTAAACTTTTTAAAGGGTCATTAATATTTTTACCTAAACTTATTTTCTTGGCATAGGCCTCACCTGGTTCGTTTAGAACCACACTGAAGCTCTATGATGAAGAAAGATCATCAAAAAAAGCTAGGAATAAAGGTATTTTTGACTTTGATTTTGACTTATATATATACCGCTATTTAGCGGTGACATCTAATTTAAAGTTAAAGTTAGTCAGCTTTAAGTTTTTAAGTGTTTGCGTGGCACTGCACTACGCTTATCACCCCGAGACATTGTTGTTAAGTCTCTTTCGCAAAATAATTTCACTTGCTACAGTGCCCTTCAAACCTAAACACAGTAATGCTTAATGCAAACTAGTGCTTGGAGGTAGAATATCTGACACTGCGATGGTACCCACCAAGACGGACACTTGCTGAAAAGTCCTACCAGCAGGTAGACCAGGTAGAGATCTAAACACAGTTTATTATAATTTATGATATATCGATAATCACTGAGGATTGATGTTTGTTCTTCTTATCACAACAAAAATGGAACCGATTTGTCTGAAATTTAAAACATATGCAGATAATGACCGGGAATAGGGCATATGTTACTGTAAAACTCGGAAAAAAGTACGTTTCCCGATTTCCACGTGTACGAAGTCGCGGGCAACTGTTAGTGTATTATTATAACATTGGACTTAGACTGTTGTCTGAATAAATAACTATTATTATTAGTTTGCTCTCCTGATTAGCATTATGTCGCGTGCCAAGTCGTAAATACATTTCTGTCTACGTCTATTTTAGTTGACAGTTATGGTAATTCTCTCCCGAAAGCCTTTTGATATCTGTCCAATCAAGAACTTATACTCATCATTATAACCTTCTAATAATCCAGCTACTGCTGGGATATTAACCTACTCTCGAACGAGAATGATTGGGGTCTTAATTCACCACGCGGTACCAAAGGATTAGTAGATGGTTTATGTCTTTCAAACCATCCACCAATCCGCTTTGGGTCCGAAGAAAAACCAGGTCAAGAGTATCCTAAACAACGAGTGCGTGTGTATGAAGAATGTGATGAGAGTAAATGAAGCAAAAAAGGTGTTAGGATCATAGCAAGTGGAAATCCGTGGTCTCTGCCAACCCCTACGGGATACAGGCGTGATTTTATGTATGTATGTCATTAGAAAAATTACTGGCGTAATATGCCGGTTGTAGTATCACAAAGAAGCACAAAGCTTAACCAACATACATTAATCTTTCACACACGTCGGCTCAGTACTTATGTTAAGTAAGTATAAGTACTCAGTCTAAATTTCGTACATTGCTAATGTAACGACTTTGTACTTTGGTGTTTTTTGGAAGTTGCGTTAAGTTGGGAGTGATTAACTTTTCCTAAAATAGTGCCAAGACTCAAGTTCGTAGGTTAGCGACAAACTTGCTTTGGAACGTAAACGTGCGGATTTTCCGTCCGGAATTTCCGAATTGTTACACTATGATTTTACCTATGCACCTACCTACCCATTTTACTTTGCAACCTGAAAAATAATAAGTGTCGTATTTTCTAAATTAAACATTTACTTTACTTTACTTTACTTATAAACACATGTTCAAAATGCGCCATATAAGAAGCCGTATCGCGAAGAGGCTTTTTCCAATTGTAGAAGGTTATGTATATTCTAGCTGTCAAATTGATTTATTTTTACACACTGAGGAGGCACTTTAAATAACAAAATTAACAGCTGGACTATACGTTAACGCACCATTGTCAATAATATTATTCGGGATACGGCTTTTAAGCGTAAAATCGCGAGTGGAAAATCCGCCTCATTTTATAAAAAAAAAGAAAATCTCACGTGTTGTAACACGTTTTGTACAAAAATACAAAAGTACGCAACGCAAGTCCAAAAACCATACACCATTCATTCACCGCATCTACAAAAAACCAAATCTCTACTAGTATTGTAATGAGAAAATATTTGTTTATTTGTTTGTATCGAATAGGCTCCGAAACTACTGGAACTATTTGTCTAAAAACTAAAATATTGATGGATAATGACCGGGAATAGGAGAAAAGCTACTTTCTATCCTGAAAAAATATGGTTTTTGAGTTCCATGCGAATGAACTCTGGCAACAGCTAGTCTTTGGAAGCATGCAGTGGAAGCGTGCTGGGCCCATAACCTGATGGAATTTGTATAAAGTAATAGATGATTTTTTGGATAATCTGAGTTTTATTTTATAACATCACATTACGAAACAGGGACATGAACTAGACAGCTCATTGTCATATTTATTCGCATACCAAAGACAAAGCTCTACTTTTTGGTTTACACCACGAAGGTATTTCTAACAATAAACACTTCTTTATTTCTGCCTTTTAACATGTATGAAGCAACCAAATTGATCCATGTTAACATAAGTGAATCATTTTAATGACAGCATTATCTTACATATCTGCTCCATTCAATCAAAGTGATTAAATTTGATTGAACCGTGTATAACCTTAAGATTTGCGGAAACTGTTGAATGTCTTTTGGCTACACTGCTCCGATTTCGCACCGTATAATAGCAAAATCTCTCGAGTCCAAAAAAATAAGTCTTCATAAAAGTTAGTGTTCATAACATAACGAATCCTGTGGTACACTGAACCGGCGACTGGGCGGTTGCCAAATCATTTCGTTACCGACCGTGTGGTACAAACCATAAGTTATAGCTGTTTAATTTTTTAATTCGCAGACGTAAAAAAATCCAATATTTAGTCTTATTTTTTTTCTTTCTAAAGGGTTAACCATAAGTATTAATATGCTTACAAATATTAGAAAGAAAGAAAGACGTAAGAAAAAAGAAAACACTATTATTTATGACGAACATGGTAGATTCAAACATAGGTGTATACATTCTACAAAAATATACAAGAAAATTATATTTAAAATAGTAGTAGAGTAGCTAGTAAAAAGAGTAGTAGAGTTCTCTGTGATAGAGCTCGTCCGGAAAAGGACTACCTACCACCATACCTATTTCTGCCGCCAAGCAGCATTGCTGTGTTCCGGTGTGAAGGGTATGGTTTCCGGTGAAATTACTGGCACATGAGGTTTTCGATCTTTGCCTCAAGGTGGCAACCCGCGAGTAATACCTCTGGTATTGCAAGCGTCCATAGGCTGGTAACCACTTACCATCTTGTGGGCCGTACGCTTGGTTGCCAATTCAGTTGTATGAAAAAAAAAAACAGTAGTACTTTGGTAAGTGCACGACTGTACCCATAAATCTGTCCGCCACAAAAAGGCTCAAAGTCAGCATTTGCTGGGTCTTCCGTTAAAGCCTGTTTATAGGAAGCAAGGATGTCAGTTACAAACATATTAAAAAAAAATCCATCTATTTTTAAAAAAATATTATGCTGGTAGGTCAAAGCGCACTGGATTACGTGCGTAGACGTGCTCACTGTACATGTATCATGACCGCTTTCTATTGTTCCCACTGCTAGGGCACTGGCCTACTCTCTAGCGAGAGTGATTGAGTCTTAACCCACCATGCGGACTCAATGCGGATTGCGATGTGGATGGCACATGCCTTTCGAATTTTTAGTTTTTTGATATGCCGGTTTCCTCACGATGTTTTCCTTCGCCTTATGAGAGCACTGGCATTGCGTGCATCAATTTTTCTAACAGAAAATTCTATTGGTGCACGACTAGCTTCAAACACTACCTTAGGATCGGAAGGCGGGGTCACTACCACTAGAGCACTAGTGCTCTAAATAAATAAAAAACTACGTTTACGTCCTGTATTTAAATTATAAAGGGTCTACGGCGTAGAACGTCTACAACGTAGGCCTTCTACGAAAATGATAACTTATCTTCGGTTTGTACCACACACCATAAGAAACTGGGCGAAAGTTGAAATAAAAAGCGCAACTTTGGATAAACTTTAATTAACTTTGGAAACAGTTTCGCTGTTTTCGATAGTTATCTACAATACCGTTCTGAGCTTTTAATAAACAAAGTAAAATTAGTGTCTACTGCTTGGACTTAATTTAATTACAACACAAAACAAATCTATTATTACAATAAAAATGGTCCTGACTGACTGACTTACTAACAGACAATGCTCAGCCAGCTGAGCAAATGACGAGCCGGTCAAGTCGTTCGCTTAATGTTAAGTGCCACGCCTGACCATACAGTAATAGTGCCGCTTACACTGCGCTTGTTACCCCGATAAATCTTTCACTCTAGTTATATCACTTTACCTATCAGTAATGCATATTTAGTAATTTTTGAAGCAGAATATCTGGCACTGCCATGGTACTCACTTTTCTCTCTTGCTTAACAGTACCTACCACCAGATATTGCATTAATTAAACTACAAACAAGTCTGAAAGGGATAATGTTATGCGCAAATAAGTAAGTAAGTTCGTATGAGTCGGTGGCCAACTCTGGTGGTTTTTAAACCGCCCGAATACCTCACTGACATGGCTTAACAACTCTTAAAAAGCCGGAACTGACTGCTTATCGTGCCCTCCAAAGCACGGGAGCACTCAGTTCATATTTCCATAAGCTGTCACCCATGCAAATGCTGACTGTGTGACGCGGAACAGTGCTTAACTCCGTTGATCTGTTAAGAACAACTTAGCCAGCTACGACACAAGCGCTCCATGCTATGTTTTGCGTAATTTTAGAAAGCCTCCGGTAAAAACCAAACAAGTCGTTAAACGAAAGTAAACAAAGCCTACTTACACAGCCACAAATCATGTAACGTCGTTAAACAGCATAGGCATTTGGGACCCGTACTCCCACAAGACTGTCCCTAATATAAATTATACCAATTAATAATTGGACCTGTATCAAGGCCCCTTGTCTTCGAACGTAAACAAGAGATAAATTAGTTTTTGTTGTTGAATTTTGTCGAATAATAGCTTTACTTGTTAGACCACCTACTAGTGTAGCAAGCGCGTGGCTTAGGCTGCGTTTCCATCAGAGATGTTGTGAGGATGTGCAGCAAAAAATGTTATTTAGTATTAAAGTGTTTATTAATAACTTGTGCATATTACCTGCCCTGCTTTTTGAAGGGCAGCATTTACCTGAGACTGGGCCAATTTGGCCAGCAAAATCATTTTCACAAATCACAGAGCAATCATTTCATTTCATTATGAATAACATTTATTGAATTATGGTTTGAATACTACTAAACAAATTCTTTTAGCAGCTGTGTTAGGTAGTACCGGTGTTACAGCTGCTAAATACTTCCTGCATTTAAAAAAATCTGTATTTGTTAGGAACCCATAGAATCACTTCATTTACTTATCCTCGCTCTGCCCAGCTCTGGTGGAAACTCAGCCTTAAACTGTATGGTAAGTTCGTATGAGTCAGTGGCCAACTCTGGTGAAAGTGTTTATAGGCCGCAGTTTGGTTCGTAACGAGTTTTGGTTTTCCCCTAAAAAACGATTGACCTATCAGTAGGTAAATTAAAGAAAAAACTCAATGGACTTTTAGCTTTAACTGAAACGTAATCGCAGCTGAATCGTTATATATTAGTGTACACAAACACCCAAAAACAGATGAAAACAGCCGTTTAGATAAGATTTGATTGCAATCGATTGAAAAATTTCTAAGTGCCCTTCTGGTAATAGAGTTAGCGAGACAGTTGTGCCTGTGACCTGCTAGCAAATTTGTTCACAAAGTATGTATTTATCCAGTCCATCCAAAGGTTGTCTGAAGGAGATCGCTTATCAACAATAAGACCACCCATTGTACCACTTATCTGTGCTAATTCTTACTCTGTCTCTACTCATTTTCTTAGGTACAATAAAGATATATTCTTATCTATTATATTCTATGTCAAATAATAGGTAAGAATTATTGCCAAAGAGCTTACTACAAAAACTCGTTTGATAATCGTAAACGTTAAGTATCGTCCAGCCATATATCTTTTTTTTTGCGTAAAATGCACTGCTGAAATCAAACAAAATACAATCATACAAATTGACAGCTTGATACGTCATTGTTTAAGATTATTAAAAGAGTTTTTTGTGATTCTAGATTTTTTAAGTAACGTCTCAAATGGTTTATTGGAATGGTAATACTTCAGGACTTAGCAATTATAGCAATTATAGATACCTATTATTTATGTATCATGCGAGCAAAGCCATTGATATTAGTGGATATAAAATACTTTATTGAACACCACATTATAATAAATTTGACAAGAAAATCTTAATTACTAACAGGTATTACAATGCCATTACATACAATGCCACTAGTAGGATTTATAATAATTATGTATGTTTTCAAATTGCTAGAGTGTCCATCTATAACATTAATAGTGGTAGCCACTGATGTTGTAAGTAAAATATTCATGAACATGTCCCATGTCAAGTATGAAAACTGAGACACAATATTAAACGTTGTGCCAAATGTATGTCTGTATATCATTTTAATAGCTTAGAAAAGTCTAGCAAGAAACTGTAGGGTTGCCAGTATGACTAAACTTTATTTTATTTTATTTTTATTTTATTTATTCGGGATAACAAACAGTTATACATTTATGGTTGAGTAAATGGTAGATATGAAACAGACTTAATTAACATATAACCAACAGCGTTATCCACACACACACAACTTTGTAAGTTTTATATTGGTTTTTAGATGAGGGCTTTTTAATTTCAATTTTATAAGAGTTTTTTAGTTTAGTTTTATTAAAAGAAAATAAAAAATAATAATAATATGACCTTGGTAATTGCGCCATCTTTCTAGGTGTTCATATTTGTTTTATTTATTGCCAACGTGTTCAATAAAAACATACAAAAAGGCTAAAAAAATAAAACGAACCCGAGCAAAGAATTTGCGCAAGTATCGCGTATCACACGGATTGTTTTTCTCGCCCTCGTTTTTAGTAGGATTATCCCCCGGGTAGTAAGAAACACTTTCAAGAGAACAACAAACCAAAACGGTGTAGATAGCCAAAATGAAATTAAGCAGCCAGCCACCAAGACAACCCTATTAACCAAAACTTATGCTTGGCACAAACTTGAAGATACGACTTTTAACTGACTCATACTCTTTGGTTTGCAACGGAAGTTTAAAATATCGTTGTTTCTAACTGTTCGTGAGTTATGCACGTATTGTGACGACTTTGTTTAAGTTCCGCAAGTGAATTGAAATTTAACGTAAAAGCTTAGTGTGTTACAGTCGTTTTTGACTGAAAATGCTTTGTTCGTGCCAACTTTTGGTTATTTTCTTCTGGTTCAATCCGATCGATGTGGCGCAGCGGACGCAGGTCCGCCTGCGACGCGAAGGTTGCGGGTTCGATTTCTGCCTCGGGTCTAATGTTTGTATGATCTACAAATATTTGTTCCGGGTGTCTGGGTATTTTCTATAGATAATAAAAAATATCTATCTATGTATTTTATTGTATTAAGTATATATCAGTCATCTAGTACCCATAAGCTATGTTTAACAGCAGCTTACCTAGGGCTAGATAATGCTGTGTGGATTGTCCAGCATTATTTATTATTATTTATTAATCAGAAAATTATGTTGGTTTAAGTTTGACGAAAATTTACGCAAAAATCTACTTTTATTATTTTAGCCACTAAGCAGTTATGCAAGCCTTGCTTTTCTACTTAAGATTTCTACAAAAAGTTGTCTGAAAAAGATCGCTTACTTTGCAAAAAGACCGCCCATTGTGCACTGTGTTTATTTGCCATAGTCTTTTATATTTACTAGAGTACCTAATTTGTTACTTCTGTATTCTGTACAATATAAAAAAAACATTCATTTTTAATGTGTTCTGGTTCGAAACTGGATATAAAGTAAAATTATAATCATAGAGTATTACTTCTTCTTTTTTTTATGCGTTCACGAGCTACGATAACAACTTACCGAAAGGTTGATGGTACAAGCTAGCATCATAATCTGTGGACGTCTTTTGTTTGAAGTTGGTTTTGTGGACATACCACTTTGATTATGTCACGTTGAACATTTCTCTAAGTTACAAGGACGAGGAAATTCCGCACGCAAACTTGTCGCTAGCCTTGATTTGATTGACATATCACTGAAGATTGATCATTTTTATTGACTGATCAAGTGATCAGATTCATGTTTGTTGCTTGATTCTTTTAGGCTTAAGCGCAAATAACTGATATAAATTCGTTTAATTTCTAAGATTTCTTAATGGGTTTAACTAAATTACTTGATTTTCAAAAGTAAAGGTACTTAAAATGCGGGCTACAAAATATAGTGTTAGCGTTAAAAACGCCCTTGACAAAAAGTCGATAGATAGCTTTAGACATCACTAAATATAAAGTTGAAACAGGGCCGCACAGCTGCCAAGTAGGCCACACTCTAAGCCAACTTGGAACAGCTGATATTAAAGACTTGTTTTTTTGCCACAGACTATAATCCTTTCCTGTTGGTAAAACAAGAATGATACGGGCAAGGGACAGTAAAGTTTGAACATTGAGGATTCCGTGCGTTATTTTTGTAATTTTAAAGAGATTTTATAACGCTTTATTACTTAGTTAAAGTTAACTAACGTTATTTGCTCCGTGCTTTGAAGGTCAGTCCCAGCTTTTTTAAAGTTGTTAGGTCATGGCGGAAGCTTTCAGAAATTATTGTTAGTCGTTGTCTGTAACACTCATTCACTTAGTTATTTATGAATGTTAAATCAGCCAATAGTTTCATCCTCTATTTACGTTATTTGAACTAGGCAGTAATATAAGCACTGGAAGTAAAAAATAAGTAAGATCTTAGAGTTAGTGGCTAACTCTGGTGGTTTATACCAACCACCCACCCAATGATTCCGTCATGACTTAACGACGGATAAAGCTGGAACGATTTAACGTACTACCTCTAAGGCATGGATGTAATTTACGTTGAATCCTTCAACCTCTTAAGTGCGCTTTAAAATTAACTAAACAGAAACTGATTTAAGCCTGCACATATTGCGCAGACTGCGCAGTTGTCATAAGTGCCACACATCAATTGCAAAGTCAATTCACATATTATTATTAGCTCTAAGGCTCACAGATTGCACAGACTGCGCAGTAAGCTGAGCCTTTAACCCTTTTATAGCTATCATAAGTAGCAATAATAACATCACTTTTATTCAAATTAAATTTTAAAAAACTAAGTATGAAATCAGAAAATCAATTACGCAATCCAGACTATAATAGACTTTGGGTCAAACGGAGCAAAATACCTATTGGGTAGAAAAGTCTTGGGTTGAACGGGTAAGCATTTCCTTTTCAAATAAGTGCAGAAGCTCCCCTGTTATAATTGTTAACGATGACACCCTCCAAAATTGTAATTGCATTACGTTCATCCATTCAAATAGCAACTGGACTGAAAGCTGTAAGGCGACCTTTACACGCTTGAGCAAACTTAATTCACTCAATTTAAGGTGAAACCTATGAATATTTGATCGTTAAATGTTACGCTACATTACGGCAGTAGTTACCACTATCATGGTATTGATAAGCAAACGGACGCTTTATATGTTTTATTTCAAAGGAGATTTCAAATTTTTAAACGAATAGGATTTGAGCTCGCGTTTTTTGATATAGGGTTCAAACCCAGCATTCGAATACCAACTCTGTTAAAAATATTTTATTTTAATTATTTTTACTCTTCAATTCATTTTCACAGGGTTTCAAACCCAGCATTCGAATACCAACTCTGTCAAAAATATTTTATTTTATTTATTTTTACTCTTCAATATTTAATTTTTAATTTTCACAGGCTTTGCTCTAACTAGAACATGCCACCAACACGGTCAAAAATATTAATATCTTGAAAACATATTTTGAAAACACAGCGCCATCTTCCGAAATAAATTTTAATCAAAAACACTTGCCGCTCAAACCTTTTACACAATACAACCGGCCAGTATAAAGCGGTTTTATTTTTCACAGAGTTTTGGAACTCTAAAAAACAGTAGCATAACGCCATTTTGGATGATAATGGAGGTTGTATAAGAGCAGGTTTTTTAGGGTTCTTTTGCAACTGACAGTTAGACTTGTTATTTGTGGGGTATTTTTGCGGTGGCTTTATTTCTATGTGCGTGTGTGGGTTGTGTTTTGACCGTTTTGTGTCGCTGCTGAGTTTGGTAAACATGAGTAAAGTTATTCATCGTGGCCTTGATACTTTAAAACTTTGAAACATCAAAGTCTACTAATGTTTCTAATTAATGTATCTTTGGCAAACTAGTTAATTTTTGACTTCTAAACATAAGACATAATTCACAACCTATGTGGCACGGCGGGCAAAGGTCTGCCTGCGACGCAGGAGGTTGCGGGTTCGGTTCCCGCATTGGGACAAATGTTTGTACGATCTGCAAGTATTTGTTGTATGCATAATAAAAAGATGATGTTATGTGGATTGTTCAGTATTATTTATGTATTTATAATTAGTTTCATTTTCATCACAGTAAATTTATTTATTTTTCTTATAAAAACACTGAGGTTTTTTCTGTACCCAGTTTTCATCCAAGTAAAGTGTTCATAAATCCCGACATCAAACGGTGACCACTCTCGCTGGGCGAGAGTGCGATAAATTTGACAATTTACACACTTCCAACACTGGGTAATTTAATAAAGTTGGGTTTTAACTCCGGTTAGAGTAGCGCAAGGCGTGGGAAGTAGCGAGAAGATGGTAGTATAACTCTTCAACAAGGGTATTATATTGGTGTTAAGCGCCACGCCTGACCATAACAGTTTAGTCACCCAAAGCTTTAAGTTCTGCGTGGCGCACTACGTTTGTTACCCCCAGGCCTCAGTTCCTCAGACTCTCCTCTTTCTTTCTCTCAGATAATCATATTATTAAACGAAATAACGCAAATATTTTAGCAAATAAGCCATTTAAAGGTGCCAGAATGATATCAAATTCGCCGCGGCTTAACAATTGCACCACCGCATGTTAGTAAGTTTGTTAGGATTACCCTTCGTATCCAAGGGACTCAACTAAATTTAATTTCGTAATTCTACTAAAAGTATTTTATATAACGCAACTTGTAAGAAAGCGGGCAAATAAAAAGGTTTATAGAGTTCCTTAACTAAGAATAAAACTCCTTAAGGGTCTGGAATGTTTGAGGGCCTCGCTAACAATTACTGTACAAGTTTTTTACTAAAACACAACAAAAATACGACAAAATATAAGTAGGTACAGCCAGTAGCTAGCTATGTTGCTATTTACCGTTTACATTGCGTTATGAAATATGTAATGTATTTTTTTTATAACAGTACTAAGTGTCGACCCAAAGTAATTTGCCTAATGTTAACAGGAGGCTTTTCCAAGATTTAGCAATATAATTCATGAAGTTCTCCTGAATGTATCTTTATATAGTATAAGTAATAGCGCGCGCGACGAGGAGCAATACATCCTCCCTCCATAAGCGCTCAGCGCGGTTTGAGAGTCGGTGCTTCGATCGATATGATTATAAGTGCACTAAGGTGTGATTTTAAAAATATATGAAAATGAAATGAAACGAAAAAAGTGTTTATTACTGCATAATACATCATAAAAGGAACAACATACAACTAGGTAGGTACAACAATGGGATATCCAAAACTATAGTATGTATACATGCAGAAACTGTTATAAAAATAGGGTGATGTCTTATGATCCCCACACTAGGCTAAGCCTGAATCGTGGGATATTATTATATTTATTGAATAAAAACTTAAACTTTATCTTAATAGGTGTATTTTTATTGTAAACTTCTTACTTTGGCAGAAATAACAAGCGTAAAATTGGGAAAAGTACGCGTTTTTTACATCATCTTTTTTTCAAAAATATGGAACTAACATGTTGTATTTGTCTCTGTTTTACAATTTTAAAATTTATTCTTGATTATTATAATTGCATTTTTTGAAATAAATAAAAAATAAAAATAAATAATGCTGGATAATCCATACAGCATCATCTAGCCCAAGGTAAGCTGCTGTTAAACAGAGCTGTATGATGGGTACTAGATGACTGATATATATTAATACAATACAATACATAGATAGTTATTTTTTATTAGATATAGAAAATACCCAGAACACCCGGAACAAATATTTGTAGATCGTACAAACATTTGTCCCGAGGCGGGAATCGAACCCGCAACCTCTGCGTCGCAGGCGAACCTGCGCCCGCTGCTCCACATCGGTCGTCAAATATGTTAGATTTTGTTATTTCATAGATCGAAAGCTGACTGGAATTGCTAAATTTTCGAAACGTGCGTTACTAATTTTTTTTTTTTTCAGTTGTGTCTTTAGCTAATTAATATTTGTTCTGTTTACTTGAATTTTAAGGAATAAAGCTTTTATTAGTTTTTATTTTCGTTAAAATATCTTCAACACACGAGCCACAATAGTGTTCGATTCTTCACGGGCTACAAGAAAATTCAAGGATTGTCAAGGGTAGGGCTTTTACTGCGATCATCACCCCCAGAATATAATTTTTGTGTCATTTGCTCAGTAATTTAATTTGCTACATGTTTATAAACATAGTAACACTTGCACAATACTACTTAGAGGAAGAATATCTGGTACTGCGGTCGTACCTTTCAAAAAAAAGTCTGGCTGAAGAGTCCTACTACCAGATGAAATAGTTATTTGAAATATCTTTTAAAATCCTAAATCCACTGTTCGCCTGTCACACGCCGCGCACTCACCACGCGAATAATGCCCCTACGTTAAGGGCTATAACTTTATTAAATGCATACGTACATGAGGTTCAACATATTGACATATTTAATGATAGTTTAAGTGTTGTTTTCAATACTTCAAAAGTGTTTATTAGTTTTAATTTAAGATAGCTAGGATACGTTTTGGTGTATACTATAAGCTTCCTATCATTTACTGAAATAAATTATATTCTATTCTATTCTATTCTAAACACTATTTGTGGGTATCAAAAACGACATCACCCAAACCAGAATCAGGTCTAAAAAAACTTTTCTACTTTGCTTTTTACGGGAATATCTTCTCCCCGTGGTTTAAATCATGAAAAGAACCGTACTTCTCGGAACTATTTAAAATTAAAAAAAAAAGTTTAATTTAAACTGCAGCTTAGCTGCAATGATTTTAAATAGCACAATTTTGTTGTACTAGAGACGTTTGTGAAGAGTACTTATTTGTCTTAGCAAAGTTCCTTAAATTCTTTGTGAGCCGTTTGAGTTTGTAAATATAAGTTTTTCCGTTTCGTAAATTATGATAGGCTTTGTTTACAAAGGAAAAACAAGGTTATAAGAAACTTTGAATGCAAAACTTGAAATTGACATTTACACAGGAATTACTTTTTAAAGCACAGCTATATTTTGTGATAGAGCTTGTCTGGGTCATCGTATCTATATCTGCCGCCAAACAGTAATTCTCGCATTGCTGTGTTCCTGTTAAAAGAGTATTGCTAGTGAAATGACTGCACAAGAGACTTAATCCGCGTCTCAGGATCAATTATCCATAGGTTACGGTGACCTCAATGGCACGCTGGGCGAGTGCCCGGTTTAGAAACGAGAGATTGCGGGTTCGAATCCCGTTGCGGGACAAAAAGTCTGCATGTTCGACAAATACTTGTTCAAGTCTGTATATACAAAAAAAAGTATTATGCATTCTATTTGATATCTGGTTCTCACAGGACAGCTTTGCTTAGTTTGTAGCTAGAGGGCGCTGAGTTAAAATGCCTGCAAATATTTATTTATTATTATATTATTTTACATTATTTGCATTATAAATTGTTTGCCGTATAAGTGGTACAATAAAATTGAAGACTAACTAGAGGTTACCTCTAAACGTACTATCGTAAACCTTCGTAAGCTTTAACTATTTGTTTTTGCGTAAGCCAAGGGTTCCGGGTCAAAGTAGCTAATAAAATGCGAACGTCTAAAAACGGTGGAATAACCTTATAAATAGCGAAAAAGTTACATTTTTGTCTGTGTATTTTTTAATAAAGAAACATCTAATCATAATTTCTTTAGCAACAAGTGGTAACAACAGAATGTAATACAATAATTATTATTTTTTCAACCTATTTTGTCCCACTGCTGGACAAAGGGCTCCGCCAAAGTCTTCCATTCATCCACTCTTGGCTTTTCCACTAATCTTTTTCGTCAGAATCCGCGTTCGCGTTCTCGGCCGGCCCCGTTGTCGCCTCCATAATAATATAATGTTTATAATAATGATTTTAACTCGCGGCTGACAACAATGGTGATGATTATTAGAATAAACAGGTTATCAGCAAAAAGGTCGACGTGTTCATACTAGCAGACAAATGCGTTTATTACGGAGTTCACCCTGAGCATTATAATAAACTATGTCAGATGACGACACCGCTATCCACAGAACCTTGCTAACCCACTAAAGTGGCAATATATCAGTATTGCGATCATTACCGCCTTACGACGGGCTATAAACAACTCGAGAACAAAGAAAGAGAGCTTGGATGAAAAAGGATGAAAAAGGATCAAAACAACATTTTGTTTTGACAGCTCCGTGGTTCGGCCTTCACTGTGAAGGCTTTCGAGTTTCGTGTGACGAGATATACTAGAGCGTTCACTGTGATATCCCGCACGTTTGTACAAGCTTTACACCCAATTGTTTTTTTAAACGTAATACTGAATATCCAAAGGGTCACTTAAGCGCTCGCATAGTCGTGGGTTTAACCTGTTTTTCAACTTATTAATTTCTTTTAACTTTATAGCACAGGATTTTCTAGTTTGTGTCAGAGTTTATAAAATTATATTATGTTAATTGAGATCTATAATTAATTATATCTTAACTATCTTGTCTTTACGGGTAGTAGATACCGGCTTTTTCCAGTTTTCTCTGAAATGATGTCAATTAAAAAAAAATCTGCTTTACGAAAAAAAACTTGTCTACGGTTGCCATGCTAATAGGTCACAAGTTTGTCATAAAATATTATGTAGTGATTTACAAACTTAGTTTATGGGCTAGCCAGACAGAAAAGTGTAACTTACTTACCTATTACTTGTATCATAAGCGGCAGAAAATATAATTTAAAAACATGAACTACTCGTAGCATGAGTTTATTTAAAGTCCTGACTAATATTTACTAAACCTTATAACACTTAAACAGTTTTAGCTGAACTCAGTATTATAAATCAAACAAACGTTTAATTACGACAACGTTGCTTAATTGACATTACCGTGATTTAGAATTTAACTGGAGTTGTAGGACGTCCGGCCAAATTAAATGTCTACGTCCTGTTAGTTTATTTTTTGAGTCTATTATAAATCAATTTAGTTTAGTCTTATTACTGTTTACTCACATTATCATTAGTTACATGTAACGTAGCTCACGAGGTTTTTTATCGCTTTAGTTTTATAAACAGACAGTACAGAATGTTAAAAAAGATGAACAGTGTTGTGAAAACACGTTTTTAGTATTGTCTTATTATATTACTATATATTATAATACATTAAATGGTTATAATATTAAAATATAATATATGCTATCAAATACAGACAACAAATTATGTAACCACAAAGTCTATATTTTTTATACATTATATTACGACCTAACCTGAGTTTGCGCGGGTGCTTAAACTAGCGTATACCTCAACCTTGAATAGTTTTATCTTTTGATGGAAACTGCATTCAAATCTTTAACGTAATTCAAAAGATTGAAGTGTACATAATTACAGAAGGACATACGGTGGAAAGCTTCCTTGTTTATTCTATGTAAAGTAAGTAAGTTCGTATGAGTCGATGGCAAACTCTGGTGACAGAGTTTCTAGGCCCGAAGGCCTCTGTCATGGCCTAACAACTTTGAACAAGCCGAGACCGACTGCTTAACGTGCCCCCCGAAGCACAGAAGCTCTCAGTTGAAATTGCCACTGGCGGTCATTCATCCAAATGATGACTACGCGGAACAGTGCTTAACTTCGTTGATATATTAAGATCAACTTAGCCAGCTACGTCACAAGCGCGCCTACTTATTATGTAAAGTTCAAGCATGAGTAAATTGATATGTATTTTTTTTTTATGTCAGCAAGTGACAAGACAATCAAGGCGCCCACCTGATGTTAAGCACCACGCCTGACTATTACAGATGCAGTGCCACCCAAAGCTTAAGTTTTTAAGTGTTTGCGTGGCACTGAACTGCGCTTATCACACCGAGACATTGTTGTTAAGTCTCTTTCTCCCAGTAATTTCACTTGCTACAATACCCTTCAAACCTCAACACAATGCAGCTTGCACACTAATGCTTGGAGGTAGAATATCTGACACTGCGGTGGTACCCACCAAGATGGACTCTTGCTGAAGAGTCCTACCACCAGGTAGTAGTAGCCGTCTTTTAAGAAAAGTCCGGACAATCTGGCATTCCTAGTAAAACAAAGTTGCCTCAAACAGAAACTGCGATGATCTGTGTTTACAAGACATGTTATCTTCACCCTAACATTAATCCCAGGCTCGGGTCTTATTGTCCCTTTCATAGTGTTACGTGGAGATAGAGTAGTTCCTCCAAATGGTTCTTGTAGCCGTTGATACTCACGAAGCAAGAAATAATGATCACTAGAGTGGGGGATGAACTGAACTAACTATGTGATTACTGAGTCTTAATTATTATCACAGTTAGTCAGTGTAATAGGTAAGTTTTTTATATATTTTACGAATGTTTTTAGTTATATTACAATCTAGCATAAGCATTGACCCAGTTTGTAAATCTAGATAAAGATAAATTTATTTGAAAAACATAAGCAATATAAAAAAAAACCCAACTAAAAACAATGAACTAAAAGACTGCATTTAAAAACTTAAATACTAATGATCAATTATTTAGTTATTAATTTATTAATTACGAGCTGACCAGCGCGGCTTCACTCGCGTTTTTGCAGTTTTTATGCTATCCCATAGGAATAGTCAATTTTTCCGGTATATATGTAGCCTATGTGTTATTCCAGGACTTAAGCAATCTACATTTAAAATTTCATTACAATCGGTTAAGTCGTCACGGAGATGACGTAGTGACAAACATTCCACACATATTTACGCATATATAATAATAGTAGGATAATTAATAAATAAAGTGAATAAAGGAGTTGTTTCACGCAGTATGGAGCCAAGCCCTGCTCATATGTATGGATCTAGGTAATCAGAAAATCATTAAAGAAACCGTTTAGCACTGTTTATTTATTTTATTTTGGCTATCTTATATAAACTAAATTTAGTTTATCTTTGTGAAGGACAGCAAAACAATGTAAAACAATATGGCGGGTTCAACGAACAACTAGGTTACTAGGTACTGTCAAAGTCAAGATGCGTCACGTGATCATTGCTAATAACTGTCATGGCATGGCGGACCTCTAGTGTTTCTTTTTTAGAAAACTCAACACAATAAATATTTTTTCTTTTAGAACTTTGTTTGTCTACTTAAAAATAAAACTATTTGTTACTGTTAGACTTATATTTTTTTGCAACTTTTCTGTTGTGTTACAAAGACCTATGCCACTATGAAATTGGTCCTTTGTATATTATTGAGTTAAACGTAGGTTGTTATAAATAATTCAGTTAATTCTTCTCGCTTCCAGTTAAAAAAATACCTTACCAGAATACTGGTTTTGCTACGTTGTATGGTAGGTATTGCTTATTCGCTAGTCAAATTACAAACCAGCATTAATGGTCACACATGATCAACGTATCGATTACCCACATATTTTACTTAGTCGCCTGTGAGTGCTAGATTTCACTTTCTTTTTTTTTTTTTTTGACAATCCACACAGCATCATCTAGCCCCAAAGTAAGCTGCTGTTAAACAGAGCTGTATTATGGGTACTAGATGACTGATATATATTTAATACAATACAATACATAGATAGATATTTTTTATTATATATAGAAAATACCCAGAACACCCGGAACAAATATTTGTAGATCGTACAAACATTTATTTGTACAAACATTTGATCGTACAACAAACAAACGTTCCGAGGCGGGAATCGAACCCGCAACCTCTGCGTCGCAGGCGGACCTGCGCCCGCTGCGCCACATCGGTCGTCAAATTAATAATTATTTTAATTAACCTTTAAAAATGCAAGTAATAACTAAAATACCGCTTGTTCTAGTTTCCGTTTCCGTTCCAGACTGTCATTTTGCAGCCGCGTAAAATCTGAAACTGCTGTTTCAGAGAACCGTGCACAAGTTTTAGTGTTATCGATTCACTGGCAAACTCACAGTAGACCGACGCCGACGCTAGCGTCAAGTTTTTTATTTAAACCACACTCATATTGTGTAACTATTTGTATTATCAAAAAAAAATACAATTTATACCAAACTTGTTAAAGAGTCAAAAAATTGAATACGACATTAAAGTTTACTTTTTTAAAATGTATCTTTTGAAAATAATGTAGATATGTTTAAATTTTGTCATTAGTATTTTATTTTATTCCAAAACGAGAAATACATACTTTCTAATTATACCTATCTATCTATCTACATCCCATAGTGTTTTTTAATTTTTATAATTGGTTAATTGATTAGTTGAACTATTGAGTGTCACACGAAAAAAACTCGTGCTAAAAGCACAGAGAACTATAAAATACTCTGTGGTTCTAGTATCGAACTAGTGACCCGATTGAGGTCCCAAACCACAATCACTGTTTCCCGTTGCGGAAACTTCGTCAAACATTTTGCGACCGCCATAATTTTGTTTACGTAAATGTTTTGGAAAAATATCGGTTTGCCGATTATGACGCGTTTCACACAAAACTGGGGTCTATGATTGAGGGGGTGATTTTGTCGTATTGAAATTATAAATTTGGTGTTATATTCAACGACACGCAAGCTTTGCTCAGGTGAATAGTATTACGTAGTATTCGTTAATGATTTACTTATGTAAATAAATGAGAAACATTTATTTACAAATTAAAATATGTACTTAATTACATATTTTAACGACCGATGAGCGCAGCGAGCGCAGGTCCGCCTGTGACGCAGAGGTTGCGGGTTCGATTCCCGCCTCGGGTCAAATGTTTGTACGATCTACAAATATTTGTTCCGGGTGTTCTGGGTATTTTCTATATAAAATAAAAAATATCTATCTAAGTATTGTATTTTATAAATATATTATATATCAGTCATTTAGTGCCCATAATACAGCTCTGTTTACAGCAGCTTACCTTGAGGCTAGATGATGATGTGTGGATTGTCCAGCATTATTTTTTTATTTACATTAAGCAGTCAATCCCGGCTTCTGCAAAGTTGTTAGGCCATGACAGAGGTTTGCGGGCGGCCTAAATACTCTGTCAAGAAAGTTGGCCACTAACTATACGAACTTACTTTACTTAGTCAGCTAGTCAGCTATAGTATCGCAATTATTTATTTAAACTCTGCTTACGACTGCAAAGAGTTTGAATTAGTATTGATAGAATGGGATTTTTTTGTGGAAGTGTTTTGAGATTTTAAAATATCCATTTTGTGGAATTAGTTACCTTCAAGCTGTATTTCTCTGAATTTGGTTTACAATACCAAAACACGTTCTCAGAAATGTTGGTGAAATAACAGTAATTTGCAAAGTAAATCGAGCGGCATTAGGGACACATCTACATTCATTTTCAATTTAGTTTATACAAAATTACATTGTATCTGAAATAAATCAACATTAAATAGCTCGCTGAAAAAACGTCGTTGTTTGCCGAGGTGAGTTACTAGTAGACTAGTCAGTTATGGACCGGTCATCATCCTGATGATGATGAAATAACTTGCCTATCTACGTGGTTTTCTCTGTCGTGACGCCTCAAGGCTCTTACACGACCCAACACGTCTAAATTAATCCTAAAAATTATAGTACAAGTGAGAAAATCGGTGAACGACGAACGTCTTGTCATATCCTAACATAAAAATGTCACAGTAGCGTAGTAACGCGAACTAATGCAAAGTACTCATAGCACAAGCTCTGCTTACCTTGGGGCTAGATGATGCTGTGTGGATTGCCCAGCATTATTTATTTGTTTAATGCAATGCTGGCATGTTCTGCAGGCGTAATCTTTCAAGAACAATAACTCAGAGCTATTTATTTATTTTATTTAATCAACCAGAGCCCTTGTTGATCAACAAAAGCATCTCAATCAAGTGAAATTGGACGAGAGCGTCATTTGTAAGAGCCTTGTTTGTTCACCAAGGGTAGAGTTGGGGTTGTTTTGTCGAGGTAATCCGACTTTTTGGTCTAGATTATCATTATATCTAGGCTTTTTTTACGTATGCTATGAATACAGTGTACTTTTTTTTGTAAGTTCAAAACCGAATTCAGCGGGTCTGTTTTAATAAATAGGATTTAAATATAAGAATTCTCAAAATGTAACTCCTAAAAGACGTAACAGGAAGATGTACACAATAACAAAGTGTGAGCTATCTATAGGTCGTTTGTAACGATCTTTAGATGGCTCAACTGTTTCATATGTATTTTGTTTAGAATGTAATTTAATGTAATTATGTACTTACATATTTTATTTTGTCTGTCAATAAATAATGTAAAAAGTTATAGTAAGTAAGTAAGTAAGTTCGTATGAGTCAGTGGCCAACTCTGTTGACAGAGTTTCTAGGCCGCCCGAAGGCCTCTGTCATGGTCTAACAACTTTGAAAAAGCCGGGACCGACTTTAAGTTATAGTTATAAAATATTTATATACAAACAAGAAATACAAGAGGTATTATGTAATTTTCAATGGAGTTCATGTAATTAAAAAAAGCCATAGAAAAAATAATAATAATAATAATATTATAAAAAAAAAACAATGGATGGAAAATATTTACTTCAAACTGCGTTATAAAATCTACTACACCTAAATATACGGATTGGATTGGGAGAGCAATACTCTTATGACTTTGACTTTGATTTTATATACCTACCTTAAAACAATCTATAAATAAAGCTAACATCATACCTAAATCAATGACAACGCTTGTAGTATTTCGTTATATCGGCTTTAATAAAAACCTTTCAATGATTTTTCGAAATTTTTCACAGCTCTATCGACGAAGTTTTTATGGCCGTGGAAAAATAGCCTAGCCTCCTTTTGTTTGCTACCACGAGCGAGCACAAAAATTGATAAATCTCGATTTAGCTGTACATGGTACGGTTTGTTTAATATCAACACATGAATGCTTTTAAAATATATTATACAAACAAAAACGGGGCTATTCAAGAGAGTTGTATGACAAACTTGTTTTTATCGACACTTGTTTGTTGTCAGATTATATTAGGCTGCGTGGAACTTGCGCGAATTTTCACCTAGGTGTAAACGTTTCAAATTGATCTTTGTGATTTTATTGTGTAAAAATAATTTGAATCTAATTTGACCTCGGTGGCTGAGTGTTTTTATGTACCTATTAATTAGTAGGTACTGAAAACTCTGCCATCAGAGTTGGCCACTGACTCATACGAACTTTTTTACTTAGTAGGTATTTATTTACAATAATCTGCCTATACTTATATTTAGTCCAAGGATCATCCGAGGTTTAACTAAACTAAATATAAAATCGAATTGTTCAAAAAACAAAATTATTTCAAAGCATAATAATATCTTAATGAAAATGAATTGTGAAGTATTTCCACGGGAACACTGGCCTATTCTCGAGCGAGAGTGTTTTGGTCACATTCATTTATATTCTATTCCGTCTTTATATAAAATGAAATGAAATATTTATTGTTTGTGAAACTATGTAGGTGTAAGGGTGGTAGATTTTATTAATAATTATAATAATTATACTGGTAGTGATTTGGAACAGTTGAGCTATCTATAGGTCGTTTGTAACGGTCTTTAGATGGCTCAACTGTTACATATGTTTATTGTATATTTTGTAATTTAGTGTAATTATGTACATATTTTATTTTGTTTAATAAAAAACTTAGATTATTAATGAAAAGCTTTAAATAAACCATCAAATAGAGTTTCGAAATTCCCGAAACGCAGACAAAGCCGCCAAATCCATTGATTGTGTGTCAGACCAACTTTCGCAAACAATCACACACGGCTCTTGTGGGAGTGCCGAGTTATTCCTGTACTAGTTCCCTCATACGAAACCTCATGGTTCGGCTGATATGCTTAACTGGTATGGATGAATCAAAAAAAATAACATGAAATGCTTTTTTTTGATTTTATTTGGTGGCACGGTATTGCCCCCGTCAAGTCGAGCAAAAAAGCGGCACGGCGCGGCTGTACCATTCTTTTTTTCGAATCAATTCAAGCCATTATCGATTTTCGATTCGACAGAAAGAAAGATAAGGATATCTTTCTTTCTGTAACCACTTTGAATGTTAAAATAAAATAGTAATAACACAAATCAAAATATATGCAGCCGTAAAACCTCTTTCAACACTTTTATGCTGTTTATTTATCTAAAAAAAGACCAAGAAACTTGACTCAAGAACCGGTAAAGGAATTATCTACTTTATATTTTATATATTCCGTCGTGTATTTTTTTTTAGCTTATTTTAATAATAATAATAATAATAATAATAATAATAATAATACAAGTACCTTGGTTATTACCAATCGAGACTGATACTATTTAAAGAAGTCAAAATAAAACTCACCCTTAATTTCAAGCATAGATTAAATTCTATTTTAAAAACGCAGTTATGTTCTAGAAATATAGTTAAAGCTATTAATACTTTTGCAATACCTATTCTGACCTACTCCTTTGGAGTTATAAACTGGACCAAAAAAGAATTGAAAGACATGCAACGCGTTATTAACGTGTCGATGACCAAAAGCCGTAAACATCATCCAAGAGCATGTGTCCAAAGACAAATTCTGCCGAGATCAGAAGGAGGTCGAGGATTAATTGACATCCAGAACTTACATAACAAACAAATAGCTACGCTTAGGGGATATTTCCATGCAAAGACAGAGTCATCAGTTTTACACACTGTAATAGTTCACAATGATCGAAAATTAACTCCACTAAATCTACAAGATATAATTACACAGAAAAATGAGGAACAGACGGACAGACAGACATTAATCAATGAATGGGCCCTCAAATCTCTTCATGGTAGACATCGCCACGACCTGAGCCATCCCAACGTCGACAAAGATGCGTCGAACGAGTGGCTCCGTCGAGGGGAACTCTTCCCAGAGACTGAGGGTTTCATGATTGCCATACAAGACCAGGTGATTGAGACACGCAATTATCAAAAACACATCATGAAGATACGAAACTTACCAACCGAGTTATGTCGTAGATGCCATAGCTCCTCAGAAACTATACAACACATCACAGGTGCCTGTAAAACAATAGTTCAGACTGACTACAAATATAGGCATGATCAGGTAGCAAACATAATTCACCAGAGGCTAGCTGCTAAATACCAACTCATCGAAACAGCATCAACGATAAGACCAACGCCTTATTACAAGTATGACCCTGAAACTGTATTGGAAAACGCCACTCACAAACTTTATTTCGATAGAGCAATCCTTACAGATAAAACAACCCACTACAATAGACCAGATCTAACTCTTATAAATAAAGCCAACAAAACAGCACTTATAATCGATATAGCCATTCCTAACACACACAACTTGCAAAACACAATATCTGAAAAACTCTCTAAATACGTAGAGTTGAAAAATGAAATAACTCGGATGTGGAGATTAGAGAAGGTCTCAATCATTCCTATAGTCCTGTCTTCAACTGGTGTTATTCCCACTCAATTATTCCAATCACTCGCTCTGCTCGATCTGCCTAAACATATTTTTTCCCTTCTGCAAAAATCAGTAATCTTAAATACTTGCAGAATAGTTCGTAAGTTTCTGCAAACAGAGGTTTCCACGGATTCACCAACATCAAATTCGGGTGTGAATAACTCGTCACCCATCAACTGATGTGCACTTGGCTTAGGCCCGTGCGTATCATTATAGTTACCGGCTGTAGCCGAGTAGATAAAAATCGAAAATCACAATAATAATAAAAAACGTTTATTTCGTTACCAACTAAAAACATTACATCAGCTATGACTAAAAATATAGAGTAACAAAAATGGCCACCACTCAGCATGTGCTATGACAGAACAACTCATGCCATAGCGCTGGTTTTCTGTGGTTGCCGTAAAATTATGTGAGAGTGCATTAAGCTCGTTGCATTCACAAGTCACACTTGCACACCAGCCGAATCATACGGTGTCGATTCAGATGACAGAAATGCTCTTAGAGGAACAATGTCCATATTCATTTGGGTAGTTATAAGAGTAGGCTGCATAGTGCACACAAATCCGTTGTTATTCACTTTGCTATTTTCCTTGAAACCTGTAGGTCTACTACAAATATTCGGTCGTAAGCTGCCAATAACATCACTCAAATCTCCACTCTTGAGTAGGACTTTTGAGCAAGAGTCCATTTTGGTGGGTACCACCACAGTGCCAGATATTCTACCTGCAAGCAGCAGTGTGCAAGCATTACTGTGTTTGTTTGAATGCACTGTAGCAAGTGAAATTACTGCGAAAAAGACTTAACAACATCTCAGGGTGATGAGCGCAGTCCAGTGCCACGCAGAATTTAAAAGCTTTGGGTGGCACTGCATCTGTGTAGTCAGACGTGGTGCAACATCAGGCGGGTGACGATGTCTTGTCACTTCCAGGCTTATAAAATAAAAAAAACTTCCTCCCAACAAATGTTTTAAAAAGTTCCAAAAGCTTTTAGTCCTAAATCATTATAGTTCTAACGTTTTTGCTATGACACGATGATTAACGTTTGAAATATTGCGTGCACTCTACAGTCATAGAATAAAATAACGTGCTTTTAAATGGGTTAGATCCATCTACGACTTTATCAAATGTTTGATAGTAACGAAACCATAAAAATACTGTTACGCTGTTAATGAATTAATAAAGAGAATGATAGAGCTCGTCCAGGGAAGGACTACCACCATACTTATTTCTTCTGCCGCCAAGCAGTAATGCTCGCATAGATGTGTTCCCATTCGAAGGTTATGGTTTCCGGTGAAATTACAGGCACATGAGACTTTCCATCTAACGTCTCAGGGTGGTAACACGCAAGTGATATCTATGATGTTGCATGCGTACATAGGCTACGGTGATCGGCTTGCCATCAAGAGGGCCGCACGCTTGGTTGCCACTTTATTGGTGTTAAAAAAATAGATTAATATATATTGGCAGAAATTTTATAAACAGCGTCATTTAGTGCCAACCTCAATAAATAAATAAATAAAGTTTTATTTCAGGCATCAATTGATAAGTACAGATCTTAATTTACTTAATCTACGACTCATAGAAATATATACCTTAGAGACGTACATACATATATATATAAAACTTATATACTATTAATTTTTTTACACTATTTTACACGGATTGTCTGCGCCGTGTTACGCACTATCTCTGTGTCGGCGCCCGCGGAAGTGTCTGTACATCACACCCTTCGGCCAAAACTCGGGATCCATGAAAGTCGAAAAACGGGCAGTCGGTACTCTCACCACAAAAGACTTGAAGTTTACAAAATAAGCAAGGCTTGGGAATCGATAGCAGATAGATTAAATACTTAATATTATTATATACTTTTTTAAATAAGTACTAAAACCTCTGGGAGTTCCCGGAACAAGTATTTGCAGATCATGTAAACATTTATCCCGCATGCTTCTTTGCTATCTTGTTACTAGGTAAACGTGACTTACACCTATGTTGACCGTTACGACTTAGAGTCACGCTGAATCTGAATTAATAATAAAATTCTTCGTGATAGAGCTCGTCCGGGGAAGTACCACAAGCTTACCTACTCGTATTTCTGCTACTAAATGCTCGCATTACTGTGTTCCGATTTGAAGGGTATCTATGGTTTCCGGTAAAATTACAGAGACTTACGATCTCGGGTGGCAACGCGCAAGTGACACTTCTGGTATTGCAATTCTCTATTAGGCTATGGGAATTAGTTGCCATCAGCAGGCGTACTTAAAACCATCGGTCCGATCCGACTATCGGAAACTTCATTACGTTTTCAAAATACCCCTAGCAGGGGTATTTTGAAACTATCGGAAAGCCAATTCCTTCGGTATCGGATTCTTCCCGACGGAGATTCCGTAGAATGCTATTTTGATTTCCTAAATCGATGTTTCGGCTTGTTTGACGACCAATTTCCCGATAGTATTTTTAGTGTCGGGAACGTTTCCGACAGTTTCAAAATACCCCTGCAGATGAGCTATTGACATGCCGCCGGTTTCTTTCAAGATTCTTTACTGTATAGGAACAATGGCAAAGCGCATTTTTTTTTTAATATACTCGTAATATTACAAGCACGACACGAAAATAAAAAGTATTATGTAGTATTCTTTCAGTTATTTCGTTCCAATAAAACAAGATTTGCTTAGTTTGAAGGTAGATGGCGTTGTGTAAAAATGTCCGCCAATATTTATTTGTTTATTAACTTCAGCAGCTTTTCGTTATTACGCTTGCGGTGTCCGAAAACCGGATCATTTCACGGGATTACAATTTATTTTAATGCCTCCATGCTGGTTAGGGGAGAATATATTTTTCGTTTTATCCGTTTGAGTACGTGCCGAGTATAAATGAACAGGAACGTGGTTTACGTATTAGTCTGTAGAAAACAGTGACCGTCTTTTGATGGCTGTTTATAGCGGAGATGAAAGGACGTCACCTTTCAATTTATTTTAACATATTTTTTTATTGATTTAAAATTATAGAACTAAATTTATTTCGACATCACGAGTCTGAAACGTATTAAATTTTTCAATCAAATTCATTTTTGTAACATTTTAGTTAAAAAAAACCTCGACGACCATTTAATTTAAAATGAGTATTTGTAGGTATCTCGATTTAAAAACAGTAGCTAGAGGTTGCAGGTTTCAGTCACAATTATTGAACCAATCAGAAAAGAATAAATGGATGAATAAATGAAAATGCTTTAATAACTTAAAACAAAATAACCAAAAGTAAGGACTGCCAAATAGAGCATTTATGTACAATGGGTGGTCAGAAAGACAGTTAGAATTCCATCAAAATAAGTTTGACAATGACGTAGTAACAAACTTTGTAACAAACACACACATAAATACTCATTATTGCTACCATTTACGACATTTCAGTGATAAAACTATACAGGATAATAAAAAAATCTTTTAAGTATTTTATATTACCTCGTTTTTTTACGGTTTTGCGTGAATAACTAAGTAGTATAATTATGAACTATGGTTTTTTTGTTGACTTAATTTTTTTGGGACCACTCTTTGAGGTATACATCAAGTTTGTCCCTCCATCTCCTTCTGGGCCTTCCACGCGGCCGTCGCCCGTTTGGAACCCAAACTGTGGTAGCTTTGCACATAGTTCCTCCGGCATTCGGCAAACGTGTCCAGCCCAGTCCCACTTCAATTTGGTGGATTTTTGAACTACGTCAGTTATCTGAGTTTTGGAGCGCAGAATTGAATTCTTGATTTGGTCTGTTAGCTGACTCCAAGAATGCTGCGCTCCATAGCTCGTTGACAAACGCCGAGGCGAGGTTTTTGAATATTGGTGAACTGCAACTAGCCGATAACAGAGAGGTATGGAAAGAGAGAAGGGAGGCCTTTGCCCTGCAGGTTTATAATAATAATAAAATTATTTTTTTACGGGTTTTTGATTTGTGAAAGAAGCAAAAAAGATTGATTTAAAATAAAAATAAAATATATATATTATATACATAAGTATATCAACTTTATCAAGTCAGGTTTTGTGGAGAATAATATAGTTTATGGTCTTTATTAAACAAAATAAAATATGTATACATAGTTTATATTTTTATAATAATATTCATTGTAACAACATTTTAAGCACGCTCATGTAAGAAAATATACATTCGATGCTAAAGAAAAAGAACAAACACATTTTCTAAATCTTTTTTATGCCATTTGTATTAGGTACATTATACAAAGGTACAAGAAAACCTAATTACGTACTAACAAGAAAAACCTTTCTTTTCAGGTAAATTATGGGTATCTGCTGAAAATGTGTGCCTCCACACTTAGTTATAAAGTAAGTAAGTTATTCGTCACTAACTCACACAAGCTTACTACCAAACACGAACATAAAATATGCAAAACAAACCTAATATGTAAAACTAGCTGCCGCCCGCGACTTCGTTCGCGTGGAACTCGGGAAAAGTACTTTTTCCGGGATAAAAAGTAGCCTATGTCCTACTGCTGATCATTATCTATTTATTTATTAAATTTCAGCCAAATCGGTTCAGTGTTTGTCGAGTTACAAACAAGAGTAGCAGAGTTCTCTGTGATAGAGCTCGTCCAGAGAAGGACTACCACCATACCTATTTCTGCCGACAAGCAGTAATGCTCGCATTGCTGTGTTCCGATTTGAAGGGTATGGTTTCTGGTGAAATTACTGGCACATGAGGCTTTCGATCTTAGCCTCAAGGTGGCAACCCGCGAGTGATACCTCTGGTATTGCAAGCGTCCATAGGCTGCGGTAACCGCTTACCATCTCGTGGGCCGTACGCTTGGTTGCCACTTCAGTTGTATAAAAAATAATAATAATAATAACATTCAAACTTACGCATTTATAAGTAAAGCACTGGTGGTCTAGTGGTAGTTACTTTACAGTGTTAAGGTTTAAAAGGTACTGTAGCAGAGCAGTGCACGGCCACGCAGAACTTAAAACTTAAGCTTTAGGTAACTCTACAACCACTTTAATGGTCAGGCGTGGCACGTTATTTGCCGTCATAAAAATAAATAGCTTTTATGCCATATTTTTATTTATTTGTCGCGTTACTCTGCCTTTTTAGCTTATTATACAAACTGAAATAGCAATATATTATTTATACGAGTGTCCTTAATAAAAACCAAAGTCAGACCTCTAAGCATTAATATTGCATTCCAAAACACAAGTAAACCAAAACGTGTTAGTAGAGACTCGAGAGACCGAAACCTGAGGTCACCTTTACAATAGTAAATCCAGAGGCCAATGGCACTAATTTAAAGAAATTGTACCTACTTAGTGAATTTGCTAAGAAAATAAATAATTTTACTTAGAACATTTGTAAGAGAATTATAATGTTGACAATTTGATTACGACCGACCCGAGGTCAAATTAAGTTCTTATTATTATAGATATAAGCATTTCATTTGACCTCGTATTTTAATATTTAGTCAAATACCTGCTCCCTACGTATATTTAACTAACTAACGTGCTATTTAAACTACGTATTTTGAGACACTAGAGCAGCCGAAATTCTATATAAAATGACTCCTAAACAAATTCATTCCCCATTCAAATTCTACATGAAAACATTCTAAGATAATCTTATAATACCTGGCCTCTGATTTAGAACCACTCAATTCAGCTGACTAGTTTCACTGGCAATGAGAAAAATAAATAAATAAATAATGCTGGACAAACCACACAGCATCATCTAGCCCCAGGATAAGCTGCTGTTAAACAGAAAAAGTGTCTCATAATCAGTGATCGGAATAAGTATAGTATTTACCTAAAGTATGAGGAAGTAAGTAACGTAAGGTTCTTCATTGTTCATTAAATATCTCCATTGTCCTACTCAAATTTAAATAAGTACATTAGGAGTTACAAATTATTGATTTGAAGATTGTATTGCATTTTTCAAGGTTCCGTACAAAAATTGAGTCAAGTTCAAATGTTTTGTTTGCAGGTAAAAATTAAATTAAAAGGCTAATTTATGTTTATGTAGTTTATGTGTATGTTTATTTGTTTTGAAAATTCTGTCCTAAATATAAAAAATAATATAATAAAACATTTTCGTACAGCCCACTTGATGGTAAGCGGTTACCGTAGTCTATATACGCTTGCGACATCCAATTATACCACTTGCGTGTTGCCACCCTGAGACGTTTGGCCGAAAGTCTCATGTGCTTGTAATTTGACTTTGGATTGGGACACAGCAATGCGAGTATTATCATTTGGCGGCAGATATAGGTATACTTCCCCGGACGAGTTCTATCACAAAGAACTCTACTACTCTTGTAGTAAGCTAAAACCGATCTTGTATTGCCGAATTGAGTGGTCTTGAGTCAGAGATCAGAATAATTTCTCATCTGCCAGCTGTCGCAGCTAAGAGGACCTAAAACATCAACCGTGTTATCATAGGCAAGTTGCGTGCTCATACATGTTTAGAGGGTAATACATACTAAAGCATAGCGCGGTTTGCTATTTTGACTGTAGGGTAATAATTGATCATTTTTAATTAAATCAAATATTTTTAAATAGGTAACAAAAATTGCATTAACTTTAAATTTGAAGTATTGAGTCACAATTACTTAAAGCATGATATTGTTTATTTGTTATCTGTTAACCCTCTTATTTTATGATCTTTTGTAATTTTATAACATTATGGGCTAATTTTACGCGTGGTACTACCCAGCAGAGCCACCACGTTAGGATCCTATCATTTATATCTTAAAAGAATGTACGTTAGACGTACATAGTGTACGTATGCCGTTTATTGCTGTACGTTCGTCAGGTACTGAGAAAATTTACTTCGCTAGTGGCTCTGCCAGGAAGGATGCTTCCTAGCAGAGCCACCTTGGATTATGTATTTAGGAAAGATAAACGCTACTCTGCTTACCATCATTAAGTAAGTTTCAAGTACCAACGTAAACAGCGTATGTTACCAGTTAGTTAATATTACTAAACACAAAATAATCACGTTATGAGTGACCAAGAGAGAACTATATTACCTAATCGACAATCAGCCTTTTTGACACTCAATTTACGATAAAAAAACCGACTTAAAAAAAAATAACGACTGTCTTGTCAATAACAAATAAGCCATTTTATTTCAGCTCACTCCATTTCAGTTACATGAAGCCTACAAAGTGATCATAAATAATGCGGTTACTTACCGTCTATCTATCCGTAATCTTTACACAAGATGACTTTTTCAATCAGATTATGTACGTCAAGCTTCAGCGGACACGAGCCTTCACGTCAAAAGCATTCACAGCTTATACATCACAAACCTAAATCATGAAAACCTTATCATTGGATTGACGTTCCGTTAATATTATGAAGGTTACTGACATAGCTCTTAGAATAAGTAAGTTGAAGTGGCAATGGGCAGGCCATATAGCTCGCAGAACCGATAACCGCTGGGAATAAAGGTTCTTGAATGGCAACCACGAACTGGAAAACGAAGCGTAGGACGGCTTTCCACTCGATAGACCGATGACATAAAAGCGGTCGCAGCTGATGGGGGAAGTCGGTGGATGGTGAAGGCTCAATCTGTCGTCATGGCGCTCTTTGGGGGAGGTCTATATCCAGCAGTGGACGTCTATCGGCTGATACCCTGCTGCTGCTGTTAAGTCAAATAAATTTAGTAATATTGTTTGCTCTGTGCATGGAACTAGCTCTTTGGTTCTGTGTCATCATACGTCATGCCTACCTACATGCACAGCTGTTAGCTGTTAGCGGCAATATTTTACCGCCCCGTCCTACCTACCTTTGCATTGTATTTTAAACGAGCTATCTACAAAATATGGATTCAAATTGGTTTATGTACGGCTTATTTAACTTATTACCTATATTATACAATTAAGAAAACTGTGACCTAGATTAAGATAAATAAAAATAAAATAAAAATAATAAAGTGATGATGATGATGATAATATTATTATTGTTTATTTTGTGTTTGAAAAATAGTTACATTTGCTAACCGACTAGATTTTTAGTAGATTACTGACTAGTTAGAGTGAAGCCAGACCATGAGCTTCAAATGTGAGTCAAGCTCATACCGATATTATAGCTGTAGATAGGTTTAATCAAAATTAACTAACCTACTCTGAAAATTTTGACACCGTCCCATCTCATTCTTGTAAGATTCTGTTCATCCTAAGGTTGCTTGGAAGAAATCGCTCATAGCGATAAAGCCGCCCATTGTACTTCGCTTTAATTAAGTAATATCTGTGTAACCTTTTAATTATTTCTTGTGTGTTATACAATAAAGAGATCTATCTATCTTTTGCTTGGGTCTTCCACGTTGCCGTCTTGGATTTTTTTAATTGTTATTAATAATTACAGTAATATTATACTAAGCCTACAGTTAACAGCAAAATGCAAATCTTCGATTTAAACTTAGTAACACCTATTACTATTGTATTGTGAGAGCACTGGTGCTCTAGTGGTAGTAACCCCGCCTTCCTATCCTAAGGTCGTGGGTTCGAATTCGGTCGTGCACCAATGGATTTTTTGCTACGAAAAATGTATGTGCGCAATGCCAGTGCTCACATACGGTGAACACATCGTGAGGAAACCGGCATGTCCAAGAACTATCAATTCGAAAGACATGTGCCATCCACCAATCCGCATTGGGTCCGCGTGGTGGATTAAGACCCAATCTCTCTCGCCTGAGAGTAGGCCAGTGTCCCAGCAGTGGGAACATTAGAAGGCTGTCATGATGATGATTGTATTGTGATTATCAAACCGAGTTTTGTGGTGATAAACATCGATGAGTTATGTAATCGCTCGCCTGATTCTAAAGCTTACTCGAAGATAGTAACCGCATTACAGACCGGAACTTCCCGACAGTATTTCATTTGAAAGAACCCAAGCACATAATCCTATCATATAGCTCTGGACGCAGCCATATATTCCAGAACGAAAAACAGTGCAATAAAAGGAATTTTCAAGAAACTCAGTACTACATATCAAGTTGACGTTTTGAAGAACATAAACTGTTTTCTGTCGTGCAACGTTTAGACGTTGGAAACTTCTCTTTGAGTTTTGTTTGAGAAATAAATATTTTTAAAGTTTTTACGAATTTTATAAGATAAATTATGTTCTATTCAATTTAAAACCAGCAGGGCTTTTACGTTAAACTGAACGCATCAGTCTACAAGCATCAGTTCTCGTATAATGTGATCGATCTTTTTTTTTCATAAGTAAAATCTTGATTGAAGAACAATCATGAATTAAAAATTCAAAAGAAACGGCTGGAACTATTTACATATAATATTACAGACATGTTTTTATCAAACAGAATGATCGCTAGAAAACCTGTTTTTAAATAAAAACTGCATTCAAATCGGTTTATCTGTTTATGAGCTACAGTGCCACAGACATACACGCTTAAAAAGCAAGCTGCTACTTACTCGAAGGTAACTATCATTTAATGATAGTAGTGTCTGTCTGTGGCAATGTAGCTCATAAACAGGTAAACCGATTTGAATGCAGTTTTTTTAAATGAAAATAGGTTTTCTATCAATCATGCTGTTTGATAAAAACATGTCTGTAATATGTAAATCAGAAAATCAGTTGATTGCACAAATTTAATCTAACATAATATTTATTTTCATTTAACCCAAAACTATTTAACATGAACTTAGCCTACAAACAAAACAAACTACAAATTATTCAATTTTGTTGTTTCAACTGTTCATTAATCGGTACAACTGCTAAACTGCTATGCAATTGCGAAGAATGCAAGTGAATGCAAAAATGCGAGTCCTTACGTATTATCCAATCCAGTCCCATTCTTATTTTGTTGCTTTCGCACGTCTTGTAGAGGCCTTCGGGCGGCCTAGAAACTCTGTCACCAGTGTTGGCCACTTACTCATACGAACTAAATTACTTACTTTAGTTGGACATGGCACGCAGTTTTACTTTCTCAAACAAACATTGACTTTACTTGCCCTTACTTATTTACTTGCTACGCAAAAAACTAGCTTACTCATTGTTTTAACAGTTACGTGAAACATCACCCACGTTCTTTTTTATCAAACCCTACTAACGACTTTAAGGTGCTTTCACATGGCAAGCTATGATTAGAGCACGTTCTACTATCTAGTCAGCCAATATTCTACTTTCACTCTATATACCTTCTGTAAAACGCTATTCAAACGTGTTAATATATTAAAGTATTATAAGCTAAAGGTGTGGTGGATTAAGAGTCAATCACTCTCGCCTGAGAGTAAACCAGTGTCCCAGCAGTGGGAACATTAGAAGGCTGTCATGATCATGATTATAAGCTATGGATATTTAGGTATATTAAAATGATAGGTAGGTTTACTTTTTACTAAATAAGTATAATAATATCTTATGTTGCTATATATATTATCTCAATTTATTATGTTGTACCTAATTGTATTGTGTTTAATATTATTCACGTGTTTTGTTGTTTGTAATGTACCTACGTCATTTTGGATTTTCTGTATGGTTGCAGCTAGATTAGACTTCTACTTTTTTGCATTGGTTTCAGCTGAAAATCAGCGTTGGGTGGCAACCCCAAGCATTAACGCTGAGCTGAAAGCCAATTTAGCACTCAGACACTTGAGCTGACCTTTTACGAGGCAAATTAAAGTGTTAGTTATTTTAGTTTGTGTTTTTGTGCTATTTATACAACCTATTTTAGTATATTTTAAGAACCCGTTATAGTAGATATCACTGCATTAATAGTTATAGAATTATATTGTACGAGCTTCATACGTGGTATCAAACAGACACACACAGACTTTTGCATGTATAATATTAGTAAGTTTACGTATTCTATGAAATAGCTTACAGTGTACAAGCCACCTTAGAGTGTATTCTTGTAAAATAATGGTGCTCAAACATTGTAACCATGTCTTCCGGCTTTGTGCTTATACATTCCCAGTAACGAGTGGTACCTGTAGCACCAGTTAATACGTTATCGAGTCAGGGAAGTCACTTTAATAACTTGTGCATTTAGCTAAAATCAAGTGATTTTATAGTGGTAGACCAAAATTACGGCATTTTTTTTGTTTACTCTGGGCGCGGTTTCACTCGAGTTATTTTTTAACAATATTTTCATAATTTCTCACCGTTTAAACTATTCCTGAACAAACATTTCAAGACCAAAATTAGCTAAATCGGTCCAGCTGTTCTCGAGCTTAAGCTAGCCTAACGCACAGCAATTAAAGAAATGAGGCCTAATATATTCATTAAATTATCCGAAACCACATACAAAATCAGCTCCGGTGGTCTAATGATCCCGCCTTCTGATCCGAAGGTCGTGGGTTCAAACCCGGTCGTGCACCAATTTTTCTGATTCAGATTTTTCTGTTCCAAAAATGTATGCGCAATGCCAGTACTCTCATACGGTGAAGGAAAACATCGTAAGGAAACCGGCATGTCCAAGAACAGGGGAAAAAGTCTTTTCGCATGAACTTTTAATTTTTATGTATGAACTTTTAATAAAATCTCTTTGACTATACTATTTGTATCTGGCTGGTTTTGGTATCATTAAAAGTTTAAATTTTAAAGAACATAATTCCAAATTCAAATTGGAAAAATGTGTGATTTTTATTTGTTTTTTGTACTGTCAAAATGAAGTGAAACTAATGAAGAAATTCGTTACATTTTTAAATTTTACTACAAAAAAAGATCGGCATATCAGTAGTTACGACGTAGCTGAAGAACTGGGAATTGACCACAAAACAGTTTAGACACATTTGAAAAAAAACTGGGTAAACAAAAAAGCTCGATATTTGAGTACCTCACGAGTTCACTGAAAAAAACCTAATGAACCGTGTACTCATTTGTGATTCTTTATTACGACGTAATGAAACCGAACCATTTTTGAAGAAGCTGATAACTGGTGATGAAAAGTGGATCACGTACGACAAGAACGTGCGAAAAAGGTCGTGGTCAAAGGCCGGTCAGGCTTCACAGACTGTGGCGAAACCCGGGTTAACTCGCAACAAGGTGATGCTGTGTGTGTGGTGGGATTGGAAGGGCATTATTCATTATGAGCTGTTACCACCAGGCAGGACCAACGATTCTGAACTCTACTGCGAACAACTGATGAGATTAAAGCAAGAAGTTGAGAGAAAGCGACCGGAATTAATCAACAGAAGGGGTGTGGTTTTTCATCATGATAACGCTAGACCTCACACATTTTTAGCCACTCAGCAAAAATTAAGAGAGTTTGGCTGGGAGGTATTAATGCATCCGCCGTATAGTCCTGACCTTGAACCTTTAGATTTCCACCTGTTTCAGTCTCTTCAGAATTCTTTAGGCAGTGTCAGGTTAACATCACGAGAGGACTGCCAAAACCACTTGTCGCGGTATTTTGATCAGAAGCCCCAAAATTTCTATAGCAATGGGATCATGTCCCTACCTACAAAATGGCAAAAAGTAATCGAACAAAATGGTACCTACATACTTTAGTTAAATGTAAATAAACTATATTAAAAAATGTTTTGAATTTTCTTAAAAAATGCGAAGAAACTTCTTCCCCAACCTATTATATGACAAGCAGTAATGCTTGCATTGCTGTGTTCGGGTGTAAATGGTATGGTGTCCGGTGAAATTACTGGCACATGAGGCTTTTGATCTTAGCCTCAAGGTGGCAACCCGCGAGTGATACCTCTGGTATTGCAAGCTTCCATAGGCTGCGGTAACCGCTTACCATCTTGTGGGCCGTACGCTTGGTTGCTTCTTCAGTTATATAAAAAAAAAAGACATACAAAATCACATGCACTCTAAATAATGCAGGTATTAACTGATCTTGTCTTTGTCCGGTTTGGGTTGAAATGGGCACCCAAGGCGACATGAGCCCAAACACAATTAAGCCGTTATCCACTCAAAGGTAATTAGTAAACAACCACCTTGGGATAGCTCACTTAGCTTACTGTACAGTCAGTTTCACAATCAAATGAATGCCATCAAAAACATAACTTGTAAAAAATCCAAGCGCAACTGAGTTAGTTTAGTTTATTTCACAGAACGGCAAGTAAGTATACTTCAACACAAAGTAAGAAGCTTGCAGCGCCCATGCGGACATCATAAGTTCTTCTACTGTAAAAAGTGGTGAGATCCATGTAATACCTACCAAGCCGGTATTATCAATAATAGAAAGATATTTGTTATTGTTGATTTTCTTGTTGTTTCGATTATTAAAAAGTTTTTTATGATTAATTCAAAAAGTACTAGACCAATTTCGATAAAATTTAAATGGGACATGTAAAGTATTACCTATCAAACAATATACGAGTCATCATCATCAACTCCTAATTGGCAGAGAAATCGTGTAACACACATACAAAAATACATACAGTCTTGAATCAGAATTTATAACCTCCTCCTTTTTGGTAGTCGGTTAATAATAAACTTTGTCTAGTTATATTAAACTACTGGATTAAATTGAATGAAATTTGAAATATACTGTGTTTATACAATGATGCCTGCTTGGTTACTGAAAATTTTAGGCACCTGGTCAGCACTTTCCACAAAGCCTAATTGGCAGAGCTTGGTTGAACTTTTAGTATACTAACTAAAAGTTAATCGTGTGCCTAACATATCCCTGGAAAATGATTTTTTTTTCAATAGAAGTATTTTCTTGTTGACTGTACTTCAGTAACCCACAGAAAATGTTCTTTATATAAAGAGGTTAATTGGACTAAATGAAAATGTATAAAAGTTTTTTTTTGTTTAAGTCACGCGGACTGCGTACGCGCGCAGTGTGCAAAGTTGTCATAGAGTGCAAAACAGCAATTTTAATTTTTCAATGGTGTGAAATAAGCAACGAATGAGCTTAGGACTTACGTTCGACGACGGCGATAAAGTTTTATTTTACTATAAAAGACTGAGGATCTTATTCATAAATAATCTATAAGCCTCTGTTAGCTAATGTGTCTTTCAAATCTATCATCGGCTTTGTTCATTGACAAAGAATGACAAGGAAAACAATACCTAGCAAGCTGCTAAAATTACAGTTTCTTTTATGAATAAGGACAAAAGTAATTTGTATGTACAACAGCTAGAAGTTTACACTAATGCTATTCTCATGTTTCGTTGAAAGGTCCGATATTTTGCCTTAAAAGGTTGAAATAGGCGCCAGTGATGACTCTTAAGTTGTAAAACTCTTGAGGAAAAGTTTTTATGACGCCTGTCATAGTACCAAGAGAGCGGGGTCATTGAATGTAGTTAAGGTGTTATACGACTAAACGCAAGCCAAGCGCTTTAATTTCTAAATTGTCAATATTTGCAGTTGTGTAACAAATATTTGCAGATTATGCAAACATTTTTCGTGCGTCAGATCTTGAACCTGCAACCACTTGCTTATCAACCGTGCTCCGCCATGCCACCAAGGTCTTCAAATCATTAGAATTTTTCATCACAGCTCCTACAAAGCTAAAGTCAGGTAAAATGGATTCAAAGAGCTGAACTAATTAAGCAGGTGCCTTGGTTCTTATGATTAAAGGTACGTCTGCAGGTTAATGAAAGATTATGGCGTTTTGCAGCTCTTTGTAATGCTTTTATTATACTCAAATGTGAAGGAACGTGGATTTTGTTTTAAGCTACGTTGAATACACATTTACACTTGTACGCGTTAAAGTGTCTTCTGTATGACTCCATTTGTTTACAATAAACTACCGATATCAATAAGAGAACTGCCAACTTCGTTGTTTGAAAGAAAGCTGAGAACATTTTTAGCTGAAAAATGTTAACACGATAAATGAATTCATGTTAGATAATAATTTGTAATCTAATGTAATTATATTATCTGACAATTAATAATGCAATAATTAGATAGGTAATAGGTACTCTTAATATAATATTTCCATTTTTGACTAGATTATAGGTATTTACTTAACATTATGACATATTAAATTAATTAGGTATTCAATTCAATATTTTATACACAATATATTAGGTAAATGATTGTAAATTGAAAAATTGCACTCCCTATTAAATTTAAATTAAAGTAGAATGCATTGAAACAAAAATAATATTGGTAACACCTTTGTACCTACATGTAATTCAGCAATAAATAATACTTTGACTTTGACTTTGACTTTGAATACACTGGTGGTCTAGTGGTAGGGATCCCGCCTTCCGATCCTAAGGTCGTGGGTTCGTTTGCCAGCCGCAGAAAAAAACCGGGTTTGAATCATTCCCTTCTTTTATTGTCCTCTTTTATAAGTATATTGCTATTTTAAATATAATATAGAATATATACCAACAGCCAAAAAGATTATATTAACTTTTTCCTAGTCACAATCATAAAAATAGCCAGGAAAAATAAAATGAACATTGTTCACACAGGCACATCAAAATACATTGATCTCTATCATTCCTTTTTGATATAAATAGCCTTTTACACGACTCTGTTTTGTGGCATGACATCAAAAATAAAATATTTACGGGTCTAAAATTTCTCTTTGATTGGTGAACGTGAAATCAAACGGTTATCAACCAGTGCATATTTTTGCTTTTTTCTGAATTATATAAAAATATGAGGAGGCATTTTAAAAAAAGTCAAACGTGGTAGTGAAATTAAATAACTTTTAGATTTTTATCTATATTTTTCCATTGCTGGGCAAAGGTCCTTTAAGTCTTTCCATTTTGTCCATATCTTTGGCAGTGTTCCATCATTTCTTATACCTAGTGATACTAGAGTATTAGTATGCTACCAGTTACGTTTAGTTAAGTTTATTATAACAGCGTTTAACTTTAAATTGATAAATATTATCATAATCGGTAAACGGTTTTAAATATTTAAATGGCGTTCCAGAATTTGGCCTCTACATTATAACAAACTGTTAAACAATCAGTGAAACCTCTTTCAAAAACCTTACTTTTCCGCGCCATAAGTTCCAGTAAATTTTGTCACAAGTGATAAGTTCCAATACTATTTTGCGTGGGCGGCAAATCCTTCATTTTTTGCCTCCCTGCAGTATTACTATCTTTCATAACATAGCATTTTCATCCTAATGCCCGGATTAGCTTCGATAAAGCTTTATTCATACGCCCCGTTATACCTGTGCAAGTTTGATGTTAGACGGAGTCATGACAATGCTTTTTATTGTTTGATGTCTTCTTGTTGTACGTGTACGCTACTTGTAACAGTACTATTCCGTAGTAATGCAATATTTATTCACAAGTCTTACGTCTAAATAATATTCCTACATGTTTTACAAAGCGAAAATGATATTACTTACTTTGGGTATTATACAAAATGTGTATACAAATGCTTACAAAATTGATACGCAGTAGGCAATAACCTAGTCGAGAAACCAGAAATATGCGGGTTTGATTCCCGCTGCGGGTTCAATGTAGCCATGATTGTTAAATATATGCTCCGAGTCAGGGTAGTGTGTTATTTTAAATTTGTATGTAGTTTAAATTACCCATGACACAGGAAATCTCAGTTTGAGGTGAGGACTATTGTCGTGTTAATACCTATGGATACAAAATGTTAGAGATTGTTAACCATGTTCAGAGATTACATAAGTAACGGTTGTGAGCATTTTTATAAAAAAAAATCTGTTTTTTCCACACTAGATTATGGATGCTTAAACGACACAGATGCTATGTACCTTTTTTTAATGAGACATTACAAACAAAGTCAGCGTCATTCACAGAAAAGACATGGCCAATTACTGACTACAGAAAAGCAAGGAAAGCTTCGCACGTATTATATATGTAGCTACGTCGTTTTCCGGCAACGTCTAAAAGAAGAGTTATTTCTCACATATATTTTCGTCGTCGTTCAGTCTAATAGGGTCAGTCTAACCTTCAGACGTCACCAAAACGTCCCTTTTCGTCGTATATCCAAAGAAAAGTCAAGACACATCGTGTTCAGTTTTAAAAAGACATTGAAAAATTACAAAGGACTGAATGATGGATAGCGTCCCGTGCCTTCGTTTAAAAAACGATTCGGATGCTTAATTTTTCTGTCGCCAGATGTCGCATCAGTAGCGGCCGAGTGATGGATTGACGTAGGCAAAAAAACAAAACGGTACTATTGGTTCTCGATTCTGTTGTAATTTCGAGTCGGTAAGAAAATAAGAAATAATATTTTGCAACTCAGAACAATATTGTTATATAATAAAGTATTTGAGAGCCTATTTCAAAGTCATTGAAAAGGCTCCATAACGCATGTAGTAACAATAACTTCTGGTACGAGTCAAATAAAAAAAAATTATTAACCCATTAAAAGTAACAACACAACTATAAATAAATAATGCTGGACAATCTACACATCATCATCTAGCCCCAAGGTAAGCTGCTGTTAAACAGAGCTGTGTTTATGGGTGACTGATATATATACTTAATACAATACAATAATACATAGATAGATATTTTTTATTATATATAGAAAATACCCAGAACACCCGGGACAAATATTTGTAGATCGTACAAACATTTGACCCGAGGCGGGAATCAAACCCGCAACCTCCGCGTCGCAGACGGACCTGCGCCCGCTGCGCCACATCGGTCGTCGTAATTAAAAATTAAAAACTCAGAAAAAAAAATGCTTTCATAATAATATCTAGATCTCAGAAACATTTTAGTTCAGCAACGTTACGTTTTAAATAACAAAAAGTCTAAACGAGGTGCTAATCTGTGCTTAAGTACACTTTTAAGCACTAACAGTTTATTCATAAGCTCCATCCAGAGCTGGTTACTATTTTAAATTATACAAACTAACTTTTAAAATAGAGTTATCGTGGTAACCTTAAAAATGCTAAACGTTTAAAAAGTTTCACGTATTCGTGTATAAAATCGTGTAAATCAATATCGCAAAAGAGGTCTTATAACTTTGCTGGTCAAAGCTGGGTAAAAGTTTTGAAAGTGCCCAACTGAAGTTAATCTACCAACCATCTGTTACGCTGTCAATATAAATTTTAAGATTTTTTTGCTGTTTTTTTAAACTTTTTCTGTATATTTTTTTAAACAACTAATTTTAGTTGTTAAGTTTAAGTTTAAAAAACAGCAAAAAATCTTAAAATTTATACATAAGTAAGCATATAGTGGTAAAAAAACACTTGGTTGCCAAACCAAGCGTACGGCTCACAAGATGGTAAGCGGTTACCGCAGCCTATGGACGCTTGCAATACCAGAGGTATCACACGGGTTGCCACCCTGATACGTAGTTCGAAAGTCTCATTACACATTTCTGCTAGACGGCAGAAATAGGTATGATGGTAGTTCTTCCCCAGACGAGCTCTATCACAAAGAACTCTACTACTCTTTGTATAATTTACTCAATCATAGCAAGCGGGCAGTATTTATAAATAAAACTTACAAGTACCTATGTTAATTAATTTTTGTATATACTACTGGCAAACAAGCAAACCGCCTAATAGTAAACATCATCATGACAGCCTTCTAATGTTACTTCTGCTGAGACACTGTCTACTCTGCCTACTCTCGAATGAGAGTGATTGAGTCTAAATCCACCACGCCGAACCAATGGTTATCGTACCTATAATAAGTTCTTCATTATTAGTTAACTCAAATGAAGAAAAGTTAAAAACTGTTTTTTTATACAAACGTATTCTCTTCGATCAATACATTTTCTCTCAAAATCAAATAGCTCAACATCTATCAGTTTCCTAACAATAGACTCTTGATCTCAACCCAGAAACTCTCAATACCTCTCATTCATTTTCAATCTCAAAATCTCAACAAGCATTGTTATTCAATCAAGTTGGAGGGATTTTACCAATGGTCGTTTTGATTCTCTCATAGAACTCAAATTTGTTAATCGTATGTTGACGGTTGACAAGTTATCTTATTGATCATGCTTTGCTATCAGTGAATACGTTACAAATGTATTTTTATATTAGGAATACTTATAGGCACGTCAACTTTTTGTACGCGCTGTGCAGGCGCATTGTTCATCACCAGGACTAGACTCTCTAAAGTAAGTTTGTATGAGTTAGTGGCCAACTCTGGTGACAAAGTTTTTAGGCCACCCGAAGGTCTCTCTCATGGCTTAACAACTTAGAAAAAGCCGAGACCGACTGCTTAGTGTGCCCTTCGAATCACGGGAGTGCTCAGTTGTTGCCACTGGCGGTCACCCAGCCAAATGGTGACTACGCGGAACAGTGTTTTACTTCGTTGAACTGTTATGAACAACTTAGCCAGCTACGTCACGAGCGCTTTAAGTACTTGAGTCTTTACGTGTTTATAGGCTTTTGAGTAAGCATGCATATTTTTTTTAAGTTTAAAATTACAGCAACGTTATTCATAATCAATCGCAACGGTAAACCAGCAACTCAAAAACATCAGAAACTGGTGCGTTATAAATATTTTTGAGAAATACAAACCACGACCTGTTATTGAAAATTAAAGATATTAAGTGAGTAATAACTTCATAAACATTAAATTTTAAGCATCAAATTAATTAAACGCGATTTAAAGAATAGCACTTAATCCTTAATTAAAAGTTAAGAACATTGAAGGGCTTCCAGTTATTGAATATTAATCTTCAGATTGTTTTAAATTTTAATTACAATGAGAGATATGGAAGATTTTGCGTATTAAATTATGTAGGTGTTGTTTGTCTAATAATGTTTCATGGAAATTAATCAAGAGTGGATAGATTGCTCAGATAATTTAATTTAATAAAGCGTACTCAAAACAAAATATAAAACAAAAATTCTGCTTTGAGCGCAAAGCAAAACTCATTTTTTCAGAAAACTAGAAGCATTTAGGTTTTTTCTGAAAACTACGAGTAGCTTCACTAGGTGTGACACCAGAGTTTATTAGCATTGTAAGATTAAATCCAGTATATAATTTCATTTATAACTAGCAAACCAATCTCTGTTTCGCACGGGTGATGTTAATCTTCCTCTAGAATTACTCTATCTATTGAAGAAAACCGCAGACGCGTATCCGCTGCGTAGTTTTAAATATCTAAGCGTATACATACATAAAGAAGCCATTTTATACCTAAAGATTAAGTTAGAAATTGACTCATATATATTGACGTTATTGAATTATTTTTCCAAACATCCAAATAATATACAAAGTTATAAAATAAGTGTGATAGAGTTAACTGTTTACCAAATAGAATTCTAATTTGAGCAGAAGAATATGCTATGAAGACGGACATCCGTCCCGTCTCGCCTCAAAACTAGGGTAAAAGAATTTAATCAAAGTGAAGGAAGTGAGGAACTTTTCTTTGAAATGCGTCGGCACCTTGATAATATTAGTTGATTCGTTGTCTTTGCTAGAAGACATTGACTTATTTCACTTATCCCCAGTTTTTTGATCCAATGATTTATTGATAACAATTTGTTAATACGTCAAATGTCAATTTTGTTTATGGAAAGGGTCAGTTTTTTCATTCATAATAAGTTGTAACTTTTTGCCAAATACTTTAGTTTCGTTATCCCCCAGTCCCGTATTTACCCAGTTCGTTCTCACCCGATTTTAATAAAATTTAGATTAATATTTTTTATCGCTTTTGCGTTAATTTACTGTAGGCACCGGCGAAAACTAATGTGCTTTAATATTTTATTCTCATTTAAATTGAGTAGGTACCTGTTTAGTTTTTGTTAATTTATGTTTACTGACGTCAATTCTTCAAGACAGAAATTTTAAAGTTTGCTGTTATACTAGAATTAAGTTATCTATGGCTGTATATTTAACACAACTGCATCGGATGTGTTAAATATTGATGACTATATTTATATTTATATATATAAAAAACATTTCAAGTAAAACTACCATGTGCCATTATAGCGAGTTATAGGTTATTGATGAAAATACCAATTTATATTTATATTTATAAGATTTATTTTAAAGAAACAGAATCTAGTGTGTTGTTGCGCTGTGTGACACAACACAAATTATTGTAATTAAATATTTACCTGAATACTAGTGTTTTAAATTTTTTTTGTGCACATTATTTTCTTTGCATGAGCCTCACCAAAGATTTATAATCGTCAAAAAGCCACCTAGTTAGATTGACACCACACTGGATGCTTTTGATGGAAGGGGGTCACTTTGATAATTTTATCAAACTAACAGCGTTCAATTGAGAAACGTGCTGTCACAGGCTCACGGGTGATTCGGCGTGGCCAGAACAACTTCATCTGTAAAACAGCGACAAGCCAAACGACTATGCCCCTATAACTCGGAATATCGCCAAAAAGTTGCAAATTCGCATTTTTTCCGTCGCAAAGCCACCATTTTATTTCACAAACATTAAAATTCACGAGTGTCTAATATATGCGACACCATAAATATGGGGTTCCGTACCCCCGAAACCTATTTGGAATGTGTCCAAATATGAATAAATAAACGTGCAGTATGCTAATAGTGTTTCGCTTGCACCTTGGGCTGTGTTTTTGGTGTGAAGTGCTTTTTAGGGATTTGTCTAGCTTCATAACGTGTTACTGTGATTGTGATGCAAGAGATGCTAGTTACCTTAATTCCATTAGAATTAAACGAAATGAATGAGTGAATGAACGGTTGAATGAAAAATGGATAGTGAATTGTGTAATCTAATATGGCATCGTTAATGTCGTTGCTATCATTTGAACGCTAATTAATACTCAAACTGGAACCAACCTACACATTGATAGTTATAAGAAAAGGCATTTTAATCAAAGTTTGTTTACAGTATTGTACAGCATAGATACTGAGTTCTACGTGTATCGATATTATTTTAGAGAAAAACATTAACATTAACATAGATAGAAACCATACATAACGTAAAAGCCTCATAAACGGCTCAATAATTGCATGCAAGAATATTCTAAAATGGGCCTTTACGCTAACATTTAGTTACGTAGCATCTACTAAATCTGTTCTGTGATTTAGTGCAACAAATCCCCAGTTTGTGAATACTTTATGGACAATTAAAAAAAAAAAATCTGTCATCATGACTGTCAAGTCGTTTGTCCTACGCCAAAGCTACATGCAATATCACCCAAAACTTACCACCAATGTCATCATAATAAAGTGTTTAAGATTCACAGACACCATAAAGGAGTTCTTTCCTTAAAAGTCTACCTCAAATACTGACAAGGTAATATTTTACCACCGGCCGCTGGTAAATACGTATAAAACTGTATCTTCACACAAAAGCTGCTTCATACTTCTATCTATTTCACTCCACTTTGACCGGGAACTCAATAAATTACAAAGTAAAACTCCGTTACCTGGTGTGTCGACGCGGTGAAAATAAGAAGTGAAAAGAGTTTGTTCGATGAGCGCTGAATCTGTTTCCCGAAGGATAGGTAACGAAATAGCTAGGTTCGTGCTAGAATTTTCTTGAATTTTTACCCAGGCTAGCATTTTAGCAGTTGGTCAAAAAACGTGTAGGGATCCAATGACCGCTAGGTCACCTGCTAGTGCAAAAGTCTTTGGAAGCTTTCGTGTAAGTATAGTTCTCTTGGCGGATCTAGGCTTCCGTGAAGTTAGCCGTTTGTTACAATTTATTTAGAAAAAGCTCCATTACGCATCGAAACGGCGAAATCTTCACGGAAGCCTAGATCCGCCGAGAGAACTATACTTAGCTTGTAAATGCGTCGCGCGCGCGCTGTTTTGTGTTGAACTGTAATCTATACGCATGAAGCGCACTTGGGCCTTTTTTATACCTAGGGCATATTGCGCTTATATTTTAACCGTTACAATATAAGCGCAATATGCCCTAGGCGTTAAAATTTAACGTAACTGGAACAATTTATGTTACGTCCCTTTATGTAGTACTGTACTTACATAATTGTTTTGATATCTCATTTTATTAGTTTAGATTATGCTGTATAAAATTTCCCCTAAAATTGATGTTTTATTATTGAATTGATGCAATTGTTAGAATATTTTTCTACTCATACCTACATTTATTGTTATTTTTTATTCTAACCCATCCCACTACTCCACTGTCCCACTGCTGAGCAAAGGTCTTTCTCAAGTAGTTGTCTTTATAATAAAAGTATTAGGTAGTATTGATTTTTAGGTGAGTCAAATATTTAGAAGGAATTATTCAAAGTGACCAATAGCAAGAACGTAATAATAATAATATAATAAACCTAGCCCCACGGTCGCAAACTTTAGTTACAAAAACCTCTAGGGCTTAATATTTTGTTTGGAAACCCAAAGGTTTTGCAAACAAAACTGTTTTTGTTTAATGTTCTGCGTAACAATCAAATTAATTTTAATACCATCTATGAATAACAAAACCACAATTACGCGGAAAACAGGTTCAGGCCGGCTTGCGTTAAGCTTCTTCTTTTACAAGTGTTTTTAAACGTTTGTAGCACTAATAACTTTACGCTACTTTACAAACAAAACTATATATTGTCTAGTGTATTGTGTAAATATATTGAAAAATAAAAAATATATTGTTACAATTATCCGTTTGTTTATTTGTCTGAAACTTACTGTCGTTTACTTCTATTACATTCTCTATATTATGTTTTATGTAAAAAAATTTAACATGCCCGTATCAAGTTGAAAGTTGTAATTTTTTGAAGTTGAACTTTGTTTAAATTACTCAAATAATAGCTTTTAGTTTTTGAAGAGCGCCATGACAACCGATTTTGTGCTTTCACCATCCACCGACTTTTTGCGATAGCTTTCATGTCATCGGTTTAGCTGTCTACATAATACTATTACAGTAACTGTTAGTATTTCTACCTAATTATATACTGACCTGAAAGCGTTGGTAGGCGCCGATAACCAATCTCAACCTGTTTAACTTTTAGTTTTGTTCGAAATACTGAAAGTTTATTAGGTACCGTAAGTGCTGTAAGTAAACATAATGAATATTAATATAAAACCGTTAACAGGTGATGAAATAATGGCCGATAATTATTAGTCACACAAGCACTGAATATTAAATGCTAACAATATGATTATTTTAGCATAGAAATAAATTTATTAAAATTGTTTTTTTTTATAAATTATTGGTTGTTTTAGGGGCTCCTTCTCATCACATTCAATAACTATTCCCACTCACATCCACGAAATGTTTTAGTACAGTCAACATAGCAAAGCTTATGGGTTTTATTTATTTGTACACATCATGACGAAGATGTTTAATCATAAGGTTGTGAGTCTAAAATAATGCTTTGCCCTACCATAATATTGAATGTCTGTAGATAATTGTATTTGAATTTGAAACAAACTTTTTAAATATCGAAAAATTTATTTAATGCCAGTGTTTTCTTACGGTATAGGAAAACATCGTGAGGAAACCGGCATGTCCAATATTGTCCAATTTTTTTAAATTCTATTTCAAAAGACCATAACTGTGCTATCCACCAATCCACATTGGGTCAGCAAGGTGGATTTAAGACCCAATTACTCGCCTTTGAGAAAAAGACTCATGGTTAAGTAAGTTTAGATGAGTCAGTGGCCAACTCTGGTGACGGTTTTATTAGGCTACCTAAAGGCCTCCATCATGGCCTAACAACCTTGTTATTTGCATTAATAAAACAAAACCTTAGTGAAATTACATAATTCATTCGAACCTTCACACTCACGCAAGCATTATCGGAAGATACTTTGAAACCCGGTTTTCCGCAGAAATTTATTCATGATGTATTACAGAGGCTCTGCAGAGCGGAGGGAAAAATATCTTTTTCTCGTACCTTTAATAAGCTTTGTCACTGCAAACCAATGTTTTTAAAAAATAAACTCTACAGATATGTCTCTACATTTGAAATTTGGATTTTCAAGTCCTTCGACTTCGGTAATTTTATTTAAAGTTGTTTAAAAGTATTAGGTTTATTAAATAACTGTAATTATCTAATATTATGTTTTTTTTTTTTTATGTACAACTGAAGTGGCAACCAAGCGTACGGCCCACAAGATGGTAAGCGGTTACCGCAGCCTATGGACGCTTGCAATACCAGAGGTATCACTCGCGGGTTGCCACCTTGAGGCTAAGATCGAAAGTCTCATGTGCCAGTAATTTCACCGGAAACCATACCCTTCACACCGGAACACAGCAATGCGAGCATTACTGCTTGGCGGCAGAAATAGGTATGGTGGTAGTCCTTCCCCGGACGAGCTCTATCACAAAGAACTCTACTACTTTTTACTTACTCTTTACTCTTTACTCTATGGTAACACATCTTATCATTTATTGACAATCGTTAACTTAAATTTAACGTCTAGCAGTCGTTGTAATTAGCACGAGATTTTGTACAGTGTTTCTTTAGTATAAATAATACTATCGAAATCCTCTTGTCAAATGATAACTTTCTGTCTAGTGTACCTACAGTAAATAAAGTCATATGTGCCTGTAATTTTACCGGAAACCATACCCTTTGAACTTGCACACAGCAATGCGATCACAGCTTAGCGGCAGAAATAGATATGGTGGTAGTACTCAAGACGAGCTCTATCACAAAATTATAAGATAGTCAAGTTTAACTACTCTTAAAAAATAGTGAAACTTTCTTTACTTAATACTATTATTTATTCTTCGAATTGATGGACAACGGATAAAGTCTGACGGCTGAAACCAATATTTACAAAGATTCCACCCTGATGCATTATTCAATAGCCGCGTACCGTACACGGCAAAGAGGATGAAAACCACGATGGAAATTTAATGCAGTTTTTGTTTCGGACTACGAGCTTCCAGTTTTTTAAGGAAAATTTAAAAAAAAATTCTGGGCGTCATTTACGATCGGAAACTATTACTGGAGCGCTGATAGATTTTTGTAGTTCATTTTACGCACGATAGAGGCACTGTGAAAAATCCTATACATATTGACAGCTGAATAAGTTAACGTTCACGATTGTTAAACAAGTTTTTATCAATTGTCCCTGAGTACTGAGTGCTTAGCATGAAAAACTCGTTTGACAATCGTAAACGTAAACTGTCAAATTGTATGGAATTTTGATAGTTTATTTAACGCACTAAAGCGGCACTGTTAAAAATCCTACACAAATTGTCGCCTGGACGATTACATTTACGATTGTCAAACGGATTTTTCGTGCTAAGCACTCTGAGCCCTTATTGCCGCTACTAAGCATGTCTTAAAGTTTGTACTTTATGTCGATTGTTTGTTTTTTATTTTGAGCAATACGTTGCATTACAATCAAAATTATAAATGCGTTGAAATTAAGTGCTGATTTCTTGTAACGGAAATGGAACATTTCCGTAGCAACACTAGGAAAAAGTACCTTAAATTATTATTTCATGTTTATTATCCAGAACATGAATCATTTACATTCCAAATTTCTTTAACATTTATAATATTCGTAGGATAGAAAGGATATTGTACTAGTTAGGTATTTCCCTTCCAAATATAGTAGCTAACCAAACACATATAATAAATGAAATTATGTTTAGTAGGAGGGCAGTGCCTTTGAACAAGATAATATGGGTAAAACTGTTTGTTATTTTCTAAAACGTGAGCAAATTTTAATAATGTAGGTAAAATAATAAGCACAAAAAAGAAAAATACATAAAACACTAAGACTTCATTTTAGCAATGAACCTATTTTAATAAAACACAAGGGAGCATTTCACGGACAGACCTAGTGATGTTCTTAAGAGGCCTTTCCAAGATTTAGCGATATAATTCATGAAGTTCGCGTGAATGTATCTTTATATAGTATAAGTAATAGCGCGCGCGACGAGGAGCGATACGTCCTCCCTCCATTAGCGCTCAGCGCGGTTTGAGAGTCGCTGCTTCGATCGATATGATTTTATGTGCGCTAAGGTGTGATTTTAAAAAATTCGTATTAAAAAAAGTCAATGCTATTAGACTATTTTCTTTGTTGTATTTATTTAATAAAAACTTAAACTTTAATTAAGTAGGTGTATTTTTATTGTAAACTCCTTACTTTAGCAGAAATAACAAGCGTAAAATTGGGAAAAGTACGCGTTTTTTAGACCGTCTTTTTTCAAAAATATTGAACTAACATGCTGTATTTTTCTCTATTCACTTAAATTTTAAAACTGTGATTATTATAATTGCGTTTTTGGAAATATGTTAGACTTTGTTATTTCATAGAAAAAATGATCGAAAGTTTACTGGAATTGCTCATTTTACGAAACGTGCGTTACTAATTATTTTTTAAACAGTTACGTCTTGAGTTAATTAATATTATGCTCTGTTGGCTTAAATTTTAAGGGATAAAGCTTTTATATGTTTTTATTTTCGTTAAAATATCTTCAACACACGAGCCACAATAGTGTTCGAAACTTCACGGGCTACAAGAAAATTCAAGGATTGTCAAGGATAGGGCTCTTAAGTTATTGTTGTCGATGAAAATAATATCGATGTTTATTGTTGTCAATGAAAATAACATCGATTAATATCTGTCACTCAAAATCTTTATACAAAAGTTTTGGACGCACCACGTTTTGCAAACGGTTGGATTGGTAAAAATACAATATTATTTGGAAATTCAAACTCTTGATTGTAAAGTCAGACAGGTCAAAGACCACTTCAAAAGGGCGCCTTTAAAATATTAGCGCAATGGCTTCGCGATATTTTATCGATTGACTAATAGAGGTGAATTTTATTGAGAAAGACACGTTTCTTAAAATGAGTTTATAAGAGGATTTCATTTTAAGTTACAAGGTGACATTTTATCGTAACATCTCATCTCAGTTCATTCTAAAACTAAATGAACAGCACTAAAAACCAAATTTTAATCGCGACAGTTGCGAGACTCATGGCGACTAATTTGTAGGATAAGGTTCCTTTGAATTTACCTTGGAATTAGCCGCACAAAATATTTTGTATAGCCCCATTTTCTTAAAAATAAAAATTTTCATCATTAAGATAGCTTTCTAATGTTTCTACTGCTGAAACACTGACTACTCTCAAGCGAGAGTGAGCCAATCCACCACGAGGAACCAAGCAACGCGGGTGGTAAATGGCTGACTTATTGCTTTTAATTTTTGTTTTTGGACACGCAGGTTTTCTTTACTGTATGACAGCACTGCACTGGCACTGCGCTCATAAATTTTGAAACTGAAAATAATATTAGTTATTAAATTATATAATAAATTGTTTCCGAACGATAATAAATTGCTACTGAAACCAGGAGTTGGCTAAAGTTTTGTTTTAATTATTTATTATAACACAAACAGCACATTTTTATAGTCCTATCGTAAACTATCGGTGCATCACTATTAACCCGCAGAAAACTAAAGCTTGTTTTATATTTGCCCGTAGCTAAAGAAGGTTGGGAGACATTAAAACTTGCACGTTAAAAGTTTTGGGTGATTCTAAAAGACGTTTTAACGGCGAGGGGGTTTTGCGAACTTTCTTTACAGGCGGTAAACTCGCTAATTGAGAAGTTGAATGGACGGCTGAAGGATTTTTGACGACTTTGGTGGACGAGTGCCCGATTGAGAAGCGTTAATTTTGCGGGTTCGATCCCCGTTGCAGGTTAAATGTGTGCAAATATTTTTTTCCGGGCTTGAGAGTTTCTTAGGTATATTTAAAAGTCAAAAAAATTTATGCATTAAAATAACAAGAATAACTTTGAATTTAAATTAGTTTTCTAGTAAGCTATATAAGTATTTATTTAAAAAAAATATATTATCCTAACAGTTATCTGTTTTTCCTAGTTTTGCATAGTTAGATGGTGCAGCGTATAATATGCAAAAAAACATAATTCACACGTATATCTAGCGATCTTTACATATTTCCATTTTTTTTTATATATAATGTTATGGCTATTTATTTCATGGTAATACAATATTTTAATGAAATAACCTACGTGGAAAATTACACTTCTGCATGAATTTAAATAACTTCTGTTTCCACTAAATAAAAGCTCGCAGATATAATCCAATTAAAAGATAATGTCGAAGTTTACGAAGCATAATAACTAAGGCCTTGACAATTCATAAGCAGAGCGATAAGCGTATTAAACTATGGAGGCATTCTTCATAGCGCACCTAGCTCAAGCGCACCAAGACAAAACGCACCAAAGTACTGAAAATACTTTGGCGCGCTTGGTCTGGCGCACCCGTTAAGATGCGCTTTATTCAGTAGGTCTAGCTGGTCTAAAGTGACAGGATGGCAACACGTAAATTATGCTTTTGGAATTGTAAGTGTCCATAAGTCACAGTATCCACAATCCCTATTATTATCCGCTTTTAAGCGATCACTATGACCAAGCTCATAACTAAATAGTAACAATGAGAAAATGTACTTCCACGGGTTTATCAAAATCTTGCTGTATTTCGACAGTGTCTGCTTTCACTATAATTAATCAAAATAAATATAGCTCTTCAAAGTTTCTGAATTTACAAAAGAGATGTTTTACGGAAAATGACGACCTTCGTAGCGCAGTTCTACATTAGTATAACACAGGCGGTTGCGAGTTTGATTCCTGCCTTGGGACAAGTTTGTACGATCTGCAAATTATTTTTCCGGTTGTTCTGGGTATTTTCTATGTATAATAAAAATATATATATCTGCTTGTATTAGGTATATTAGTCATCTAGTGCCCATAATACAAGTTTTGCTAGATGATGCTGTGTGGATTGCTAGGGCTAGATAATGCTGTGTGGATTGTCCAGCATAATTTTTTTATTTTTTTATTTATTTATCTAAACAAAGAGGCGACCAGCCATCCTGATAACATAATGGCTGGTCACTTTGTTTTTCAAATATCTTAGCTTCTAGCAGGTAGAAATTATTAGCACTTTAGCTTGAGGCTGTGTGGATTGTCCAGCATTATTTATTTATTAAAATAGCTATTTTGTTACAGACCATGCTTCGAAAGCTGAAGCGCCCAAGACGTCTGCTCCTCCCCGAATGGAGGAACCTAAGTTGAAGTATGAGCTGGCGAGCTGGGGTCACCATGTGTGCACTGAGTTACCGACTCGAGATCGGTCTAGTGGTAATCGTCATTATGGTTCTTGGATTCTTCAACGAAAGTCAAGGTAAATACATTTGTTAGACACCTTTATACAACAGTGCCAAAGCTATAGTGGGTCAGACAGGCAAATCATTCCTGCTTGTGCCAGTAAATAACAAACAGGAGCATTTTCCTTTAACTCCTTTTTCTTTTCGTTATTTAGGAAGGTTCTTTACTACAATATCTGAACTTTAATAGGATTTGTCGTGAAGTCAAAATCTAGACCCGTAAAAAAATGTGAAGACACTTTTATGTATGTGTTAACAGATATTAAAGTACACAGTTTTTATCGTAAAGCAGGAATCACACTCAATTATTTACTTGAAAATCTGGCCGCGTGCTGTTTGACTGTGTTATAAACCGTAAACCTCTTTCTGTGTAAAGCTACCTTACGTATCCACAGACAGTCACTTACCAAACAGTTTTTTTTTGTTCGAAATGCATTTTTTTCTAGGACACTACCTACATAAAAGTTTGAATTGAATACAATTCTAAGGCATAGCAGATCAACAGTGACATTAAAAAAAATGTGAGCTTAGCTACTACGACTGGATTCGACAAAACTCAAATGAGCACTATTCTTTGAATAACAGTTATTCGCGAGTAAAGTGACATATTATTTGTATTTGACATTTCTTATTCCCCCTTAGAAATAGTTGTGCCTAGTAAGGTTGAATTCAACATAATCCGTATTAGTCAAAAGCACAAAGTACTAACTTACTAACTAGCACAAAAAAATGCGGTGAAACAGCTTCAGTTAAATATAACTTACTCAAGTTAACTATAGATCGAGGAACGGACTGAAACCCACAACAATTTGGGCTTGTAAGTCTAACTGCAACTTAGTTTGAGAGCTAGAGGATGTTTTTTATCGGATATTTTATTACGAAATAGTTATTAAGATAACATTTTCGTAGATATAAGTCTTTTCCCATTTCTAGGCTAAAGTAGTATAGGTCTCACAACGGATCTCGGCCGTAGTGAAATTAGCCGTTTCGATGCGCAATGGAGCTTTTTCTAACTTTCTTTTTTTTTTTTTATACAACTGAAGTGGCAACTAAGCGTACAGCCCACAAGATGGTAAGCGGTTACCGCAGCCTATAGACGCTTGCAATACCAGAGGTATCACTCGCGGGTTGCCACCTTGAGGCTAATATCGAAAGCCTCATGTGCCAGTAATAACACCGGAACACAGCTATGCGAGCATAACTGCTTGGCGGCAGAAATAAGTATGGTGGTAGTCCTTCCCCGGACGAGCTCTATCACAGAGAACTTTACTACTCTTAAATTGTCTTTGCGCATCACAAACGGCTAACTTCACGGAAGCCTAGATCCGCTGTGCGAACTATACCCCACAGTCTTTCATTCACTTCGGTCCTTGGCAGTTATTTATTTTTTATTTGTTTTATATTATTTTTTAATTTTATTGGAAAACCAACGGCTTATTTAGCACAACAATATAAATATGAAGCAGAAAGCCAATTAAAGGTCTTCATGGATAATAAACTCAATAGAAACAATAAGTTTCCCACCTTCTTCTTCCTTTACTTTGTCTTCGTAAGAATCTATGATATTCTTTGTAAATACTTACTTATACATAAAAATGTAAGTAAGTTTGTGTGAGTTAGTGGTTAACTCTGGTGGCGGAGTTAGTTGACGCCCGAAGAAATCTGTCATGGCCTAACTTTGTAAAAGTCGGGAATTTTCCGAGGCACGAAAGCGCTCAGTATAAATTGCCACTGGCGGTCACCCACCCAAATGGTGATAACACGGAACAGTACTTATGCATAAAAACACCCAAACTTACCGCACATAATTATCCTCACACAGAACAAACATCTAAATTCACCACACAATTTTGTCCTTGGAATCGAAACAACTTTAGGCCTATTAAGTAAGTCTATCGTTGTCGATATCGATGGCGATGTCGTTTGTTGTTGCATCTTGCTATCTCTTTCTCATCTACAGTGCGTACTATATGCGTGTAAGGGATCGACAAACGATCGACATCGATTCGACAGCAATATACTTACATAATAAAGGTGCCTAGAGCTTTCGAGCTTGACGTAGTAAATTTACATCTAGCTCCTAACCACAGCTCTGCTGTTTGGACATTATGACCTCAGGGAGTTAGCGCATAATAACAGAGCTCTAACTCAGTCAATTAAGCCGTTAGCTGTTTGCATTTCGGTTGTAAAATGGCGGGCTTGTTTATTCAAGACCTAGCTTACACAAATAGCTTTAAGGCGATACTATAAACCAGAGGTAGCTATCACCCTCTTGTTCCTGAATTCATTTTATATATTTCAAAATGATACCACCAGGTGGCATACTATTAAAACAATGACTTAGTGGAGCACCCCGGTCTCGTGGTAGTGGTGTGGAAAACTGTGTCATCCACCAATCCGTCATCAACAGAACTATACGTACTTACCAATTATAGTCCTGTGCCGTCAACTATTGGGTCCGCTAGGTAAAATATGATTAAATCAATCTCGCTTGAGAGTATTCCAATGTCTAAGCAAGTAGAAATATTAATAAGGCTGCCATGATGATGACGGTTGGTGGATCTAGATTATAGTGAAGTTAGCCGTTGCGATGTGCAATGGAGTTTTTTAGAATTCAATTGTTTTTGCGCATCACTAACAGTTTTACGATTGCTTAGATTCGCCTATAAAGTACTTGACTTTGAATAGTTTGACTATAAGTATTAATCTGAGCACGAGTTGAATTACTTTAAAGTAATTTATCAACATCATGGCCTTCTAATGTTGAGAACATTGTTGGAGCTGCTGGGAAACTGGCCTCCTTCCAAGCGCGAGTGATCTCCACGCGGATTAAATGCATATTGGTGGATGGCAACGATATGCTAGTTTTCTCAACACTGGCATAAATAATAATCTATTGGTTCTCGACCGGTTTCAAACCCTCGATCTTAGGAACGAAAAGCGGGGTCACTACCACTTTCTAGTCTTAATTATTCTTACTGAAATATCTATAACTAACGACATTATCTTGAACGAGATAATTAGTATCATAGCACTAAATCAGAAATGTATCAGCTGGGCTAATTGATGCTATATAATTATACATTAATCTAAGATTAACGCTGTGCCAAGTTTCAGCTGTAACAACATCATCCCAGTCAGCCTTCTATCATTACACTGTGATTGGCTCTCGAGCATGCGTGGGTTATTTTGCAATGGGTCATCCATTACGTGGGTAATCTCATTTTTTATTATTATTTACAATAGGCTTGCGTTTGACCATCTCACCTGATGTTAATAAATGATTGTGGTCTAGAAGCACGTATGCCTGAAGCGCAAAACACACAGAAGACGGGCGCGGGTCTATTTTGTTTAAATCGTATGGACGACAAGGATGACAGACAACACATGGGAATAAGACGCGCCCGAACTACGCCCGCACCCGACCAGCGCACGCGTTCAGTGCGTTGTCATCCTTGTCGTCCATACAAATTAAACAAAATAGACCCGCGTCCGACCAACACCAGACCCGCGACCGTCCTCTGTGTCTATTAACTCGTGACTTGAAGACACAGGTTTGATGTATAAAAAGTTGCGACCCGCCGTCTTGTAATGTAAGCTTATATCTTTTAAACTATGCATCTGATTATAATGCGATTTTCATCAATAGATAGAGTAAAAGGATATTAATTATGTGTATAGTTTAAGCATCCGTGGAAAGCCGGGGTTGGTCACTAGTGTTTAATACCTCTTTAATACTATTGTGTTCTATCGTTGTTTTTCAGCTATTTCTCAACCGTTGCGTAGTATTTTTAGAAAAACGTAGCTTTTCCGAGCTCTTATACAATAACATTGTGTTTGCAATGTTCTCTAGAGGTAACCTCAGCTCAAATCAAATCAGAAAACGCTATATCCAAGTGTGTTCTGTACGAGCAAAACATATTTGTACAAAATAATTACATTAGCTAACCAAACACAGTCTAAATAGTTTCGCAAACATTTTGTTACAGAATAAATAGGTAGGTACACTATTACTAAAGTTAATTTTCTGTTCAGATGTCTCACGTACCTTAGAATTAAGACCCTTTCTTGTGAGTTGGTCATGCTACTGACTACCTCCTTTACAGATACTCAAACATTATAAATGATGTCTTGAAAACGTTAAAAATGGTAAAAAGATTTAATTTCGTTTAGTTAAGTTGAGAGTTTTCTTCCAATCCAATATAGGTTCCAATATATTAAATCTAATGGTACCTCCATTTTTTCTGTTCGAAATGTTTATGTGCGCAAAACCGATCACTGGCTTTGTGCACATAAACATACGGTGAAGGAAAACATCGTGAGGAAACCGGCATGTTCAAAAACTTAAAATTCAAAAGACATGAGCCATAATCCGCATTGAGAGCGCGTGTTGGATCCAATCACTCGCGCTTGACCAGTTGCAGACCAGCTTGCCAGTCTCCTAGCAGTGGAAATATTAGAAGAATAGAATAGAATAGAATAGAAAAATATTTATTTAACGCCACACAATTAACATAAAAATAAAAATAACAATAAAAATTAAAACTTAACTATTGTGACGAAAAAAAGGCAACCACTCAGCATGTGCTGCAGACATAATGTGTCTGCAGCGCTGGTTTTCAGTGTAGCCTACGAGTAGTAGTAGCAGCAATTAGCTGCGACACGAGTCTCTCACTCACTATCTAACAATTTACTTAGGTACATTTTATAAAGATTTGCCTTAGCAATTCTTAAAAGCCAAAGCAACAACTAAAAACCTATAAGAAGAAACCCTTCCTAACACCTGAAAACTTAAAACTTTTGATTTACAAGGTTATGAAATAGCCGTTAATAGTTTAATATCAAATAAATACTTTCTTCTTTCAATGCGTGGAGATCAGTTTTTTTTTCTTATCCACTCTATACAATTATCAACAATGCTACGACTGTTTCCATCCAGCAGTCTAATGAAACACATTAATAACAGCTGTGTGACCTTATCGTGAACTTAACGCGTTTGTTTCTTACGGTACACTTACGAGCATTTACAGTGCGATATCGACGCGTGTTTGTTTAGGTAAACCACTGACTCAGATGTTAGATGACGTCGGTGGGTAGGCGAGTGACTGCTTGATAAGCGAAAGGTCGCGCGATTGATCCCCGTTGTGGGACAAATTTTTGCTCAATCTGCAAATATTTGGCCGCCGGACCATTTGTACCATGAGGCAGTACCATCAATGGTACAATTGGCACTAATTTGTCCCAATAGTACCATTGATGGTACAACTGGCACCAAACTGTACCGACTTGTCCCACTTGTACTATCATCTCTTGATGTTACAACTGGCACCAAACTGTACCGACTTGTACCATCATCTCAAGTAGGAACTTTAGATAAGAACAAACCTCTTTTGTAATGTCTGATGCTGTCCACTTTACGATAAAAAACTATTATGCGTCTTTGAAAATGTCAGATTTAATTTAGTCTGATGCATGACTGAAAGTAAATACATTTTGGAAAAAATGAGTGGTGAAATTTCTATAATAACTCGTGGTAGAGGTGAAGTTTTATTACTTAACGGATATGAATATTATCATCATGTCACGTACCGCGACAACAGTAGTTTATGGAGATGTGCTAATTACAAAAAAACTAAATGTGGTGGCACAGTCAAAATTGATCAGGTAAGTTTCCCTATATTTTTGGTCTATATTTTCTGTCAGTACCTAAATCGACCGGACTTTTAGCAGTTATACCTACCTAGTTAGATCGGTTGAAAATTGTATTGCGTATGTTACTAGATTATTTGCTATATCGATTTCGAGGTTGCCTGGAAGAGATCGCTGCCAAGCGATGAGACCGACAAGATCCCAATATTATATACATTTTCGATGACAGCAGCAACTGTCAAAACTAACCTGATTAACTAACTGATTTTATATTTTTACATACTTATTACGTTTTCTACCGCGGGAAAACAATTCCCAAATTTGACTATTTGACTATTTTCGGAAGATTTAATATTTTTTTCACGTTTGTTCTAGGCTAAAAACAGTATGTTAAGATCTAAAGAGCATTCGGAAACCTGCATCCCTGATATCAGTAGAGCGGAAGTTAACAAAATAATTACTGATACTTTCAAGAATGCTCCTGTGGAAGAGACCATACCTACTGTGTATAAAAATACAGTGCTCACTTTAAAAGATAAGGGCTTACACTTAGTTAGCAACATACCGCCTTACTTAAATGTGAAATCTGTAATGTACAGAAGACGACGTAAAAAGGCAAGAACTGACAAAATGGCTTTCAATAACGCAGAAGAAGTGGTGATACCTCCTGATTATGAAGATTTTTTACTCGCAGACTTCATAGACGACCAACATCGCATGCTAATTTTTTGTTCAGAAAATGGAAGGAATATTATGAAAACAGGAAAAGTTTTCTTGTGCGATGGCACATTTAAAAAATGTCCAAAACCATTTTTACAACTTTACGTAATTTTTTGTGACATAGGGAGCAGTTCTACTTGCAATAAAGTTGTACCAGTTGTATATGTACTACTGACTAATAAAAAGAAAAATACCTATAGTATCATGTTCGAAATTATAAAAAAACAAATCCCGGAATGGACGCCCAATAAATTTATAACAGACTTTGAACAAGCGGCTATAGCTGCCATCAACGGTGTCTTTCCAAAGATTAACCATCACGGTTGCTATTATCACTTTCGAGAAAAGTTGTGGATCTAAGTGTTTCTGAAGATGGCTTTCATGCATTCACTGATAATAAAATTGTATTTTATTTAATGTTTTATATTATCGTTATTATTATACTAACAAGATTGTCATTATTATTATGTTTACTAACCCACTATGGATATCATGTCTGAAATAAATGGTTTTTGATTTATGGAGTGCTAAGTTACAAAAAAAAAATTGGCTTCATCTGGCTACACGCTTTGCTTAATAGAGTGCGCTGTATAAAAATGTTTACAATGTCTATTCTGGTGTTCTCATTTCTTTTTAATTTAAAATCGTTGATAAATAATCCAACGAACAAGATTTTATAATGAACTTAGCGGAAAACCTCGCGATTTTGTCTGACTTTTTAAACAAATTCTTCTTTCGCGAATTGCGTTGCTTGTGAGTGTACTTTGATTTCGGAAATTCCACCTCTTTGTGAGCATTCTGTTAATAACTTCAGTACGGGAACGCTATGAGTAAGGCACTGTGCACACGATGTTAATAATGAAAGTCTGTGCACACATTATAGGATCATTCCTGAAATCGCCACTAAGTGCTATGTTCACATATGCGGTTTAGTATTTCCTGATTAGTACTATAACTTTACCAACTGGGTTCTAAGTATTCAAGTCACGAGACAAAGGGTTTTCACCAGGTATTCATGATATACTAGCTGTTAAACAAGACTTCGTTCAAGTGGAACTTAAGAACAGTACTTTTTTCTGGGATAAAAAGTAGCATATGTTCTATTTAAGTACTTATCCATTTATGTTTTAAATTTCATTCAAATTGATCAATAGTTGAGTTGGAGCGCTCGTGAAGTAGCTGGCTAAGTTGTTCTTAACAGATCAAGGAAGTTAAGCACTGTTCCGCGGGGTCATCATTTGGATGGGGACCGCCAGTGGCAATTTCAACTGAACGCTCCCGTCCTTCGGAGGGCACGTTAAGCAGTCGGTCCCGGGTTTTTCAAAGTTGTTAGGCCTTCTGTCACCAGAGTTGGTCACTAACTCATACGAACGAAAGAATAGTTGACGAGTTATAGAAGAACGAAGAACCATCCAAATTTACGCATATTTATGTAAAATTTTGCAAACAGTTAATTAACCTACGACCTGACAGTATTTAAAAACAGATTCGCTTTACTTTCACCGCCCTTGCTTAGAATTCACAACTTTCGAATAAATTTACAAAAAACAGCTTGCGTAATATTTCCAGCAGAAATTCTTTTTCATAACACAATATTGAAACAAAAACTCGGCAATATAACCGATCTGAACACGCCCTTAATACCATTTCCGACATAATGTGAACGAAACTCGCGTGCGGAATAAGCAAAACATTACCCGAATGGATTTGAAATCGCGCTGTGAATCGCTGTGAACTTTTTCGTACAGATTGTGAAGTGTGACTTGGGTTATAATAACGATATTAACTGGTTACCGTTCGATGTTGAGCACAAAATTCTCGGAGACGCCATGCCGAATGCCGAATCGCAATAAAATAATAAATAAATAATGCTGGACAATCTACACAGCATCATCTAGCACCAAGCTAAGCAGAGCTGTGTCATGGGTATGACTTAATACAATTCAATAAATAGATAGATATTTGTATTATACATAGAAAATACCCAGAACGCCTGGAACAAATATTTGCAGATCGTACAAGCACTTGTCTCAAGGCGGGAATCTAACCTGCAACCTCCTGCGTCGCAGGCGGACCTTCGCCCGTCGAGCCACATCGGTCATCATAAAAATGTGTAATGTTGCAGTCGTCTTTGATGCGCAAAGGCAATTTAGTTCAAAGAAGCTTCTTTGCTCATCAAATCGACTTCACGGCAGCTGATACCCGCCGTCTGTACTATGTTTTAGGTTCATAATATTTTTATAGTACTTCATTTACACAAAAACAAATCATCAACATCATCATCATATCAGCTGATAGACGTCCACTGCTGGACATAGGCCTCCCCCAAAGAGAGCTGATTTGAGCCTTCACCACCGACTTCCTGCGACCGCTTTAATGTCATCGGCCCAGCGAGTCCATTATTAATAAAGATGAATTTAACCCCTTAGATATATACTCTGTAATGTAACATTTTTATAATAAACTTGAAACTTGATTTGCCGTCCTACACTTCGTTTTCCAGTTCGTGGTCGCCACTCGAGAACCTTTTTTTCCCCAGCGGTTATCGGTTCTGCAAGCTATATGGCCGGCCCATTGCCACTTCAACTTACTAATTCTACAAAAACAAATACGTAAATGTAATCGTTTACGACTTGTTTCATGATCCGAGATTATCTTTGATCTACGGTTTCATCATTGAAATGAAATTAAATGAAATTGTTTATTTGCTTGAAGTATGATGTATTCGTTTTTACAATAATAAATTGGTTCTACATACCTCACCGATGAATCAGCGTGCAAAAAATGCTACTTAATTTACCTATCACAAATTTAATTTAATTTAACAATATTCAATTATGAACTTATTCAAAAATGAAAATACATAATTATTTAAAATTAAGCGCTAATTTATTAATAAAATAAAAATTAAATAACAATCAACTCATTTAAATAAAATGTCAAAGTCTACTTTTTTATAAATAAAGTCCTCCGTCTTATAAAAACATTTCTCAACTAACCACCCGTACAGCTTAGTCTTGAATTGTTGATTGGGTAATTCCCTGATATCCTTTGGTATAATATTAAATATTTTTATAGCCATTATATAACAATTCTGACTTTTTAATGTTGTTTTACAGATTGGTATTATGAGTTTGTTAGGGTCTCTTTTTTTAACTATCGATGTCAAGCTGTCTTCATAGTGGTTGAAAAAATAACCAGTTTCTCTCACAAATAGTCCAGCCTGAAATATATAAAGATCAGCCAACGTCAACAGTTTCAATTTTTTAAACATAGTTCTACATGATTCTAACGGTCTCATACCGCATAATGCTCGTAAAAAATATTTTGAACGATAAAACCTTTTATACATTATTCGAGTTACCTCAAAGTATTAAAAGTATTTAAAGTATTTCAAGCTCTGTAGTTCATACACGTAGGTACATTTCATAAATGATATTTCTCACTTGAGATCGCTTTAAACTTAGTTATTCGTAAGTATTCCTAGCTTTTAGTGCTAATCGAAATTCGTTTCAAAGCGTCTAGTGCTTCCACATACTAAAGGTTTTCGGTACCAGAGGCAATCTTAAAGTTCCCAAACGCCTATTTAAGGTTACTAAAGTTGTATTTTTAGAAAACCACGACCTTCTTATAGTGTTATACAGTGCGAAGTGCGAAATAAAATCTTTCGACTTAGTAAAGCTTAATTTTAGAATTGTTAGGTAGGTATAAGAAAAAAAAAAAACTTGTAAAAATGTGCAATGTTTAAAAATTATAATATAAAAATAACAAATCTCAAAAAATTTGAAAAGTCTTGCTTAAGATAACTTGAAAGGTAAGTAGCAGAGCCAAATAAAATAATAACAATTTATTAATGTAATTTTCACTAAAAACGAGATATTTACCATGATGTGAGTTTTATTAAATTATTAATGTTTTGATCAGCCGTGCGTGCACTTAGACAAGCGCAGTGCAGTGCTACGCAAAACATTAAAACTTAAAATTTTTGGAACTTTTAAAGTTTTGTGTTACACTACTTCTGTTATAGTCAGGCACGACGCTTAACTTCATGGCAAATGACTTGATCATCTCATCATTTGCACACAAAGTCACAGGCATCTAACTAGTTCGTCAAATTAGTCGTGAGCTAAATTGATGAAATATTCAGTGGTAAAGTCAAAGAAAGACTCAATAATTAGTCAAATTTCTGCTGCGAAAGCTGACTTATCGCTAACTTATTCTAAAGGCTGACTCATGCCAAAATACAAAAACCAGTACGTGCATTCAGTTATTTTAATTTGCTAATCTATTTATATATGCTATCTTTAACATTTAAACCTTAAAAATAAGGTTTTAAACTTTAAAGTAAGGTACTATATGGTGTAAAAAGAGAGTTCCTGACTACTTAAGATGAGGACAAAATATTCTCAAGTTTAAGAATATAAGTAAAATTGATTAAAAGTTAGGTACTCTCACACAACACAACATTTTGAAAATTAAAAAACAAAAAAATCAAAACGTTACTGACAATTGCGAGATAGCGAGATATAGAGAAGCGAGATATGTCTCGATAGCTCAATTGGTAGAGCGCCCGCGTATCAAGCGGTGGTTGCGGGTGCAAATCCCGCTTGAGGCGAAATAATTTTTGGGATATTATAATCTTTAGTATTCCCTTAGTGTGATGGTTAACACTCTTAAAACAAAAATACTCTGAATGTCCCTTTTTTATATTTTAAGGATAATTTTTACAAGTATATTAGCCTGCAGGTACACAATTGATAGACACTTGCCTTTATCTCTATGAAATTTAGTCTTGCCCCGATTACACCTAAGTTGTAAAAACGATAAAGCTGATTATCAAACTTCACTAATTAGTATGCGAGTAAATTAAAATGAAATTATAGCTAGCGCCTTATAATATTTTAAGGGAAGTTTTGCATTTATAAGCGGTATTTAGGTTATTTAATATAATTATGTACATATAACCTTCAAAGGAAATTCAACCTTAAGCCAGCTCGCCAAACGGCTGAACAGTTTTTTTTGAAACACAACTAAGGTCCGTATTCAAGAACGAAACTCAATTCAAAAACGATACTCAAGCATAGAGTTTCGACAGTTACTTTTGGCAAATTTGGCAAAAATGTACTCACGATTTATACCTTTTTAATTAAAAATAAACAGTTTGTCCGTTTTAAGTGAGTGAGTGAGTTCGTATGAGTCAGTGGCCAACTCTGTTCAGGATTTATTATAAGTAAGTTCGTATGAGTCAGTGGCCAACTCTGGTGACAGAGTTTCTAGGCCGCTCGATGGCCTCTGTCATTGCCTAACAACGTTGCTAAAGCCCTCCGAAGTAGGGGAGCACTTAGTTGAAATTGCCACTGGCAGTCCCCATCCAAATGATGACTACGCGGAGCAGTGCTTAACTTGCGTAACGTGGATCTGTTATGAACAACTTAGCCAGCTACGTCACGAGCGCTCCATGAGTTATGATACCACACGTTCAGATACTCAAAAGATACTCAACTAAGTGAACCTTTATGACTTTTAAACGTTTCTATATTCGATTTGAATACACAGATTTACGCTACAAACGTATATTAACGAGCTGACCCGTACGGCTTCACCCACGTTATTTCAATTTTTATGCTATCCAACAGGAACAGTACATTTTTATGGGTAAAAATTAGCCTATGTGTTATTATAAATCAATCCAAATTTAAATCGGTAAAGTCGTCATGGAGACGTGCATGGTAACAAACATTAGTAGGATGGTTAGGATATTTTTCTTTTTCGGAGGTCAAAAAAAGTGTAAAATAGCTTCACCAGTGGCTCAATAATTAGTGCTCGTCCTCAGACATTCAAGCCTTTAGCTAGACCATTAGAACCATTATGAGTTAAAAATGGGAAAACTCTTAATGTCTTGCATGATAAAGCTCATTATGCTGTAAATCACCGAGCCGTAATGCACACGTTTCGTTAAACGACCCGAACTTTCACATTAACTACTCTAGGGTATTAACTAGTAACAGTGGTATTTGTACGTTTTTCTGATGTTACGTGCTTGTAATTTTTTTACGCTAAAAATTGAGTTCTAATATTATTATAATACGAAGCTTCACCCGCGTTTCATTGCAGTTTCATCATAATCGGTAAAGACGTTACGGAGATACGTGTTAACAGACATACACACAGACTTATGCATTTTGTAACTTATGACATTTAGAGACTTATAACATCGGGAAAATGCATCAATCGACTATGTCTGTACGATAAAGAGTTGGATGGTTGACTGAAGCTGGCATTTACAAGACCACTAAACTCAACTCATTACTACATTTTGAAGTGACATGACGACTACAACGCAGAGCAACGCAGAACATTAAAATGATATTAACAAAAGATTACACTGTTCTTTATTCGTTTTTTATCAATAAATAGAGTAATTTAAGAAGAAAAGTAAGTGTAGTTTAAGCGCACATACAAAGCCAGAGAAGGAAAAAACTCTGCCAAACAAAAACTTCCGACCAATAACAAAACATTTTTATATTGTTCATTGATCGTCAACAAAACAATCCTAACCATCGCTTTCAGCAAATTCATACCTTGAGACGGAACTTTGGCCTCTGGAGGAAATACGATCAGTATTCAAAGTCCGTTTACACTTGACCGCGCAACTGTTCAAAGTTACTTGTGCGTGGAAATGCTGTGGCATGTTTCTTGTGTTATATTAACTTGTTTTCACCAATAAGTTTGATTCTATTCACCGATGACATCCACGCACTCGATAAAGCAATAAAATAAATGCGGTCGCAGGAAGTCGATGGATAGTGAAAGCACAGAACAGATAAAAAATAAAAATAAAATATAGATAGTGTAGTTTAAGAATAGTACTATGGTTAAGGCTAAAGATCAGTCGCAATTATACCAATAAAATGTAATTATGTCCAGCCGTGAACGTCAATTTTGGCTGATACGTTATTTTGATGATGTTTTTTACTATAATTTTCACAGCAATACTATATTGTTTATTGGCTTGTGTTGGTCACGTAAACGCTAGTACACAGTCAGTTACAAAATTATAAATAACGAGGTATGTGGTATAAATAAAATTTATAAACTACACTTTAGCAGTATATAGTTTCTACTCTAAAAGTACAAAAATAGTGCCCAAAATTTACCTTTTCAAATAAGTGCTTTAGAGTATTCGTATTCCGGTTTCATTGAAAACGTTGACCGTCATAAGCCAGTCGGAATAACGACAATTCTATATCACAGCTCTATCTATCTCGCTCTGATTTCTGTTCTATTTCTTTTATTATAAAATTTCAAAAGAAGAATGTCAAACAATCAAAGCGGGATAACTTTTCTGATACTCTCGACTTATTAGTTTAGGGACTGATTAATGAAAAAAATATCAAATTTTAACCATTATTTATTTCAATAAAATCACAAGGATCATTTTGAAATGTTTTAAAGCTGAGTGAATTTAGTTCCAAGCCCCAGCTTAGAAGCAACTGACAACAACTAATTATGTATTGACTATTCGCTGTGTTATTATTATTTTTTTTACAACTGAAGTGGCAACCAAGCGTACGGCCCACAAGATGGTAAGCGGTTACCGCAGCCTATGGACGCTTGCAATACCAGAAGTATCACTCGCGGGTTGCCACCTTGAGGCTAAGATCGAAAGCCTCATGTGCCAGTAATTTCACCGGAAACCATACCCTTCACACCGGAACACAGCAATGCGAGCATTACTGCTTGGCGGCAGAAATAGGTATGGCGGTAGTCCTTCCCCAGACGAGCTCTATCACAGAGAACTCTACTACTCTTTATGTTATGTTATAAGACGGTCGTGGTTTCCTAAACACACAAAACTTTAGTGCCTGTGAGATAGGTGTTAGGGAACTTTGCGAGTGCCTCTGACGCCCAAAACTTTAGTATGTTGAAGCACTAGAAGCTTTGGAACGAATTTCGATTAGCACTCAAAGTTAGGAACGACTTACAAATAAGAATTCGTAGCTTTGAAAAGAATCGGTTTATGGCTAAAGTTTTGATAGAGTTATTGGTATATTTTCTGTATTGTCGCTGTCTAAAACCTGAGGGAATCGGTAAATTCTGTAACAAAATTGTAGACTTTGAAAGTAAAGTTAGTAATAATAACTAATTGCGATGACCTACGATTAGTCTGTTGTGTCCCACTGTTCCCTTGATCTCTTCAGTCATCTTGGTTCTATGCTTGGACCCAACCTCTGTTAAAGATGACGTGATCATTTAAACATCTTTGGGTTTGCCATGTCTGCTGCGAAATTGTTCTTTTACTAACCCTACCGTTAGATCTTTAGATAAATGTTTAATACTCGGATATTTTACTGCTTCAACATGTTTTAAATATTTAAACTGATTGACTAAATCAACGTTTTTAATAGCGTGCACTAAACACGGAATTTCTAAAACCTCTAAAGAACTAAGAGGAAAGCTGAAGTTTGCATTAGAAAAAAGTAAGCGCAAACAAATTAAGGTCATTCCACTAGTTTCTCACACCAGTGTCCAATAATCTGCTGCTGTGTGGATTGTCCAGCATTATTTATTTTATTTATTTAGTGTAACAGGTCAATCAAGAAATAGCCACAAAACTCTAGATTCAATTTACTCTGAAGGTGTCTGAAGTGCGGCCGCTTATGGAAAGCTCAACAATATAGCACCTTTTGCAGCCAGACTAGCGTTATTAATGTAACAAGCTTAGCCGAGGAAACCTCACTTGGCCTAATATCCTTAGAGTAAAGTAAGCCTCATAGGATTTAAAAATAAACTCTAGAATGCGTTGCAGTAGTTAAGGCGCTTGTTCATGACACGGTTTCTACACGGCATGACACCAGTCAGCGCCCTGATGTAAGTCTATCGCCATCGATCGCTTGTCGATCATCATCAAAAAAAAGGTAGGACCCCAGCCGAGTTTGTTGCCAGATTCTCTTAGGCTGGGGCGCGTGGAACTGGCGTAAATTCAAACGTTATAAAATGATCCTTGTGATATGATTTAATAAATATTTTTGTCTTTGAGTTTGACTTTGATCCCTTACACGCTTGAGGTACGCACTGTAGGTGAGAAAGAGACGGCCAGACGCCACAACAAACCATCGACAGCTTACATAATAGACCTAGCCAGCCAGCCCCCCGATTGCGTAACTCCGTTTTTAATCCGATTTCAATCAACGAACTGTCAATAAGCTGTCACATTCATACAAAATACGTCAGTTTTTTTATTGAAACCAAGTGAAATTGATTGCAACCGTTTTACGCAATCGTGAGGCTGGTTGTGCATAACATACACCCATCAGTGACTGTTGGGTGTATGTTAACTATAACTATAACTATTAACTTAATAACAATATCCTGACCCTACACTTAGATTACCTTAGGTTTGCTAAAATAACCCAAAATTTTCGTACTAAGACTTACTGCGGCAAGTTTTTACTATCCTAAAATAGACCAGTTTTATACAAGCACTGGGAAACGGCTTTCTCAGTAACTTTAGCGGGTTTAATATACATTTTATTTCAAAGCTTGGCATATAATTTTTATCTGTTACATTTGCGGGAAAATACCACACGCGGACATTCTGCAACAGTTTTGTGAGTCTAAGATACACACAAGTGCTGACAAACGGTGTTCTTTATATTTTCTTTCATAGTTTGGTATTTCTATCTGTGTTCGGTTTCAATATAATAATATGATCTTTATTTCTTCAAAAATCCACGTGCGGACATTCTATGGCCTAAACGTTTGGTTGCTAGTTAGTCGTTTGTGAATTGTGAATCTAAGATAGAAGCAAGATTACTTGTACATATACAAGCGCTGGAAAACGGCTTTCTCAGTAACTTTAGCGTGTGCTGAATACATTTTCCTTTAAAATTTAAAAAGATTTGTGTCTAGGGAAAGTCTTTTGAGATATGAAACTGTGGTAATTCTCTAAGGAAAGCGTGTTTGAGTTTGTCTTTGCATAAATTATTAACTCATTTTAAGTGCTGTAGAGTTAAGTGTCACTTTATAATATAACTGCTAGTTTTTATGGAAATTATTAGATTTTTTTGCGTTCTAACGCTAAAATCTCTATGGATCGCTAATCTAGAACAATAATGTTTTAGTTTCAGTCTGGTTATTGACACTTGCTTTTGTAATTTGAAACATGGCATCGTTGTATTTACGTCGACGCCACGCAACCCGAGCGGTAATTTCAACATGGCATCGTTGAATTTACGCCGACGCCACGCAACGCAAGCGAGCAATATTTTTTTATAGAAACTACACTGAAGTTTGCTGTGCCAACCAAAGTATGAAAAAAAAAACACTCTCTGGCCCGCCAGCTAGCAGTGTGCCTGCGCTTTACTGTGTGTACAAGAACTTTAACCTCTAACTTATTTAAATAGGTGTCAGTGAATAGGATACCACATTACATTCGTAATCACATTAAAACCCTTTGCAATGCTCCCCTCACACGCTCTTATCAATGCTCGTGTGAAAAAACAACAAAGAAAAACTATTTTAACCAAATTACCAACAAAAACAGACCTATGAAATAAAACTGCAATTTTCACCCGTATTTCGGTCCTTTAAGGTCTATATTCACAACTTTTGTGGTCGGCTTTAACATCGCAACTAATAACCGTACCCGCCACCTGACTTTTCGCGCAAATAAAAAGTAACCAAGTGGCAAGGGTGTAAGGCTAAAATTCGTTTGCAGCTGCGGTTTAAAAACAGGCAACAGAATCGTAAAAACGGGGTAAATGAGATGTGAACCTCGCGATTTAAGTCAGGCAATTTGGTTTAATGACGAGGTTGGTAAAGGGTTGGCGATCACGTTTGTAAATCTTTTTTACGTAGAAAACAGGTGGATAATGCAGTATAAAATTTGCTATTTCCTAGTATTTATTAGCATAATTTTTATTTTTTATTTTTATACAACTGAAGTGGCAACCAAGCGTACGGCCCACAAGATGGTAAGCGGTTACCGCAGCCTATGGACGCTTGCAATACCAGAGGTATCACTCGCGGGGTGCCACCTTGAGGCTAAGATCGAAAGCCTCATGTGCCAGTAATTTCACTACTAATAAATGTTTAATGTACTGTAACTTTAAAATAAATTATACCAGCAACCGGTGGATGGTGAAGGCTCAAAATCAGTTGTCATGGCGCTCTTTTGGGGAAGCCTAATGTCCAGCAGTGGACGTCTATCGGCAGATATGATGATGATGATGGTAATGCAAAAATGGGATATAAACTTAGTAAAAAAATAATAAAAAGTGTTTTTCTCTCGCTTTGCTCGCTTGATTAGAAATAAAATCAATCTAGGTATGTTTACACTAATAACCATTTTTCTAATGTATGTTTAACGAACTCTAACAAAATCCGTTTCCAGTATTCCACTACATTTAAACATTAAAACATGGACTTAAGACCTCATTCATGATCATACTACAGAAACCTGTTAGCTAAGCTAAGCTAAGCTAGCCTTTGTTGCATAAAATATGCATGACAGGGAATGAAAATACTTAGCAAACCGCTAAAATTACAGTTTTTTCTATGAATAAAGGTGCAAAGCTTTCTTTGTAAATGCAGTAAAATATTTTAGCCTTGTTACGTCCCAACTACTTTTAATAGCCATAATTGAGAGTTCAAGTTAGACCGGACTCAAAACTGAAGCTATAAAAGGAAATGACGTAACATTTGTGTAAGGGTGTGTCCAGACATAGCGCGGGATTTGTCTCTGCAGACATACTACTTTCTCACTTCGGTACAAAACAAAAGTGTTTGCATGATTTGCAAATATTTGTTCCATTTATTTACTAAAACAGTTAGTATTAATTGTTCAGGTAAGTATTTATTATAAAAAATAAAAATAAACTGTGTTATCGTACTACTCGTAGTTTAAGGTGCTGTATTAATTATCCGTGAAAACCTGTAATTGGCTTTTTGCTTCATACTTAGATATTTGTTGTGATAAAAAAAATTGTTGATGATTTTCTAATAAATAAAATACTCCACCAGTTCGCGTGTACTTTCAATCAACTTCAAAGAAAAGTATAAGCAATCGTGACGTAGCTGGCTAAGTTGTTCATAGCAGATTTTTTTTTATACCACCAAGGTGGCAACATGATGATGTTAAGTTACGTTAGGTTAAGTTTAGCACTGATCCGCGTAGTCACCATTTGGATGGGTGATCGCCAGTGGCAATTTCAACGGAGCGCTTCCGTGCTTCGGAGGGCACTTTCAACAGTCGGCCTCGGCTATTTCAAAGTTGTTAGCATGACGGAGGCCTGCTATCCGTCACAAGGCAAGTCCACAGACTATACGAATATAAAATCTGACAAAATTTACTTTACTATCACTGTTTTATGGCTAAACACCAACCATAAGCTAAAGTCATAACCTAAAAAACCTATGGGGTTTTACGAGGGGGCTGATTGATGGTTATTTATATGATTATGGTAAAAGGATGAAAAATAAACCTACCAAGATATCCTAAAACATTATGAATGTTGGTACATCGCGTGACGCATTCTAATACCAATGTCGTGTTTATGAGAACATGGAAATAGAGCAAGGCAATAGTGCAGTTTGAATTTAAAAAAAAATATCCTTTCTCTTTTTTGTTAATACTAACACTCCACCCCGGCTTTGCACGGACGCATACCCTTTTCTTGAAGCCCTCTATCTATAGTTAAAAACTACAATTAAATAAAATAAATAAATAAATAAATAATGCTGGACAATTCACACAGCATCATCTAGCCTAAGGTAAGCTGCTGTTAAACAGAGCTGTATTATGGGTACTAGATGACTGTTATATATTTAATACAATACAATACATAGATAGATATTTTTTATTATACATAGAAAACACCCAGAACACCCGGAACAAATATTTGCAGATCCTATAAACACTTGTCCCAAGGTGGGAATCGAACCCGCAACCTCTGCGTCGCAGGCGGACCTTCGCCCACCGCGCCACATTGGTCGTCAAAAATCCGTTGCGTACATTTATGTACATACAGGACAAAGGTGAAAAGCGATTCTGTTTTATAATATGTAGAGGTAGTCCCCCATTCTGTAAGGTAATTACTTAAGGACTCGTATGAAACGCATTCTCTTGGATTCATAGTTATAACAGTTATTTTTCTAATAAAGAGTGCTTACCCGTTCAACCCACAATTTTTCTACCTAATATTATTTTTACCCGTTCTACCCAAAACATATTCTCCGTTCTACTCATTCCAAAAATCTAAGTCACAGTGTATTCTAAACAGTACAGACACCGTAACAAGTATATCAAACAAGTATTGAGTTTATTACGAGCGATTTACGTAATCGCCTTTCTGAACTGTGAGATGACTTTTTCATATTATTCTCTGCTTTATGTACGCTATTTGACGCAACGTAAATTAAATAAATAAATAATAAATAATGCTGGACGATCCACACAGCATCATCTAGCCCCAAGGTAAGCTGCTGTTAAACAGAGCTGTATTATGGGTACTAGATGACTGATATTTAATACAATACAATACATAGATAGTTTTTTTTTTAAATTAAATTATTATTGAATAAACGTTAATTATGGATAAAAACAATAATGACAAAAGTTATTAGACTTTTTCTCACAAACTAACTAATCAATTAAGAAGGGCCACTACCGCGCTAGTCTTGAACGAAAACGCTTTAGTTCTAGTTGTTTCGTTATGGCAGTTACTTTTCTAATTTTAGGAGTCATCATCATCATGACAGCCTTCTAATGTTCCCACTGCTGGGACACTGGCCTACTCTCAGGCGAGAGTGAGAGTGATTTTAGGAGTAACGACGCTTAATTATTAAAACTAAAATTGAAATCAGCACTTAGAACAGCTCAATCAACATTGGGGACGTATTCGGAACAATGTTTTTTACCATCGTACTCATAAATTTTAACATTATCCAGCTGTCAATTTATATTGCATTTGCTAGAATGCTTCTAGTGTAAAATTGACTACAAATTAACAGCTGGACCATACGTTTTTTTTGAGCGCCTTGATTATCTTTTCACTTATTGCTGACATAAAAAAAAAGACGAGACGAAAACACCTCATTATCAAAAGGATTACTCCGGATAAAGCCTACTTTAAAGCTCTTTCGTTCGTTCGTATGAGTCAATGGCCAACTCTGGTGACAGACTTTCTAGACCGCCCGAAGGCCTCTGTCATGGCCTAACAACTTTGAAAAAGCCGGGACCGACTGCTTAACGTGCCCCCCGAAGTATATTATTATTATTTTTAAGTTAAAGAAGTAGTTATATTTACCACCAATAATCAAGACTTGTGGCACGAGTGATTCCATGTCGTTTCTCTTTCCGTTACGTTGACATTAACTGTAATAGAAGGTCAGTATGAAATAATGCTTACATTATTGTGAGGGTAAAACATGGTTCCGAGAATCCTCACTGTATCGGGAACCGGTAATTTACATAAATTACTGGCGGCTGTTTCGATCGATCTGTTTGTTTTCTGAATCGAATATTGCGGCATTTACTTCTCGAATAACGTCAGCTTGTCGACAGTTACACAAACAGTTACGCTTGCTAGTTAGTGGCCTGGTGTTTGCTATCTATAGATCGTTTGTAACGGTTTTAGATAGCTGTTTCTTAATAATATCATTTTTTTTTCTTTTTTTCTAAGATTCTTCTTTTATAGGTAAACAAATAAATTGAGTTTTGCTAACTCGAGAAGGGCTGGACCAATTTTTAATTTGAAATATTTGTCTCACATGTTAATATTCTCCAAGAATGTCTCGGAAAACTTTAAACGGTGAGAAAATGGGAAGGTGAATAAAATTGCTCGGGTCAGCTGGTTTGTTATAAATGTTTATGATACAAGTTTTTTTTACAACCAAAGTGGTACCTACTCAACTGTAGCTTGTAATATCAGAGATATTATTCTGGGACGTCGATTGAAAGTCACTGTGCTAGATGTTTAATTAAGTAATATCAAAGTCAACAGAGTTTTATTCAATAAAATCACAGGGATTACTTCGAAACGTCTATTAGCTATGTGAATTTACACCAGTCTCAACGCGTTCTTGCCTTAAAAGAACTAGCAACAACACTGGCTGGGTTCTTATCGCTTTTTAAGCATAAGTTTCAAACAGTGCCACTCGAATGTAAGTCATGAAAACCAATGCAAGTAGGCGCGGCGCATGTGTGGCGAGCATCAATTCACTAACCAATGACATAAGTTTTTAGATACCGTCACCAGAAATTGCTCTTGTCTGACTCAGACATATTTTCACCATCTTCCGATTCGCAAGAGATTGCCAACAAAAATAGTCATAATCACACGCAATTTTGTAACAAAATAACGGCTGAACCCGGCTTTGCCCTACGTAATTTGCATCTATAGTACACGCGTTTTGTAGGCGTCCAAAGTCCCTACTCACTTTAAAGCTACCTTAACGGCTATCGATTTTGCGACAGATGGTGACCGGGTAATGACATTGTGGCAGTATCTATAACGTAACAATACAAGTGTTTTATACTATGACTACCTGCCCCGGCTTTGCACAGATGCTGTATGTATAAACTTTCCTCTCAAAACTTACCTTATGCTAAAAATTGCATTAACATCCGTTACGTGGCTTTAAAGATCCATACACGTACATACATACGAGTACAAATAAACAATAAAAAAAAGAGAAAGGGAAAAGGGACAGACACCGGAGAGCAACTTTGTTTTTTGTTATATAATATAAATAAAGATTAATAAAAATTTTAGAGTGCGTTTTGGTTAACTACTAAAAATAAATATTTTAGTAGTTAACCAAAACGCACTCTAAAATTGGAGCTAAAGCGTAAATTGTACTTAAACTTGCTTGTTTGTGCAGCACATCGACTTTATCGCCGTCGTGAAACGTATCTTCAAAAGAGTCTACTTTTGAAAGCGATAAACTATGATGATGACAAATATTCATCATGACAGCCTTCTAATGTTCCCACTGCTGGGACACTGGCCTACTCTCAGGCGAGAGTGATTGGGTCTTAATCCACCACGCGGACCCAATGCGGATTGGTGGATGGCACATGTCTTTCGAATTTTTAGTTCTTGGACATGCCGGTTTCCTCTCGATGTTTTCCTTCACCGTATGAGAGCACTGGCATTGCGCACATAAATTTTTCGAACAGAAAAATCCATTGGTGCACGACCGGGTTTGAACCCACGACCTTAGGATCGGAAGGTGGGGTCACTACCACTAGACCACCGGTGCTCTGTACAAAACTGACAAATATTATCATTGCTCAATTACATGGCAACTTTATGTCGGTGACACTACACGTTCCGAGCATTGATCGTTTTTGTCGGAACGAAAAGAGACCTGAGACTGAGACTGGCTTTGAACTAACCTTGTTGAATCAAAGCAGAAGTTAAACTGAGTTTTGTTGTTGCAGTTTTAACAGCTCTACACAGACTGCGTAATACGTTTCCTTTACGTCAACAGAACAATCACAAAAGCAAAGATAAAAGTTTAAAAATTTTATAGTCAATTTTTTTTCAAATATTTTTTCCCTTGCACGCCCCCATCCATATTTTTTCATTTTAACATTCACTTTTTCATTTTACCTACTTACGTTTACGTTAAGATAGATATATTGGCTCAATAATATAATAAACTCTTACTCAAAATACCTTTGTTCACACTAATTTTTGTTATTTCAAATTTCATTTTGCGTTTGCCTTGAACGGAAGAAAGAGCATATATAATTAATCTTACGGTGCATTATCACGGCACAAGTGACACCGGGCTCCTTGAAAACGACGACCGTGCATTTAAAAGTACTAAAACGCTAAATATAATGGTCCAATCGTATCGATTTAACGTTTTTTTTATATAATTAAGTGACAAGGTTGTTAAAGCACTTACCTTGACTGATTTCAGCAGCTGCAGTGCCATCCAAAGCTTTAAGTTATAAAATTCTACGTGTCTTGCAAATTACTGTTTGAAGGCAGAATATCTCGCACTTGTTTGATATGCAAGCTATCGAACCAATCATTCACTGAATAGTGATAAGAATATCTAGCGTGCTGATTTGCTTTAGGTCTTATTTTGACTCAAAAGTGAACAAAATTCATAGGTCAGTCGCACAATATTATCTTGTCGACAGTCTGTAGATTCAAATATATTTAAACTTCGTGAACCTTTGACTTTTTTTTTATAACACTAAAGTGGCAACCAAGCGTACGGCCCACTTGGGTCAGCGGTTACAGTAGCCTATGTACGCATGCAACATCATAATATCACTTTTGTGTTACCACCCTGAGACGTTAGATGGAAAGTCTCATGTGCCTGTAATTTCACCGGAAACCATACCCTTCTATCCGGAAGACACCAATGCGAGCATTACTGCTTGGCGTCAGAAATGCCTTCCCCGGACGAGCTCTATCACAAAGAACTCTACTACTTACTTACTTTTTGGTCTTAAAAAGAGGGGTTTCATACTATCCGGCATACCACAAACGACAGCAAGGCTACGTTTCCACCAGAGGTATGCGAGGATGTGTAGCGAGGGATGTGTTTGTTAGGAACCAATAAAATCACTTCATTAGAGCTGTCAGAGCGAGGCTAGGCAAATGAAGTGATTCTATTGGTTCCTAACAAACACATCCCTCGCTACACATCCTCGCACATCTCTGGTGGAAACGCAGCCCTAAGAATAAGAAAATATCGTCCACATACGGTTGACACACTTGACATTGTAAAAGGTGAGCGTACCATTTCTTACATTTTACCTGTCGTTTGTCGGATGTCGTGGACAACATACCAAAGTATCTAAGAAAGTTCGTCATTTCTAGCGCGAATAGCCAGCGTGGGTCACAAGCGCCATGTAAAAGCACCTAGTAAAAATGCAAAGAATGTAAACAGGAAAACACAAAGCGAAACAATTTAATGTCTTTGAAGTGTTTGAAAGAAAATGAATATTGATTTCGTAGAATGTTTTGTCCAATAAGTTTGTTTGGAATTTCATTTACTGGAAAAAAGTCGAAAGTCAAAAGCTTTTATTTGTTAAATTATAAAAGATCTTTAAATTATCTAACTCGTAAGTTGTTGTATAAGTTAACTTTATTTAAAAGTTACATTTTTCTTAACAATGGTTATGGGTTGAAACAAAAATACCAGGTCTTTTACTATCTATGGAATATGATTAATAATGGCAAACACTTATTTAAGGCAAAACTTGTACTATGGGAACCAGATAACAGAACATATACACTTTACTTGTTTTTAAAAACACATTTAAATAAAATATAAAAACACACAGACACGGAACAAATATTAGCTGATCATGCCAGCATTTATCCTGGATCCTCTCCTGGAGACCTCTCGCTGGGTCCTCGCCCACTGCGCCATCGAGATCGTCTTTCTATGATGTAATTCTTATTGTCCCCAGGCACAGCCCACTACGGAGAAGACAGCGTAGGCTCTTTCCCATACTTCGAGTACAACGTGCCACGCAACGTGACAACCGTGGTTGGCCAGACCGCCTTCCTGCATTGCAGGGTCGAGCAGTTAGGCGATAAGGCTGTAAGTATTGCTCTTACTACAATAATAATGCTGGACAGTCCACACAGCATCTTTTCGCTCCAGCAAACCTTGTGTTATGGGTACTAGATGACTGATATACTTACTACAATACAACACATAAATAGATGTTTTATAATATACATAGAAAATACCCAGAGCACCGTAACAAATATTTACAGATTGCACAAACTTGTCCCAATTCGGGAATCGTACCCACAACCTCCTGTGTTGCAGGTGGACCTTCGCCTGCCCCGCCACATCGGTCGTCAAACTATTATTTCTTTAGTTTAGCCCCGGGCACTACAGCGTCCGCACTACACACTAGTATGGGCAACAAGAGTTATCAACTTACCAGCAAACCAAACCAAAAGCCTTGTTAGCGTTTTTCTATTTAATGCTAGTGACCTGCCTGTAAAATATTCCCCGTCCTCTATATTACAGGCTGTCACATTCCACTGGACGCTTAAGTACTATTACAGATAAGGGTACTAATACAATTTATTCTTAGAAATGTCGATAACAGAACAAAGCCTCCTCAGGATGAAGCGAAATTATATTGGCTGTGCTCTTGAAGGATCGTTTATAGCTTATTTAAAAAGTAATTTGTTTGTTTGATAGTGAAAATTGAACAAAAGAATGATGCAGACTAAAAATTGATAAGTTATTTTAAATGATTCTGTCTTGGTGGGTACCACCGCATTGCAGATAAAGGGAAAAATAAACTAAAGAACTATTAAGCATCTAATTTTAATATGACCTCAATCAAATAGTTGAAACAGTGGTTAGAAATCATTTTAAATGATTAACGGCTTCTAAATAGCTTCAAAACGTCAGCATAAATGACAAAATCAGTGGTTAATAACCGTTAACAATCTAAAATTACCTCAATCAGTTGCGTTAAGAGTTACAACTAATAAAAACTCAAAAACAAATCTTTAGCATTTTTATCAATATAAGAAAGCAAAAATATTATTTATTTTTCAAGTTTCAAGTACCTACTTTATATAAATTTTCAAAAGGTACCTTGCCAATCTATTTACAGGCAGTATTTCAAAATGAAAGCAAAAAATTCATAGCAAGTTTTAATGAATTACGTGGTCCCTTATAAATTGAAGACACCACCACACCACCAACAATACTTAAATAACAGGTAAATGGTACATCTCGATAAGACTGGATCGAGCTAAAATAGCTAATGATCAATACGAACTGAAAGCGGCTCAGAGCCATTGTATGCGAACTGGGACAGTGTTTCATTGTTGAGTCACGGCTATTTTTGCTTTCTCGTTATGTTAGCTCGAAAAATGTTGGGTAAGTCAATTTGAAAGTTAAGTAATGTGTGAACTATGAAGGCAGAGTTGAGGCTAATTCAATCACTCCTAAACTTGTCTTGTCACACACGTGTCTCCTAAACATAATAGTGGTACCGGTGCTGGCGACCACGTGTGATCACTTTAGTAGAGTTTCATAACCTTTCCTAGACTTCAAATAAACCAAGTAACTATCTCTTCCTACGAGTTTTACTGCAGTAGACAAGAATCTTTAATTTGGTGCCAGTCAAACTAAGTGAGACTCATGCCAAAGAAATACAAGTCGTCACCAACAGATCAGCATAGAAAAAATATAAAAAAAATGTCAATGGGTCATTACATAATTACATTGAGAAGGACCACGTAAGGGGGGAAGTCGATTTTGCTCGCGTAGTTAGAAACTCAATTCTAATCCAGGCCACGCACTATTAAACCAAACATTCAAATCGGATAAGCTGTTATGTAGCGTGATTGAAATTCATACATGAAGTTCTGTGAGTTTGTTGGCTTCGAGTATGTTTTATACAAAAAGTAATATTTTACGACCGTTTTTACACTACAACATTTTGTATGATTTTTTTAATACTGCAGGTATTCTGAAATATTTTTAAGCGTCAGCGCTAAGCCATTATTTGGTTTAAACGTTGAATTCCCAGAATTCCTATAACAAAGCTTTAACTAAGCCTAAGGGCCGGAACACACCTACTCAATTTTGGTTTTAAAATAAAATAAATATCATTCAGAGAGACAGTATGAATTTTTACAACTGCGTTCTCCAGAAGTTGTATTTTGAAAATTCCTTGCATTCCTACAAAATCAGAGGAACACATATATTTTGAAATGAGTGTGTAAATAAATTAAATATCCAATCTCATAATTTACCGTTATGACTGTGCGTTTCTTATCAGTCAGCCAGTGAGCCAGTGAATTAGCCTTTAGTGGCAAATAGGGCCAATTCTACCCACCGCGTCACCTAGGTCGTCAAACTTGTAATCCTTTAATGAGTCCTTGCCAGTAACGCAATGATTATAAATATTTAGATTGTATTTGTTTTGTTTCAGGTTTCTTGGATAAGGAAGAGAGATTTGCATATACTAACAGCGGGTATCCTGACGTACACCTCGGATCAAAGGTTTCAGGTACGTGCGGTATCCAATTTCAACCGAGTCTAGTCTGGTACGAGAAGCTACGTCTATTTATTTCAAAAATAAACTGGATAAAAGGTACGGTTTACAATTTCGGTATGTTATGCTGAAAATGTATGTTAACATTGTACAAAATCTAGGCTGATGTTAACATAAACAAATGATTCAAAGGAATAAAACTTGTTTGTTTTTTTGCGTTTGAAACGAAAGTGAGATACTGGTAAAACCAGGGTTGATGGAAATACTTAGATTAGATTTCTGCCCAACAGTGGCACACTACAGGTTAAAACTAAAAGGTGTATCGTCTATTCAGCCTCTCGTTAACAACATACAAGCTATATTAAAACAATATTTTGTTCACGACCTCTACGTCGGAGGTCGTGAACAGAATACGCTTTTTTTGGTCTGCCTCGATTTCGATCTATAGGGAGGGACCCAATCAGTTGTGTGGTATTCTTTCTAAAGGTTATAAAATGATGACGTCATTAACCAGTGTTATGAGAGACTGAGCCTTTTTACGACTGGAACATTTCACTTATTCTCTATAAAAGAATAGTGAAGCTCGGACATTCAATCTACTGTGAATAGGACAATTGAATTCCATTCGCCTTTCACCTTTCTCTGACAAGCCGTTGCCCGCCTATGTAATAAATAATGTATAGGTTTCATACTATTTCATAAGCCAAAGTGGTATTTAAGGCGAAAATATATATGTCTGTTAACAAGCATGAAAATAATTTTATAAGTCTTTTATATTTTAACTCATTGGCACATCATTTATCATTTTTGGTGTCATCATCATGATAGTTTCCTCATGTCCTTCAGGCTCACTGGCCTTCTCTCAAGCCAGAGTGATCAGGTCATAAATCTACACAAAACCAATGCGGATTGGTGGATCATCAGTCAAGTCCTCAACACATTAGTGTACGTCAAAGTTTAGTTATAAACATCGTCAGTTTATATTAAATTTCAAAGTATTTTAAAACGTCTAGCAAAATTCACAATTTAACGTAAAATTGTGTCCTTGATATTACGTGTATTACACCATGCGCATGTTACAAGCACCGTGTCTACGAACTATGTTTATATATTGAAGTAAAAAAGCTTTTGCGAAAGCACCTTTGAAAAAGTAATATACATAGTTAGTACTAACTAAACTTGTATGTAAATTAAGGCCGATGGAAATGCAAAATGCATATTAGTGACAGCGTTAACGCCTAAAAAACTGTCGGCAATTTGCCAACAAGTGTACCCAGCGTATTATGTTAAGAGTCTGTTGCTTCAAATTAGCTTGCAATGTAAATTGAGCTATGTCACGAATAGGTTAGATATTATTATACGTTGGAGTACTTTTGTGTAAATATAACTACTATTAAAACCACAACTCGAGCAGAGTGCTTAGCACGAAAAACTCGTTTGACAATCGTAAATGTAAACGTATCGTCCAGCTGTCAATTTGTATAGGATTTTTAACAGCACCACTTTAGTGCGTTAAATAAACTACTGAAATTCCATACAAATTGACAGCTGGACGATACGTTTACGATTGTCAAACGAGTTTTTCATGCTAAGCACTTTTGAAACTTCATACTGCAGCGCACACTAATCAACGTTGTTCCAGCAGCAACTTGCGCATGAAAAAACAAAAAAACAGTGAGCCAAGACTATGCTGATCGGTTGCTGGGACGATGATTAATCTGCTGCATTCAATAGTTTATTAAAACATTATTATTGCCAACTGGCTATCAGACCAGAAGTAAAAATGTCCACTTATTTATTAAAGTTTATATTTGGGCTCAAATGGGTTAATATTGCCAACCAGTTATCAAATAAGAAGTATAAATGTCCGTTAATATTGTAATTATTGCCAACAGGTTATCAGACCAGAAAAGTCAGAAAACTGGACACTACAAATAAAGTTCCCTCAAGAACGAGACGCTGGTATCTACGAGTGCCAAGTCAACACAGAGCCGAAGATGTCTTTGGGGTTTCAACTCAACGTAGTAGGTGAGTCATCGGTTTACCTGGAGGTAGGACTCTTCAGCAAGAGTCCGTCTTGGTGGGTACCACCGCAGTGTCAGATATTCTACCTTCAAACAGTAGTGTGTAAGCATTACTGTGTTTAGGTTTGAAGGGCACTGTAGCAAGTGAAATTACTGGGCGAAAGAGACTTAACAACAATGTCTGGAGGTGAAAAGCGCAGTTCAGTGCCACGCAAACACTTAAAAACTTTAAGCTTTGGGTGGCACTACATCTGTAATAGTCAGGCGTGGTGCTAAACATCAGGTGGGTGCCCTAATTGTCTTGTTACTGGCTGATATAAAAAAAACGGAAAAGCCTTGTTGCCAGTGGAATTCGAAAACAGCCAAATACAAATGAAAAAATACTTCGATTCATTTTCAATCTTTATCATAGAATTGCCTTTTAATTTTCAAAGTTTGCTTTCAAGTCAAGAACACAGTAGAAAGAATTATTATAAATTATTTTAAAAAATATTATTTTTCATGACAAAAATTCAGCTCGAGCAAAGTCGCAGGGCGTTCCACTAACCTGTATAATTAATATAGTAATTTGGTGTGATTCTACGCGACATCAGTAAACTTTGCTACAACCCCACATTATTAAACAATATTCATCAAAGCTGCCACCAATTACCAAGTTTCCGTTTCAAAGATTGAACAATTAGTAAAGATCAAGTTTACCTGAGTGTGCTAAACTAGTAAACAAGACTCGGCAAATAATTACAATAAAGGCTTAACTTAGCAGGTTCTAATAGGGGCGCTTTTGCTGTTAACGCAACCTTTGAAAACGGAGGCTTGAACTATAATAGTTTAAGAGCAAGCGGTTCTGATTGTTTGAAATCTAGCCAATTCATAAAATATTGGCAGCGAGCGAGTCATTCCTCTAGTATTGCAAACGATTGTAACATACCACCTTATTCATTATAAAAATTGACATTTAGCGGCTTGCTTGTAATTTTTATGTCAATAAACAAAGAAAATGACAGACTTTAAAGACACATTAGCTAACAGAGGTTTATAGTATGTTTATAAATAAGGCCCATAACCTTTTTCTCTTTTGTTTTTACTTTTTTTTTGAATTATGATATCATCAAGGCATATTTTCTATTTCCTTTTTTTTATACAGCTGTATCAAACTGATAATTTGTGAGAAAGTGTCCGTTCGGCGAATCCCTGTGATAAAGATAAGATAAAGATAAGTGACTCCTCACAACAGGTTTTTTTAGACTTAGTGGAGAACAGAGCCTAACCTGTGGTACAATTTTTTTACACCTGACTCATGTTTGTTACCTTCCTGTTATGTAATGTTATGTACCGATGCACACCATAATGACAAATAAATTATTCTTATTCTTAAAAAAAAAAAAAGGTTACGATTAAATATTGTGCAGTTTTTATAAGTTTTATATTTATATGTATGTTAGTCTCTAAGGTATATAATATATTTATATGGGCCGTAGATTAAGTAAATTAAGATCTGTACTTATCAATTGATGCCCGAAATAAAACTTTATTTAAATATTTATATATTTATGGCGGACCTTTACCGACTAAAAACTACACTAGTGGTCCAAAAACGAGACGTGACAGGTAGCTAAGTGCTTCATTTTTTACGCTTCGCACGGCTTCAATTTTATGGATAAATATTTTCATGGTAGGCCAGATGTGCTCTCAAACAGTGACAAAAACATTGTAAGGAAAACGTTTTGTCTGACCTATTCACATAATACAATCCGTGGGGTACCGGGGCTCACCGCGTTTTCAAAATTCTTTCCGGGCGTCTGGTCGAAGCGACGCGTGATTCAAAGGCTGGTTCATATCTGGCTCAACGTATCAGCATTGCCATTCAACGTGGCAATGCAGCCAGCATGTTGGTAACGCTTCCTACTGGTAGTGATTTGGATCAGTTGAGCGATCTATATGTCGTTTGTAATGGTCTTTATATGGCTCAACTGTTTCATATGTATTTTGTATATTTTGTAATGTAATGTAATTATGTACATATTTTATTTTGTTTAATAAAGAATATATAAATTTCATAATACAACCTCATAATTCTACACACACATCCACATTAAACTACACAATCACACACTAACACACTGTTTAGCAACATTCTTATAACATTTTGAGTTACACTTTTGATTTATTTTGTGTTCACATTTTTTAGTTCATTTTCCATTCCTACATGTTTATTTTAATTTAATATTTTTTATTTTTTTACTTTCCTTGTTACTGTGTCATCTCTTTAAATGATAATATTTAATTGTAATCCGGCTTCCCGAGATTCAGGCTTAGCCTTGTGCGGGGTTACCAATAGTAACTTATTTCCATGTTGTGGCGTCAGTTAATAAATATTTGCATTTGTAGTCCTTGTGATAGACTATAACTCACTTACTTTCAGTTAGAGTTGGCCCGTTTTCCAACAATAACAAATCGGAGACTGATCTTCTTCTTTGATAATGGACTCTGTGGGTTATTTGCCACAATTTTGCCAGTGTCAAGTGTATTAGTTTAATTGTCGCTTAGCAACGTAAACAAACAAAATTTGGAAAGAAATGGTGACTTTTCTTTCAAAACTCCCTTGGAAAGTCTTTGATTAAATTACCAACCAACATAACCCCTCCATTTCAATTACTTACACTTGAGCTAAGTTAACAAGTTAAATTAGATAAACTGCCACCAAATTTACGCAACAAAACTTAAAATAACACGAGAAAAATAATTAAAATGGGATGACCCATGTCGTTTTGATAAGATAGCCAAAGACAATTCGGAGACTGACCACAAGAATCAACAATTTTATTAATCAGTTTGTATACTGGTCTCCTTGACTACAGAAGGCTACCAACATCACTTGACATTGCAATTCCCAAGCTTCCTGAGTAGTTAATACTTGACTGTCTTACTTCTGCGCGTAATGACGTGGTGGAACACGCTTTGTGAGCTTAAACTAGGTAATGAGGTTCATTTAAATGTATTTATATCTTTATAAAAAAGTTATGTTTCTCTGTATGATGTTCAGGACTTTTTGATGAAATGTTACTGCTCTGTCACATTGATTTCGGAGCAAAGTGCCGAATACGAGTATTAGTTTTGAAATCGATTTCACATGGCAATTTTTCATTTTTAAACCGTATAAACAGACCTTTCCAACTGAGACCAACAGTTTCAAATGCGCTTTTATAGAAAGTAAAAAAAATGAGATATAAAATAGTTTAGTCAGTAAAAATTTAACGACCAGAAACAAAATAAGGGTTAGCAGTGCGTACGAAAATCATCATGTCCCTAAGCTCATTAAGACTGAAAGTTTTATATCTATAAATAAAATAGAACCAAATGTTTTCGCTTTATTCTACGAGCCTAAAGGAGTAGATATTCCTTCGTCGAGTCGAGTCGCTTAGCGCTTCTTAGCTGGGCTACGTGTTAGAACTTTAACCTTGTTTTCTTAAGATAAATAAATATAGTCTGTATTTCACTATACTTTATCCGCCACTCCACATCTTCTGTGTGGAACTTTAGTGCCTATTTACACAGATGTTTTATATCAACACTAAAACTTTCCTCGTGCTATGAAACCCGCATTCATATCCTTCCAGTAAAACATAAAACACAGCTAGGCACACTTTTATGTTTTACCTGTTGGTCGGGCTCTTCAGTAAAAATCTGTCTTTGTGAATATCACCGCAGTGCTAGATATTCTGCCTCCAAGCTGTATTCCTCCTTGTAATATTAGTAGGTTTGAAAGGTACTGTAGCTAGTGAAATCACTCTCAGGACAAGCTCGATATAGTGCAACACGCTAATCTTAACATTCAGTGACATTGCAACTGCTATGGCGTACTGCTTTATATTAGGCAAACGATATGACTGACTTGAAGCACTCGTGTCATCGCTGAGCTGTTTTAAATAAATCAATCCACGCGTTTCTTTGGATGGGTTTTTGTTATGGTTTGCTCAGATTTCGCAGACTGCGCCTTGCCTCAGGGCTGTCATAAGGCGCTGCCTCAAATTGATAAGTACTTTTCAAAACTTTAAAAATCAAGCGTCAACCAAACCTAGACTATGAAATCAAAAAGTATGAATCGTTCAAAATTGGTGCAATGTAACATTGTTTTCATCATCATATCAGCCACATCCACTGCTGGACATAGGCCTCCCCCAAAGAGCGCCATGACGACCGATTTTGGGCCTTCACCATCCACCGACTTCCTGCGACCGCTTTAATGTCATCGGTCCATCGAGTGGGGGGCCGTCCTACACTTCGTTTTCCAGTTCGTGGTCGCCACTCGAGAACCTTTATTCTCCAACGGTTATCGGTTCTGCGAGCTATATGGCCTGCCCATTGCCACTTCAACTTACTAATTCTAAGAGCTATGTCGGTGACCTTGGTTCTTCTACGGATTTCCTCATTGCGGATTCGATCGCCATTGTTTTAAAAAAGCCCAATTTAATTATAGAAGTTACTATGTGCTATTTTAGTCACTGTTACGTATTACGTGGTCATCGTTAGCCACGTAATAGATAACCTGCGTAATAATGGCAAAGCTGGAGAATCTATCACATTATGTTCACTAAACACTGCGATATTACCCTACCAGCCAATTACCTAGCTCTAATCTAATGCCGGATAGGGCGGTAATGATTCGTTTGCATATGGGGCTGCGGCTTTCGGTACAAAGCCGGGGCCACACTAGAAGACTTTTGTCTTTAATTTTGAATGAATTAGAAGAAAGAAAGAAAAATCATTTAATAATACCTAACCCACACAAAAAAATACAAAGAAAAAATAACAACTAGTTAAGTAATAAAATAAAGTAGGTAGGTATAAAACATGGTAAATAGAAAAAAAATAAGAAAAAAACATAAGTAAAATTACACTTAAATAAATGTTTTGTATGTTAGGATATAAATTTAGTATTTGACTGATCGATTGACACATTGATCAACGCACAGTCTAAACCTTAAGTTTTAGAAGCATACAATTAAGAAGTAAGTAAGTTTGTATGAGTCAGTGGCTTACTCTAAAACTTAATGTGTGTTTTTAAGTGTAGAGTGCACTAAGAAAGGCATTCCCAAAAATCTACTTCTATGGTGCGGCCACTGTAAGTCCTAAGATACTGAAACGAAATAGGTAAAGGTTTTGTTATTATCAACTAGACGGAGCGAGAAGTTGAAGATAAAGAAGATAAAGATAATTTATTAATCAGGAAAATTGTTTGCCTTACAATAACTTAAACTAAACTTAACTAATAGCTTACATACAGTGATAATTATAAAAAGAGAGTATAGATACACCTAGTTTACAAGACTTAATTAATTAATTTAAGTAATTTTGAAGTTTGTATCAAAAAACCCCAAGCGGGAAAAGTCGTGGGGTGCACCAGTGTGTAGTATGAATAACAAAAAGCGCAACTTTGTTGTTTGTTAGCTCATTGGATACACATTAAATGAGTTTTAAGAGTAGTAGAGTTCTTTGTGATAGAGCTCGTCCGGGGAAAGACTACCACCATACCTATTTCTGCCGCCAAGCAGTAATGCTCGCATTGCTGTGTTCCGGTTCGAAGGGTATGGTTTCCGGTGAAATTACAGGCACATGAGACTAACCATCTAACGTCTCAGGGTGGTAACACGCAAGTGATATCTATGATGTTGCATGCGTACATAGGCTACGGTAACTGCTGACCATCAAGTGGGCCGTACGCTTGGTTACCACTTTAGTAGTATAAAAAAAAAAAAAAAAGTTAAGGGCAAAACATCTTATTGTATCCAACCTAAAAACCAAATAACCCAAACCGTTGAAAATCTATTTTCGGAATCCAACTCAATATAATCAGCAAATAGCCGCACAAAATATTTCATGGTCCGCTTCCTTGAAAGGGATTTGTGCCTACTTAATTTCGTTAGACGCATTAGAGAAAGACCCATTACACAAGCCTATAAATTTAACAGCTAGACCATTTCAAACTTCCATTCAATTTAGGCTCCTCTCCATACCAAGGTTGTCTGGAAGAGATCGATTCTTCAGCGATAAAACCGCCCATTGTGCATTCAGTTAAATCACTATTCCTAAATTGTGTAATTTAGTTTTTAAGGTGTACAATAAAGTATTCTCATTCATTCATTTATTATTTTTTTCTGCAACTACTAGTTCAAGTAAAGCTGGTTTATTTTTTTTATTGGGTTGTCTGGCGTTTTAGCTCTGGACGTTGGTGTATTCCCGATGACCCAATTAACCGTGTCCCCGTTAATGGGGACAGTGGGATTTTAATAAAATTATTAAAAACATTCCTGTTGTCCCCATTGTCAATAATCTATTAATGGGGACAGTAACATTTAAGTAAAATGTGCGACAATTTTAATGAGGATATAGTCTTTGCTTGGTCACTATTAGTGAAGTTTTTCCAGGATCATCAGCTCTCAAAATTTTTGTAAAATATTTTTTTTAATCGATATAGTTTTTGAGTTTATTTGTTACAAACAAAATACGAATCTTTCCTCTTTATAATATTACTAAAGATACATTTTATGTAGCTGTTCTTTTCTGAGCTGTGCGTTATGAAAAGGGCACATGACTTGAAGATCTCCAAGGGCCGTGGGCGCCTCAAAGACGCTCTGGAATCATAACCCCGTGGGTTACGTCGGCTTTTTAGTTGGAAGTTTTCAACTTGTTAACAGTCTATACGAGTCAAAGGGAAAGTTTTTCTTAAGTAAAATTATTTTTATCAAAATGATAAGTTGATGAAAACGAAATCTTGATATTTTTATGAACTTTATGGACTCGATGAACCGATGACAATGAAGCGGTTGCAACAAATCCGTGGATGGTAAAGGCAAATGATTGGTCAATATATCATTTTATGGAAGAGGCCTGTCTGGACGTCTATTGGCTGATAAATAATGGTGAAAATGATCACACGGTATTCTTAAGTCGTAAACCTTTTGAATGCACCACGTGCGTATTTAACACATCATCTTTATGTAACAGACACAAAATGAACTATTAATATTTTTAACTACATTATAACATTTTAAAGTAACACTTTTTATTTGAACGTTAATTAAAAAACTAGGTACACGTTACGTTGCGGTCGGGAGCTTCAGCACAGTCATTACAGCTGTTAAAAGCTTACTAGGTGCAAACCGCACTACCAAATTTATTCAACGAATTTCCACACTCAAAGCTAGAGGTTTTATGTTGATACATCAGCGATAAAACTCACTTTTGCTCGAGAGTAGGCTAGTGTATTTTTATGCCAACATTATAAAAATATCATGATGGTGATAATTATCACTGATTTCATCTTTTCTATTCTCTGTTGTTGTGTACCTAATTATGTGCCAGTTACTGATAGTTTATATTATGCAATATTTGTTTATTAGCTATCCAGTGCCATTATTGGTTTGTAATAGTAACTATCAAGTCAAGAGTAGTAGAGTTCTTTGTGATAGAGCTCGTCCAAGGAAAGACTACCACCATACCTATTTCTGCCGCCAAGCAGTAATGCTCGCATTGCTGGGTTCCGTTGTGAAGGGTATGGTTTCCGGTGAAATTACTGGCACATGAGGCCCTCGATCTTAGCCTCAAGGTGGCAACCCGCGAGTGATACCTCTGGTATTGCAAGCGTCCATAGGCTGCGGTAACCACTTACCATCTTGTGGGCCGTACGCTTCTACCTAAAAATTCACTTAGGTTTTCACCTAAGTATTTTCCTTTTGATAACTAAATAAAATAAAGTACTCGTAAATAAATCTAACGTTCACATTTTAATAATGGTTTGTTTTTAGTTTTTTTGTGTTTCAAACTTCAGGCGCTAGTCTTTCACAAAATTCAAAACACGACCTTGAGATTAATTATGAAAGTACTCTAAGTCAAATAATTGTGTACACTGTCACCTTTGTTGAGAAAAATAAAACTTTGTTATTGTCTTTCGGATCTATTCATGCGCTTATACAAAAATCTATGACAAGAACAATAACATAGAAACGATTGTGTCTAAAACCCAAGCAGCTCGTTCAGTAGCTATTCAAGTGAGTCACCGTTTAAAAACACAACTTTCTTGTTTTCATATAAAAACATTTTCTGAATAACACAGATTTTCCTTATACTATTTCATACCGCAAAAATAACAATCTGAACGGTGATCTCGCAAAAACAAGCATTTTTCATATCACGCTTATCAGGCACATTTAGAATCTTGCAGAAGAGCGATTCAATACGTACTTAGGCGAAAATCCCAAGATAACAATGTAGAATGGGGGTCACAACGAAACCTTCTTTAGATTAAATCACACTACATTTTTTCTAGAATGTTTTTGATCGTCCAGTCTTTAAGGCTCAATTTACACCGCAGCGAAAGAACGCAACTGAAATTGTACAAAACTTATTGAACTTTACACAAACTCTTTTTTAACATTATATAATTGACATAAAATGCATCATGCTGTTTCGCCTTTATTTCATTACGCGGCGGAGTAAATTGAACCTAAAGGTTCTTTAAATTGGTCGATACAATAACGATGTAACGTTCTATCGACACTTGTATCTTTAGGTCGGTTGCACACAAGTATTGTAATAATAATTAACTGGCTATTTACATGTTTATAAAACATACAATTACGTCAGATTATTAATAAAATTAGCTGCTTATTTTTACAAATTAGTAGCGAGACGTCAAAATTGTATGCTTTTTACGTCTCACTACGTTTTTTGAGATAAAGCAAACAGCCCAAGCGGGGATTTTTGGATTTACTCCAGCGCGTCAGAATAACTGGGGGCAACCTTGCACCTTCTGAAGGTCCCCACCATACCTGAGCCCTCTATTACAGGTCGAACGTCTAGATTTTGTCTCTATTGTCTCTATCAAGACAGATTTTTGGTGAAATAAGTAGCTTACATTTTTGAAGGCTATTACAACATACTCGTACAATACGTCAAAACCCCAATCCGTTCAGGGTGCTTATTCGCTATGAACTAAGAGATTCCGTACTAATAACGTGTAACTTAGTAACGTGTTCTATACGTGCCATGGTGTGAAATTGTAAAATTGTTTTCCGTACCTGTGTTGTTTCAATAGCGATAGTTTCGCTATCGATAGGTTTACTTTGAAAAACAGTCAGACGAGCCTTAAAACGTGGCTCGTCGACAACGATTCCACGCAGATATCGTAACCAGCCCGCGTTTGGTCATAGCGAATAAGCCTCCAGTATTAGCAATAAACATAAATCTTTACAAACTCTCGTATTTTTATTACCAGTAGAAAAGTAGGAAGTAGGACGAATCTATTAGAAATGTTTCAGAATACCGGAGTGGGAATTTACGAAAATCCGTAAGAACCATACAGCGTTACATTATAATATTAAGAGCTCTGTGTTCCATACGTGGCGGTAAAATACGGCATTAAATTTCTGGGTCACGCATGAACATTATGCTAACGTATTTAGAGGTCGAACAAGGTCATGTCAAGTTGCTTGTTTAAGGCACGTGGGTTTCTATTAAGTGCTTAGCCCACTTAACTTGTAATTTTGACAGCATAACTCTTCAGTGACATGGTGATACTTAATTAAACTTAGCTACATCGAAAGCCGTTTTGGTTCTCTTTTTTTTACAAGTCAGGCCATGCCACGTTACGCTACGCAAATGTGCGTGTCTTTTTAGCGGCTTCCTAAGTATTGTTTTTATTTGTCATTTTTATATCAATGATCGAAAATGATTATGTATGTTGGATTTTGAAAGATACATTAACTGAGGTTTAAAGTACGTTTATGAGTAATGCCCCTATTCATTGTGTCGTGTCGGTGACGTGTCGTGTTAAAGCGATTATGCGTGTTATATCAACCGTTTTATGGCTCCGGCGATTAGATAACTCATCGATTACTGCTCAACAGCTACAATAGTCCGGATATGTTAAGTATCGAGCGAGCAATGTAAGCAAAGTTCGAGCAACGAAACTGTATTCATTGTAATTTTTATTAAAAACGGGATATTACATGGTGCATGCAACATGATCACAGGAAAGCTGAGACACAAAAATCATGGTAAATATCCCGTTTTTAGTGAAAATTATGTTAATAACCATGATATTTCTAAAAAACTGTATTCGAAAGTAAGTTATTTGATTATCTGACGTTCTAAAATCGATCACTTTTTACAAAATTGTTATTTTAAAAAAAAAAATTGTACTCCTCGTTAAGGTAGGTTAAGGTAGTAAGTATAGGTTTAAAAAATATACTCATATAATCGCATTTGACTGTCAAAATTATCCGATTAAGAAAACCCGAGCAGTACATAATCGGTACCCTGATGGGTTTTTTCACTTTTATATCTTTACATCAGTCGTTTCTTACGAGATTAGCTCGATAAGGTACTGAATAAATTAGGTTTTTATTCATGGTAATGACACTTTCTAAGCATCGTTACCTTAACCGTGTATTTTGAGTGGCTTTTTGTGTGAGTCATCAACATCATGAACAGCCATCTCATGTTCCCACTGTTGGGACACTGGCCTACTCTCAAGCGAGAGTGGGTCTTAATCCACCACGCGGACCCAATGCGGATTGGTGGATGGCACATGTCGGTCGAATTTTTAGTTCTTGGACATGCCGGTTTCCTCACGATATTTTCCTTCACCGTATAAGAGCACTGGCATTGAGCATGTAAACTTTTCGAACAGAAAAATCTATTGGTGCGCGACCGGGTTTGAACCCACGACCTTAGGATCGGAAGGCGGGGTCACTACCACTAGACCACCAGTGCTCGTGTGAGTATTCGGAGAATACTGAGCACTGGTTGCTTAGTGGTAGTGACCCACCTTCTGATCCTCAGGTTCGAAACTGGTCACAAATGGAATAGGCCCATGTCCCAGTATTGGTATTTTACCTGGTGTAGGACTCTTCAGCAAGAGTCCGTCTTGGTGGGTACCACCGCAGTGTCAGATATTCTACCTCCAAGCAGTAGTGTGCAAGCATTACTATGTATTACTATTAGGTTTGAAGGGCACTGTAGCAAGTGAAATTACTGGGCGAAAGAGACTTAACAACAATGTCTCGGGGTGATAAGCGCAATGCAGTGCCACGCAAACACTTAAAAATTTTAAGCTTTGGGTGGCATTGCATTGCTTAACATCAGGTGGGCGCATTGATTGTCTTGTCACTTGCTGACATAAAAAAAAAAATGGTAATCGAATAAGGCTGTTACGAGGTTTATTAATACTATTTTTATAAAAGTAAAATTAGTATGAGTATATCCAGAGTATTAGGTATTTAAGTGTCAAAATATCGAACACACGAACATACTTTCATGTTTATATTAAGTGTGATTATGATTTGACGTCAAACTCAACAGTTGATTCATTCCTAAAATATCAATATTAATTTCTTAGCTATATTTAATTTACAAATATTGGGGAAGAGTTTGTAGAAGTCTATTGTTCTCAAACAGTGTAAATTAAGGTATAGCAAATTGTTTTTAATGAAAATTATAATTGGATAAGCTTTCTTCTGAGTACTCCATTTGAGACGAGCTTGTTAGTTTGGTTTTTAATAACGACTTATATTTGATGTCAAACATATTTTTTTTTAAACTGAGAAACAAAGTGTACGACAGCCTCCCCTACTCGATGAACCGATAATTTTAAAGTGATAAAGGTATAGGATGGAAGGCGACGGAGGGGTCATCCGCGAAAGCGCTGGCGAGACGACCTTGATGTATTTAAGATGGAGTGGTGGGAGATAGCCAACGATCGAGACAGATTAAAGGATTTGGGGGAGACCTTTGCCCAGCAGTGGGTCAATGCGGGTTGAAAAAAAAAGTTAGTGCAGGAAATCGTTGAATGACGAAAGCTCCGAGATCGGTTGTCATAGCACTATTTAGGAAAAGCCAAGTAAGCCAATGTGAACCGCTATTGGCTAATGATGATGATGATGACGTACGATTTTTTTGTCATTTGACATCGGGATTGGAGAAATTAAATAAACTGGTGACTCTTGGATGTAGGTTATTACTTACCATGATGATAAACAAATTCTTTGTCAACAGAAGCAAAAGCTACTATCCTTGGGCCAGTAGACCTGTACGTGAAGACTGGCAGCCTACTAACTCTCACCTGCATCCTGAGCCAAGGACCTCATGACCTTGGCACCATATTCTGGTATAAGGGTAAGTATAAACATCTTACCACCAATCATCACCACGAGAAGGCTGACAGCCTTCTGTGCTTGCCACTTGAGCTGTCGCCCTTAGTGGGCATTTACAGTTCACCTCCAAGCCTTGCCGATAATTAGAACTGAAAGATTTGGTTGGGCTGATGTTTCTTAGCTCACCTGGGCTGAGATTGTTGTCAAAAAAAAAGTACCATCATGACAACCATAAAATGTTCCTACTGCCACTGGAACCTGGCCTACTCTTAAGCTTGTGTGATTGAGTCATGATCCACAACGTAGACCCAATGCGGATTAGTAGATAGCACATGTTTAAATTTTTAGTTTTTGAACTTGCCAGTTTTGCAAAAACCATTGCTGCCGCTAAAAAATCATGAATCATTTTAATCTACGATTACAAAAACGCGAATCGTCTTCGTGTCAATTAGTTGTAACACTGGTGGTGTAATGGTTAGGGAGAAAATGGGTAGCAGGCACGTCCAACTATTAATAATCTTTCTTTCTTTTCAATCAATGAAATTTAACAATGTTTGAAAGTGCCAAAAATTTTTATATTCTAACCTATAACGTCACACTGCTGACCAAAGGTCTCCCCCAAGGTAGTACTTATATCTGTTCTGTGCCCTAAGGATTTCTAATCTCCTATCAAAAGTTTTGAGATCGTCCTGCCAACTTTAAAATGTTTTTTGTTTCCAGGGTCCGATATAATAGAGTACAAAGATGTGGACTCAAACGACATAGTTGAGCCGCGGGTGAGGCTGAAGACGGAATGGACTGACCTCCTCACATCACGTCTGATCATAGAGAAGCTACTTCCCAGCGACAGTGGGAACTACAGTTGTGTGCCGACTATGGCAGACGCAACGCACGTTAACGTACATGTTATAAATGGTAAGTGAACGGACTGGCCATATAGACGAGGTGGAGTTTATCAGCCGGGCCCTAGCCTGCGCAGGCACCCCATGAAACTTGCCGCACACCAGGCAGGCGGTATATAGGGTCCCGCGCAGGCTTTTGCGACCTACATGTAAGGATGTCACTGCACTTGTGATCGGTGATTGACAAAAGACGAATGACTTGATCACACAGACGTATGAATTAGGCTAGTAATAGGTTTGTTAATAAAAGAAATCAACACATTTTACATGAACAAATAAACATTATAGGCCTAGGCGATGCGCGCGGCTGGCTTGACTAGTCAAACCAGCCGCGCGCATGTCATGTCATCGTGACACGCCGCTCGGCCACTCCTTCTCGCAGTATAATTGTAACATTCGATATCATTCTATGATTGATCACCTCATCACTTACTGACATAAACTAAAAAAACATAAGCAAACTTACGGATTTTAACGAACGGATTGAAAACAAGTCTTTTAACTATGGATTTTTCCAAATAATACAATAGTTTTCAAACAGTGAAGGGTAATGTATTCAAAGGGGCGGAAACTTGAATGTGAGCTTAGGTGATTATTATATGCAGCATCAAGACAAATAGTAATTAAACCAACGTTCAGATTAGCTATCCATAGGCAGACTGATGTACCTGAATACAATCAACCAACATATTACCAACTACATAACAGTTTCATATAAGCTTGAAATGTATACCTTCTAACTAGAATGCTAATTAGGTTTAGGTTAGGTTTTAGATTATTTATTTCTCATAAGATTTACAAAATCGCTTACTGAGAAACATGATAAAACTTTTACAATATTATGCAGTGAGCAGGAAAATAATAATTACAAATTTACTTACAAATCAATACAACTAAGCATAAAGTCACGAAATATAAAGATTATCTGCACGAAATTGTGGGTAGTTTTTGTAAACGTTCGACGACTTTGCACTCAATGCTAGGCAAAAGAATCAGAACTTGTAACTTTGTTTAGTTAGATAACGGGGCCGGTTGCACCTAATAATAATGTTGTTATCACTAAGTCACCAAAACGTCGGTTAAAAAGTTTGAATATGTAAATTAGCTAGAGAAGAGAGAATAAAAAAATAATAATAATATTCATATAATTGTAGATTAATTAATAAACTGCATTTTATATATTAAGTAAAACATTATTTACTTACACAATAATACTTACTTAATACAAATATGTACCTAGAGTTTATAATGTTAGGTAGTACCTATTCGTTATCTGCTTTTTAAAAAACAGTTGAGCCTGTAAATTAGTAAATAGGACTATATATATAGGCTAATTATACAATTAGTCAAATAACAGACTGATCCATTGTATCGTATTTATTTAAGGCTGGTTGGGATTTAACTACAAATTATACTTTATTATTACACTGATTTTTGTTATTTGATTTGGAGCACGTTCATTAACAAATTGGCATATTTTAAAATAACAATGTCATCATAAAAATCAAACACAGATGGAAAACATCCAAATGTACGTCATTTTGTTTTTGTTTATGACACGATGAAGTATTATGTCATGTAGGTAATTTTGCGGGCTTCTAAAAACGAGAACTGATCCAATTTTCAGTCTAAAATATTATAGCAAAAACGCTTAATACCAAAAAGAATACGTCAATTTTTAAACAAAATGGCACAATACATGTATTCAGAATTTTTGGCTCTTGGACCGGCCGCTGTCTTCAAAATGTTGTCCTTCATCGTTTGAGAACACTAGTCGAGCATTGCTGATTAAAACATTTTATTAATGGACGACCCCATAATCCTTAAGGTCGTTGGTTTGAAACCGATCAAAGGCGGTTTTTCTATAGAAAAAACCTTATGAAGACGCCTAGGTGTTATCTTTTGTCTCTCGAAAAGCTGCTAACAGAGCTAAGTGGAGACGTATTGCAACAGCCGCTACTCAATGTAGTCCTACTTAACCACGACCACTCTGTCAAAAATGTCCGACTGAGAAGAGGTGTTATGCGCTGGTAGCAGTAGGATATAGGTCGTATAGATTTAAAAAGAAACAGTTAGGAAATATAAAGTCGGTGAATGTGTAAACTAAAATTAAACATCTTGTTCACAGGCGAGCACCCAGCAGCAATGCAGCACGGCAACGCCAACACAGCATCTCCTTGCGCGTTATCAATGAACCTGCTAATATCTCTGTACTGCACCGTCGCGACACTCTACTCAAGCACCGTTGACGGTTTCAGATGAAATCACATAACACTCGGTTGTGTTGGTACGTAGGTAGTAAATACAGGGTTTGCTCTTGCGGACAAAGCGATCATCATGACAGTCTTCTGATGTTTCCATTGCTGGGACCACAGAACTATATTTAAAAAAAAGAAAATGAATGATTAAAAAGCATCGATAAGCACGCGGCAAACCGATTCTAGGCACTGCCACACCACCACACCGCCCCCGGTCGGGAGCAGACTCAGTTTCGCGGCGAGTAAAGAGGTTACTCAGCCCTTACTTAGCCCGTCTTGTCAGCACGCGAGGTTCATACACTCACTCATTCTACTTAAACATGGCTCTGTGGCCGGGACACTGGCCTACTCTCGAGTGATTGGGGCCTTAATTCACGCCGACCGACTGTGGATTGGTGGTTAGAAAAGCTTATCACTATAGTTTTTGTGGTTTGAACTACGATGTTTGACACGATTATCGGTTGTAAATTTCAAGAGTAGACCCTTAGAATGACGTTTATCAAAGCTAAGCAAATAATAGGTGGAAAGATTAAAGATCGCAGTTTTGTAAGTAGGTTCTTGTTTGTAGGTAGGCTCTTGAAACTTTTATTGTCTTATTCAAAAATCAGGCCCCTATTCAATAAACATTACAAGTCCACAAAGTACAAAAGTGATATATCAAAAACCTACAAGCATATTTCTTACAATTGTAACGCCCAAAAATAAAGATTACATAATAATTTTATAAAACGCACATAAAATTGTAGATAATTACATGAAAAATTGTATTTTACAATTTGTAATGTTTACTGAATAGGGCTGGCCCCTATGGTGTGTCTCTGGTAAATGTAAAAACTTTCAATAATTATTTTTTGTCATTGCAAGCATTTAGCCCCAAACTAGTACTAGTACTATAAATAGGTGCCATGTATTTGATAGATTTTTTTTATGTCAGCAAGTGATCAAACAAACGACGTTTGTCTTGGGTGATGAAGAACCCACAACCTACAGCACAAATACAGAATTACTACCAACAAAACTGTAAGGTCAGTCCCAACTGCAAATATTATTTTTAGCTATTATAGCTATATTTCGATAAAATCATCATAGTGTTGAATTAAAAACATTTTCACGAAGTATAACGTACACCAACGTGTTATTTGAATAAGATAAAGTTTAAGATGATGATAAGAAAAAAAATGTTAAGAACTTTAAAACAAATCATCTTTAAAAAAAAAGTATCTCTTTTGTATGTGTATCTACTATCAATCATAATTTTGAACAGTGTATAATAAAATAGGTTAATGTTGATATTAGATTTGATAAAATATTAAATTATTATAAAATTAAATAATGTTTAAATACGATCAACAATTTTATTTTGTATGTAAAGAACTTGCCGAAAAAATTCAACGTAGGTATAGTTTCTTTCACTAAATATTAGATCTAAATTTGAGTTTATAGGTTTCTTGCAAACTTAATGATTTAGAAAATAATTTATAATTATAAGAGTAACAACATTAAAACAAAATAATTATAAGCACTTAGCAATTTGTATTTGAATAATTTTCAGTTTAATTAAAGTTTTCGTAGAAACTGTACCTATATAATATGGCCTTCTTATTTCGGCAGAGTAATGTAAATATTGATAATTTAAACTTTTACAATTAGGTAGTTAACGGGCGAGGAAGACGTTTTGTAAAGTAAATTTATTTAACGAGATGAATTTAATACGATAAGCAATACGAAAATTGGAACAAAATAATTGACCTAAATATTGTGGTTTTGATCAAGAAAATGTTATTTTGAGTATTCAACTACGCAACATTTATTTTAAAAATCTTTTCCAATGTATTAAACTACATAGATTTAGTTTTAAACCTACTATAACAAATATAAATGATTATTTCTTAACATAACTCTGGTCTAAAGACCTGTGTAAGTATATATATCTTTATGTGTAAATAGTCGCAAGCGTTTGCTCATCTAACCGATACGGACAACCAAATGCCTACTTTAAACCAATAGCTCGTAGTTCTATTTTCTTTTTCTTTTTAGTTTGGTTCACTTTGAGTTTTAGTTCGGATCATTATCATGTAGGTTCAAGCATACCTTTTTCTAAAGCCCGTTACACGGCTTTGAGTATAAGCAAAGCGACCACGTTTCAGTTCCGTTTGTAATTACTGGCAAAGTGGCAACACGCACTGATTTTTGATCTCTGGCAAAGCAGTGGAACAAATGCTTAAACAGTTCTAACAATAAACAAACTCATTTTCATAGAGACTTTGAAATCCTTAGTCAGCCGCATAATGTCATATTCCATTATTTTTTTGTAAATTCATTCCCTTTTGTTATATCCTTTTACCTAATTCAATTTGTGTTTGAAGGATTACATAGCAATTTCTGTTTCATCCCTTTTCATCTTCATCCCTCATAATTGCTTGGTTTAATAAAAATAATTAGGGCAGTCAAGGGGACTTTATTTTTATTACGATTACAAGCTGTCAGAACCTTTTCCTAAGCTCTGTTATGACAGCTATAATATTTAAATAACAAGAGGCATAATTTAACTACTTTGGTAATTCAAAAATATTGTGCAGTCCTTATACTAAAAAATCATTGAAAGTACGCCTAACCAGATAATAGTGTAATTAGATTATAAATTCATAGATCAATCATTCCAGGCTAAAATATTACCTACCAATGTTTGATTTTAGGTCCTTCATAATTTAAGTTTTTTACACCTTTTGAACGAATACCATAAATACTTCTAAGGTGTTTATCCACACACCTCTTTCAAAAGAGGGTATCCGGTAGTGAATGTTTAATGAACCGCGGTGTGGTAAATGAACCTTCTTATTTAGGCTTTGATGGTATTTATGTTCTCGGACATAATAAACACTTTCAAAGGACATGGGATTAAGGTCTTTGGTAGTATTTAAGTGTGGAATGCTTGTGTTCTGATCTGAAATGGTAAAAAAAACATCGCGATAATTTTCCGGCATGTCAAACAACGAAAATCTAAAAGTATCATTCGCTAATTCGCATTGTTTCAAAGTAATTATACTTGAGGTTAGGACAATGTCCCACTAGGTTAGGTCACCTAGTTCCCACTAGTAGGAACCAGTGGTAACATCAGACAGACCAATGCACAACGTAAACCATGAGTCCTTTATACATAAAATTTGGAGGTGGAATCCCCCTAAAACTTTACGGGCGCACTTAGCTTTCTAAGTGCGCCCGTAATTTTTGCGCCGTGGATTTTTGAAATTCAATTTATAGAGAACGCAGCGGGAAAATAAAGTTTGTATAAAAACTCAACGCGGACAAAGTCACAGCGCGCCAGTAGACAATACTGAATATAGGCCGTCTTGAGCCGCCACCATCCATAATATTTGATAATTTTACTCACACCTGAAAAATTGGATCTCTAAAAACGAACATACAAATTAACAAAGTGTCTAGTATTTTTGATTTACTGTATCTTAATATAATTTAATATTAAATGTATATTGATATTGTTATTCATAATAGTTGAAATAATGAAAATATCGACACAAATATAAATTAAAAAAAATAGCACTGATTTTTTGGCAAATACGTTTTTTTAAGTTAAGAAATTAAAAGGTTATTCTTAGATTACTTTTAATGCAATGTAAAATAAAATGTAAATACTTAGAATAAATTGTAAATAGTAAATTTTATTATTTATCGTTTTAATTTATAAACTGTTACTAACAAAATCGTATTATTATATTATTAAATGTTAATTTCGGCAGATTATAATTGAATGTAGACAGGTAAAAAGATTATACATATTACATTATAACTAAGTTATAATTTAAGAAAATTTGACAAATAAAGATAGTAAATTACATGTGCCTTTTATTTATATAAAATCATAAAAAATACTTAACAAACACGCTGTTATCTCTAAATCAAAAAACCGAGAGCTTTCACCTGGAACTTCAAAGTTACATAAGATTATAATATCCTAAAATGTTTTTTGCCTCAAGCGAAATTTAAGCCCACTACTTGTCTTTAGGCCTTAAACTATCAACGCTTTGAGCAGAAGGCATCTCAAGGATTATTTCGAGCAAGCGTGACATGTCTCAATGGCTCAAATGGTAGAGCAACCGTGTATGAAGCAAGCGGATAAGATAGTGGATTAAATTTTTGCTGAGGCGAAAAATGATTCGGATAAGTATAATATAATCTTTCTTATTCCTCTAGTAGCTAGAGTATAGCTAGTGTAATGAGTAAACTATAAAACAAAACAACCAATTCAAAGTCGCTTCCAGTGTCTTGATATATTAGGAACAGCGGAGGAGCTAAATAACGGCCTAGTGGGAATTGTCCAAGAAGTAGGGTCACGGTTTTAAAACAAAAATAGAAATTTGAAACACTCTTATCACTCTGATGCTCTTAATTATAAATAAACTGTAATTTCAATGGCTTGGTAAGTTTTGTCTTTCGTTGTTAATTGTTATGTCAATAAACAGAGATGATAATAGATCTTAAATACACACTAACTAACAAAAGTTTAATGTACGTTTGATACGTATTATGCACTAAAATTTTTGGCAGAACCTTACTCCTCTGACTCTCGACTATTAATTTTTTTTTTTTAATTTGAACAAAATATTTCTCGCTCACGGATTTATCTATTTACAGAATAAGCAATTTGATTTGGTGCAGAACTATAGGTATTGTAGTGCAACAAATAAAACACTTTAACATAGGCTATGCAATAGTGAGCCATAAACCGAATGAAATAAACAAAATATTGCTGCGGTGACGTTGTGCCATAGTTTATATTGGAACAGCTAATTTAATTGGTGCTTTTAGTACAACCTATGTTAAAGGTATTATGTTGTACGTAAATATTTTATGAGACCACAGTAAATTAATTAATGCCCAGTTTTTAAAACAACTGGTCAGATGTAAGCCATACATTTTCAAAGAAGAAGCCAGAACCTAATCAACTTAACTCAAATAAAAGCATTGAAAAGTGAGATTTATATCATGTCGCGTAGAGTCGAATTTCACGTGGACAACGCTCATTCCACGCGTCGTAATCAAAAAAAAGTTTGATGTTGAGTCAAATAGTGTGTAAAATGCTACGTGAAGGTAGTTGGCAACCTAGCTTGCGGTCTATCTGATGGTAAGTAGTTACCGTAGACCAATGGATGCTTGGAATACTTAGAATATATATATTTTTTTATACCACCCAAGTGGCAACCAAGCGTACCGCTTGAAGGTTAGCGGTCACCGTATCCTATGTACGCTTGCAACATCAGAGATATCAATGTTGCCACCTGAGACGTAGATCTAGAATCTCATGTGCAATTTTACTGGAAACTACAACTTTTTCTACTCTACTATATAATACGCACGTAACCACCATAAGACGTAAGTTAAAAATCTTGTGAGACCGGATGTTCAGGCCAGATTAAAGCAATGCAAGCATTTGAGAACTTCTACTACTAGTACTGCAGTAAGATTATTACTCAAATATAACCAGCCGTTTCTAATTAGCTGTGGCTATACGGCGGATGGTTCAACCAATTCCGCTTATTGCATACAACTCATGCATGTTGTATGAGAGACGAATGCAATTATTTCGCGTTGGTTATGTTTGGCATTACGTAGTTACACATTGATATAATTTGCATTATGTTTGTGAAATGTTTATGGATATAAACGTGAATATATAATTTTTGTAACGAAAATATTAATTTGGTGCACTGGTGGTCTAGTGGTAGTGACGCCTTCCTATCTTAAGGTCGTGGGTTTGAATCCGGTCGTGCACCTATAATTTTTGCTATCCGAAAAATTTTGTGCGCAATGCCAGTGCTCTTATACGGTGAAGGAAAACATCGTGACAAAACCGGCATGTCCAAGAACTAAAAATTCGAAAGACATGTGCCATCAACTAATCCGCATTGGGTTCACATGGTGGATTAAGACCCAATCACTCTCGCTTAAGAGTAGTACAGTGTCCCAGTAGTGGGAACATTAGAACGCTTTCATGATGATGATGACTTTACTACAATTGAAGACGCCATCAGACCGACAATGTACCTGGTGACATCGCCATGGCTTCCTGGTGTGTTATGGCTCTTAAAAAACTTTTAGCCAGCTAATTAGCATGTTATTGTTTTATCAAAATAATGTAAAAAGGTAAGGATATTTACTGTCTGTTAATATTTTTTTAATCTATTGTGTGAAAAACATCTTACCTAATTAATTTCAAAAGTGACCTTTTTTATAATTATAATTCAAACACATAAAAACCGTCGAAAAAACTTCTAACAGAAATAAAGGCTTTCCCTAATTACATTTTCTTCAAACCAAAAATAATTGGCAAGAAAAGAACCTTCCAAAGATCGTTTCCCAGGTTTAGCAATCTACTAAATTAAGATATTGGACGATTAAATTAAGCATTAGCATTGAAGTATAATTGGTATCAGAAAAATCTTTTTTTTTATAACAGCTGACCCGCGCGGTTTTACTCGCGTTATTTTTCTATGTAAATAACCAAAGTAAATAAACAGAGATGATGACAGATTTGAAAGACAAACTAGCTATCAGCGGTTTATGGAATGGTTATGAATATAGCCTTAGTAAGTACGCACTGCCCGCACTTTTAATGGTCTGAATATTTCACAACTTATTCATTATGTATGATGAATATGAATATTTGGCAAAGTTTTTTTAAAAGAAGGAAAATTTGCATCCTTAAATTAAAATAAGGAAAGGCCCGTCGATATTAAAATTTCTCGCCCGTTTTCAGGAATGTAAGAAAATTAAAAAGCGTGTTTATAACGGAATTGATATAAACTAATATAATGTATATTTTTTACGACTTATTTCGTATTAGTCAGTGGTCAACTCTGGTGACGAAGTTAATAAACAGCCCAAAGACCTCTGTCATTGTCCTGCAGCGATCGATCCCGAACCAGAAACCTCTCGTTTCTCAACCGGGCATTCGCCCACCACGCCACCGAGGTCGTCATAAGTCAAATTATTTATCATCATGACAGCTTTCTAATGTTCCTACTGTTAGGACACTGGCCTACTCTCGGGCGAGAGTGGTTACTGAAATTATTTATGGTTTAGTTAAAATAAGTCTTACTTGGGTGGTTAACAAGTGCACAATCTAACTAAATCTCCCAAGCCACAGTAGCTACGCTGTGCGGCGTGGGAGCTACATCGGTGCTACGTGGGTGCTACGAGTTTGCTACAAGTCTACGCACGTGCTACGAGTGTACTACGCAGGCGCTACGTGGGTACTACGTTGTACTACAACGGTAGTAGCTAGTTTTAACAGCACAAACAGAACTGGTAAAAATTTTGGACACTAAAATGCGCTCTGGCGTGATTGATTACAAACATTCAGTCGTCAAAACTTTCGCCTCTATAATAATAATAATAAAAAATGTTGGACAATCCACACAGCATTATCTAGCTCCAAGCTAAGCAGAACTTGTGTTATGGTACTAGATGACTAATATACTTATTAAAATACGAAGACACATAATTTTTATTAGATATCAAAACACCCGGAACAAATATTGGCAGACCGTACAAATGTTATGTCCTGAGGCGGGAATCGAACCCGCAACCTCCACTTCGCACCTTTGCCCGCCGCGCCACTACGGTGTCAAAAAAAAATAGTAAGACAACGCAAGTAGGTCATCATTTAACAACGAAAACAGCTACAGAACTTTAGTAACACTCATACCTATCAATTAGGTCGACATAACACGGCAAATGGTCCTCAAGAGAACTACCTAAATAATTCAACTGGGAAATTTTACTAAAAATTATGTTTTAATGTGCGAGCAAAATGCATGACCTATTTTGAATAGTCATTGTTATGATAATTAAAAAAGATATTTGTATTCTTTGCATAAAAACCTTTTTTTTGACCGTGATTTTGACCGTGTGACATACGACATGTGTGTGAGAGCGTGTTACGAGCCTTAACGTGACAATAACGTACTTTTTTTATCTCAGCAAGTGACGGGACAGTCAAGTCATTCACCTGTTGTTAAACGCCACGCGCACGCCTAATCAAAACAGCTGCAACCCAAAAAATTTAGTTCTGGGTGACACCGAAATTCTGCGTGGCACTACACGTAAGACGTAACTACGTCTTAGAGTGACGAGCGCAGTCTCGTCTAATAATTTTATTTGCTACAATACCCTCAAAACCTAGAATGAACCTATATTACAAAAATAGTATTTATTTGGTAACTTTTAATTATTTCTGTCAAACGATACTTCACTTATATAATTAGATGATTGAATATCGATTTAATTATTTCTAAAGGTCAAACGACCCTTGTAGTACAAATTAATCGCGTTTTATTGCTTTGACATCATCAAAGGTTTACTTATTCAATTCGACTCAGTAGGTTCCGACGCACATAATAAAATAAATTCTTGTTAATATTGACATAGGATCAATATCATATTACAAAAATAGAAAAGATCCTAAGCTAACAAGGACAGATTCTATTTTGTGTTGAGTTAAAGGACTACCGGATATTCAATTGACAAAGGTTAAGTTTGAGGTACATTCAAGAGAACAAGAGCAAGTCAACAAAGTTGTGCACTGTTTTCGTGATCACCATTTGGATGGGTGACCGCTAGCAATTTCAACTGAGCACCACTATGTTTTGAAGGGCACGTTACACCGTCAGAAACTGGAACATCATAGTCTTGAATAGTAGATACTACTTCTGTGGGATAGCATTAAAACTGCTCAACCGCGGGGCACCGCTTGTAACATTAAACCACTCACATGGTAGAATAAAGAGTCTACCATTCATTAGTTAAACATGAGTCAGTAAAAAATACAGTACCTATGTCAGTAGTTCACAATAAATCTTCTAAACCTCGTAAGTTTGTCAGATAATAATTTCCAAGCAAGGCAGGTCGCATTCCAATAGCAATAAATAAAACTCTCAAATCTAATAAATCCATTTTCAAAAATTACCATTCCCTTCGTCCATCTTTAATTCCGCTCAATAAATCTGAAAAGGGAAAGTTGGCAGGTACCCTCATTTACATTTTATTAACTCGATTTTTGTTAGAATCTGTTCTTCTTGATTGAATATTTTGTTTGGGAAGTTTTAAGACAGCCCTCTGTTCATTTACAGGATTTCATTGTTGAAAAAAAGAATCAAATGTATTTCTGACTAAGCCTATCTCCCGACCAAAAATAAGGGTGTATCAGTTTAAAGATAGTATTTATTTGTTAACTTGAGCTTTAGATAAGTAATGCACACCAAAAACTAAATTAATTGCTTAATTAAAAAGAATTACGGTATATTTACCGTAATTTATCTTCTTACTTTGTTTAAAACTACTGCCTCGAAAATCCTTCCTGAAATCAGTAGCTTTGCATGCTAATCAGCATAACGAAATCTCTTAAGATTAACCGGCTGTCTAGACCGTTGAAATGTCAATTAATCATGACATAAATAGGTTATAATACGATGTAACTGGGCTTGCGGTAATAGCATTCCGGTAGATTTGGCTCAGGCATTGAGATAAGAAACTGGATAAGCTAGGAAATAGGGCCGTCGAGGTTAAATAGAAAATGATATAAGCCATTTATTCAACCAATACAAAGTAACTAAAAACTAAATTTCCAGATTTAAAAAAATAATATCCAACCTGACAGTAGGACTGGACTTTTCAGCAAGAGTTCATCGTAATTTCAAGAGCTCACCCGGGGAAGGATACCATACCTATTTCTGCCGCCAAGCAGCTCGCATTACTGTGTTCCGGGTCAAAGGGTATCGTTTCTGGTGATATTACAGGCACATCACCAGGCAGCAGACCTTTCATCTAACGGCTCAGGGTGGTAACATGCAAGTGATATTACGATGTTGCTTGCGTATATAAGGTCATTCATTATCAACCTGACAAACTTAAGGGGTAGGTTCCACACATTTTTTTTTTTCTAAAAGTTTTATTTTTATTTTTTATTTTTAAAATGTTTTCGTAATTCTGCTTAATAATTAGTTATTCTTGTTAGAAATCGAAAAGGCAGCGTTCGGCACGTGTCAGTGATCCGCGCGTCAATGAACCGCGGGTCAATAACCCGCGCGTCCTTGACCCGCTACGGGGCGCGCACACTCGAATATTTCATTATTACGTCACTTAACTCGATTCCCAACAATGATAAATAATAATTGAGCGGAAAAACTGAATCGATTTTTTTTGTTTACTTGGGATTTTTAAGACAAAATATACATAAAAAAAAATAATAATATTGGAACATATATTTTTTTTTATGTGTGGAACTTATAAGTTTCTCAGGTTGATAATGTAAACCCTGTATAGGCTACGTTAACCTCTGACCATAAAGTGGGCCGTACGCTTGGTTGCCACCTTAGTGGTATAAAAAAAAAAAATGAAATGGGTACCACCGTAATGCCAGATATTCTGCCACCAAGCAGCAGTGTGCGTGCAAGCATTTTGGTGAATTACTGGGTGAAAGAGACTTAATAATTACGTTTCAGTTTTATAAGCGCAGTGCAATGACATGCTGAATTTTAAAACATAAAATTATGTGTGACACTGCAACTGTAATCATACACTGACTCAAGTAAGTAAGTAGATAATGATCTACATACCTTTTCTGAAAATTTCTAAGTCCGTGTCTCACGCATAATTCCAAATCGTGCGCTAATGAGATGGTTAACCGAACATTAATGGATGTAGCTAGCCCGCTCCGATTGTCATGATAAATGATACTTGCTAATTAATTTATAGGGTCCTCTTTAATTAGTCATTCGCAGTCTGACTCAACTACTCCGTATGGTATAGATTTTGATTATACCATAATTTAGTTTAAGAGGCTTATTCACTTATATTTTATATGTGAAAGTTTTGATGGAGATATTTGTTACTCAATTACAAAAAAACGGCGTAAGGAACGGATCTAGATGAAATTTGCATAGAGATTGATTATAGTCTGGAATTATCCAGGACCACCAAATTTGTTAGCCAATACTAAACTTGTTACCTCAGATTAAAATAATTTTTCGTGGAATACGCCCAAAATTATGTAATAGGTTAATTTCATGCAATTTACCAAAAATGGCACGATTATCGCTTTTATAATTGTGATTCAAACTACCAACTTACATACGATTCACACTGTGCGTTTGTAAGCGTTTAGCGGGGCGGTCAGCGGAGCGTGTGATAATAGCGTGCTCAGGTGCTCAGTAATCAAAAACTTAAACCTTAGTTGACGTGGGGCAAAGCAGATTTTTTCGGAATGTGGGGCAAATGTGCAACAAATCGTATCCAAGAACCATACTTAAGTGTGAATCGTGACTCAAGCATCGATTAAGTTTTTTTACAAAAGTATTCTATGAAGAACTGTCAAAAATATATGCTTGAGTGTCGTTTTAAGCTTGAGTTTCGTTCTTGAATACGGATCTCAGTCTTATTGAGCTAGTTTAGTGAATACGCAGTGCGCAAAACCAGAAAATAGACGCGTAGTGGACAGGTCACAGACGGGGCGTGGACGTAATTTTTTTAAACATATAGAAAAGACGGAGAAAAGACGCGACGGTGGCGTTGCAGGAACGGACGGGATTGTAGTTTTCGCTTTTTCGTTTTTATTATATATCAGCAAGACAAGACGGTCAAGTCACTCGCCTGATGATAAGCGCTACGCCTAACCATAACAGTTGCAGTGCCACCCAAAGCTTTAAGTTTTAAAGTTTTGCGGGTCACTGCATTGCGCTTCATCACCCAAGACGTTGTTGTTAAGTTTCGTTCGCCCAGTAATTTCAGTAAACATTGTAGCTAGGACGTAGTAAATACTGCAGACGCCGTACGTTTCGTCACTCAATACGCCTGACACTCAGGCATCACCCTACCGCTCATTATACGATGAATTCAGAACGTAAATTAGAGTGTTGGTTCTCCACTCACGTTTGCAATCAGCCTGCTAATGATGATTTCACTAAATCAATGACGCATTAAGCAGGTATATCAAATTGATCATTATTGTACGCCTGAATAGATCACCCATCTCAGACATGATAGGTTTGGGACAATAAATCGCAGTAATGATATTTTGTTTGTTAATTTTACCAACGTTTTTTTACGAGTTATTTTCGTATATTTTGTGTTTAGTTTGTACAAACAAAAAACAAAAGCCTTACCCGCTCCACATCACACACATTTTAACATAGCAAATAAAAGTACTTTAAGTAATTAGGCTAACACAGCGCTATTCTTGAACGGAAACGTTTTGGTAAACATAAAACCCAAACTTTCAAAAACTCTGCGCATTGCGTTCACGAAATAAAAGTTGCAGTCCATATGAGCAATGAAACAAGTTACATTGAAATTCTCCTTCTATACACCCTAATTGGACTCCCCAACTCCTTCTCTGTAAGAAAACACCGGAGAAAACGTAGAGTCTGACCGCAGGGCAATTTTTCGCACTATTTCACCTGTCCGCCGCAACATTCAGCCGTTTTTACAGGTTTTACACGAATTTGTAATCACTGGAAGTACCATAAAGTTTTTTACTTCTTTTTTACTTCTTCTTTTAATTTATGGCGTTTCTCAATTTATTTAGAGATATTTGCCAATTTTAAAAGTATTATTAGTAATTACCAGTGTAAAAAAAACAAAAGCTTTTTCCTCGATTTTTGAGATGACAATCGAGGTGGTCGCATTTCGAGCTCCTGACAAAACGTAAAAAAAGATACCAACTCAATTGGTAGCGGAAGCGGTTTACGGTTTACGACACAAAAAAAACTGCTAGATTTTTAAACACATTTGATGATCGAAACAGTTGCAGTGTCACCCAAAGCATTTAAGTTTATCATCCTAAGACACACGTCATTAAGACGGGGAAAAGTTTTTTTTTTTTTTTACAATAAATACTTCTAATTAGGCTTAGGTACTGCTCATTAGACGTTTTGCGCTGTTGGACATTTAGCAACTTAGACCTTCTGATAAGGAGGGACTGGCATGTGCAAGGACTACACTCACTGTCAGAAATCACCGTATAACTAATTTTTTTCGATGGACTTCGACTGAAAAATATACGCATCATTAACCAGCATAATTGACAGAGCGAGCGAAGCTAGCGAAGCGTCTCAGTTTCGAGATTGGTCAAAAATGCTTTTGAATGTCAGTTTGTCCGGTCTTTTTGTGTTCTCGCCTACAACCCCATACCATGAACTCTTAGAGCGATTTGTTTTAAAATGGCATCCTCTTGATAACGAAGTAAAGGAAGGTTCTCCGCACGTAAAACCTTACTTATGTTTATGGTGAAGCCTCAAAATCAGTCGTCATCATCATCATGACAGCCTTTTTATTTTCCCACTGCTGGGACACTGGCCTACTCTCATCAGCCATAATGGCACTATTTTATTTTTATTTTTTTGCTATATTGCATCTTAGTCAAACCTACTACGGTTTTTAGATGTATTTAAACCACTCTGTAACAACGTTTAATATGTTAAATATTTTTTTTTAAAAAAAGGGAAAGACCTATGTCTGGACATCTGGATCTTGATATTATATCTAGATATTATAAAAAGTAGGGAAAGTACTGTTTTAGCATCTTTATGTCTATGTTGCTCATGTAAGACCAAGCCAGGTTTCTATATAGGTCACTTATTTTTGCCGCTGATTGGCTAACCACAGAACGGTGTCGAATTGTAATCATGTTCAAACAAGTCGAAACTTGGCTTCTAGCACAGAATAAAAAGTAGTCTGTGAGATAGTTTCACTTCGTTGTAAATAAATTTGTACGGGTTAGTCGAATTCTATTGACAGAATTAGGCAGTTCAAGGCCTGCGATATCACTATGCTTTTGCAAGTTCCCACAGCTGGTACACTACTCCTGAACGAGAGTGTTTAGGGTAAAACCACCACGGCACAATCATAGGGGGTTGGTGGATAGAACATGTCGGATTTTTAGTTCTTGGATGGTTTTCTCACGACATTTCCTAACACGATTGTATTGGTCACGGGGCATCGCATTTTGCTCTACCTGAATCTAGTTGGTAGCTTAACGTGTCCTTCTTATGTAATTATGCTACCTTTTTATTTCTAGCTGTCACTGATGAAAAGTTACGCTGTCACGTGATAATGAATCTTGAAACAAATTCTTTACTGTTCAAGTTAAATTGACATTAAAGTCAAAATTGATTTCATTCAATCCATATTAAATCGTAATGGCAAATAATGTAGTACATATTATTTTGGAAGGCATAAGAGTGACACAGACTGAGTTTTCTCACCTTTATCTACTGTGAAAAATCCTAATATTACTGGCATTTTCTCCGATGAGGTTTTGGTCAATTTAGTTCGGTTCGTGTTTATTTTTCGGTTTCAGAGTACTTCTTGTGAGCTGGGAAGTTAGCCCGAGTATAAATTCGTATGAGTCAGTTGCCAACTCTGGTGACATGGTTTATAGGCCGCCCGTAGGCTACCGTCATTTCCTAACAACTTTAAAAAGCTAGGATCGACTGCTTAACTTGTCCACCGAAGCACGAAAGCGCTCAGTTCACCACACTCTCGGACCAGTGCTTATCTTCAATGATCTGTTATGAACAACTTAGCCAGCTCCGTTGCGAGTGCTTCCAAGAACTATATGCCATCCCATCCGCTCTAGGTTCGCAATATCTCTTGCTCGAGTAAACTAGTCTCAGCAGTGGATACATTAGAAGGCTGTCATGATCATGATAATACGCCGACTCATCAAACTCAACCTAGATAACGCAAACTCGTGCTTACATTCCTAAGGGGCTGGGCATAGGCACACAAAAAGACGCAAAACGACGAGACGAACGAAGAGTTAAAAAAAAAAAAAGTTTTCATACAAAATGTATTGAACCGATAACCGTTGGGGAATAAAAGTTCTCGAGTGGTGACCACGAACTGGAAAACGAAGTGTAGGACGGCCCCCCACTCGATGGACCGATGACATTAAAGCGGTCGCAGGAAGTCGGTGGATGGTGAAGGCCCAAAATCGGTCGTCATGGCGCTCTTTGGGGGAGGCCTATGTCCAGCAGTGGACGTCTATCGGCTGATATGATGATGATGATGATGTATTGAACTGTCTTAACGCAAAATATATAGAAAAGACGGGGCGTAAAAACAACGCTTACCTTGTTTACGTCCTATTTCAAAACATATAGTAAAGACGGGACACCGGTACGACTAGGGGAGGGGTATTGCGGGGTGCGGAGAGTCAGGCAACGCTTACTTGTCGCTGTCCAAATAGTTTGTTATTTATTACGAGACGCCTACGCGTCTATGCCCCGTCTTTTCTAATGTTTAAAGACCAACGCGTCCATCTCGCGTTTGCGGTGGCGATCGCTAATCAAGCGGCTAATCAGAGGACGCATCGATGTGAACGTCGGTACATACATACAGCCCCCTCGATTGAGTAATTCGGTTGCAATCGATTTCACTTGGTTTCAGTCAAAAACTGACGTATTTTGTATGAATGTGCCAGCTTTTTGACAGTTTGTTGATTGTTGTTGATTCATAATTATATTACATTACAAAATATACAAAATACATATGAAACAGTTGAGCCATCTAAAGACCGTTACAAACGACCTATAGATAGCTCAACTGATCCAAATCACTACCAGTAGGAAGCGTACCCAACATGCTGGCTGCATTGCCAGCATGTTGATTCATTGATTGTGAAATCGAGTTACGTAATCGGGGGCTGAACGCATTGGTTTGGCCTTTAAAAGTCACGTTCGCGTTACGTCCGCGTCCCGTCTACGCACTGACAACGATGCTACTTTGTTCTACGTCTTTTCTGTGTGGCCTGCCCTTAACGCTCTGTTTCCCATATAAATAGAATAAACAACTTGTTTATATGTACACGTCTTGTTTTCTTTATTTTTCTCCCCTTTTTTCGTTTCACTAAGGTCGTAAAGTTTAGTGGACGTGACTGATTTTTGTTGTTCGGAATTCGGAAGTTGCAGGGTGTATACATGGGTATTTGTTACTATGATATTTTATGTTATTCTTAGGTGGTTCACCTATTTACGAAGCACCACGAGACGTGACTGACAATGGTGTACGTTTATCGATATTTTTTTATTGATTAGATGTGACTGTCCGTCGGCAAGGAAAAGGCCTCTTTTCTCTTCCAATCTTCGTGATATGACCCCATAACAGATTATGTTGAGGTAGCTGTTTGTTATACACAGACGAGCGCAGTGCAGTGCTACATGTTTTGTATGACACTGTTATGATCAGACTTGGCGCTATATCGTGCGAACGTCTGGACTTTTTCTGTGGGGTAAATTGACTGTCGTCTACCCAATCTTATCTCATCAAAGTCGTGAGCCGTAACTGAATTAGATCTTTTAGTGCGTCTACGTAACTAAATTTTGTAACCAGCTAAGAAATATTTTTTTTATTTCGTAACCCGGTTACGAACTAAGATTTATTTTAGTGTTTCGGTTCCTACTTCGCAACCTGGTTACGCACTAATATATTTTTTGTGTTTCTGTTCATACTTCGTAACCGGGTTACGAACTAGTTTCAGGATCGTGGTAGATAGCATAGACTAACAGGCCTATACAGAGCTGTGGGTGAGTGCAGACTGTATATGATGATGATGATAATACGGTAAATTTTATTGCTTAACAAAAAATAGTCATACAAGAGACTTCTACAGCAGTGTGTTTTCACTTTATTTAAATTACGAAAAAAATACAGATTTACCAACCTCTAATAAAAAGGACGTTATGTACAAGAGTTAGTAACAAATACCCCACAATTCCATTTTAATAAAAGCTCTTGTTAAGGTGAAAATAAATGGATGGGTACCTATTACCACAGAATACATTATACTACTTATTATACTATTGAAATGCGCCGTGACTTTGACCGCGTTGAATTTTTATACAAATTGCATCTTCCCACTGCGTCTCTAGGAGTTGAATGTCGAAATTCTTTGGCAGTGCATCTTTTTTTTATATGAAGAATATGAAAAACTAGATTTCACCCGTGACTTTTTGTCACGCGTGGAACTTAGGAACCGATTTTTTTTGGGATAAAAAGAAGTCTTTATCCTATTCCCGGTCATTATCTATTTATGTTTTAAATTTCAGCCAAATCGGTTCAGTGGTTGACGAGTTATAGAGGAACAAACATCCATCCAAACTTTTGCATTTGTAATATTAGTGTGATACTGTGATAAGTGTGATGTGATGGTGTGATCCTCCAAAAGTTTAAAGTTTCTAGATCCCGCAGTTTAGGCACTGCGTTGCAGGTCAGTATGTAACTAAGCCTATTACAATAGACATAATATACGAGTAAAATGAGGGCTCACAACATTTAAAATGTTGTGTTGTAATCAAAGAACAGTTAACTAAAAAAACGTTGGGATTTTTTCAAGGGCAACCTGCATAATAAATTGATGAAAAAGTCATTTAAATTCTGATGTCCTGCCGGCGCTTTTATGTGATTGATATAAAACTCAAATTGCAGTAATTTATTGGCCTATGAGAAATGGAAAACTTGTAGAGCGGTATTTTATTATAAGTGTTCTTCTTGTTACTTATTATTGGCGTCTGTCAATTTATTTGGACAATTTTACCAGAGTGTCAAGTTATTGTCAACGTGAACAAACCAACAAAATATAAGAATGGTGACGTTAAACCTAGAAAGGTAGACAACGACGAGACGAGAGAATGACGAGTACGTCATAGCTCACAGTGTCGTCTACCGCTCGATATGAAGATGTGACGGCTTTGAAATCTGCACACATTTATATTTTTACCACTTAAAGGATATTACTTAAAAGTTTCGTGAGGTCGACAATTCATCTAAGTGCTTCCGTGCTTCTAAGGGCACGAAGACGACGAAGGGCTATATTTTTCATAAAGGTAAAAGTTGGTAGGCGACTGCGAAGAGCAAAGAGTGCTTAGCACGATAAACTCGTTTGAAAGTCGTAAACGTAAACGTATCGTCCAGCTGTCAATTTGCATGGAATTTTGGTAGTTCATTTAACGCACTATAGATGCGCTGTTAAAAACTCTATACAAATTAACAGCTGGACAATAAGTTTAGATTTACGATTGTCAAACGAGTTTATCGTGCTAAGCACTCTGCATATATGACGTGTCGTCGCGCTACGTCACAGCTTCATACCGAGCTGTAGACGACACTATGAGCTATGACTGCTATAACTAAGCAACCAGCTGATTTTAAATTAAGTCTTGAGACTAGGTGCATAAAGATCAATTTCCATTGTAAGCTGTTTCCCAGTGAGTCAGGCTCGCTATTACGAAAATACCTCCAAGAGAATGTTTTAATTTCGTAAAGATTGTTATCTCGTCTCCTATTCTGTCTCCATTATTTATTCGGGATTTTTAATTAAAATAGTTTGCGAAAGGAACCAAGCTTAAGATTTTAAACTTGCGGTAAACAAGGTGAAGATTAATTACTGTTGCATTTTGTTCTTGCAGAAATGGGCCATGTTGGCTTAGTGGGAACCTTGACTTCCGATTGGCCCTTTGTTCGAATCTTGTGCACTTATTCTTACTATTTAATTTTATGTGCGCATTTGAACACAACACACACTTTTTTTTAACAAAGAAGTCTACCTTTACTAATATTATAAAGATATATTTTATTTTTATTTGTTACAAATAAATTCAAAAACCGATTTCAAAAATTCATTCGCCGTTAAAAGTAACCTTGAGTAACATCGGCTATATTATAATAATGTACATATTGTCCTACTGCTGGGCAAAATGTCCTTGTCATTTATTGAATATAATATTTTGAGTATAAATTAGAATCTAAATAGATATGTTTTCATGCGATACACAGTGTTTCGCAATACAATCTTAATACCTTTATATTATTCCTGACACAACACAGTCAAACCAAGAGTGCCAATTACGCTACCTGACCCATAAAAATTAATTTAACACAGCAGTCCTCAAGAATAATGCGAGAACATTATTACTTAAGCTTACCCGTTCGGCATTACCAATCTCATACTCACAACCTTATTTTTATGTAGCTTAAGGTTGATAGTTCAATGTAGGATTGTATCTAGTGTAAACTTAGGTATATTTATGTGAAATTCGAAGGGATGGTCCCAGGTCTCATATTAGGGGGTTTCCTTTGAAATAACTTAACCCACCTGTTTACAGGGTTAAGGATTTTTGTATTGTTTATGGGAGGTTTTATCAGCCGGAATAACTTCAGGGTCCCCAAAATAGAGAGATAAGGAAATGTATAAGTTACCTATAACATTTTATTATTATTCTCAGTTAACTGGTTAACCGATTATCAAAATCATCATCATGACAACCTTCTAATGTTCCTACTGTTGGGACACTGGCTTACTCTCGAGCGAGAGTGATTTGGTCATATTATGGCCGCGTTGATCCGGGTCTGTGGGCCCAATGCGAGCACATGGCACATGCTATATCTTTTGAATTTTTAGGCTCTTATCGTGGGTTCTAAACCCAAGCATCAGCAGGTAGATCACTACTACTAGACCTACTCTGAAAATTGATCATCCTCTGTCCATTTAAACCATTGGTTGCGTTGACTATCGATCAAACTCGCCCTAAATCTCATCAATCACTGTGGCTACGAGAAAATTATGAAATATAAATTTGTTTAACATGTTTTGGTTGGTTTGTTATAAGACCCAGACCACAGGTGTGGCGCCACAAGTCTTAGTTTAGTTCGCTTAACATTGGTGACATAAAGTTCTTTTACAACTACCTACTTGGTTATTTAAAGTAGTCTTAACTTATTGGTCCTATTCACAACAAAGTAACGCTCAATGAACTATTGAAAGAGTTATGCTAAAAGTTTAATCACGCGACTAAAACCGAAACAAGAAAATCCGAGAAAAATCGAAAATCCGAAAATCCTATTAGAAACATAAAGTTTTCAAAAGTAGAGTAAAGGAGCACTTTTTGTCTATGTAATCTTCTGTCGTATGTATTTGTTTATTTTTATGAGTACATTCATATTATTATAATATATTTGTAATATATTTTAATGTATTTTATATAATGTAGATATTAGTATTTTTTATTATGTATTCTTATATTACATCAAGTATGTATATATGTTTATGTCTATCTTTTAATGTTTTAATTTTGTACACTCACCATTTTTAATCACCTCTCTCTAGCCTCAATGGTTTGCTGGAAGAAAACTCTTGATAGGGTTAAGCTCGCCTTTGTCAATGTACTATATTTTATTTTAACTGTGTTTATGTTTATAACTTTATATGCGTACAATAAAGAATAAAGAGAACCCAAAATTTCAGGGGAATCAAGATTATTAAATGGCAACGAATATGAAGTATGAAATTGACCGAGCAGTCACCGGAAGTAGGCCACTGACAGTCACATGGTGACCACGCGGAACTAAGCTAAGCTAAGCTAAGCGGAATGCTAAGCTTTGTAGTTCTGTTATGAAATTTTTTTTGAGAAAATGTTTTTATTGGCTTATTTATGAATGGATTATACTGTAATAAGTGACTTGCTTTGTCTAACGGACTTTGTTATAATCTGGTGAAATAAATAAATACAAAAACAAAACTTAACTGGCTAAGCGCTTCATTGTAACAGTGAAGCTATTCCATAAAACTTTTGTATCTAAGAATGTAAAACCTTATTTTATGACTTTATCATTTCTTGATCACTGAACAAGACGCAAACCTGTGATATTTACCGTTTTAATACCAAACGTGAAAGACCATTATTTTTTTTTATTTTTTTTTATCTAGCCTATACTGTCCCACTGCTGAGCAAAGGCCTCCCCTGCATCCCTCCACTTATCCCGATCCTGTGCCATCTCCTGCCAGCCATTTGATTCAATAAATATTAATTTCAATATTGGCAGATATTTTAAAGTTATGTATGGCTGCATTGCTTTTGTCGCCCCAAAACGTAATTAAGTCTTTTTCGCTGAATATTTTTTTTGCTACACTATGCACAGTAACTTGCTCAAACGTTTCTGTTACGTTGACGTCTAGCAAAATAAGCCTCTAGTTGCTTAAATTCATCATTGTGTACTTTTGAATTATTTACTAACTATAACTAGTTACTTTAAAAGCAAAATTTTAAATTTGCTCTCAAAGTATGTTCACGTCACATTTGCTTAGAGGGGACAGGTTTTCACACATAACTTGAGTGTTGGTGAAAGACAGAGGAAAAAAGATCAATATTTAAAAAAAACTTGACATACTGACCTACAGTGTAGAGCTTAAGCTGCTTAACCTACAAAAAGCCAGCGCGAACAAAGTCAGACGTACCACTAGTTAGTTATAAATATAATGCTTCCGGTTTGTGGCGAGCAGCCAGCCGCAAGCCGCAAATCGGAGCCGCAAGTTGCAATTCAAGCATGAAACATTGATTGCAAACGGAAATCTTAAGGTTATGAGATTGAAACAAGTCATACACTAATATAATTTTTTATTTGATAAATTCATGAGCGGCACCAGTGCTCTCAAAAGATGTGGGAAAACATTGAGAGGAAATTGGCATGTCTTAGAACTAAAAACTCAAAAGACCACCAGGCTCTAGTAATAATAATGAATAACATAAAAAATTACTCCGGCTTAGGAGTAAGACAGTGTCCCAACTGTGGGAACATTAAAAGGTTATCACGCTGAACCTACATACAATACGAGCGGTTTTCACGCTACTCGTTTGTAATTCAGACCGCAAATATAGGAGTCTTCACGTTCACAAGAGAACATCTTATTTAAGCTCAAGTGAGTCTGATGTTTCCTAGATTTTCCCGCTATTTTCTGTTCGATATCAAAAATTTAAACTTTTAAAAATACTCCCCAGGTTTGCATACGGAAATCCGGAAATAACTGCCTTTTATCTGACGTTTCAAATTTGCGAATTTGTGCAGTTATGAAAGATTTATTCCGTAAAGACTTGCCCGGGATACACAAGACTAGTTTTCAAGCTAGTATATCAAGCTAGTGCTAGTAAGCTAGCAAGCTGGTAACTCTGGCTTCATGTGTAAACTAGTTTAAACTCAAGGCTAGGAAGACAGTGTGTAAGCTACTAAGCTAACGTCTCAGGTTAGGGTAGTTTATAGGAAAAAAAAAAATATTTTGAGCTAGTAGCACCACCACAGATTTTATTATCTTGGCTTGCGTACTTCAAATTTATGAATTGGTTCACGCAAGTTTTTATCAAAATTTATCCCTGACAAATAGAATAGAATAGAATAGAAAAATATTTATTAAACGCCACACAATTAACTTAAAAATATAAATAACAATACAAATTAAAACTTAACTATTGTGACGAAAAAAAGGCAGCCACTCAGCATGTGCTGCAGACCTAATGTGTCTGTAGCGGTGGTTTTCAGTGAAGCCTACGAGTAGTAGTAGCAGCAATTAGCTGCGACACGAGTCTCTCACTATCTAACAATTTACTTAGGTACATTTTATAAAGATTTGCTAAGAAAGCCAAAGCAACAACTTAAAACCTATAAGAAGAAAATAGGGCATAATTTCCAAAGTACCTGTTTCAGCTCGATTGTTTTTTGTTACGAATGTAGTTTCTTTCACGGACGTGTTGACACATCAGTCACAAAGTAAGTTCGTATGTGTCAGTGCTTTACTTTGGTGACGGAGTTATCAGGCTGCCCAAAAACCTCTTTTGTGGTCTAATAACTTTGAAAAAGCTGCGATCAACTTAAATTCCTTTACGTAAATTGGTTTAAAAATAATTAACGTCATTCAACTGCACTAATGATTTTTTAAATATTTTTCTGTGTACAATAAATAATGAAAGATTACGTGGCAAGTGTTTTACCACGGGCGACTGGCGATGAACAAGTTGTCGCCAGACAAATACATGTAAACAAAAGCCAGCCGGCGAGTGATTTTGGTTCAAATAGTTTTATCACCCATTGCCTGTCACCCGCGGTGAGACAACTGCCTAACTCGCTAATGTAGTCTTTCACTGTCGTTCTTATGTTAATGAACAAAAATTTTTGGGCCGTATACGGCATACAATGTGGGACGAACGCAGTTTTTTTCATCTGGGTCGAACTATCGCGGGATGAATGGCACAAATAACTTTAACGCATTTAAAAGTTAAAGGCACAACTAGTGAAATCCCAAAGGATTGTAAATTATATTTATTTATTTAACAATCCTAATTTATTATCAATTTCTCATAAAATATGATAGGAATTACAAGTGTACTACTCGTCTCAAATACCATTATTTTTTTACAAGTCTAGTAATAACTCAAATGTTTAGAAAACTGCCCTTTCAACTTTAAGTCTTCATACGTCCATATGAGAGCTTTAAGTCAGGTAATGGTCCACTCAAATGCAAAAACGAGGACCACACTTGAATTTTAAGTAGCTTAGCAACTGTTATTTGTTCTGTGGTCGCCTCACAGTTTGCAAGCATTTGACAGCACGACAATTTCCACGACTTTCTTTGACGCAACAAGTACGGCTGTAGCCGAATTGATAGCATTTTGAACTGTACATTATCAAAAGTATCATTTAAAAAGAAATTCAAAATAATGTCAGCTGTGGCACAATATAAAGCTTTTAAATTATACTGGTAAACGCTACGTGACTTTGCATGCACTGTTTTTTTTTAAATCATTGAGTATATTTCTCATGCAAACTTCGTCCCACAACGTCGTTTCTTCTTCCCGATAATATCTTCAATAATGCACCTTTATACGTAAAAACAAACACCATAGTTTTACATAATTTTAAACACATTAATTTCCCGTGCGTTAATAGTCAGATATGACTTAGACCAAAGTTTAGGAGAAGGCATTACTGATACAGCTGATTAATCTTCACTGTGGCAAACGACTAAGTGTGAAGTAATGCCAATTTTTACGAGATCGTCCTGAGTAGAATATTAGATGAGGCCCTCAAGTAGAGTTAAACTTTATTTGATGTTTGGGTAATATTTGTTATGTTTGACCCCGAATTTTGTAAGAGTTGAACGTGAAAACCTTGCGAATACTTATAAATGTGAAGATATTCTTACTCTGCACCAGAAGCGTAATACGCAATTGCAACAGAGATTTTGACATAAACATATTTGCAGATCGTACTAACATTTGTCCCAAAGCAGGAATTGAACCCGCAACTATAAGATGTGTTGTGGTACTTTAACATAACTGTACTTAAGACCTTATTTTTAAAAGGAACTGCGATTTTAGCAGCTTGCTAAGTATAATTTTTTTCTTGTCATTCATAAGTCAATTAACAAATACTATGATAGATTTGAAAGATCTAACAGAGAAGCTAACAGAAGTTTATAGAACATTTATTATTAAGGCACTTAGTTTGTGTTGATGTTTCCGATCACCTTCTGACTCTATGGTTAGTTTGGCGTATGCAGTTATGATAGACATAACTGTTACACGTAATTATGTTACAATGTTGGTACTGTTATTTCCTTTACTACACGGTAATATAAAAAAACAGGAGTAAGTAAAAGAAACGACTATCGATATACAATATAACACCCTGTAAAACTAGTGCTAAGATACAGTCAGCTGTAGAAGTTGATGATTTTTTTGGAGTTGAGTAATGAAAACATTGACTCAAGTAACTGACATGTCTTTCGAATTTGATTGCTAAAATAAAAATAAAAGTTTTAATCTCTTTTTCGTTTACCTGAAAATATTTTATTTCTGGTCTGGATTGACTTGAATCTACAACAAAATTTAAATGTCGAAGTTGAAATTTTGATTTCCGCCAGTACAATACAGAGGTGTGCGTGTTTGAATTGGTTTGGTGTAACCTAAAATAGGGAATGTCATTGAATACAACGTCATCACTGCACATCATAATGCAAAGTTGCCGTTCCGCTCTGCGTAAGGTACCCAGCCTGTTTGTCACTGAAGAGCTGTCACGCATTACGACATTTATTCGTAAATTTTTGTTTACGACATGTTGTCGACATTTTCAATGATATTATTAGTTTTATTTACAAGTTACTAAGAATATATTTAAGTTTTTAGATGAATTAAGATAGTAAGCATTTTGGTTTTAAACTGTAAGCTAATTATAACATTAAATAAAAAATAAATTCTAAATTTTAAATTCTAAATCTAAATTACTTATCTTATCTTATCTTATTACGTTTAAGTGCACGTGCATATCACGCAAGCGGTGTGTCATGTGTCACACAGTTCAATACGTTAATAGTGCATTGTAATACGCAGTGGCACGTTTGAGTGCACGTTTACGTGCACGTCTACGCGTACACAGTGGGAATGCCTTCTTTCAATACCTTGTACGGTCATCAGTTACTTTTGATGTCGACTGTACTGCATTGAGGAAGGAGTTTCTATGACGTGGACAAATCTGTGCCAATTTAGATTCTTCTGTAGTTTATGAAGATTGACTTCTGTAATAACTCAGTTCTAGATATAACTAAGTTATGAGTGGTCGGAGCGGCGTAGTGGGAACTAAGTGTAACTAAACCGAGTTAGTGCAATTTTAAAGATACTTGATCGGTTTTAATTCTAAAATAATAAAAAATTATATGATATTATTTATCCTTAAAGTCATTTTGCCTCAAGCGGGACTTAAACCCACAACCAAGAAAACATTTGCCCAGCAGCAGGGATCAAACCCGCAGCCTCTCACTCCTTAACCAGGCACTCGCCGGACTGCCACTCAGTTTGTAAAAAACTATAATAACTGGTATTTTTGGCATTAATTTCAACGTCCAACAAAGCAGACACCACTTAATTCTCAAACTACAACTCCATGCAAACATTGCGGACTCACCGTCGTAATCCTTACATGCACCGACGCTGTTGCACAAATTTATGATTCCATTTAACTTGGTCGACATCGGCTTTAGCTTAATTAGCTCTACGGTACCAAAAGCAAATTATAAAATTGATCAACACTGCCTCACGAATATGACGTGAAGCAATGTTGACAAAAAGTTACCCGAATGTAATTTAAAACCTCCCTGGCGCCTTATTCTTGAACGGATCGGTATTAGGCAAGTTTTGGAACAAGACATTTTCATGACAATCTACATTATAAACGTCACCGCCCTTTAACGTACTCGTTGTCTCTGTCCATCCTTAGGTTGTCTGGAAGAGATCGTTTTCAGCGATAAGGCCGCCCATAGTACTTCTGCAATTTTTTGTTCTCTGTGTGATGTACAATGAAGTGTTTTCTATCTTCTATTTAACTTATACAATTTCCAAGAGTACCAAATTACAGCAGTAAACTACAATTGGATTTATATTGGGATTGAGATAGCGTTGAAGAGTAAGTGCCTTATCAGAAAACCTATGTAGCTAAATTTCCAACAGCGCAAAACGTCTATTATGCAGTAAGCCTAATTAGCAAAATGTCTATGTAGCAAAACGTCCAACTATCAGTGGTCTATATAGCAGAACATCTATTTCGAATATGTGGTTTCTGAACTAAGTAAGAGCCGGAAAAGTAGTAAGCTATTCTACTTGTAAGGGATTTATTATGACAGCCTTCTAATGTTCTCATTACTGGCACGCGGTGGATTATGATATTTCTGGGCCCCAAATCTCAGTTCCTTCGATAAATACCACATTTGATATTTTTATTATACTAAAACTAAGGACAGTTGGTACAATTCCTAATTCGTGCGATTGATAAAAAAATAACGATTTCAGTTTCAAGCAAGATTTGGTCTTATCCACGACTCCACGACGCAGACTTAGTTTGAATTTGTAACGGCGCCAACATTTTAGTTCTTAGAAAGCTAATTTACTTTAAACTTTTTTTTAACAGGTCGAAAGCAAACTACTGGTGGAAAAATAGTTGTTCGACCGGATTCAAAGCCACGACCTTAGGATCGGAAGATTAATTAGACCAATAGTGCCTCTCTTTGGTGGTTGGTTTTACACATATCTCTACTTCAGTGGATACTTGACCATGATGGAGCAACATGCGGCCTATTAACTAGGTCACTAGAGTTAGTCATACTCACACAAACTTACTTTTAGCGGATACTTGCCTTATTTCCAAGAGTTAAAGACCAAACGTGACTTATAACTCTAACTAAAACTTTTCTAACATTTTTACTTTTGCAACAAGATATTCAGTACAGCCAAGAAAAGCAATTTTCCTTTGGAAACAATTATATCACCTTGTGAACAAACTGCAGTGCCGTAAAGTCAAGTTTTCTAAAACAGCGATAACCGCTATTTTAATATATTATTGCTATTAAATCATCAACCTAAACATATCACACTCACATAATATTGTCCTTACCACACACCGTGGTGCATTTTATGTTGAATATTTAACTAAACAGTTACTTTTCAACACATTTGCTTATAAAGTGGCTCTATGGTCATCGCAATTAGGCACAGAATGACACCCATAATCAAACTATGACTTTTAGCGGTAATCACCAATGTTACACACTAGTACTGTACCATAATGTACTATTGTTTTATTTTTATTAAGATTACAAATAAATAAAAAAAAAAAAATTACCTATCTGGTAGAAAAAACATGTAATTATTAGGATGTATTTTACTAATAAATAATGATGGCGGTTTATTTTTTTACACATCCAATCCATCTAGCCCCAAACTAAGCAAAGCTTGAACTATGGGAACGATGTTTTCCTTCACCGTATGAGAGCACTGGCATTGCGCACATAAATTTTTCGTAGCGAAAAATCCATTGGTGCACGACTGAATTTGAACCACCAGTGCTCTTAATAAAATACCTATTTGTAAATACATCAGTACTTAAATATTAAATGTTTGAAAAAAGACATTATTAAAATAGAACGGCAAATACTTACGAAATGCAATTTATAGGTATTTCATACGAGCTGACCCGCGCGGTTTTATCCGCGGTTTTTAAGTTTTTTTGCTATCCCTTAGGAATAGTATTTTTTTGGGATAAAAAGTAGTAAGTGTAATCCCAGAACCGATGTCGTCGCGGACATACAACAAACATACATACTTTGGCATTTATAACGTTAGCAGGATGGTTTACCTTATGATAGTCACCTCAAGGTATGTAGCCGTAATTTTTAACTGCCGCTTTTTAATATTGAACGTCATAACGGTGGCTGTGTTTTAAGAAAGCCAACAAGACACAAGTGTCCTTTGGGACCTTAGTGTTCTATCTAGAGTCTAGATTCTAGACTACGTACGTGCACTTTGATTTGTAGCGCAGTGCGAAATAAACTTGGAACTAAAGAAATCATCGAGATTTATAGGATCTCAATAAAAAGATATTGTTTGTTGGATCTACAGAGATTCAATGGTCTACACTTTTTATAAATTTACAACTTATTAAGAAGGTACGTTAAATAAATCGTCATGACAGTCTTCTTATGTTTCCACTGCTGGGACACTGGCCTACTCAAGCTAGAGTGATTGGGGCTGCAACGCTAACACAATGCGGATTGATGGATGGCATCCAAGGCATGTTTTAGCTTCTGATATATTTCTTAAAGTTTTTAATATATACAATTTATTTGATTGATTGTTATAATATTAAAGTAAAGTTATCGTATTTTGATAAAGCTCCCTCCTTTAATGGTCCCTTAAGTAAGTTATAAAATATATATATATATAGTTTTTATTTAAAACTTATAGACGACCCTTGGGACACAGTAGACAAATGCTTTGCTGCGTGAAAGATAAATTCTTTATTTCAGAAAGGTCTTACAGGACAATTTGTAATAATATTATACATTTTCATGTAACATATTAATACTAAGGCTAAAGTAATGTGCAAAGATTTAAGACCTTGAATTCCAGACTTAGTTTCGACTCTTTGTTTTAGCTAAGTTTAAAACTGTAGATGTGCGTTCAGTACCCGCTGCGGGACAAAATAATAATATAACCATTTATTTTAGAGACAATTACCTGATAAACTATTACCTCATAAACCACTAACTGAAAACTTTTCTCTAACAAACAGAAATAAGTGAGTAATGCCTTAAGGTGCAACGCGCAGCACCAAACCGGGGACAGTAGCAGCGTAGTTCCGTAGCAAGTACTACAAAGTGCTACGGCGTAGCAACTTATGTTACGTTAGTTTGTTAGGAACAGCTTTTAAGATTATGTGTAAAAGCTTTAAATCTTTTTTCAATTGATCTAATAAATTGAAGTACTTGTGGCGGTGGCGTTAACTGGCATTTATAATAGTAGGGTGATTCTACTTATAAAGATTGCAATCGTAGCTTGCTTTTGTGTGTTTTTGTATTCCACTTTTGAACAAATGTCGAACTGTATTCACGCTAAAGCCAACGATCAATCGAGTGTTTTGTTTAACTTAACCCTGCTTAATTTGACTTATACGAACTCATCTAATGTTCTAATTAAAATAAAAAATCCGACACAATATAAGCTAAAAGTAATGAAAATTAAATCTTTTAGATAAAGATGAATTGCTGTGCATTTTGGTGGACAAATTTGTCTTGAAATATTTGCCACAGTCTTGTCCAAAAGTTTAAACTATGGTAATCTAAGCTACACACACAATATTTATTTGTTTATTAAGTTGTTAGGCCATGACATAGGCCTTCGGGTGGCCTAAAAACTCTGTCACCAGAGTTGGCTACTGATTTATACGAGCTTACTAAGATTTATTTTAATTATATCAAGATCTAAGTAAAAAGCCTAGTTACTTATTATTATCAAGTCTAGAAACGAAAATAAGATATTTACGTCTCAGTTTGACGTAAATGCTTGACAAAGCTCATAAAAGTATTTCTTTTAAGCCGCTTAGATTTTAGCTATGTTTAGATCTTATCGAAAAGTACAACTAAAAGGTGGGTTGGTTGACGGTTTTCTTTTCATTGACTGTAATTTTTGCTAGCTAACAGCATAGCGACCACGAACTAGAAAACGAAGTATAAAACGGCCCCACACACGATGGACCGATGACAATAAAGCGGTTACAGGAAGTCGGTGGATGGTAAAAGCTCAAAATTGGGCGTCATGTCGCTCTTAGGGGGAGTCCTATGTCCAGCTGTAGACGTCTACGAGCTGATATTTCTTTTTTTATTTAAATTTAGATGCTTACAAATTTAACAGCCTGAGCCAAAACGTTTTGTAAGCTAATATTATATCTAATATAATGTATAGCACTAGCTGACCTGGCGCGGTTTCACTCGCTTTTTTTCGCATTTTTTTTTAAATTTCTCACGGCTTAAACCTTCTCTGGATTCCGACAAATATTTCATGACCAAAATTAGCAAAATCGCTTTAGCCAATTTCGAGTTTTTGCAAGACTAACACATAGCAATTCATTTTTAATTAGGATGCTAATGATAGATAGATAGATAGATAGATAGATAGATAGATAGATAGATAAATCATTTATTTGTATCTTCAAAACACACGTACATTTTAAAGTGCAAAAAGGCAAACCATACAGTTTCTTACCACTAACATAAATAAAGGTATTGTATTTGCCCTAAACATTGACCTCGTAAAAACAAGCTAGGCACCTACCTATGTATGTACCTAGGTATTTAAAACTAAAAGCACGTGTGTGTTGCAGTTGACAAATAGGTTATAGCTCAGCGATAATATTGCTCAAGGAGCAAACACTGATTTTCAGCTAATGATGAAGCAAGTTCGAGTATTTTTGAAAACCTTGCTCAATATCAGTAAACCTTATCTTGTTTATGTATATTAATCCCTGATGAGTGTAAGGTGACAATGTATTTAATTATTCACCTGCCATTCCGTTGTTTGGAACTTGGTGTTGCCTTGTGTAATAATTACGAAGATTTGATGAGGTAAGGGTGTTCGCGGACTTTATAGGCCAAGGACAAGGTAAATGATGGGCGTGATTCTCTTATTTTATGCATTACAGGTTTGCGGGGTTTTTATCATAAAGTGAACTGTTGGTAAATATAAATAAGGTCTGGTACACTGGTGGTCTAGTGGTAGTAACCCCGCCTTCCGATCCTGATGTCGTAGGTTCAAACCCAGTCATGCATCAATAGTTTTATATATTCAAAAAATGTATGTGTACAATGCCAGTGCTCTCATACGGTGAAGGAAAACATCGTGAGTAAACCGGCATGTCCAAGAACTGAATTTCGAAAGGCATAATTATGCAATTCACCAATCTGCATTGGGTCCACGTGGTGGATTAAAATCCAATCACTCTGGTCAGTGTCAAGACTGTTATGATGATGAAATATAATTCAGGATTTCAATAGTGATGAAGTGCATGACGTAGCTGGCTAAGTTGCTAGTTGCCATTAAAGTAAGTTCGTATGAGTCAGTGGCCAACTCTGGTGACAGAGTTTCTAGGCCGCCCGAAGGCCTCTGTCATAGCCTAACAACTTTGAAAGGTCCATTTGGATAGGTGACCGCCGGCAATTTCAACAGAGCAATGCTTCGAAGGGCACGCTAAGCAGTAGAAAAAGTCGTAGATGAAAACTGTGTGTACATTCTGAAAAAAAACAAAAACAAAAGTGTATAGCTGCTTCAAGAACTTAATAATACTATCTGATCCCACTTTACAAGAATATACAAGTAAGCATTAATGTACATAAAACACAGTGCGAGCTTATCTTACGTGCTTTTCCACGGCGCTAGTAACGTAGAAATTAAATTAATATTGGCTTACACTTTTACGCAGCGCATAAACTAAGCAAAACTATTACAATGGGAACCAGGTAACTGATAAATATACACTTAATTACAAAAACACAAACTTTTTTTGTACGTCGAAACACCCAAACCCAATAGAAATTGATAAAGTTAAAAATATTAATATTCTTAAATTATTTAACTAAAAATAACAAAAAACTGTTTCATCTTAGTATAAAAATTGGGGAAAAATACTACTTCTTAAATTGAATAGACGCAAATAGCCAGATGCGCCCTTTAAATCTAGAACGCTTATTGCTGGACTTTTATTCTAAGTATCTAGATAACCCTAAACTTAGGTTTCTAAAAAAAATAGGCGCATTTGGTTATATACGCCTTTTTGCATAAGTATTCAAAACTATGTAGATAATCCTTGAATAAGATAAAAAGTATATTTAGTTAACTAATTAATTCATTTTTCTCAGACTATACCTAAAAATATGCAGTAACTGTGTTATACTGCTATTATGTAGGTAGGTAGGTACTCAAATTTATTTTTATTAAAAGAACACACTATCGAAAGACTCAAGTATTTATTAAAAAAAACTGCTTATCTATGGCACAAAATCAAAATAAATGTCATCAAATTATTATACCTAATGAGTTTCACTCAAGAATCACTTGATCCTCATAGTAATTAAGTAGGATAATTATATTAAAAGTAGGTTATATAACTTTAACAAAGTTTAGCATAATCAGTCTTAATCACAGTTCTGTAATCTTTAATTGCCACATATACTAAAAATGCTTTATTTATTATAATAACAAAAAGAAGTCTTAAAAAATAACAATCAACTATACTTAAGTACTAACAATATTTTCTTTTATAAGCTGGTTTAAATAGGTGTCTGAATACCCTATAGAAACAACATACAACATGGTGACTAAAATAACTCGGTAGCCACTATTCAGTCAGCACTAATCATTGATAGGCAAGTAATAAAATCGAAAAACATCAGTCTGCATTGACATAATCATAGATATTTTACCTCCTTAAATCTAACTTTCACTGTTGGATCACGGAAAATTATCAACCTTTGGCTAAACTTAAAAACTAGGTACAAGAAATACTTTTTAGTAAGTAACAAATATTATATAACCATCAATATCAAAAACTTAAACAGACAACATAACTACTTAATACGTAACATTAGGTTAACATCGACTTATAGAGTTATGCTCTGTTTTTTTAGATATCTATTTGACATTTTAATCCTCATATTCGTTAATTCCATATTCCTCCTCCATTCCTCTATAGTCCTCATATTTTCCACGGTTATTTTTTTTTGAATGAGTGTTTTTTCTTTGTGTTCGTCTGGCAGATTTATTTTGAGACGTATTGTTAGCTATGTTTAAGTGCTGTTCTCTCCGAAACTGCTTGTTTAGTGACACTCGCTGTGTTTGAGATATATTTGAAGTACACTTTTTTTTACATTCTTCGCCATAACCTGGTTTAACGCAATACTGAGCATTATTCTTTAAAACTTTCTTTGCTTTCGTACGCCCTTCCAATGAAATTTCATGATGTTGCGTTTACGTACAGTTCTTTTCTTGATTAGTTGGATTACATTTTCAGAAATCTGGTCAGTCTGGGTTTCGGGCTCAATATTTTCTCGTTCAGGTGACTCTGATATGCGAATGTTGTTTTGTTGTGAATTTTCTATAAAATCGTTTTCTGAGTCGGAGTCGATCACACTATTACGGTTGTTTTTCTTTTGTGGGGGGCGTAATCTTTGTCAAAAACTGAATATTAAGTAAATAAAACAGATCATTAAATGAACATAATTCAATACAGTGTAATAAAAAAAACATAGGTAAATATAGGTAAATTTACATACACTACTATTATATCCATAGACATACATAGATAAACATAGATAAACAATATTAAACATATTAATAAAAAAAAACATAAATAAACAATATTAGATCACTGTCTCTTTCTTGACCAATGATTTCCTACCTTAATCGATCAAATTCATCCTAGACTTCGTCTTAAATGAAAACTAAAGATGACGATAAAACATAGTGTAATAAAAACTGGATGCTTACCTCGTGATAAATCACGCAACGAAAAAATGCGCATACGCGCGACACGTCCCACTGTTACTCGGGCGCAACTGACAGGAAATGTCCAGCCGCCGTACTAATCAAACCCCGCGCACCTCCCCGCAGGATACACGATAATAAGTGAAAAGGACGTTTCTGCTCACTTGCGCCTTTTTAATTAAGTACCATCAGTTATATTTTTACGCAACATAAGGTATTAAGACTTATATGACAAATGCGCCGGGCTAAAATAAACTTTACGAAGTAGAAAGGGCGCAAATGGGCAGATATAAACTTTTTAACTTAGTGTGAAAACAGTTTACAATTAGTGCGTTAAGCGCATATGGTTACTTGCGCCTTATTAATTTCCACTTCGAAATAGAGTAAAATATGCGTCTTTTAAATTACCTAACTCAAATAAAATATGCAAGACATGAGGGCATATCTACATAAATGCGACTCTTCAATTAAGTTTTAGCCAAATTCGCCTTTTTATCTTCAATTAGATGTAAACATAAGTGCAGAAGCTGCTTATTTTCTTGTGCTAAAATTGCACTGAAGCTTGGTAGAAAAATATTAAAAATATAGGTAGATCCGCCTTTTTTTCCTGATTTTGGCAATATATGTAAGTCAAATTCGGTAAAAATGTTAGATGCGCCTTTTTAACTATCGGGGGCAGAGTAGACCGTGCCGGGTCCGGCCCGAGTGTCGGCTGGATGTCATCCGTAGCACGGTCAATTAATGTTACACATATTTTGTATAGACATACTCACGCTATACCGAGTGACGGCAGAGCAACTGATAACACTTTAAACAACTCTATAGAAAATACAAAATGTATGTAATAAATCAGCGCTTTGGTATGAGTTGTTCTGCCATAGCACATGCTGAGTGGTGGCCATTTTTGTTATTCTTATATTTTTAGTCATAGCTGATGTGATGTTTTTAGTTGGTAACAAAATAAACGATTTCTATTATTATTATTATTATTAATATTGGCCGTGCTGCGACCGACGCTCGACTCAGGCCCAATACAGGCTTACGTGAGTCATCCTTAATCTCAACAGATTAAACTCATAATATTCTTTGAAGTTTTCATGATATTAAAAGATAACAATACTGTTTACAAGGCTTCCAGTCTTTCAGAAGCGTCTATAAACAGACTGAACAACCATTCAATTTTATATTAACACCTGATATCAAAAGCTACAATGTCTAGGTAAGTGCCAATATTTGGTAGAGCCTACAAATATTTATTAGACTCCGCTAACATTAGAGGGCCTCGCTATATTACTTGAAGATAGCCATAACTTCTAACTAACTGCCCTTAAGCCACGTCTTTAGAGAGCAGGAGCTTAATACAGAAAAACTACAACATTGGAGTACGCATTATGGTTTATAAACTTGTTTAAACAATACAAATAACTTAATACACTAAAATTTATCATTTATCAAAACTATTTAGAGTATAAAAAAGTTTAAAAAGTTCTATTGTTAATACTTTTTTAATTATATCAAAGTATTATTAGTTCTATAGATTATATAGGACAGTTTTCGTATCAACAGTTTTCGTATCAAAAAGTTTCAGCAGTTTTATGACGTCACAGTCCTATAAAAGTAATGGGAGTTACGCAATATTTTTACCAATAAACATACCTAATGACTGGTTAACACTTACACTTGTCAAACAGAATGTAGCAACTTTGAGCTAATGTCATCATGAAAGTTATTCCCAGTCTTACTAATTTCCATTACATTCCACTAGTTTTTCGTTTCAACAGAATTTCACAACGCAAACCCAACGCAAATTGGTGATGGCATGTCTTTTGATTTTTTAGTTCTTGAATTTGACAGTTTTTTCATGGGATTGAAAAAGCACAACTGGTTTCAAACCCACGACCTGAGGATCAGAGGGCCCCGTCTCCTAGTCTTAAAGTCGCTACCACTTGACCATCAGTAGTCTCAGCTAATGTAAATATAGAGAATAAAATTGATCATGTTTAATTTAAAAATAAAAACGTCTGCTAGCTTCTGAAGCTTGTTTAAAGAAAATCGCTAACATACAGTTTTTTTCAACAAAGTTTGATATGATCTACAGTAGATTTTTCATTCCTTTTAGAAGTGGTCCGTTCGATCGCTTCGATATTGAATGGTTAACTACAACTTTATGAAAACCTACCAACGTCATTTACTGCCGTGATTTGACGAGTGACGACCTCGTTAGCACGGTGGGCGAGTACTTGGTTAGAGCTAGAGGAAATATTTCGGGTCTGCTGATATTCGTGAGGACCTATGTATGTGGACCTGTGCTATGTTATGTTTACTGTTATTTCAAAATACCTAGAACAGTGCATATCGAGGAGGGGTGCCGTGTCACGCCACCCTGATGAAGATTCCCGAAATGGAGTCGAAACAGAGTCGATGCAGATATCGACACTGTAACTTTTTAAATAAAAAACGCACCCGGCACTTATACGATCGTTTTAAAGATGACCAACATTTTTTTAAAGAGCGGCGTTCTAAGAGCTTCTCAAGTTTATTTTATCAAGATTGGCTTCGCAACGTCTTGAGTCAACACGCTTAGGATAATAGAAGATATCGTTGCAAAACGCAATCGTTTTTTTATCGAAACACTAATCATTATTGAGATCTGTTTACTAGTAGATATTTAAATATTTTAATTATATTTTTATTAATTTTAATTATTTATTTATTATTTACTAGCGGCTCGTCTTGGCTTTGCACGGGTGGACGTAAAATGCTTATGTTACTCAGGGATAATGTAGCATTTGGCGAAATAATTTTTGACATTGGACCAATAGCTTTTGGGTTTATTCGACACAAACAAAACTACAGATCTTTTCTCTTGATACATTACAATAACAAAAATACAATATAATATGGGTTTCCAGTAAGTATCAGGCATTACTTATAAAAAAATATAATCACAAAGATACATTCCTGCGCTTACTTACAGCAAAATTATATAAAATAACAGGCTGCGCCCCGCGGTATTACCCGCGGTTAAGCAGTTTTTAATCCCACAATTCCCGGGTTAAAAAGTAGCTTATTTTCTATTCCAGACCATAATCTATGCATGTGCCAAATTTCGTGTAGATTCGTTCAATCGTTTGGGTGTGATGCTCCCACAAACATATACACATCCAAACTTTCTAAAAAATGAATGATTACATGAAAAGATAATAAAAAATTACGTAAAAAATAAGTGAATAACACTAAATATTTAAAAAAAATATATAAGTGGTACTTATGAGAAGATAATGATAAGATAAAGATTTATTTCTCCTCAGTGGTAATTAAAGTGCGGAATTGCTTTCCAGTGTGGGACAAACATTTGCAATATTTGTAAATTTTTGGCAGACGACCTTAGTAACGGGTGGTTAGGTGAGTCAATGAACTTTGCTGAATATTATCGTCATCAATCCAAAGATGTAGTAGAGATATAGTTTTTCATCATTTTATTAAACATAGCCTTGCGCTAGTTTGCATGTAAATGAAAGTTACATGCAGCATACTTGCCACTCGAAATTGAACCTTGAAAAATATCGTTTAGTTTTAGTTTAGTTTAGCATAGATAAAACTATCCCAGATCGTTTTTTGGGTTAAATTTTGAGCGTAGCATGAAAACTTTCAATAATACTATCGTTATATTATGCGTTCTGTTTGCAGGAGTTATTTTTTGGGTGACTTGGTATACATTTTAAAATACGCTACGAGTGCTTTTAACAGTAACCAGTAATGATCAGGTGAAACAAACAGTAGGCAGTGTCATTCTTTCTTTATTGTACGTGTAATGTAGGTAGTGAACCGGCAGGAATGGTATGTTTGAGAACATTCTGCGTAATTTCTCTGGGACTATTTACTAATGGACTAAAAAAATGAAGTCGCTTGCTAACGCGCATGTCTCTCTGCGTACGCTTAGTCAAAGTCTAAGCCGATTTTTTTATTCACTAATATCTTATGACTCAATTTGATCTTTGATCTTAGATATTTCAAACAGTGCAACGGATTTAAATCTGATTTTGTCAATAGATAGAGTTATTCAAGAGGATAGTTAATTGTCCCCAAACGAGAACACCACATTCACTAGAGTGAATTTAAAACTCGCAAGGACGCAAGTTTTTTTTTTAACCTATTAAATAAATATGATAAAATTTCGAGTCCAGGTACTGAAGCGTCCGTTTGACTTGGTAACTTTTCCGTGCATGGTGCGAACGCCTATAGAATCTTTGAATTAAATTCCTTTTCCGGCTCCTTATTTTGGATCACTCTGAGCGGAATTTTCAACTCAAAGTTGTGGCAATTTTTTTTTTCTCTTACATAAAAAAGGTAGATCCACCGTAAGTTCATATAGATACGTCTAAGTTATTAGATTTACCTATTAGTGTATAATGTAAAAAGGGGTATTCGAAAAAAAAATAGAAACCCAACCAAGTTTGTCGCCAGATTCTTCTAGTCTGGGGCGCGTGGAACTGGAGTAAATTCAGCTAGCTTTGAGGCGTTTCAAAGTGATTCTTGTGATGTTATTGAATATAAATATTTTAAATTTAAATATGAATTTGTCTACACTGTTCTACTGTTACCATCAGCAAATATTAATTTACTCATGTCAACAACACACAAGACTGTGTAAAGAGCTTTACGCTCCTGTTATTCTTTAATTTCGGGCCTCAAACAAGACACGTCCGTAGAATTGCTTTTGGCACAAAATCAGTTTGAATTAAAACACACTGAAAATCTGTGCACTTTGTTACAATTTTTGGCGTTGTAAGATCATTGGTTAGTGTATTTTTTCATTTATATAGAAAAAGAAATTCCGGAATGTGATTTAAAACATAATTATGTGCGTTTCAAGTATTGGTTTCAATTGACGACTTAGGACAAAATGTGCAATTATTTAACTAAAAACTCGAAAGACTGGTGCCTTCTATCAATCTGCATTGGGTCTTAGTGGTAGATCCCACCCAATCACTCTTGCCACTGTAGTTCAAGAATAAATCAGTGTCCCAACAGTGGAAAAAATAAATAGCTAACCAGGATGATAGAACTTTATCAAAAAAAAACTTTTATTATAATAATAAACTTATATTTTATTGTTCTGAGCTACTTACAATTGGTTGATTGTATGTCACTAATATCAAAATAACTCAAATAAAGAATTCATCAAATATTCAAAATCTCTGAATGTCAGAGAGTAAAAATACAAAAAGTTAATAGTAATTTCAGGCTTTCTCTTAAAGTGTTTTCTTAGTTACAAGTAGCTGTTCTAGCGACATTTCATTTTACGACAAAAACAATGTAAATTGTAATACTTATAACAATCACAAGTTGAAATGGGCCGCAAATTCGCTGAGCATTCGAAATGAGATCGGAGGAGACTGTGTTTTTAATTAACATTTTGTTTCAAACAGTCTAGATGTTTCTAAAGGCAGTGCTTTACAAAATGAGAAGCGGTTGCGACGCTTAAGCCTTGTTCTCACTTTGTGGGGGATGAATAGGGGGCTGGTAAAATATAAGATTATTTTCGAAGGACCTAGATTATAGAAAGTTTTAATAAAAATAATAACTGCGCCCACCTAGTTGTATTTGAAAAAAAAGAACTTTGCTCATTACACAAGGCAGATAAATCTACCTTTCCAAGTCCCAGCCATGGGCTTGTACTTGTGGACCGGCTCAGCATGTGGTGTCTTCTTAATGGAGAGCTTTCAGAGTTCAAAAACACAATCGAAATTGGCACAGTAACGCGAGAACGTCTCACAAACATTGCACGGCAGTGTGAAGCGTGTTACACTTATTATAAACGGAATAATCCAAATATTGGAAACACAACCAAATTGTAGGACGGGTCCAAGGCAACAGATCGATGCGCTTGCGGCGATGCGGCGCGCGCGGGCCTCGGGCCGGAAGGAGGCCGCAAGCCAGTCCAACCTTTCCAATTGACGGTAGGTCATCAAAAAAGCCGATGGCAACAAAATTCATCTACCCTGTTTGAATGAGCAAAGATCGAACACAGTTTGTAAATTACCAAGCAAGTACAGTAGCACTAAAAATGTTAATGGCATCCTAAATGATTAGCTTCTAAAAATTATACGAGTTGCAAACCGAAAATAATATGATTTTTATATGTATAAATCAACTCTCACTCTTAACCATTTGGTATGAGATCTTTCGCTACGAGTTGTAGAAAGACTCGTAAAATCAGCGTGAAACAGGTCAATCCGCTAATTTTACCACTTGCACTTGTCATTCGTACTTGATACTAAACACAGTGTGAACCAGGCATAATCGAAGTAAGATATATTTAATTATTTTAAGCATCGATCGATGGTAATATATTATTTATGTAGTATATATAAAATATTATTTTTATGTTCATACATATTCGTACATACTTTTTTTTTTATGTCAGTAAGTGACAAGACGGTCTAGTCGCCTACCTGATGTTAAGCACCGCGCCTGACCATAGCATTGCCACCCAAAGCTTAAAGTTTTTAAGTTCAGCGTGGCACTGCACTGCGCATAAGACATTGTTGTTAAGTTTCTTTTGCCCAGTAATTTCAAAATATCTGGCACTGCGATGGTACCCACCAAGACGTACTCTTGCTGAAGAGTCCTACCACCTACAACCGGGCCCTTGCACCGCACCGCCGAGGTCGTCAAAGATAAACATTACTCAATACGTTCTCAGTACCTAATGTTGGTGGCGGCTGTGTAATGCTAGTTTACGGTTATCACTATTGGCCACGTCTAAAGTGATAAATAATATCACACACTAACGTCACACATAAATATGACACATATTAACCTGCCGCTACACTAGAATTTTCAGTGTCGTGAGTATTAGAATCTATGGGTACCTACATAATTACAGAAAAAAAATATTTTTCGATTATCAAAGTCAAAGTCAAAGTCACAATGAAAGTCAAAAATATATTTTATTTAATAATATCACAAAAATCATTTTGATATGTCTTAAAAAAAAATTACGCCAGTTCCACGTGGCCGCATTGATTGCCCTTTTTCGTCACTTTCATTTAAACCTTTTATTGATACTTCTATGTTTTTTTGTGTGGTGCAAAATTATTTTTTTTATTATTATTATTATTATTTTTCTCATTAGGAATACCATATGAGAAAAAAAAATTGTGTAACTTTATTAATTGCCGAAACCCACTGCCTTATTGTCAAAGTTTTATGTCATAAAAAATAACTCAACAACAACTTAAATAAAAATGCTAATGAAAAATGCTGCCGCCTCGCGCTGTGTAGCTGAGGCCTAAAGCTACGGCACTCATGGGACAGAGAAAAAATAAAAGCGACAAACTTGGCCGTGGTTTCAGCGTTCTTAGAACTAGTTTCTGACGCAGCCGAAATACTAGCAAACTTGCCTGCCTAGAAGCTAAATACCGCTTAATATGTGCACAATAGATCTTATCTATCTTTTCATTATATTTCATTATCTTATACTATCTTAAAAAAAAAAAAGGTTGAGTTCGACCAACTTCTGGAATAACTATTCCGTGAAATAAGAAATGTCAATTACAAGTAAACTGTGAGTTTACTCGCGAATAACTACAATTTATTCAGAGAATAGTATTAACCGAGTTTGGTCGAATCCAACCTAAGTTGAATATTTATATAAGATTGAAAGAAAGAAGAAAGAAAATACTTTTATTGTTTGAAAACAACTTTACTTAACATAAAAGAAAAAATATTATAAAAATTAAACAGAGTAAAAATTTACAAAATATTTTTTTGCATTACGAGCTTACCTGAGCGGCTTCATCCGTGTTTTTTTTAATTTTTAAGCTATCCCACAGTAACAGAGCATTTTTTCAGGATAAAAAGTCTGTGCGTTATTCCAGGACTAAGCCATCTACATTCATATTTCATAGCAATCGGTAAAGTCATCACGGAGATACGTGGTAACAAACATAAACACACACACACACACAGACTTTCGTATTTATAATATTAGTTAGATTCCGTGTTACAGAGCCCTCGACAGACTCAACTCAGCATAGTGCTGAATATATAGAATTGTAGGCACTCAACGCTGGTTTTCAGTTGAGACCAGCAGTTAGTTGTTTCTTATATTTTATCAAGTGTCCGGGGCGCTATACTAAGTAAAGTAAATTCGTATGAGTTAGTAGATAGAATTGTAGGCACTCAACGCTGGTTTTCAGTTGAGACCAGCGGTAAGTTGTTACTTATATTTGATCAAGAGTGTCCGGGGCGCTATACTAAGTAAAGTAAAGTCGTATAATTCGTATTCGTATTCGAGTTAGTAGCTAACTTTGGTAACCGAGTTTTTTATGCCGGCCCCGCTGTCATGCCCGAATAACTTTGAAAAAGCCGACTGCTTAACGTGCCTTCCAAAGCACGGGAGCGTTCAGTTGAAATTGCCACTGGCGGCATCCAAATTGTGACTACGCGGAACAGTGCTTAACTTCGTTGATCTGTTAAGAACAACTTAGCCAGCTACGACACGAGTGCTCCATACTGAAGTGGTATCAGTTAAACTTGTGCTAACCCTCAGTTGAATGTAATGGAAACGCTTGCGACTTAATTTTCTTATTAATTTGTCAAGACGGCTTAGCATTCATTATTTTTATCTCTTTCATTTATTTTATGTTCTGCGAATTGTATTTTCGATGTTACTTTATGTATTTCGATTTAACAAATAAACGTATCTGATTCCACTATAGCACTTGAAAAATAAGTCCATGTAGATCTAAATATATAAAAAATGTTTTTTTTTTTTATACAACTGAAGTGGTAACCAAACGTACGGCCCACAAGATGCTAAGCGGTTACCGCAGCCTATGGACGCTTGCTATACCAGAGGTATCACTCGCGGGTTGCCACCTTGAGACTAAGATCGAAAGCCTCATGTGCCAGTAATTTCACCGGATACCATACCCTTCACACCGGAACACAGCAATGCGAGCATTACTGCTTGGCGGCAGAAATAGGTATGGTGGTAGTCCTTCCTCGGTGGTATGTCTTACTCTGACTGACTGATTGACTGATTAACTCAAAATCTACGAACAGCCTGTCGCGTTGCTCAGAAGCTTTTTTTTGTGGTTTGCAAACATTATTCTCTTATTTTTTGTATTGTATGTAGACTGTGTCAAATTTTATAGAGATCCGTTCAGTCGTTTGGGCGTGATGCTCCCACAAACATTCAAACACCCAACCTTTCGCATTTATTATTAGTGTCATTAAGATTAAGATTTGGTGAGCTCTGAGATGACTGGCATAACCAATTTTAACTTTATAAGTTCTTGCACATTCATGCATGAATTCATTTTATATTTATCTATCCTAGATGGGACTTTTCTGAATGTAAAATGTGTTGTGCGTTATCGACGTTGGCTGTCTTGCTCAAAAATAGACATAAACCTCGTACATAAGGTGAACCTTCCATTTCTTTATTTATCGAACCCCCGCGTGTAGAAATTTCCTGTCAAGTTCAACGGCAAAGAAAATTCATTCCGTCACAAACACTACACATTGCCACTGTGAAATCTGATAAGTGAGATGCTAGCACTAGTTTTTATTTTCAAATGTTTACGTTTACATACTTCGCGAGTCAAAACACACCTCAGTAAATACTCTAAATATTCATGTTACGGATTCTGCCGTGACAACTTTTTTTTTAATACATTTTATATTTACATAGGGCTTTGAGTCGCTTTGCGAACTATTGCGTTAAAGCTAGATGATGCTGTGTGGATTGTACAGCATTATTTTTTTATTTATTAATTTATTGTATTGTATTGTATTAACTAGCTGGACCCGACGCGATTTCACTCGCGTTATTTTTTCGCAATTTTTGCACACTTTCTCACCGTTTAAACCTTTCCTGAATATCTACAAACATTTCAAGACCAAAATCAGACAAATCGGTCCAGACGTTGTGAGTTTATCTATAAGAAGATGAATCAGTGGCCAAAAGACAATGCCTGAAATTGGCGTCTTTTTTTTTCCGCGTCCATCAACCAAACCTTGTTTTTCTAGTACAGAATAGTGTAACAAACGAAACTTATTTAGCATGCATGTCTTTAAATTCAGTTCGAAATGAGTTTTAAGAGTTTGTGTGTAGGTATATAATTTTTTTATGTGAGCAAGTGACAAGACGGTCAAATCGCCCGCCTGATGTTAAACTCTCTCGTTTCGTTTGTTACACTATTCAGTACTAGAAAAACAAGGTTTGGTTGATGGACGCGGAAAAAAAAAGACGCCACCTTCCCTAGGGAATTCGGCATTGGCTTTTGGTAATAAGACTTGGACCACCCAAAAGCCTCTGTTAAGGACCGACTTTTAAAGCCAGGACCTGGATAGTTCATTGCGCCTTCCAAAGCACAAAGCTCAGATGAAAATGCCAGTGGCAGTCACCCATCCGTATTAACTAATTTAGAAACGGTGATAAGAGCATAGTTAACTGAAGATAATGAGTGGCCATTCGACTCATTAATTTTGTCGTCCCCTTATATCCTTTTTGTAGAACATTCATTACTTCCTCTCCTTGGCTCTGGATGTAGGCATTGTGGTGAAGTTTGTAGAAATACATTTCGGACTGAGAAGCCATATTATTGACTCATACTACATACAACCTACTAATATTATAAATGCAAAAGTCTGTGTGTGTCTGTGACAACTTTCCCGATTGTTTTTTTTGTATACCACTAACCTGGCAACCAAGCGGCCCACTTGATGGTAAGCGGTTACCGTAGCTTATGTACGCATGCAACATCATAGATACCACTTGCGTGTTACCACTCTGAGAAGTTAGATGGAAAGTCTCATGTGCCTGTAATATCACCGGAAACCGTACCCTTGGAACCAGAACACAGCATTTGCAGATTGTGATGAAATATACGTTGAAGGAAAACATCGTGAGAAACCTGGCATGTCCAAGTACTAAGAGTTTTGAAGGCATGTGCCATCATTCCGTATTGGGTCCGCGTGGTGGATTAAGACCCAAACGCTCTCGCTCGAGAGTAGGCCAGTGTCCCAACAGTGAAACATTCATTCATTCATTTCATTTATTTACATAATCTAAAAACTATGCCAGTCTCTGTAGAAAGTTCCACTTCTTACCACTCACTTAAAGACGTGAAATTGCAGACCACACATTCTCACATTCCTCTTGAAAATAATGAATAATAACATTGACTGCCATAGTCTCACAGATAAAATAAAATTTAATGTTCCATGTAAGGTGACTAGGCATAATGCACCATTGCACGTTCCTCTAGTCTCAACTAACTATAGGCAGAATTCATATTTATGGCGAGCAAGTGACAACTTTAACTAGTTAAGTAAACATATTGACCTTGATTTATTCTGCACTAGTGCCCCATCAGCAAGGCAGCGGCTAAGCGCTGATTTTTTCATAGTACCTAAGTAATAGATACGAGTGCTTTTTAGTTGTTCAAATTTCATACCCTCAAATCAAGTCTATTGTTATTTTCTAAATTGTTTGCTTTGTTTGTAATGTTTACCTGTACTTCCTACTTTTAGTTTATGTACATCTTTTTATTAATTTAAAACCTTTACGTGAGAACCTGTAATTGGCTCTCCATAGCTACCCAAGTGTATATTTAAATCTAAAAGCTGTTGGTTTTCCTAAAATAAAACAAATAAATAAAAAAAATAAAAAAAATATGGTACATAAAGGTGTCAAAAGTAATATACAACATGAAAGACCAACATATTTTTACCACTTTTTAAGGACCTAATTCATAAACAAACTCTCTTAACCTCTGTTAGCTAAGGTGAAAACTTAATTTTAGCATAGTATTTTTTATTGATATAATAATGACAAAGAAAAACAATACTATATCAACAAAATATATATATAAGAATAAGAATAAGAATTTATTTATTTGACACACACACAAAAAAGGAAAGTAATACAAGACAAGGTGAGTAAGTGAGTATAAGTAAGTATTACCTATATTACTTATTTCTTAAAATAAACTAAAAACAACAAGCTGCTATAAAATATTTAAAATAAAATCTCAACGCAGAATAAGCCGCGGGGCATACCAGTTATTCACAAAGGTTATACCGGTTGGTATAAAGTGTCTGTGTGTAAAAGCCTTTAGTATAAGTACCTCACATCTGCAAGGATTGTGCGGCAAAATGTGGGATAAATCTTTATGTAGTACGTGACTGGTTATGCGTGTTTAAGTATATATTACGCGGAAAACTACTCTTCTTTACCTATTTGAAACGATTTTCGTGCCTAAGTAAGTTCGTGCTCAAAAATATAGTTATTTATGAGGCGTTTTGCAAAAAAAACCCTAGTGAAAAAATAAACGTTATGAATGACTAGAGGGATGAGCTAGACCAATTCCTAATAGACTTGCGCAATGTAGCCCAGAATCGAGAAGTCTGGAGCGAATGGGGGGAGGCCTTTGCCCAGCAGTGGGACAGTGGTTGATATAATAATAATAATGAATGACTACTAAAATAAGTTATTCATTATAATACTTTCCGAGCGTTATGTGACAGCTTCACAGATGAAAAAAAAGACAACAGTATTATACGAACCACCAAATATTAGTGAAGAGTAACAAAATGTTTATTAATATATTTTTCAAAAATATTTTTCAAATTTTCCTTGAAGTTCTTTCTAACCAATAATCGACATTTAAACTTAGTATTCACCATCGGACAACAACCAATTAATGTCCGCCCAAAAATTATTCTCATTTAGTATTCAGAGAATTAATTCAGAGTTGTTTGCGGCATTCGTCATCTAATGTTCAGCCACTTTGATTAACTTTTATAGTAAATCGAGCTTTATTAACTTGGGATTAGAATCTAATATGGGTAAGATAATAATAAAAGTCTTGTTTTTTCGATGCGGTTTAAGACAAACCAAAAGAGAAAATACATGCCTAATGAAATTTTTTTTCGTTTTTGTTAAAAACTACCGACTTGAGTGGAAATTATAGTTTTACATAAAAAAAAATAAGTTACAATTTGTACCTGCTGGTTTCAACAAGTTAATAAATAGATTATAAGACGATTTTTACACATATGCATCAATTATATCATTGTTATTTATGGTTTATTTAATAAATGTTTACCAAATAAAATGTTTACTAAATGGGATGTAGCCATTTTCTGGTAAGCTAACAAAATATTTTTCACGTTCTGCCATAACCGCGTCACGAGTGAAACCAATATCGCACACTAATAGATCGTCGGTGCCAGTTCATACATATTTATAAACGCGATCGTTGACTAAAATCGGTATTCAGACGTAAATATTTGATGCGAAGTCTGTTGACTAATTAGCTTCTTTATTGGTGTTGGAGAATTTCAGTATTTAAGATTTAGGTCAAGGAAAGAGCCATTTACTACCTCTATATTGTAGATGCTTTCACAACTGCTTTCACGATACATTTAACCTTTGTGTCGACTGTTTTTGCCTTCATAATGTAGTTTTCTAAACAATACTTATTGCAAAATTGCAAGTGAAATTACTGAGCGAAAGAGAATGAACAACTACATTATAAGGTAATTGCATTTCTTGGAAGGCTACTTTTGTAGTACTCTGCCACCATCTTTGTTCATTGAGGTTAAGCTGACAAAGACAGACTACAGTACAGGGTCATTCATTAGCAACCTGACAAAATTAAGGGATAGGTTCCACACATAAAAAAAAATTTAAGTAGCCATATTTTTTTTTTATGTATATTTAGTCTTGAAAATCCCAAGTAAACAAAAAAAAATCGATTACGTTTTTCCGCTCAATTATTATTTATCATTGTTGGGAATCGAGGTAAACGACGTAATAATGAAATATTCGAGTGTGCGCGCCCCGTAGCGGGTCAAAGACACGCGCAGGTCAAGGACGCGAGGGTTATTGACCCGCGGTTCATTGACGCGCGGGTCACTGACACGTACCGAGCGCTGCCTTTTCGACTTCTAACAAGGATAACTAATTATTGAGCAGAATTACGTATTTTTTTTTTAATATAAAAAAAAACGTTTAGAAAAAAAAAAGTACAAATATTTTTTTTTATGTGTGGAACCTACCCCTTAAGTTTGTCAGGTTGATAATGAATGACCTTATAATATTACCAAAAATTTAAAGTGACAGCTGATCATAATATCGATGATCGTATATCTGGCACGTGTATCCAGCATACAAAATTACGCCTTTTACCAGCCAAAACCATGTCATGTGCACTAACATTTATGACCATCGTGAAACCAAAACTGCACTGACAGCTGACGACAAAAGCAAGACCGAGTATAACTCGATGGCGTAGACGTGGCCGAATCATTTCCGCATCGTTGCAACTCGCACGGTTGACCGGCCGACGAGCGGAAGTCATCAGTGATCGCCGGATTACTCTCAGCCGCTGACACTAGCAATTTGTCGTGAGACCGTGTCAGAGACTGAACTGAGATGGAGTTAGTTTTGCAGAGGTTTTATGCAGTTCTCTTAATCATAATCATTTATTGCTTGCGAACTTAGGTAATTTATAAATGATGGGATGGATGAATTCTAGAGAGTGATAGAGTTCGTCCGGGGGAGCAGTAATGCTTGCAATTTCTGTTTTACGGTTCAAAGGTTATGATTTCCGGTAAAATTACAGGCGCATTATATCTATACCTTAGGGTGGCATAGGCTACGGTAACCGCTTACCACTAAGTAGGCCGTATGCTTTCCACTTTAGTTTAGTAGTATATAAAAAAGTATTAATCATTTGTATGTGAAGCTAGTTTGCAAACTAGAATACAATCATTGACATGGTTCTTTGTAGTTATTGATCAACCAGGGAGGATTGGTCCACAGTAGCATAAAACAGAGACGATTGGACTGCAAAAAGGGAGGTATTTACCTTGCAGTGAGATTCTAAAGAAAGAAGAAAGAAAAATTATTTATTAACACCTAACTCACACAAAAAAAAAATAACAAAGAAAATATAACAACTAGATGGTAATAAAATAAAGTAAGTAGGTACAAAACATGGTAAATAGAAAAAAAATAAGTAATAATAGTTTGTAGTTACAAATTCCCACTTTAATCACTTTCTAGCCTTATTAGTTGCGAGTTTCACAGGAATGCAGTTTTTATCTATCCCACTGGAACCGTAAAATTTTCTGGAATAAAAAATAGCCTGTGTGTTAAATCCCAAGCTTTGTTTATTTCAAGTTTCATTAAAATCTATTCAATCGTTGCGGAATTGAGACAGTATGTAACCGAACAAGGACATTACTACATATCGCCTCTAACTCTGTTATGTATTAGTGACAGCTGATTAAAATGATATGATATGATATGATACGATAGGAGGGTATATTTATATTTTCATTAGTAATCTGAAAGAGATAATTAGCAATTCTGTGTATAAATTGGTTCAATTTATTTTAAAACCTAGGCGCTTTTAAGTAAAGCTTTTTCCTTGCATAATGTATCTTTCCTCCACAGGTCTTATCCAATTTTCTCTTCAATTACTTAGTCTCAACGAATAAACACCTAAAACATAAAAGACCTTTACCCAACGTCACATAACTTAAACACCCTACATTATGCTTCTATCTTATCCCAGGCAAAAACCCCTTTTGCTATCAACTTAAAGCAAAATAGTCTTTAAATTGTACAGTATAAGGTTGCGGTAAAGTTGGGTGAACGAGATACGCGGAAACGTACAGTGTGCTTAAAAAACCGCTTTCATTTGTCACCGGCAGATGCAGCCAAATCAGACTTGGGGCCAGGATTATGGAAAGCAGCGGTTATATAAAAACTGAGCTGAGCTTACAAGCTTTGCTTTAATGATATTGTGAAATTCTGTCGTCATTGGTGTCAATTCATTGCACGCGTATTTAGTAAAGAACACTGGTGGTCTAGTGGTAGTGACCCCGTCTTCCTACCTTAAGGTTGTGGGTTCGAACCCGGTCGTGCACCAATTATATTTTCTGTTCTAAAAAATTATGTGCGCAATGCTCTCGGTGAAGGAAAATCGTGAAGAAACCGGCATGTTTATTGAAATGACATGGTGCCATCTACCAGTCCGCATTGGGTCCGCGTAGTGGATGAATACCCAATCACTCTCACTTGAGAGTATGCCATGACTTATTTTATTATATTTTAGTTTCATTAAGAAAACAAACAGTACTTAAAAGCTAATAGCTATTCTAAAAGTATAGCTAAGGAATATTTACATGTCTCCGTATATTGTATTTAAAGTTAAACTTGCTTGTTAGGAGTGATGAATGATAAAATAATAAATAAATAATGCTGGACAATCCACACAGCATCATCTAGCCCCAAGGTAAGCTGCTGTTAAACAGAGCTGTATTATGGGTACTAGATGACTGATATATATTTAATACAATACAATACATAGATTTTTGCGGTCCTTGTCCATAACTTTCCTCCTGTTCTCTCAATATCGTCCTTCCAGCGTTTGTTGGGATTGGAGGAGGCCCATGCTGAAAAGCACACAGACCCAAATCAAGAAGAAGAAGAAGACGATTAACAATATATTGTAAATCTTAATAGCTTTTAAGAAAATCAAATTAGTTTATACATAGATAATAATATTTACTGAGTACCTAACTTAAGTGAGAAAAAAAAAAAAAAAAAAACTTAGTAGTTATATAGATTCGTTTTAAGTTTTAATAGTACTTTCATACTTTATAATACTGGTCCGAAATAAATGGCTATTACTTACTTACTTACTTACTTAGAATACATAGATAGATATTTTTTATTATACATAGAAAACACCCAGAACACCCGGAACAAATATTTGCAGATCCTACAAACATTTGTCCCAAGGCGGGAATCGAACCCGCAACCTCTGCGTCGCAGGCGGACCTTCGCCCACCGCGCCACATTGGTCGTGGTGGTAAAAAAACAAATTTGAACAAAAACATAAATACAGAAAAAAAAATTAAAAATTACAAACCTAACCTATGACGTGCCAAACCAGCAACTAGTCAAAATATTTTTAATTTTGGGTGCTTTATTTACGAATGATGTGGATGATATCTGGCTGAGTTTTATTTCTTAATGTATGGAATTTTGCTTGCTTTCCATGTTATTTTAATTTCAAAACGTCATGGCCGTGGCCCAACCACAACTGCTAGGTGATTGAGCACTGTCCTTTGACATGGGCAAGAGGAAAAATTATGCTGTTTTTTGCGAATTCCCAGGTAAGTATTACGGACGCACTCCGTTTTACGACGGCTGTGATTTTAATAGGATATATTTGCGCTGAATTTTGTAATTGTGAAATATTTATGTTCAAATTAACGCTATTGTTTAGGTAGGTATGTTTCTGAATAAAATTCTTGCTTAATGAACGATGGCTTTAAACGTATGATACTAACCGTGTATAAGTTATGTTTTCACTGTGACGTTAGTCACAAAGCAACTACCTATTAGTATTTATTCTTATATTATATATGTATTTGTACTTATTTTACTCTCGTGTATTTTAAATAATTATGCTACATAGTATTTGTGACGTCACCCTACAAAAAAGGCCCTGCCTGAAAACCAGCGCTGATTTGCGTTGTTCCACCACGCAAATCAGCATTAAGCTGAGTCAGGACCTATTTGACACCACTCATGTGACACAGAGCGAGCATAGTTGGTACCTGCCTTGTGCATGTACTTAATAATAAATAATAATAATAATAATAATTTCTTCTTCTTCTTTTTTTGTAATTTTGTTTTTAATATTATTATTATTATTATTTTTTCCAAATTCATGTTTTTTAGTAGGTACTGTAAGCTGTATTTTTTATTTTTTATTTATTTTAGTATTTCAGTTCTGTGTCTTTGTCTTTGTGCTGTCAAATAAATTATTTATTTCTTTCTTTCTTTCTTTCTTTCTTTAGTATCAGAAACTTCGACTACACATCGACGTAGGCTTGAATTAACATTGCGGATCATGCAAACATTATTCCGTACTTCCATAGCTTGAATCGAACCCGCGTCCTGGGTTCATTCTGCTAACACGTTAAAAAAAAAAAAAAATATATTTGGTAGAATAAAGTTTAAAATACCTAAGCTAAGTCAATCTTGGGTGTTTTCATTGCTTCGATTATAAAAAAATGGTGTAACTTTTCACATTCCTAATTCTAATCTGGGATAATTAAAGGCCATTCTCATCTTTTATGTTAAAGCAACAAACAAACCCATAATAAAAACAAATTAATTCACGCACACAAAAGATATCCCGGACGAAAACACAAAGAGATAAGCAATACGAAAATTATATTGGCTGAGCACAATAAAATGTCGCCGAGCGCGTTGTAAGGTTCCGTAGCTTATAATTTTTAACTAGAACTACTGCATTGTATAAACGCTTTTGTGCTTCAAAGGGCAGGTTAAGCTTTAAGTTAAGTCTTTTTGAAAGATGTCAGGCTACGACATAGGGCCTCAGAGCGGCCTTTTACCTTAAGTAATATCTGAAATGTAACTCTTAGACGACGCTCTAGAAATTTAAAGTTTATAAGTACTTATAAAAATAAAATAGTACAAACTTTAATATTTAAATAGTACTGTTAAGCACCTTGCATAAAAATACTTCTTATTTATTTTAAAAGTACTTAAAAATATTTAAAAACTCTTACCAACTGTAAAACAAAAATACGGTGGACCAATAAGATCTTTTTTCATTTTATGGAACCCTAAAAAAGAAAATAAGTCGGCCATTTCCGTATTGTGTGATTTCTGGGCTCATTCGTCATTCGCTCCGGCGAATCATGCCTCAGCGAATACATTATCCATTGTGAAAAACTGTTTGGATGGAAAAGAATCTAATTGTAAATGGAATAACTGATCGAGAATTCCAATTCATTCTGTGCTTAGTAAAACAAGCTTTAAGAAAATGACAGAAACCTCTTAGAAATAAAGGCAACAGAATTTTTATACCACTCAAAGGCCTCGGTCATGGCCTAATGCCGTTCAGTCACAAGAATCGATGTAAAACTTAATATCTATTTCGACAAGCAGTAATGCTCGCATTGCTGTGTTCCGGTGTGATGGGTAAGGTTTCCGGTGAAATTGCTGGCACATGAGGCTTTCGATCTTAGCCTCAAGGTGGCAACTCGCGAGTGATACCTCTGGTAAGTGTCCATAGGCTGCGGTAACCGCTTACCATCTCGTGGGCCGTACTTTTAGTTGCCACTTCTGGTGAATAAAAATAAAAAAATAAAAAAATTTTGATAAATGTCAGATTTTTTTTTACATTTTAAAAGTGAAAACACGATTTGACAAGCTATTTAGTTATATATACGAGTATGTTATATTTAGTTATATAAATTATTTGATGTGGGTATTTGGTGCCTTTTACACTTTTTAGTGTTCATTACTGCAAGTTTTTTACTACATAGATACATAAGTATATCAGATAGTTGAGATAGCCCTGTTTTTAAAGCTCCTGACTCTTGTTGGAAAGTTATTCCATTTAATATACAAATTTATTGTACTAAAACAATATTAAAATTTTGAATAGATTAACACATGACTCAAACAAACGTTAGTCTTCAATAAATAACTAAATAGATTTGATTCTCTCCAAGCCCTAACATATTCCCAACAGTCTCTTGAGTAATCAGTGTAATGTAGAAACTCAAAGAGTTAACTAAACGAGCTGCTATCGTGTCTTAAATAAACAGAGTGCTTTACACAATGATGATGGAGTCAGACGGTTAAATGACGTCATTAAGGCGGTGTCAGCCTCGGCTTCTAAATAATTCAGAGTGACTCTGTTATGTTCAGCGTAAATATTTTTTAACGAAGGAAATGAAGCGCTCGTGACGTAGCTGGCTAAGTTTATAACAGATCTACAAAGTTAAGCACTGTTCCGAGTGTATCTGGATGGGTGACCGCCAGTGGCAATTTATTTTCTGGCCAGCAATTGGATAATATCCAAACCATAAAACTCAGATGTCTTGCTGAAAATTTACCGCTCGGTCATACTCCTCGTTTGAATTTAATAATTAATAAATAATTCTTGATAATCCACACAACATTATCTAGCCACAAGTTAAGCAGAGCTTGTGTTATGGGTACTAGATAACTGATAATAAAGTACAGTACATAGAAAGATTTTTTCTAATAGGTATACCTACATTTACTTACAAATTACTCAGAACACCCGGAACAAATATTTGCAGAAACAAACATTTTACCCAAGGCTTCGGAGGGCACGTTAAGCAGTCGGTCCCGGCTTTTTCAAAGTTTTTAGGCCATGACAGAGGTCTTCGGGCGGCCTTGTAACTCTGTCACTAGAGTTGGCCACTGACTCATACGAACGAACGAACGAACAAACCCAAGGCGGGAATCAAACACGCTACGTCCTGCATCGCAGCTGACCTTTGCCCGCCACGCCACATCAGCCGTGTTATTCGATATTCATTTTGCTCACTTTTATAATCACACACTCTTTTTATATACTAGAATCAAACTCTTGATTGAGACAGACTCGAAGTACTAGCCTAAGTGTAACAAGGAACTAAAATTTATCTATTTTTTTTCTATACAACTGAAGTGGCAACCAAGCGTACGGCCCCAAGATGATAAGCGGTTACCGCAGCCTATGGACGCCGATTGCAATACCAGAGGTATCACTTGCGGGTTGCCACCTTGAGGCTAAGCTCGAAAGCCTCATGTGCCAGTAATTTCACATGATAAAATATCATTGCGGTGTCTGAATATAAAACCGCTAAAAAATACATTTTTGATCCTGAGAACCTGACCCTTTTAGGACCCTTTTAGGGCTAAAGTTTGTGTAATATTACTTAATTTCTTTTAAACAAGTTCCTAAAAATTCAGCTTAGGTTTTGCGTTGCCAGTCACTCCAGTCAGTATCATATCAAAGGTTTTTATCATCATGACAGCCTCCTAATGTTCCCATTGATGGAACACTGGCCTACTCTTGAGCGAGAGTGATTGAAAGTTAATCCACCACGCGGACCCAATGTGGATTAGTAGATGGCACCATGTCATTCGAATTTTTAGTTCTTGGACATGCCGGTTTCCTCATGATATTTTTCCTTCAGCGTATGAGAGCACTGGCATTGCGCACATAAAGTTTTCGAACAGAAAAATTCATTGGTGCACGACCGGATTCAAACTCACGACCCTAGGACCCGAGGATCGGAAGGTGGGGTTACTACCACTAGACCACCAGTGCTCTTTCCTTACTTTATTTACTTACTTACCTAACAGTTTTATGTTTGTAAAGAATATTTTCATTTGCTCTGAGCTTCGTAAAGCACTGTTTCCCGTTTTGAGGGAATATTTGAATATTCTTTGTCATTGTCATTCTTTCCCTTTCAAACGTAATGGCACATAAATTATTTGTGATTGATCACTAAGTAACATAATGTATGTTTGATGTCGAACCTTCAGATTAACTTATTTTTGGGTTTTCTTTATAAATGATTGGTTTTTGGTTCCTATTCTTGGTATTTTGTTTTTACATATGAATATGATTAGGTCCCCACGTCTTTGCTCACACGGTACCAAGTAAGACTATGCCAAGTCCGGAACTAAGTTTCACCACAATTGCTTCAGTCGTTGCAGCCAGCGATCTGAACTGTCCAGGTTTTTTTTCTTTTTAAAGGGTGTACTAAAAAGAGGCGATTCACAAGTCCATCGTAATTATACCAACCACAAAAAATATATTTCCACAGCTGGGAAAAATCCTGGCACTATTACGTTGTAGATATACAAAAAGCTTTATTATTTCATCGAGGGCACAATTAGTAACTATTTAAACAGAAGGAGAACTCAACATCTATGTCTTCCACTTGAACATAAATTTGGCCCACATTAACATTTTGTTGTGTTACATTACATTAATTTAAAAACAAAAATTTTAACTAATTTATCTCTTTTACAAATTAAAATAAGGCAATTCATAGATTATTATTTTTATAACTTTTTTTTATGACAGCAATAAATGACGATGCGTGTCATTCTTATTAGCTGCAGTTTCACCCAAATATGTATACTTAATGTACTTAATCAAAATAATTTACAGTATATTTTATTTTCATTTTGTAACTTAATTTAGTACATAATAATGTATAACAAAATAGTAATTTACACGTCAAGAACAGTAATTATGTCACACATAACATTTAGTTCTTACATAATCATCGTGATTTCGTTTTTTTTTTGTTTACTAACTTTTGTAGGATTAATAATGGTAAATGTAGTGTTTAAAAATCAAAGTTTGACTTTGATGCAGCACGATGCAGTATGGCACGATATTCCCTGGACCCATGAGCATTCTTCTTTTTCAAATAGAAAAATCCATTGGTGCACGACCGGATTCGAACCCACGACCTATTAGAAGTGATAGGATCGGAATCTAGAAATCGGAAGCATCACTAGCATTAGACCACCACTGCTACACCTATTACATCAATAGAAATAAAATACTATGGTAGCTCTACGGCTCAAAACATTGTTTGAGTGTTACTGTTTTGTACTAAAATATTTGTATTCGTACTTGAAAACTTTTCCACAGTGTAGAAGGTTTGCTTGACAAGCCAGATTTTTTTCTACTCTTGAAACTGCTCAGGTTCGGTGTAATTACCACTACCCTAGACGTAGAACAAACATTTTGCAAATATGACAACTTTTTCAGCAAGTAATTGAACATGCTAGCCTTTACCTAGTGGTAGGACTCTTCAGCAAGAGTCCGTCTTGGTGGGTACTACCGCAGTGTCAGATATTTTACATCCAAGCAGTAGTGTGGATGTAAAATATCTGACACTAGGATTACTGTGATTAGGTTTGAAGGGCACTGTAGCAAGTGAAATTACTGGGCGAAAGAGACTTAACAACGAGGTGATAAGCGCAGTGCAGTGCCATGCAAACACTTACAAACATTAAGCTTTGGGTGGCACTGCATCTGTAATAGTCAGGCGTGGTGCTTAACATCAGGTGGGCGCCTTGATTGTCTTGTCAGTTGTCACTTGCTGACATAAAAAAAAGCCTAGCCAGAGAATGCAAACATACTACTCACTTGGAGGCCAGACCAAAGTCTGAGTTGGGGGCAAAATATCTAGCACTGTGGTGGTACCACCCACCAAGACGGACTCGTACCTAGCTTTATGACCAATTATGTTGGTTAAATGAATTAATGATTAAATCAGGTCAAATTTTGTCATGGGATGAGGTTTGATATTTTTGTCTAGAGCGGTAAAACTAAACATTTATTATTGTGTGTGTAAATGTCTACTTTTTTTTAAGTCTATGTTAGTTTAACTTTTTCCTAACTTGTTATTTTGATAGTATGTCATAAAGTTATAACAATCTTGCTTCGCTTTGTTGTACAGAGAAAATAAGAGGTCTAGAATAACATAATGTCTTTTACTTTCACTAAGCTATAACAAAGTGAAGCGTTCTCGCGAGACGAAACTTTGTTCTTTAGATTGTGCCTAAAGTTCTAGAAAAATATCTATCCAACAAGCATGTTCAAGAATTGGAAATTTGATAGAAATTAACCTACCTACACGAGCATAAATTTAGTACTTTAGTCTCCCTTTTTACCCCTCAATTAGCAAATTTATATACGCATCATTATGAAAGACATACCCTGCGGACTGGTGGAGGCAAAGTTAAATTAGGTAAGTTTACGGATCTAGGATGAACAAGTCATTTTAGAGAGATATAGCTAGATAACTGGTTCTGGTTATCTGGTTATCGGGATCAGGATTATGTTAAAGAAGATAATTTATGGTGAGTTTGAGTCATTTATGTGTCTGCAAGTTACAGGCATCATGACCACCCGTGGCACTACTTATTCTTGAATGAGAGTAATTGCGTCTTACACTACGCAGACAGGCAGGCACATGTCTTTCGAATTTTCAATTCTAGCTATGACCGTCCAACAAAAAACTGCCAAACAATGCAATCAAGAAATGCGTATAACACGAAAGGTTAACGAAATTTCCTTACAACACTGCCTATACTCGAAACTTTCTCATTTTAGTGGATAGCTTAAAAAGGAATCTGCAAAAATATTTGCTCCCAAACTTAACTAAGCTGACTTACAAAAGACCATAATCAGTAAACATTTTGCAAGTTTTTCAGAAAATTTTCATTAAAACTCTGATCAATAAAGGCTGATATCTAAGTATATAAATTCATACGTTACTGACTGACTGGCAATCACAGCTTATACTAAATGTATCTTTTCATAAAAGAAACTGTCATTTTAGTGGTTCGCCAAGTATGTCGATCCTTGTCATTCATAGGTCAGTAAACAAAAACGATAAAAGATTTAACTAATAATTTGTATTATTAGTTAGTAGAGGTTTATAGTATGACTAGCCGATCTACCCCGGCTTTGCTCGGGTACAATAAAAATGTAAGCACTCGTGCCAAGCCGGGGCGGGTCGCAGCTACTCAGGGATAATGTAGCATTCTAGTGGTGAAATAATTTTTGAAATCGTACCAGTAGTTTTTGAGTTTATTCGTAATAAAAAAAAATACAAATCTTCTATCCTCATAATATTAGTATAGGCTAGTATAAATTATGAATATGGCCATATATTAATTTTATCAGTAAAGGTTCACACTGTTTTCACGATTCCAACGTGCCTATAACGTAAAAGAATCGCCAGCAATACCGGCTCCTCATATCGCTTTGTAGGCCTTGCTATTATTACAATGCCTAGTTGAGACCCTTAATACAAGTGAACAAAGTCGCGGGAAGCTCCACTAGTTTTCATATTGTTTTCACGTGACTCTTCCTTGTCTTCTGGATTAATAAAATGTAAATTTTCCAGCCGCCTTCCAACAATATTCTCCAAGTTCTTAAAAATGCTGGGAAGTTTTCTCGTGGACTTGTTGAAAAATCAATTAGGAGCGCTTGATTCTTGGCAGGCTGTTTGTAATAAGCAATATTGTAAGCAAAATGTGTTGGAGATTTACGGTAATTGCTATAAACACCTAATAATTAACCTTGAAAATGAAATGGGTCGAAAAATACCCGTGAATTTTTATAGAGATTTATAAATTGGAAGAGGTTGTAAATTTAATCTGTCAGGGAAGTGACTGTCTGATTTTATAAACTACGATCTTATTAAGAGTTATATAAAATTGAGAAGTGTTATTATTTATCCATAATTGCAAATATATTGTTCTATATTAACACTCAAACTCGAAGCTAAGAGCTACAATTTTTAATTACAAATGGAAAATAGGGTAAAATATGTTTAATATTTTTTAGTCAACATTTTTATTTCACTATTTTAATTAACTTTTAGATCTTTATATTTACTTTATAATGGCAAAAAAATGGCAAACATGTATATTACGTGTTTGCCATTTTGTAAAATGCCTAATCTAACTACTACAAAATGCTGTTATCTTTGTTTAACTCTTCAAAAGCGTTATTTTTCTCAGCTATTCTTGTACCTAATCTCATAAAAATCATCAGTAAAATCGTGAAAACGCAAGCAGACTGGTACTGACATTTTTTTTATTAATTAGTATATTGAAAAGTTCTGATCCGCGCAGGAAACGAATTCAGATTTCTCATAATCACCAGCTAGCAGTAAACCTGAACCTGAACCTGACGCTACAGAAGTCGTCAAAACTTTGTAAATGAATTACGTACTTAAAACATTCCATTATAATACCTAGAGAAGGCCATTACAAACTCGTTAACTAATTCCATGCAACGGTAAGTTGACAAAGAAATTAGTTGACTCGAGGTGGTAAGTTTTAATTTATTCAGTACGCAATTTGAATACTAAAGGCTTGTCAACAAAAATTGTATATAAAAGTAAAGTAACTACAGTGATACTAAACAATAAAAGCTCTATAGGACCGCGTAGCTGCTAAAGTCGTTTTCAAAAGGTCGATTGAATAAAACAACGTTTCGGTAAATCAGCATTATAGATGGGTGACTGGCCATGACATTTTCACCTGAGTATCCGTGCTTTAGAAAGCACGTTGTGTTGCAAGTCTCGGATATATTTGCTGTCTTTAGGCCATGAAAAGTAGCCAGTGGCCAATTCTGGTTACAGAGTTTTTAGGCTACGAAATTGCTACTGACGATCACCCATCCAAATGGTGTCTACGCGGAACAGTGCCTAACTTCGGTGATCTGCTACGAACAATTTAGCCAGCTACGTCACGAGCGCATTTAGGCCATGACGGACATCTATGACCTATAAACTTACCAGAGTTGGCGAAGAACAAACTAGATAAATTATTGAACCTTTCTTCAGTACTAAAAGTCGTTAGTTTGAATCCCATTCGCGTGCCGTTTGTAATTTGATTGGCTGACATTTAGAGTTTCCACCGGTCACGTATTGTAGTAAGTTAATAACTCAGGGTAAAGGTCTATTATCCTAAACCGGAAAACACGAGCATGGACAAAAGCTGCAGCACTAAGCCAGGATTAAGCTTGTAAACGGCTGGAAATTAGTGTACGACCAGTCTTATCCGGCTACTGGCTAAAGCATTTCACTTTACAAAATAGAGTTTGCTTATGGATAATACTAAACAATTATTATATCACCATTTTAAACGTGTCACTGCATTGTAATAACATCGTTTTATTTTCTTTTTTTTAACATATTACAGCAAACAGTAACAAACATAGTTCAAACTCCAGAGTAGATAATATAATAATGATAAAAACATTCATTCTGCAATAGGAATAGGAATAGAAACCCGCAACCACTAGTTTTCCAACCGGGCATTTTAACATTACACCACCAAAATTATCTAAAGATTTTATAGATAATCAATTCTGAATCTAGTTTGCATCGCAATTGTATCACTTTTATTTTTATTTAAAAGCTTAGCGGCAACGGTTTAGTTTATAACTTTGATGACTCATCCTAATAAATCAAAGCTATAAATGTTATGGATGCAGCTATAGCATTTGTTTGTTATACTTAGCGCCCTAGCTAGACCTAACAGCCTTGCTAACCTCTAAGCTTGCCAACTGCCTGATTCAAGAATCAAAAAGACATAACACAATAGTTTAAAATACGACCAAATATTATTTCTTGACAATACTAATCATTTCATTTACACAATTAATAGCAATATATATTTGGTTACTTACTACTACTGAGTTATTTATTTTAATTTAGAACTTGTATTAAAAGTAGCATAGTAGATCCCGGTCTAAGTTCAGGCACAGTTTTGCGAAGACTAAAATAGAAATTTCGGGGAATGACTACGCTTTGAGCGAGCTCAGTCTGTATTATTCGCCATTTGCTCGGTAAAATGCGTTTTGTTATTTTCTCTTCCTTTGACACGAATACTACAAAGGGTACTTGACTGGACTATTTTTTTTTCTAATTGTATTCGTATAAAATGTGAAAATTGTAAAGGTGGTAAGTACTTCGTACACATAATTTAGCAGAGGTTTAATATGATTAAATATATAAAACATCTGTTAGCCAATTGGTCTTTCAAATCTAGACAAAGAATGACAAGGTAAGATAATTAACGCGCAACCTTCCACATGACACACAAGTGCCCTGCCGTTTGAGCTACCGAGTCATGCTTTGACGGGATCGACTGCTTAACGTGACCTCCGAGCGCTCAGTTGGAATTGCCACTGGCAGTCACTCATTCAAATGGTGACTTCCCGGTGGTTATACAGTTCTTCGTTGATCTGTTAAGAACAACTTAATCAGCTACGTCACGAGCGCTCCAGCTCAGTTTGTGGCTGAAAAGTTACAGAAACGTTTGATGGCGAAATGGGTAAACTACATAGCCAAAGTCGTGGGCTATAAGTGGATGAGATTAGCTCAGAATCGCGGCAATTTTTTTAATGGTAAGTAAGATTGTATCTAGATTAGATACTATTTTTCTTCATGACATATTTTTATGATAGGCCCATAATACCCACTGCAGATTTTTATAGGCCCTTATCAACAAGTAGTTGTGAAATTTTACGACACAAGACGACCTAAAACATTTAACCGCCATTACACCCTTCATGGCAAAGTGTGGTAACTCATAAAATATCATTTTATGTCAACCTCAAGTGTCATTAAATAAATGGCATGTTTTTGATCTTTTGTTAAGGTTTAAGATATAGTTTTAAATTATATATAAATTTATTCAAAAAAATCTATTCAAACAATGAAAGAAGTAATGTGAATTGTTTACAACTTATTAGTAAGTCTTTATAAGTTTGATATTTTAAAACAGCCTGCGTTTAATAGCTTCATAGCTTCGTAGCAATTGCTACAACTTGCTACGAAGTGCTACGACATTTGCTACGTAGGCGTCGGTTCGCCAGTTTTAGAAAAACGGAAAACTGAGTGAGAACCCATTTGAGAAACTGTTTAGCAAAAACATTTAAAGCTCTATTTAAATGGTATGTTCTGCGAGTGTCAATTCCCATTTACACCATGTCTGTTGCATACAATAATGTAAAAGCAATAATTTCCATGCCATTTTATAGATTGGACGAAGCTTTTGCTGATAAAGAACTTTTTACTGATGACCATGCTATTTGTTAAATTGTAACTTATTTTCTACATTGTTGACGATGCTATTGCAGATACTACTTCTGAATTTGTTTGTTTATGTTAGTGACATTTTAATTTGTATTTTACATATTGTATTTTTAAGACAATTTAATCATAATAATGTTTGTAATTTATGACGATCCAAGAACATGTAATTTTGTCAAAGGAAATAAATAAATTGAAATATGCACCGTCCAAACTAAACCATAAAAAAACAAAAGTGCTGATCATTCCACACATCATCTAGCCTCTAGCTAAGTAGAGCTTTGTTATGGGTACTAGATGACAACTTTAATCGTAGTTGTGATTTTTAAATTAAAATTTGATTAAATTATAATATACTAGCGGACCCGCCTCGGCTTCGAACGGTTGCTATAAACATTCTTCTTGAATCACTATCTATTAAAATACGCATCGAAATCCGTTGCGTAGTTTTAAAGATCTAAGCATACATAGGGACAGACAGACAGTAGGACTTTGTTTTATACTATGTAGTGACGTACAATCAGCTAAGAAAGTGGTCTATCACTTTTGACAAAAGTTTCTGTGAAATCCTATGACATTCAAATGAGACTCAACCTTAAGGTGATAGACCACATTTTTGCTGACTGTACATAAATTTAGTTCACTAACATGTCAAAACATACTCACAAAATAGCAAAAATAGTTTACCTTTGTGAAAATTACAAACTTACATTACTTTATATGCTCAGTGAGTTTCTCTCAAAATTATGAGTGTCCTCTCGCTATATACTTTGTCTATGATGAGTTCATTGACTCAGAAGTGCTAGTAAAATTTCACGAGGACACACTACCTGAATACTGGTCGATATAAAGTGAATATACCCATAAAGATACACTAAAGTACCCAATATGCATGTTTACACAGGGTGTACAAATGCATTTCAATTTAAAATTATTTATTATTATTGACATCATTAGCCAATACCTAGACATCTAGTGTTGTACATGAATGCCAAAGAATGCTAGTGAATGATCTACAGTTATTATCCATCGACTTCTGCGTCTGTTATTATGTCGTCGGTCCATCCATTAAGCTTTTGACTGATAGCAATTAACTAGTTAGCGACCACTCTCAGTTCCGTATGTCATCACTTGCAACGCGCACGTCTATAATCTTGAAATACTGCACTTTCTGTGATGTAAAAATTACTGCGCAATATTCCAAATTAAAAGAAAACGTATGTGTGTTAAACATAATTTTTCAAGTTACTTAGTAGGACAATAATTAAGTGTTTTTTAAAAGCATAGATTCTAAAGATTTAACACCCTGTGCAAGCATTATTCTATAGTTTGTAGTAACCTATAGATTTCTCGAGCACTTAACGTTAAGTATGAGCTAGGTGCGTGTTTCTTAGAAAATACTTTTCATAAAATGCACAACAAAAAATAGTTTCAATGAGAGTGTTTCACAATAGGCTGATATATCGCTAGTAGCGATTCCACATACCATTTTTTTAACAAATACGTAGAAGATATCTGCCCCCAATTTCGTAGCTCGGTTTTAATCCAATTTCAATCAGCGAACTGTCAATAAGCTGTCACATTCATACAAAATACGTCAGTTTTTGATTGAAACCAAGTGAAATCGATTGCAACCGAATAAGACAATCGGGGGGAGTGCCAAGGGAAATCAAATTTATTATGATACTATTTATGGCGAAGAGTGTCATAAAAAAATACTGTTTTACCTATGACGCTACTGGTAGATTAACGGAAAATAAAAACCTCTCACAGTACTACTAATAATGCCATGAAGTAGTATCAAGTGAAAATAACGGAAAAATCTAATAACTTTGTTTACACAATTATACTGAAAATATAGGCACGTATTTTTTGTGGTTATCCAGTTTGTTTAGCCAAGCAACTGAACAAACATAACAGTTATTATCATGTCTTTCCCGCAGAGCATGTTTGCTCGCGATTTTCAAACAAAACTTAAGGTTTTGCCCTTTCCGAGTAAACCCTAAAGTTGGACTAAAGTTACATCTTCCAACAAATGGGCCTTGATAAAGTTGCAAAATAACTTGGCTTGAACAGACTAAATAAGACAGCTGGTTTCTACTTATCTTATTGGCGTTTACTGTCGTAAAAGTAAGTAAGTTCGTATGAGTCATAGGCCAACTCTGGTAACAGAGTAAAGTGCTGGCTTACCATAAAAATGTCTGTCCGTGACTTTAGAGCTAAACGAAACGCAAACGAACAACGAAGCACTTGGCTATCATGAAGTTGCATACAGTTTATGTCACTGTCACTTGCTGTCTTCGGATTGCGGATTGCACGAAACTTCGGAATTTATGTTTTACGGCTAAAGTTTCTCTATTGCATCTTCATCTCGGGATGAAGAGTGGATTGCAGTAGAACTATAAAAAATAAGGCACGCTATACACACAAGCAGCAGCATTAGGTAATCGGCACTGCCAGGCGGCAAAATCGAGTAAGTTGATAAATGTCAAGTGGCATTTACATTGGGTCAGTGACTGACTCCAAATGAAGTTAATACTGACTTTGAGAACTGACTTAAGTTCATTGGATTTTTCTGTTCAAAAAATGTATATGCGCAATGCCAGTGCTCTCATACGGTGAAGGAAGACATCGTGAGGAAACCAGCATGTCCAAGAACTAAAAATTCTAAAGACATCCACCAATTCGCATCGGGTCCGCGTGGTGAAATAAGACCCAATCACTCTCGCCTAAGAGTAGGCCAGTGTCCCAACAGTGGGAACATATAATACATAGAAGGCTGTCAGTATGTACTGACTCGAAAGCGTTTACATTGGGTCAATAGTGGGTCAGCACTGACTTTTCTCGAGTCAGCACTGACTTTGCTACTGACTCAATGTAAATCATACTTTAGGTAAAATTTTCCCACCGCTATCTATGTTGAGACTGCCTTGCCAGGTTTAATTGCTTGCCGAAAGAGCCCAATTGGCACTAGTTGGACTGTACTGTCGTTCAACAAATACTTTCGAACCAAAAGTGCCGGCCCGCTTAAATAGCCCGAATGGTCTAGGTACCGGCACTAGCCAAACATATGTCGTGCCGGTTTTGTCGTTCAACATATCCGAATATGTTATGGCATAGCACTTGACATCAGCCGATAACAATAATTTGCGTCACTTGCTGATGTTATAAAGCTCAAGTTAATGCACAGGTAAAAACAAATCAAATTACAAAATGTAATTACCAATATAAAATATATACAATGGTTTACTGCAGGCACAAGTTTACAAAAAATATTCACATCACCTATCCTGTACGTTATGCACTACCACTCGGCAGGATTTATATAAAACCACAAATAAAGCTATCGAGGCTGCCACAGGTTGCGACCATTGGTCGAGAAGAGTTTGAGGAATCTATTTTGAAACGAAAAGAAGAAAAAGAAAAATATAACCACTTAATTAGGAAGTATGGCAAAACTAAAACAAATACAATTGAATGACATAACTTAAACACTTGCTACAGACAATGCTCGCTTACTTACATATTTATGCAAAATGAAAAATGAAAGTAACTAGCTATTTTCCTATTACCTGTGTTAGTTGTGTTACGTTAAGCGGATGTGAGATGTGTGTAGGTATTGTAATAAATCATACTAGGTATAGACGCTAAGGGCTGTTGCTCTAACTCTTATAAAAAATAAACTGTTTTATCGACTTAGGTTGTTGGCGAGTGACTGGTTTAAAAGTGAGAGATCTATATTGGGTTTAAGTTCTGAGGACAGAATGTTTGCAACATTATGACAGCCATTTAATGTTTCCACTGCTGCGACACTGGCCTACTCTCAAGCGAAAGTGATTGGTTCTCAAAAATAGATAACAAATTCTGCCCGGAAATAACCACGAAGTTATTTCACCAACTCATTTCCATCACAGTAAAATCTATTTTCACAGTAACTCCGAACATTCCAACTAAAAGATGGATGAGCTTATTGCACAATATTAGCAACCCTGCCCCAATTGAGTTTAAATGAATGAAACGTCAGCCCTTATTTCCCTGTTCAAACTTCTACAGTAATTGCTCTAAAGTCATGTACTTCATCACACAGTTCCGCGCTGAAACCAACCTTATAAATAAAACAGGAAAGTTCAAATGTGCTCGCAAATAAGGTTTAACTCTGTTAGATTGAAATACCATGCATGCTTTCACAGCAAAAGTATGTACCTACATACGTATTTTTGTGAGTAGATTATATTCGGATTTGAATGGCACTTTGTTGATTGTTGCTGACAGGTATTTTTAATTCAGAGTTCAAAAGTTATAGCCTCTTTTTGAATTAAAATCTGTGTAGGTTACATATAAAACGAGGTGTATTATAAACTTTTTAGAGCTTTGAAAGAACTGAAATCAAGTTTATCTTTAGATTAGTTTTTTTTAGACAGATATATAACAATGTTCTCCCATGCAAATAATATTCAAACCGAGCAACAATTGCATATCTTAGTTAACTATCTTTTCACATGTTGCATCAGTTGCATGTACTTAGATAATGTCAAAACAATATATGAAAATAAAAACTTAGCCCTATTACAAAGTTAAAATATATTAAAAACCTTGACTTCTTTTTGATACAAGTTATTTCCTCTTGGACTTACTCAAAGTACGTCAAAGCTTTGGCAAAGAGTATTCTTAGGAGTTTTCAATAAGTTGGTAATGAAAATAGCTGTATTCATTATTTATTTAGAGTTCCCAAGATTTTACGTTCCTGAATAATGTAAAGTTATTATGATATTTGCTTATCGCGAGTTCGTGAAAGTTTTTTCTTGTGAAAATGTAAAGAAACTTCTTGGTATTGGTATTGAGGTTTTTAGTATAAATATTATTAGAGAAAGTAAGGCGTCGGTATTTAAAATACTTTTAGGAGTAATATTATAAAGACAAGATACGGATTCAAATTCTGCAGCATGACGCCTAAAGGCCTCCATAATAGTCTACCAACTGGGACTAACAACTAAACGTGCCCTTCAAAGCATGAAAGCACTCAGATAAAAATGCCACTGCGATATTAAAACAGATACGGTGCAAATTCTGTCACATGAAAAACTACGTATTAGTAAATTCACATATCTTAGCCTATAGATCGCCTCAAGGCTTCCTTAGTGGCCTATCAACTGTAATTTCCAAGACCGATAGCTAAATGTGTCTTCCAAGTCAAGCCTATAAGTACTGAGATGAAAATGCCATTGCTATACTTTTCAGTGAAAGAAAAATCGTATGAAAACTAAAATTCATGTGACATGTAACATCTTTCTTTCTTTCTTTTCATCGGATTATTCCCATTTGTCACCTACTTTTGTCTCCTTAAGGTGACAGATCGAACTTTTATTTCTTTAAAAAGTGCGATCTGTCAGTATCAGTATCAATTGGAGCGCTCGTGACGTAGCTGGCTAAGTTGTTCCTAACAGATCAACGAAGTTAAGCACTGTTCCGCGGGGTCATCATTTGGATGGGTGACTGCCAGTGGCAATTTCAACTGAGCGCACGATAAGCAGTCGGTCCCGGCTTTTTCAAAGTTGTTAGGCCATGACAGAGGCCTTCAAGCGGCCTAGAAACTCTGTCACCAGAGTTGGCCACTGACTCATACGAACGAACGAACGAGTATCAGTAACAAGAGGAAGAATAAAACTTCTTTCGCCCCGTCACTAACAGAGAGACAGACAGATATATTGATTTCCTGCTTGTCCTCCAATCAAAGGAGGGGGACCATTAAAGGGCTGTCGTAATGATGAGTCTAAGTATGTTTAATGTTTGCAGTTGTTACTAAAGCTCGTTCGTTTGGCATACAAGACGGGTCAACAGCCACTTAACTAACCACTCTCTTTACGACAGAAGCACCTAAGTGTAGTCTCACCACTTGGATTCTACCAGGTCCGTCACCACGCTAGACTTAAACATAACGATTTTGTTCTAGTTTCGTTTCCTTCTACGATTACTTTTCTAAATTTAAACCTATAGCGATTTGGTCATTAACGTATTTTAAACCTCTGTTAGCGTCTCTGAAATCTATCATCGTCTTGTTAATTAACTTATGAATGACAAAGAAAGACTATACTTAGCAAGCCTGTTATGATTTTTTTTCTGAAGATGGGCAAAAAACTTCAGTGAAAAGTTTTTGTCCTTTTTAAAATCTCGAAATGAGAATATATTATATTTTTATAATACTTTGAGGGAATCGAAACGTCGGGAAAAAATCCCGCAAAATATTTTAAAAATATGTTTTGGTTCATGTCCCAGTTTGCATTGCGTAGACTGCACAAACTGCTTGGTGTGCAGAGCTATTATAAAAAGCTCAGTACAGTACGTAATCTAATATAACTTCAGCTTTAATTCAAAGTGTTTGCGTTCAAAATTATAATAACAAACATCATTACATACGTGACTTTGGAAGATGCGTTCGACGAAGGCAATAAAGCCGCAAACCACTGCAGCATACAAGTAGGTAAGCTAGATAACCCACTTAAGCTATCGAAGTTATCGATATCCACTACATTTATAGAGCTTATGGAATAGAGAGCCCATCTAAGAACGACCAAATAACATAACTTTTTTTCTGACGGGTTTTATTATATCACTTAAGTGTCAACCAAGCTTACGGCCCACTAGATGGTAAACGGGTACCTATGACGCTTGCAACATCAGGGATATCACCACAGTGACGAAAATCTAAAGTCTCATGTGTCTGTAACTTCTCCGGAAGCCATACCCTTTGGACCGGATTACAAGAATGCGAACATTACTGCATGGTGGCAGAAATAGGTGGTAGTTCTTCCCCGGACACTATCATAAAAAACTTTAACTGCTTTAAATCAATAGTTATTGGTTCTTTAAGCTTGGCTTCTGACTCAATATTTCACGTTTATAGCGTGACGTGACACTGACCTAATACAAACAAAATTAGTGTAATAATACCATTAGAATAGGCATGATGACAGAATATTGGTTAATATTCATTAAAATCACGTCTTCACTTTATGAAAAAGGATTCAAGGAATTCTAAAACCATATTCAAAAACCACATTAGATGCGAGATTGATAATATTTTTAATATAATAAAACTACAAAATAAAGCAATCCGCCATAAAAGGTTAAACAACGATCAGGAGCATCTAGGTTCTCTGATTGGTGGCATCAAAAATATTGCAGAATTTTGAACCTTATTGCTAAAATTTTATATTGAAAACTCAGCGTAGGACGTTGGGCGGAAGAGTTGGATTTTTAACGCTCAAATCGAGTCCGCCAACGCCAACGCCGTTTTAACGCGCTGTAAAAATACCTAACCATGTCTGTTTGGAAAAGGAGCTACATTTTGTTAAGATTAAGTATAGTGAAAAATAGTGTCAAAGTTTGCAATGATTATCTTGAACATTGCCAAAAGCGTTTCAACTTAAATTTTTCACTTTAGGAAATGAAATCATTGCAATAGCGTTGTAGAAGCTACACCTACAAAATATTTTCAAACTTCCCAAGGAATTAATCTTGCGTTTCATAAATAGCGGCGACCGCTATAAGGCTGACCGCCAACGCGGTAACTCCAAGCGTCCAACAACTTATAATAATAATAATAATACATTTATTCGCCGGAATGTAGGTACACATTTTTTATTACAAAAGTATAAAAAATAAAATAAAAATAAGGTGATATTGTGGACACTAGCTCTCACACTAGGATTCCCTGAGTTGTGAGGAGCTAGTCTCTTCCATAGGGTTTGTAATAGATAAAACTTAAAAATCTTAGAAATTAATACAATACAAACTTATGCTAGTTTTTCAATGAATACCGCCATGTTTATGCAATGAATTATTCCTCAGAATTTCAAACGCTATTGCGCTTTATTTATAACTAGCAGTCCGTCTCAGCTTTGTGCTGGTGCAATGAAACCGCACCCGTGCAAAGCCGAGGCGGGTCGCTAGTAATCAATTTAGCCTATGTTAGTCAGTTTTTTTTTTTTTTTTTTTATACAACTGAAGTGGCAACCAAGCGTACGGCCCTCAAGATGGTAAGCGGTTACCGTAGCCTATGGACGCTTGCAATACCAGAGGTATCACTCGCGGGTTGCCACCTTGAGGCTAAGATCGAAAGCCTCATGTAATGTAATTTCACCGAAAACCATACCCTTCACACCAGAACACAACAATGCGAGCATTACTGCTTGGCGGCAGAAATAGGTATGCTGGTAGTTCTTCCCCGGACGAGCTCTATCACATAGAACTCTACTATTCTTAATAACTCTTAAAACTCAGTGATAATGTAGCACTCTTATGATGAATATTTTTTTGAAATCAGACCAGTAGTATTTGAGTTCATTCGTATCAAACAAAAATTTAAAAATACAATCGTACATACGAGTAAATATAAAAATGCAAATATTTTCTCATTATAATATCAGTATTGATAACACTGCCATTTTAGCGGCTTGCTAAGTATTGTCTTTCCTTGTCATTATTATGCTAATGATATATTTCAAAGACACATTAGCCAGCAGAGGTTTATAGTACATTCATGAATAATCAACGTTTTTACTAGCTGAACACCGCTTTCTTAAAAGCTGAACTTTAAGCTTGGCGGTTTTCCAAACAATTTCATGGAGACATTATTTTATACACATTAAAAGGAGACGACATTTGTCGTTTTCAAGATTGTAATCACATAATTGTATGAAGGCCGTGGTTGGCAAATTTATTGGCCCTGTTTAATTCAGCATTTTCTGTCTCCCCTTTTAATATCAGCTACTTTGCTTTGAGGAAAATGTAAAACAGCAAAAGTGTAGTTGAAGTGTATTTTATTTTGAAAAGCTTTGGTTTTAAGGCAGCCTTCAAACGTTTGTATTTTTAGTATAAGTACCTATTGAATAAAGTACTATAGATATGCATAATATGATCCAATCACTCTTGCTTGCCAGTGCATCAGTGGAAACATTATGTGGCTGTCATTGGCAGATCATTGCTGACTTTGCCACATGCTATAACTGTTCCCCGCAAAACAAACCATTTTATAAAAATACAAAAATTAATTTCTGTTCGTAAGTCTCGCTAAAACTCAAAAACGACTGGACAGATTTGGATAATTTTCTATATCTAAATCTTAAAATATTTGTGTTAGTCCAGGGTTCGGTAAGAAAAATAATGCGAGTCAAAGGTTGCTAGTAAAAGTTGAGAACGGCCTGACCGATTTGGCTGATTTGGTCTTGAAATATTCGTTAAAGTCCAGGGAAGGTTTAATTGACGAAAAATTATGAAAAAAATTGCGAAAAAATAACGCGAGTGACACCAAGCCGGCTCAACTAGTTATGTAATAAAAATGGCCAGAAACGAGATATAATATTATAGTGAAACCAGGTGACCTTGTCCGAAAACAGGCTTACTTACCTAAAACTGGACTGTGTTCTTTTACACTTGGTTTGTCCTTTTCACTCATATTCCATCCACCAAAAACTCCACCTCAAATACCACCCATTTATAATATTATAATATTATGTATCTCTAGCGTTGTTTTCATCATTTAGACCTTCCCTGGACTAACACAAATGTTTCAAGACAAAAATTTGCCAAATCGATTTCGCCGTTCTCGTTTTAGCGAGACATTGCATTTATTTTTATATAAAATTAATAAAAATTAAGATGCAAATCAAACAACTCAGACCATTAAGTAAGTAAGTTCGTATGAGTCAGTGGCCAACTCTGGTGACAAAGTTTCTAGGCCGCCCGAAGGCCTCTGTCATGGCCTAACAACTTTGAAAACGCCGGGACCGACCATTTATATACTAGAGCATGAGGCGTGACACGTAGATAACGCGGGGTATCCGCGTTTCTAACAGTCCCACCTGTAAATAAATAAATAATGGCGAATATTTTTACTTAGCATAATCTAGCCCTAAACAGAGTTATATAACCCAGAATTTATTACCAATTATAATGTCATGTACAAAATTACTTTTACTTTCTATTATGAGTGCACGCATTTTTAAAGACGATTTGCTAAATAGATGTTCTGCTATACAGACCATCTGATAGTTGGACGTTTTGCTACATGGACATTTTACTAATTAGTCTGCTCTTAAGACGATTTGGGCTGTTGGACATTTAGCTACTTAGACCTTCTGTCAGAAGAGAAGCAAATACACGAAAAAGGAACTTATCTGATGAAATACACTAACATACAGGTTTTTTTTTTGTAAAAGCATGCGCATAATTTCGGTAACTAATTATCATAGTGAGATGTATGTCTAAAGTCCCATGTTAACTAAAAATTGAACTGCAACACAGCAATGCGAGTAATTGCTTGGTGGCGAAAAAAGAATGGTGGTAGTTCTTCCCCGGACGAGCTCTATCATAACGCAAGCGTTAGACGTAATCTTGTCCCGTGCCCTAACATGATTCGTCGCTGAGTATAAAAGAATAAGTCTAATGGGCTAACATTATGTAAAGAAGCCATCTTGTTGACAGAGCAAGCACTGCCGGTTTTACTCCAGGGTTATAGCTAGGAAATATATAGAATGTGGAAAACAGCTCTATTAGGGAAAAGCATCTTAGGTATGGGCACTCAGTGGTATGGCACCAAAGTTATTTAATAATACACCTGAATCAATCGCAGAAATAGAAAATGACCATAAATTTAGGAGGAAGCTGTTTGACTTTTTGGTTGAAAAGACGTATTATTAATTAGACGAATATCTAATAGATAAACTGACATTTAAGTATCTTAGAATTTTGATAATCACGATGAATTTTTTTTTTTTTTACTTTTTTATTTATTTTGTCCAATACTTATTTAATTCATTGGACATTTAATTCTTTTATTACTCTTATTACTTACATTTTTGTAGCTGTTCTATTCTTTTTTGTTATTTATAATATTATTTACTATGTACTATTGCATGCCTAAAATGGTAGAAATAGGTGGTACTTTTCGTAATTTTAAGAACCTTGTTACCCTATTTGAAGCAAATAATAAATGATTGATTGATTGATTGGTTTTTCAGAAAACGAAAGGTGACCCATAATGTCGGCCGGTGCGGCGCGGCGGCGGGTACAAATCCCGCTTCGGGACAAATGTTTATACAATCTGCAAATATTTGTGTCCTAGATATTTTCTATGTATAATAAAAAAATATCTATCTATGTATTGTATTGTATAAGTATATCAGTATTATCTAGTACCTATAACACAAGCTCTGCTTAGCTTGGAGCTAGATGATGCTGTGTGGATTGTCCAGCATTATTTATTTATTATTTATTTAGAATATATTTATAGTAGCTGTTTTTTAAAGTCAACCACTTAATTCATTAAAGAAACTGTTATTTTAGCGGCTTGTTAAGTAGGTATTTTCATGTTGTTCTTACGAGTATGTACATACAAAGATGATGATATTTAAAAGACACAGTACATTAGCTAACAGAGGTTTATAGTATCTTTGTATATTTTTTTCTGGGATAACAAGTAATATAAATATATTATTCGTTTTAATTTAATTTTAGTTTTTGCATGCTGTGTCTGTCTACAGTAAGTGTGTGAGACAATAGTTTTAAGAACATCTAAACAACCACACTTTAAGTAAATAAAAATTTCATTTCATTTTATTTCAAGAATTTTCTATTCCCGATCAATATTCTATGTTTTAAATTTCAGCCAACTCGGTTCAGTGGTTGTCGAGTTAAAGAGACAAAGATCCATTCAAACAAACATCTAAATATCCATGCGTTTGCATATAAAATAGTGTGATTATTAGGCCCGTTCTACCGAGATCAAGAAGATTTCACGATATATCGTCGTTTTCCGCAAGACTCTCTGGCTACATCCCTGGCGGCAAACTTGTGACTCAGAATGAATGAAAAATAGCACTGCAATGCACAATAGGATAATGTCTATGTAAATGCTAATAGAGTGAATGAATAGTCTCGTTGGCATGCATGAAAAAATGAATGGCTCCGCGTAAAATGCAGCCGAGACGTCTCTTTTTAGACAGAGCCTAATTCTGTGCTCTGGGGACTTATTGCGCTTGATGTTAACGTAAAGGTCGAGCATAAAGCGGCACGGCCGTATTATTATATTTTTTTGTAATTATTGTGTCAATGAACAAAGACGATGATAGATTTCAAAGATTAGCTAACAGAGGTGTATGTTATATGTACGCTTATGTATTGGCCCTGGCCCTGGTCTATTCAGTCTGGTCACTGGGCAGGAGCCCAGTTCCCACTGCTATTACTGCTTTGAAGATGAATAACAGAGGTTCTAGTAGCAAGTTGTTTACTCATGTTGCCCACACTAGGTTTTAGATTTACAAAAATCGCTTACTAAGAAACATGATAAAACTTTCACAATATTATTATGCAGTGAGCAGTGAAATAATAATAACAAATTATATGCGACAAAGTATAATCTCAGTATAATCAGTGTAATCTTATTAAAATCTCTTTAATAATCAGAATTTTCAATTTGGAAATCAGCTTATTAGTTTTCTCTATAAACAAAATACAAACATCTTACAAAGTCGTTTGCATAGTTTCCTCGCCACAGCAGATTAGTTCATCTTAAGGTGCTGTTCTGACACTAGCTACAGCGACGCGCGACAACGTTACTTTACTATATTGTGTTTATGACGACCGATGTGGCGTAACGGGCAAAAGTCCGCCTGTGACGCAGGAGGTTGCGGGTTCGATTACCGCCTTGGAACAAATGTATATCAGCAAACATTTGATCCTGGTGTTCTGGATATTTTCTATGCATAATAAAAAATAACTGTCTATGTATTGTATTAAGTATATCAGTCATCTAGCACCCATAACACAAGCTCCGCTTAGTTTGAGGCTAGAAGATGCTGTGTGGATTGTCCTGCATTATTTATTTATTTATATTTATTTGGAATGTAACATTGTGTCCCGATAGTTTTAATATAGCCAAGGTGTCGTCAAGTCACGCCTAAATTGGTTTATTTAAGCAAGCGTGTTCGATCGTATATTACACAAGATAGTTGTCATACTATTACACTTAGTACTAATACCTGTTCTGTGCTAATACGTAAAACTAATAGCTATATCACACTGGCGATTTGTAAGCGAGTTCAAAGCGAGGCGAGTGCGCAACGAGTTCGCTGCGAACTAGTAAGTAAATTTTAGTAAATTTACTAAAACATTCAACTAAAAACACACAATGCATTTTAAATTCAAAAATAGAACAATGGAATTACCAGAAAAAAATTCAGATTTATAATTTCTCGAACTCGCTGCGAAGATGACTATTTTGTTTGTCACCTGCCTCGCATAGTTGTCGCCAGTGCCGGAAAAAAGTCTTTTACCTATTTTCCCTCGTAATCCTTTGACCTACTTATTTGGTCAGTATCTCAGTAATGCGATTTCACGCTTTCGCTCTCCGTGGGTTTATTTTGGCATTTTGGTGGGAAATTCAATGGAAGTTCTAGGAGAAAGATCAAAATAGTTTTTGTTTGTTAGGTACTGGTTTTTTGTTTGTCTCCCTGTTATTGTTCAGTGGGATATCGCTCGTAGCTAAGATGTTCAAAACAGATCTACAAAGTTAAGCCTACGCAGTCAACATTTTGGATCTGTGACCGCCAGTGGCAATTTCAACTGAGCTTAATGCTTGCACACAACTGCTTGGAGGTATAATATAGTTATATAGTTGAAAAGAAAAAGAGTTTTAACGGTGAGAAGAGAGCTCGTGGCGTAGCTAGCTAAGTTGTTCTTAACAGATCAACGGAGTAAAGCACTGTCCCGCGTCGTCACCATGGCAATTTTAACTGAGCGCTCCTGTGCTTCAGAGGGCACGTTAAGCAGTTGGTCCTCCTTTGAAGTTGTAAGGCCATGACAGAGGCCTTCGGGTGGCCTAAAAACTCTGTCGCCAGAGTTGGCTACTGACTCATACGAATAATAACGCGTAACCACGCAGGTCAGATATATAACAATTTTGCAGACGTTACGAGAGAAGTACACGTGAAAAACTGAATACGCTCCTGTTATTTTGGTATTTCATTCACCTTATAACAGAAGACTGCGAGCACACAATACTAGGCACCTCAGTAATTCCCGCCAAAAGTAACCCACACACAGGAAATTTAAATACCTTTCTTCTGTACAAAAAAGAATATTTCCGCTAAAATGCTACGTGTATTTGCGTTTTGCGTTCTACCCCTGTTTAACATCAAAATCGTCTAAAATTCTTGGTGAAAAGCCAGTATGGTTTCTTTTTTAAATCTTTAAGTTTGTTGCCTGGAATATTTAATTGTTAACCTTTGAGTTACTGACTGACTGACTGACAATCAACCGTTAAAATCGTAAGTATCTATAATACTCGTACAAGGAATTTATAAACTACAACTACAAAGAGGACGAGTAGGAAAAACTTTGCATAAATAATAAAAATCAACGTAGAAGTCTTGGGGCGTTCTACTATTGCTGGTCACACTATCACACTAATATTATAAATGCGAAAGGTAATTGGATGTTTTGATCGGGAATAGGACACAGGTTATTTTTTTATTCAGGAAAAAAACTACGGAGCACGAGTTTCACGCGAATGAAGTCGCGGGCAGCTAGTGTAATATAAAAAAATACACGAGTCGACTTGAGAAACTCCTTCGTTTTCCGTCAGTTAAAAAGACTGGTTCCTGCAGTGAAGTATCGTTCATATAACACATTTATAGATAAAAATACACTAGAACCATCGCACACGAAGACTTTTGATTATTTTTTTACAAAAAAAGGCGTAGGTATTATTTAAAAATTAAGTTTTACCGTATTCACACCTCACCAGTTTAGTAGAAAAAAAAATTAAAAAATTGTTACATCATATTTGTCCCGAAACGGAGATTGAACCCGCAATATCTCGCTTCTCAATCAGATAACCTACCACGCCACTGAGGTCATCAAAATGTCAAAGCAATAAACAGGCCCCACTCAGAGTAAAAAGTTGATTTTATACGTTTAGTTAGACGATGAATAATATAATAAGTACCATTATAAATATAAATGCAACTATTGTATCATGAAAAGGAAAGTGTAACAAAAACAAAATAAAAATTAATAATAATGTCCTATGTGTGATAACGTCATCTTGTGTTCAAAAGTCGTCGTGTGCAGAGGTATTCAAGACCTTTTAGACGCTTCTGTGCTCAAAGGTCATCCAATAAGGGTGTTAATGTGAGAAAGCAGAATAGTTTGTTTGATGGATGGATTATACTTTTCTGGCGCGGGCATTTAGGATAAAAGAACCTTATGTTCTTATTTTAAGACCATTCTTTTCAGAGTTATATTCGTAGTACATCACCAGCTGTAACTTTATTACATGCTTTCACTTATTTAAGTGCTTATTGCGCTAAAAGTTACTGTAACTGAGACGTCCAAGTAGTGTGCAAGCATTACTGTGTTTAGGTTTGAAGGGCACTGTAGCAAGTGAAATTACTGGGCGAAAGAGACTTAACAACAATGTCTCGGTGTGATAAGCGAAGTGCAGTGCCACGCAAACACTTAAAAACTTGCTTTAGGTACTGCATCTTTTATAGTCAGGCGTGGTGCTTAACATTAGGCGGGCGTCTTGATTGTCTTGTCACTTGTTGACATAAAAAAAAAACGTTTTGGTGCACTGCGCAGTGTTTACAGTACTATAGCAAAACGCATTCTAATTTCAGCTCTCTAATTTCTAATCCAGTTTAAATCTACAATGAAATATGTCCTAGATTGGAAAAAGCAAGTATTATAACGTACACAACTTTGGATCATACGTTCGATGAAGCTGATAAACAATAAAATAAATAATAACGGACATTTCACTCAACACCTTCTACCCCAAAACCAAGCAAAACATGTACTATGGAAATTTATTTATTTACATTTTTGTAAAAACGAGTACTTACATATTATACATACGAGTAGAATAATCCAGACTTGGAACAATTATGTTCACGTCCGTTGTAAAATTCTGCAATGCGCCGAGACAGTACTTAATTTCTTATTCGGCTATTAATTTAATTTCCCTTAGTCATTCACTACTACTTAAATACGGAATATCTGGCACTACGGTGGTCCTATCAAGACAGACTTGCTGAAGAGTCCTACCACCAGAGAGGCGGTTATGTAGTTCGGTTGCAATCGATTTCACTTGATTTCAATCAAAAACTGATGTATTTTGTATGCATGGCAGCTTAATGACAGTTCGCAGATCGAAATACCGAGTTGCCTGCCTAATTGCAGGTGAACTAAGGGTTGGTATAGTTCATGCACTGCTAACCTTAATTTAAACACAAGCGCACTCAGCTTTTTAGATTAAAACATCGCGAAAATTCACATAACTTACGCCGGAATGAAAACGTTCGCACGCCCCTTATTCTAAGGTGCTTTTACAGTGGAACTGAGCAACGGATTTCAAGGTCAGAGATATATAATATAATAGTATATTGTTAGTTGGTATGTTTCGTTTTCATGACTTCGTTTGGGAATAAATAAACTTTTCAACTGAAATTATACTTGATGACTATTTTTTGGTTATATTTAGACTGCATCTCATTAGTAGGTAATGAAACTAAGTTCATTTTAATATGTTTGTTTTTGGATAAAAATAACACCGGTCTATAACAAAACTTTTTGTTTTATTTTTAATTAAAAACATTTCATCATCATCATGACAGCCTTCTAATGTTCCCACTGCTGGGACACTGGCCTACTCTCAGGCGAGAGTGATTGGGTCTTAATCCACCACGCGGACCCAATGCGGATTGGTGGATGGCACATGTCTTTCGAATTTTTAGTTCTTGGACATGCCGGTTTCCTCACGATGTTTTCCTTCACCGTATGAGAGCACTGGCATTGCGCACATAAATTTTTCGAACAGAAAAATCCATTGGTGCACGACCGGGTTTGAACCCACGACCTTAGGATTGGAAGGCGGGGTCACTACCACTAGACCACCGGTGCTCTTTAAAAACATTTTCCCACTCTCATTTCGGAATTAACTTAATGTATCAGCTTACATAAAGGTTACAACTTTTGATGGTGTCATCCCGAACCCACGTCACTCGGAGGTTTCAGTTCATTAGCGAATAAACAATTAAAAACCAAATCACACGGGCTGAGTACTGTATGGAATTGTATGAGACAAATGTCAAACCTACGTGCCAGTTTGACACATTAGAACGCAGAATATAACTAAGTTTATATTTGAGTAGGCAAGTTAAGTAAGTTTGTATGAGTAAATGGCCAACTCTTGTGACCGTGAAGGCCTCCGTCATGGCCTAACAACTTTGAAAAAGCCGGGACCGACTGCTAAACGTACTTTTTGAAGCTTGGAAGCGCTCAGTGGAAATTGCCACTATCGGTCACCCATCCTCTGTTGAACAACAGCCAGCTACGTCACGAGTGACTGACTTAATTAGCCGCCTGAGGGTAAAAACCTGTTATATGTTACTACTACCTACTTACCTCCTACTTAATTAAACCGGCCTATCTCCATGTTGGCCCAAATACAGAGTTCAGTGTGATACCATTATTTCATTCTGTAACAACTTTAGTGATCAAAAACATAACTTGTGAAAAAACCAACTCGCAACTCAGTACTTCTACCGTAAAAAGTTGTAAGATCTATTTAGGTAATACCAACAAGTCAGTGAATGAAATGGAAAATACTTTATTGTACACCATAACAGTAATATAAATATAAAAACAAAACACGTATTATAATTTGAGTACAATGGGCGGCCTTATTGTTTAGAAGCAATTTCATCCAGACAACCTTTGGATGGAGAAAAAATAAAATAAATACAAGAATGGTTGGGGTTTTGAGATCTATTTAAGTAATACCAACAAGTCAGTATACCAATATTAAAAATATTTTATGTTTTATTAAATAAATAGATTGCCTTTTGCCGTGCCCCCAAATGAATAGAACATAAGTAACGAATAACTAACATAATAATAATTATGGTGCTTGTAAATAGAAGTGTCATGAAATGTCGCTGACAGATTTAATTTTAAAATGCTCTATCAGACAAAGACCACCTTATTACGCTCGTAGTTCGTTCATATTCTTTTAAAATTGAATTGTAAACGTAAATGAAAGACAACACAGGCAATTTCTTTAATTTAAATAGAAAACACTATGGCTTTCTTTTTAGGGTCATAAAAGTTGGATTTAGGGTAATAAGATTGTTTCTAAATGATGTAGAGTTTGTAGGCTGTGAGGTTTTCCTCAACAGGCATCTCAAAATGTTAATCCTGAGATAGGACGTTAGATTATTAGGTTTATTGACATAATCTTCAGAAAGCTGTCTCCACAGGGATTATGACATTTTTTAAAAGTTCTTTTGTTTTTCCCAGAGTTTTTTCTTTTGTTTTACCAGACACATAAAATGTAGAGACCAATATTTATAGAAACTGGTTTATAAGTTTTCCTTTATGTCCTTAAAGTCAAGGTCTCGGTTTTAGCTATCGTAATGACAAATAGAGGCTAGAAACTTTATCAGTAAAGCTAAACAGTAAATTCATATACGCGTAGCGTGTACATAGAGCTTGTGCGCTTTACTTTTTTTTAATCGACTTCCAAAAAGGAGAAGGTTAGGTTTTATTTGTATATAATATGTTACGCAATTTATCTGCCAATTAAATAAAACCTTAAATATTCGTGAGATTTTATGTTAGTAGACAAAGAAAACTTTACATCCTTACATAAAGTCGTGTAATATTAGCTAAAGCGTACACGTTAAAATACTAGAAACATAGCTAAATGCCACTCGATGGACCGATGACACTAAAGCGGTCGCAGAAAGTTGGTGGTTGGTAAAGGCCTTAAAATTGGTTTTCATGGCGCTTTTTCGCGGAGGCCTATGTCTAGCAGTGGACGTCTATCGGCTGATATGATGAGCTACTTGGAGTCAGTTTATTAAATAATGCTGGACAATCCACACAGCATCATCTAGCCCCAAGGTAAGCTGCTGTTAAGCAGAGCTGTATTATAGGTACTAGATAACTGATATATGCTTAATACAATACAATACATATATAGATATTTTTTATTATATATAGAAAATACCCAGAACACCCGGAACAAATATTTGTAGATCGTACAAACATTTGAACCGAGGCGGGAATCGAACCCGCAACCTCCGCGTCGCAGGCGGACCTGCGCCTGCTGCGCCACATCAGTCGTCGTTATCATCGTTGTAGTTGACATTGTTACTTGATACCTCAGTATTCCATAAAACTGCTGCTATGGGCACGGTGATATTACTTAAGAATTATTCTTTGAGATTATTAGATTTCCCACCGATATTCCAAAGATATCGAACGCAAGCTTCCTTCGGTTTTATTACGGACTTTGTGAATTGGCATACTGATTCCTTTTCTGAATACTAAGAGGCTTTGGAGTGATCTTGTGATAAAAATAATTTGATAAACTGTTGATTTAATAAAAATTAATGATAAAATCAAATTTTGTAAAACTCAACCACTTTTTTTGTTATTAATAAAGCTTCTACGAGTGAGTGCATGATACATTGAAATGGTTAGTTGAATACAAATCGAAAAGATATAACTTATTTGGGCCATTTGCATAAAAGCTAGGACATTTACACACAATTTGAATTATTGTAAATGATTTCCGGTTGGCAGAAATTTTTACAAAACGCCATCTAGCCTCAAACTCAGCAAAGCTTGTACTATGGGAACTATATAACTAAGCAAACATTTTGTGTTTGACCACTTAAATTTGTTTGTATTTTATTTTTTTCTCTTTCTTAAACACAGTTTAGCAATGTATTTAATAATATTACGATCTAGACTTATGTTTAGGCTAATTATTATATATCTATATAGACATCTTTTTAACTATCTAAACAAACCGACATTTCAAGTACTTCTAGCGCTCAAAAAATTCAAATTTTCATCAAAAAATACAAAAAAACAATGTGAGCCGAGCAACATAAAGAAAATTAACACTTTCGGGTAGAAAAATGAGAGGTCCGTAAAAAATTAGTGCTGTAAAACGAAGGCCTGGGGCTTAAAAGCTTCGTTTACTTACAATAGGTGACCGGAATAAACCGGCCGTGATATAATAGCAAAGTTAAGAGAAGTAAAAAAAAATTAAAACGAACAGAAAAAGCTTGCCTTATAATCGGGGCATCTGACCTATTGATCTACTCTCGAGCCATAGTAATTTGGGTCTTAATCCACCGAACCCAGTGCGGGTTTGGTAGACGGCGTTCAAAGTTTTAGTTTATAGTTCAAAGTATAGCGAATGCTGATTTTAGGAAACCTGGGCTTAAATGCGTAATGCGGTGAAAATTGGCTTTCTTCCTTGCAAAGGGGAATATGTATGGCAGGCTTAATATTTAAGGAGTAGGGAATAACGGCGATTGCTTAGGTTTTGCAGCTAGTGTGGACGTGGTTTTATAAAAAAGCTTAAAAATGATGACAATTGAACATTTATTCTAATACTTACTTAATGCAAAACTTTTTTATAACAGTTTTTAAGAAAACATTATTTAAACGTAGATTTATTTTAAAATAAAAACCTTTGTTAAGTCTGTCAGACTCAAAAACTAACGATGCAAGAAATTGAATAAAAACTGTGAGATTTGTAAAAGAAATTGCTATAAATTTTGTTAAAAAGTATTAAGGTGAACTCGTGTAGAAAAACCCATCAATTTTGCTTTATACACAAACCTTTGTACAGAAGTCATCATTCAGAAAACTTGTTTGGACTTCTAAACTACACGCTATAGCACAACGAAAACTTTTATTTATACGAAGAAAGGAATGGTACTCTTAGTGTTAGAGCTTTTTAACCTACGGTAGGACCTGGTGGCAGGACTCTTCAACGAGAGTCCGTCTTGGTGGGTACCACCGCAGTGCCAGATATTCTTCCTCCGAGCAGTGGTTTGCAAGCATGTTTAGGTTTAAAAGTTACTGTAGCATGTGAAATTACTGGGTGAAAGAGACTTAATAACTGCGTCTCGGGACAATGAGCACAGTGCAGTGCCATGCAAAATTTTGAATTGTAAAGCTTGACACTCAGACCCGGAACAAATACTTGCAGATTATGCAAATATTTTACCCAAAGCGAACTCGCAACCTCTCGTTTCTCAACCGTGCAATTGCCCACCAAAATAAATGATGTGACACATGCGTTACTTAGATGTAACTCATCCCTTACTAAAAACTTTTGTGCTCTGACAATCAAAGTTATAATATTTTGATGTAACATGAACGAGTCTAATCTTCAAATTGAAAGGGTTCAAGTAAAATTTTAAGACCAAAACAATCGCTTCGTTTCTTACTTAAAAAGAAATAAAAACTCTTCAATAATATACGAAATCATAAACCAAGTGATAAACAATTTGAGTATAAAATCTCTAAATGATTTAGGAACCAAAATACAGATTTATCTTGTGTGAAAACCATTGTTAAATAGACCTACGTTATTTCTATTAGTAAAAATGTATTAGTATAATATTTAGTAGTGCTAGCATCACTATTATGTTCATGTTATTTTTCATTATTATAAATGTTTAATATACTACTGTATTTTTTCTTTAATTATAGGATGCGTTTTCAATACTGAATTTGTGCGTTCCGTTAATTTTTATAGCCTGTACTTGTAAAACCAATTTTGTTTTTTGTGTATGACGTCGTTAAAAATTACGACGATCGATGTATCGAACACACCAATAAATAATAAGAGACACAGAGATGTGTAATACCTAATTGTTTGGCGAAAACGTACCTAACAATAGCTTCTTTGTTTAAGTTTATCCTATAGTTCTACATCGTACACTGAGAGATTATTTTATTTATTAACTACGCATAAAACGCATTATTTTGATTGTATACTTTTGATAGGTATACCAAATAAAAACTGTCTCAACCACGGAACAGATATTTAACAATGCAATAAAGTAAGCAAACGGTAGCTGCATCTGAAACAGATAAGACGATCTTAAATGTTTAAATAGCGTTTCTATATTCTAGCGCACTAATACGTCGTAATTAATGCATTAAAAACACAGTTTCACATCTAACCGTAACATTAGCTATTTGGGTCATCCCAATGGGCGACCCCTTTTTGATTATAAAACCGTTGTTTGATTATAACCCCATGGTGCTGAGAGAATATATTGATCAAAGGGTTTTAATAGAGCAAGCTAGGAACCAGGTCTATTCGATGACAATTTTTTCTAGGCTAGAGCGCGTGGAACTGGCGTAAATACACTTAGCTATAAAACGTTTCAAAATAAGACTCTGACTCTTTTGACTTTTGACTAAATTACACCTAAATTTTGAAAAAATAAAAGTTACTAAACCAAATCATTCCCAAAACACTCCCAAAAGTCCATAGCTAAACTATTACTAACAATAAGTCTGACCTTTGAATAAAATAGTCTAGTTTAAAAGTTCAAAACGCTGTACCGGGGAAACTTGTCGCATTTTTTCGTAACCTTCATAAAGTTAGAGAAAAACAGCTTAATCCAGAGCGTCTGTAACGTATCCCCGCTTTAGGAGCAACCTTAATCCGCCTGCTGGTATTTGCGTAGACGCAAAATAAATCTGCGACGCTACTACGGGCTCTTTATACCTGACTGAAACAAAAGAGGTTTTAAAGGAGAAAGTAGTTCTTATTTTTCGTCTTCTTCGTCTGTGGCTTATTTGACACACTTGTGTTAAGACAGCGAGTTATATTGGGTTAAATTCCACTAAAATAACATAAATCTATAATCCAAATAGTCTCAATGTACTTATCTAAATAAAATGAATTGCATTACAATGGTTGCAGAAAATCGGTGAAGGTTTAAGATCGGTCATCATGGCTTTCTTTGGGGGAGGCCTATGTTCAGCAGAAGACTTTCATTAGTTGATATGATGATGATGTTGATGAGGTATCAAATTTTTATTTGTTTCCTCATAGCAAATTTTTTATTACTTGCTACCTAATATGAATCAAATTATGAGCATTGACACTCAAGATAATGAATTTATTGCGTCATGCATACGACAGACAATCGTTGTGAAATATGACATAAAAAATGTAAAATCCTCTTTAAAGATTGATTAAAATTCACAGACTTTATGAGAATATCGAGAACGTGTGAACCAAAGGTGGAACAAAACAAAACATCAGAGAATAACATGTTACATAACAAGCTACGTGAAACACGTAATACTCCAATTAACTTGCTTTTTTATTCCAATAAAAAATCAAGAGGATGTTGGTAAACATTGGTTAATGACATTTTTAGAAATAATTACCGTTATAATTATTTCAGTGACATATTATTTGTAAGTGACAGACCAAATTGTGCCAGTAACTTAAAATTGTGATTCTATAGAGAAATGTTTGGCGCCAGTCATGGCAAAAAACGCTTACATATTATAAGTCTTGGTTGATTGAAATAAAATATTGTCTGCCCAGTAAAGGCGTATATAGTTTTTTATGGTTTGCCTTTAAAATTGTGCTATAATCTGAGTAGACAAAACAAAAGCTCTCTCCGCCAAGTTTGTGGCCTAACTACATTGTTTTTATTTGAAACTAGCTGAGGCGACGCGGTTTCACTCGCGTTATTTTTTTCGCAAATTTTTCATAATTTTTTCAAACATTTCAAGACCAAAATTAGCCAATTCGGTCCAGCCGTTCTCGAGTTTTAGAGAGTCTAACGCACTGCAATTCATTTTTATATATAAGAAGAAGATTGTGTCATAATAGGTATGAGCGAACTAAACAGCTTAAGAACTAAAAAGCTTTGTTCTACTAGCTAGATAAAGGTTGGAATCGACCAAACTCAAATAGGCACTATTCTCAGAATAAATCGTAGTTATTTGAGAGTAAACTGATAGTTTACTTGTATTTGACATTACTAATCCCGCACAATAGTTATCCCAGAAGTTAGACGAATCTTCTAGTACTACTACTAAAGCGTAAATTGATTTGTTTGTTTTTATGTTTCCAGATGACGAAACGGTAAGTTCGCCTAAAGATATTTATAATAAAGATATTTATTTATTTATTTATTTATTTAAAGCGCCACGCCATAGAAGTTGCAGTGTCATTCAAAGCTAATAATAGTGGTTTGCGTGGCACTGCACTGCATTGCCTTGAGGTATACTTTTATCTATGATACTGGAAATTGTAGTGTGAAATCAGGACTATATTTTCAGAGAATTTAACTTATAATTCATAATTTGTCAGATTGTATGTATCACAATATATATAAACTAATTATAAGTCCTGTTACAATCTTACTTTTATAGGCATGCTTTATAAAACTTGATTGATTTGAATTGATTAAAATTATAAGGATTATTAGCAACTACATTATTAGATACGCTCCACTAAATATTAATTAGATCATCACTTAGAAATTCTGTGATACTGCTGTAGCATCTTTCCGCAAGATAACACTTCGATATTTTCGTTTTCCATGAACACTTCAGAATTCACGCGCTCGTACGTGAATCTAAGCCATGTTGCGAATACACGACGCAAACGACATGAACTAGTAATATACTCACAAGTTTACACAAGCTCACAAGCTAGTGAAATGATATCTTGAAATCAAAATTTATGAAGCTAAAAAAAAGTAACACGCAAGACCCGAGCAAAAGAAATAATAAGTTCTTCGACATGCGCATATCACGTGCACCGTTAACGCAGCTTTCGATTCGAGTGACTTCGACTTCAAGTGGTAGGCTCCAAGGGTAAATTGTTTAGGTGATAAATTCACACCGTCCTTTATTATTTCGAAGAAGTGATTTTTTAAACGAGTGTTTGTTTTGTTTTTGTTTGAGATTGCTTGTTGATTTATCGTTTGTTCTTTCTACTTTTACTTTGTCAATATTAGTGAGGAAACGACCTTTATGTGTTGTATGCTAACTATATATAAAAATATTCATTCAACTGCTGCATTACCAGCTGACCAATAAGATTCAAGAGAGAAAGGTTAAGAAATACGATTCAATAACGGCAATACACCCGTGTTTATGCAGTAATGCTATCCCACAGGAAAAGTACATTTTTCCGGGATAAAAAGTAGCTGAGTAGTAAGATTTAAGCCACCTATATTTCAAATTTTATTACAATCGGTAAAGCCGTCACGGAGATACGTCACACACACACAGACTTTTGTATCTATTATATTAGTAAGATAACAAGGTAAATAACAATAGTACCAAATCTTTACTAACGCTAAACTAAAAGTATAACTCTTTTTTCATAGCACCTTGACCAAATTATCCGTTTACCGCCTTAGCCGTGGCGTAGGTCACTTACTTACTATACGTAGCTACTTGCTACGAGATAATTTATGCGCTCAACGCTACGGTGCAGTTTTTAGATACCTGCTACAAAATGTAGCCACTAGCTACGATACGTAGCTACTTTTCACAACGCGTAACTGCTTGCTACAAAAATATTAAATATAACTATATGTTTTAACACTTTTCTTAAGTAAAAATTTTGTAAGAGTAGTAAACTCAGCACCCAAACAGCGTCATGATAACCAATCTAGAGCCTACATCATCCACCGGCTTCCTGTGACCGCTTTTATATCATCGGTCCATTGAGTGCGGGGCCATCCTTACCTCAGTTTCCAGTTTGCAGTCGCCATTCAAGTACCTTTATTGCCCCTCCTGGTTATTAGTTCTGCGAGCTATTTAAGCTTGGTTAATTGTATAAAAAAAGTAAAACATAGTTACATTATTAGGTGGATGTGGAATGTTTTTACACATATAATTTTCTTACGCGAACAGTGTTTTGTTTACGAAAAGGTAACAGTGAACACCTGCGAAACAAAGCATACATTTAGGTAGGTAAACAAAGCCAAACTTAAGTAAGGTTTCGGAGAAATGTAGAGCTGGTAATGTTTAGAAATGGGATAACAAAAGAAATTGATCTTAATCTACTAGTAAAGGATAATTTAGACCATCGTAGATTATTGACAAGCAAGCCGCTGCAGTTAAATTATTTTATGGGTAAGGGCATATATTTGACGACCGATGTGGCGCAGCGGGCGCAGGTCCGCCTGCGACGCAGAGGTTGCGGGTTCGATTCCCGCCTCGGGACAAGTGTTTGTACGATCTACAAATATTTGTTCCGGGTGTTCTGGGTATTTTCTATATATAATAAAAAATATCTATCTTTGTATTGTATTGTATTAAATATATATCAGTCATCTAGTACCCATAATACAGCTCTGTTTAACAGCAGCTTACCTTGGGGCTAGATGATGCTGTGTGGATTGTCCAGCATTATTTATTAATATATTTTTATAAGTTTTAATCTTTTATTTTGTAAGCTAATCGAGTTGTATAGAGTAAAACACGTGAATTGACAACCGACAAAGAAAATAATATCCTTGTTGTGCCTTTGTTTGCTATGGATTTTAAAGCTAGATCACTACCACTAGAACATCAGTGTTCTCTCACAATGACAGCCTTCTAATGTTCCCACTGCTGGGACACTGGCCTACTCTCGAGCGAGATGGATTGTATCTTAATCCACCACGCGGATCCAATGCGGATTGGTGGATGGCACATGTCTTTCGAATTTTTAATTCTTAGACATGCCGGTTTCCTCCAAATAGTATAGTAAAATATAATTTATTACTTTAATCTGTTGTCATAAATGTCGGGTCATAACTACCATTCCCCCGCCCAATAGCAGTAGTAAGTTAAAAGTGCTTCATTTCTGGTCCTTCGTCAAGTCATGCCTAATGCTTATCTATGACTGTTCCATGATTTACGCGCCTTCATAAGACACCGATTTACGTAGAAAGCAGATTGATTTACCGGTAACCGGTAAGTAAGCTCGTATGAGCCAGTAGCCGACTCTTGTAACAAGGCTGGGCGAAGGCTTTCGTCATTGTCTAACGACTTGTTTTGTTTTTAAAAGTTCTTTATTTAACATAAGCACAGTAACATATAACATAACTAAACACAGTTTAGCACATTACGACTCCAGATCGATGTGACTAGCAGGCTGTAGCGCCTATAAAAGTCTTTCAAATAAACATATTATGACAAATATACCACTTTTTATAATTGAATTTAAAATATTTTGCATAATGACTATAATGCATGAATAAACATTAATTACATAACATTATGAACACTTTAGAAAGCGCTCATTTTTAATAGAAGGGATTAAAATTTTGTCATTGTCTAACGACTGACTTAATCCAGGACCGACATTTTAACATGCAGAGTAAGGAATCGCTAAGATGAAACTTCAACAAGCAGTCACCTATCTAAATGACCTTGCAGAACGTTGCTTAACTTTGCTTATTGACTCCTAAAAAACTAGTAAACAAAAGAATAAGCGATAAAAGAACATTAAATACAAAATAATAAAAGGCATTAACAATAAGTTTACAGTAAGTTTTTACATAAACTACCTACCTACCTAGGATCAGTTGATCATTCCTGAGAGCTTATCTGTGGCGACAGAGGACATTTAGTCATCAAAGGCGAGGCTGAAAAACAGCGTGGCTGAGTCCTACCTATCCTAACCTATTCACATCCACCATTTCTATAACAATAATTACTATTACTATTATAATAAAACTATTAAATAAGTAGGTACCTACTTAGTTATAAAATAATGTGTGGTTATGTGAATAAATGCGCGGATTAAACAGCAATTTTGTCTGACGCGGACGAAACGCAAAGTGGCGCGGACGTGTTAGCAAGTTCAGTATTCAGTATTCAGTATTCAGTATCATTTATTGCATCATAATAAGTTAGCAACCTTTAACGTTTACGATTATTAAAAGCTTATAGGATGACTCATTGTAGACCGTGCCGGGTCCGGTCAGAGTGTCGTCCGAGAGTCGGCCGTGGCACTGTCAACTATAGTTACATTATATTTTATTTTGATTATAGTGCGTTCATAACATTTCAATTTGTAATAGGCGCGGAAATTCCACGCAAATTTCCACAAACGTTCCGGGCAGGTTTGTCACTGTAACCAGCTTTTTATAAAGAGTCAGTCTTGTTGATACAATATACATAACACACGTCGTGTATTAGATATGACGCATTTCCTCTTGACTATGCAGTTGGGAGCTTTGATGGTATACCATTTCTACATGTGTAATTACAATCTGTCTTTGGTCTAGTGAATTATCATTAGATACTACTCAACCACATTGGTGCTAATCAATGTGAGTTATTATTCAAAATAATAATAACATTGAAAAACACATTTTCAAACACACAAATGTGTTTTTGAAAATGTGTTTGCAAGGGAGCGTCAATTAAACGCTTTGTGTTTGCGTAATTTAATACAGAATAGATAAGTTATTATCTAATCCGAAAACAAGAGAAAGCGATGAACGCGTGTGCAAAAAGTAAGTATTATACCTTTTGTGTACGTAGTTCAAAATTTCCTAATTGGCTGCTTTAGTTATTTTTTATATGAATCATTGACTGATAGCAAAATATCTAAAGGTTTGATTATTTCTGTATAGATACGGAACCTTAAAAACAATAATAGTCTTGTTGTTTGCTAATAACTTTGTAAAAACTGTAATCACCAGGAATACGATGTTGTTTCAAACTTTTCCTGCTGAAAAAACTGTTTTTGCTTTAGTCTACAGTCTTGTTTCTGAGAAAACATCAACTGATTATAGCGTTCGTAATTCTTATTAAGGGTTTTCATTAACGGCTAGTTAATGTTATGGTATACTGAACTGAAGAGTACTGGACATTTTAAGTAGTGGACGCAAATAAAAGTGGTCATTTCATCATTTGTGTAAGTCTCCCTTTGTTAAACCCTGAGCTTAAACCAGCCATACGTCTCAAAACCTTTGTTTTACAGCTTTATAACGCCCTGAAAATGACATTGGCAAGGTAAACCCAGTCCTTGATGTCTAAACAAAATAAAAAACTATGCTAGTGTCCCATCAGTGGAAACATAAAAAGAATATTAATAATTTATGAAAAATCTCTAGTACTTTTTTATTCGAGTCGCGGTTTTCGTGTTTTTATAACTTGTTATAGATTACTGGAAAGTAACGCCTGAATCAATCAACTGAAACAACATTAAAGACTGGTCAAGACAATCGCACCACCGCTGTCGTCAGGACGCGGCCTAACGGAAGGTACCCATGATAAATGCTAATGAGGTAAGTCGTTATTACGAAAAGTTTGTGAGATTTTAATTTAACTGCGTATTCTGAGTGCGTCGGGAAATGCGGCAGCTTCAGGAAAATGTTTTTAATATTTCCCTCTTTGTTTTATTATATTACAAGAAACGAAAAATGGAGCACTCTTGTTTCTCTGGCATGATATAGATATAATATAATTACATGTGATATTTCCACGACTAACTAACCTTCACTTCACTGTGTACTTTCTAGTTCGAGAAAAAACTTATTGGTTCGGTACCTAAATACCAATCTTTATGAAATAAAAAGAATATAGGTTAGGTAGTACCTACCGATCTTTTAGAAAGAATTGTCAAGTATTTGTAAGCTACGTTATCATCATTATCATATCAGCCGACATCCACTGCTGGACATAGGCTTTCCTCCCCCAAAGAGCGACATAAAGACCGATTTGAGCCTATAACATACACCGACTTCCTGTGACCACATTGTCATTGGTCTATCAAGTGGGGGCCGTCTTACACTTTGTTTTCCTGTTAGCAATCGCCTTTCAAGCTTGTATGTTTTGTTGTCATCGACTATGGCTTTGACTATTGATTTGACATAATGTTTCTATGAAAAACTGTCAAAAATCGATGCTTGAGTCACGATTCACACTCAAGTATGGTTCTTGAATCCTGCCCTATGGGTATTACGCTTATTTACGCTTATTTATGCGTACCTAATATATAGGTATATTAGGTAAACATAAATAAGCGTGAGGCTTACTTTAGACTCGCTGTATGCACGTACGCGACATACAATTTTATTATCGGAATCTGGACAATAGTTATGATCTAAAATGAACCTTGTATTATAGAAATAAAGTTTTATTTAAATTGCCCGCCAGTTATATCTCGCTTCAAAACACGGCAATAAACTTAACCCAATAAAAAATAGTAAATCGGCATGCACATCACTAATCACGCCGTTAATCTTTTTGCTCAAAAGCAGTGTGCATGTTGCACTCGACCTTTCACTGGTGCTAGTAACTCGACTCTTTTCAGTCGAGTCTATTTGTGTTGTGTGTGGCAGATAAATAGAAAACAGATTGTATAATTATTGTTGCATTTAGAATAGAATAAAATAGAATAGAAAAATATTTATTTAACGCCACACAATTAACATAAAAATAAAAAAACAATACAAATTACTTACATTAAATTACAATTATTACATTTAAAATTACTTTTTCAAAATAACTTATAGACACGAGAATAAAACATTAAAGATAGACCCCTGTAGCTTGCTCCCATCCACTACTTACCATAGACCAAGAGGGCGTTTAGACGTTAAAACGTAATGGATTTAAATTGATATTAGCATTTCATAACGTATAAACTTTAAAAGATTCACTTCACTACGCTCCTTTGTTTAGGGAGTCTGTGGCATAAATATTTTGTCACAATTCGGCCAATTTCAGTCATACTAGTTTCATAAAACTGGATGGAGAGTAGAACAGAAATATGACCGGCAATATTTTAGAAGATTTGTTCGACTTGGATGGGTGACCGCCAGTGGCATTTTTATCACAGCGCTTCCGTGCTTCGAAGGGCATGTTAAGCTGTCAGTCCCGCCCGGATTTAAATAGTATACTCCCCAGCCAGTGTTAATTACTGGCTTGTACGAACTTATTTTCTTCTACTAAATGAATGAAAACAGACCCAATATAAAACAATTCGTTTGAAACCTTTTTTCGCAGAGGTATTAGCGACTAGCCATGTAAATTGAAATGTTTTTTGTTCTCTTGTTGCATAGTTTTGTATCAAACGTTCCGTTTGCCATATTGGAAGTAGGTATGATGTACTTTAGTTGTAGTAGAGTTCTTTGTGATAAAGCTCGTCCGGGGAAGGACTGCCACCATACCTATTTCTGCCGCCAAGCAGTAACGCTCGCATTGCTGTGTTCCGGGTATGGTTTCCGCTGAAATTACAGGCACATGAGACTTTTCATCTCAGGGTGTTAACACGCAAGTGATATCTATGATGTTGCATGCGTACATAGGCTACGGTAACCGCTTACCATCAAGTGGGCCGTACGCTTGGTTGCCTCTTTAGTGGTATAAAAAAAAAACTTTATTGAATACTCTTTTTGGTGGAATCTTCGGATTGGACCACGATTGGATACTTATCCTTCTTGATCTTAGCGTGCGTAGTATAATGCATGTAACATGTCACTTGCTACTTTCTAGATGGGAAAACTACCTTTTTTTTTTATACAACTGAAGTGGCACAAGATGGTAAGCGGTTACCGCAGCCTATGGACGCTTGCAATACCAGAGGTATCACTCGCGGGTTGCCACCTTGAGGCTAAGATCAAAAGCCTCATGTGCCAGTAATTTCACCGAAAACCATACCCTTCACACCGGAACACAGCAATGCAAACCTAACACTTGAAATAAAACTTTAAACATCAATTCCAATACATTCCAGCTGAAACTAGTATTTTCTAGCTCTCCGTATCAATAACCTTGGCCAGACAGCGTCGTCAATCTAGATCCAAAGAATAGTGACCTAGATTATTTCACCTCATAAAGCTCAAAGCTAGTACTGTACCGATAGTTTTGATATAACCAAGCGATAAAGCTTTTTAATGTAGTTTTTTTCATATTTTTATAATCCATACTTACTTGGCAGAGCACCGGTGGTCTACAAAGCACCGGTGGTCTAGTGGTAGTGACCCTGCCTTCCGATCCTAAGGTCGTGGGTTCAAACCCGGTCGTGCAACGATGGATTTTTCTGTTCGAAAAATGTATGTGCGCAATGCCAGTGCTCTCATACGGTAAAGGAAAACATCGTGAGGAAACCGGCATGTCCAAGAACTAAAAATTCGAAAGACATGTGCCATCCACCAATCCGCATTGGGTCCGCGTGGTGGATTAAGACCCAATCACTCTCGCCTGAGAGAAGGCCAGTGTCCCAGCAGTGGGAACATTAGAAGGCTGTCCGGATGATACTTACTTGGATAACCTCTGTGGCGCTGCTGTCGAGTGCTAGTTTGAGAAACGAGAGGTTGCGAGTTTCCCATTGCGGGACAAATGTTTACATGATCTGCAAATATTTGTCCCAAGTCTGAGCGTTTTTATGAAAGTTTATCATACTATCCCAAAAGTTTTGGAGCAAGTATGACATGTCTCAGTGGCTCAATTGGTAAACACCCGCGTATCAAGCATTAGCACGTAGCAAGGTTGTGGGTTCAGTCGCGTTTGAGGTGAATACATTTTTGGAATATTCATTTTAACAACGAGTGTTTTCACGTACCTTTTTACGTAGTTTAACGGTGAATAGGTATTCGACACTGTTTCGACTCAAATTCGAGATTCTTCATCAGGGTGGAGTGACACGGCGCGCTTCCTCTTCCGCGTCACTATCTACGTTATTAAATTTTTCTATCTATGTTGTTAAAAATAAAGCTTTGGGTGGCACTGCATCTGTTATGTTTAGGCGTGGTGCTTAACACCAGGCAAGCGTCTTGTCTTGTTACTCGCTGACATAGAAAAAAATGATACTTTTATTAACCACAAATACAAATGTTGACACAGTAGTGTTTCACTGGTTTCTGAGTTAGTTTTCACTGTGTTTCAGAAAGACAGTTGATTCCCCAATATGTAACTTATGAATATGGCAAAAGAACATTTTGTATGTACATAATCTAAATAAAAAGTATAAGTAATCTAAAACTCTCTGTGTAAATAACCTTATACACTATTTTAAAAAATGAATACAAAAATACAATAAAAAAACGTACAACACCAAAATCATCCTTCTTTATTCTTTATTGTACACACACATGATAACATTTATAAAAATTTAAAAAAAGGACATGTACACAGGCGAGCTTAACCCTAAAAAGAGTTCTCTTCCAGCAAACCCAAGTGGTGAAAGATGATATTTTATGGAAGTGGGTAGGTGTATACATAGTTATTATAAACTGGAATTACATAAATACAAAAAAAATTACAACTAAATATCTAACTACTTAAGCTTAAAATATATACATACGAATAATACATAAACATACTTATTACATACCTACATAAATCAATTCATTCATCATTAATCAATATGATACGATATGGAATATCAAAAACTTAAGTATTCTCTTTGTTGTGGTGAACACAAAAATCAAATAACAAGATACTCAATGTTGCCAATCGTCGCCTAGCATTCCCGTGGAGCACAGTCCTCAAAACCTCAGCAGTGATTTGTCAGAGGATTGAGCTACAACACCTGGGCGTTGCGTTTCAAAGGATTCCCGTCTCGTAACTTAAACCCTGGTTTTTAGAAAGCGTTATGGCTGCGCTCTTTATATCTCTTCTGACTACAGTAAATAAAAAATAATGCTGAACAATCTACACAGCATCATCTAGTCACAAGCTAACAGCTTGTGTTAGGAGTAGGTACTAGATTCGCGGTAGAATCCAACCGGGACCCCGTGGCTTTGTCGAGTGCGGATGCAGCGTCGAGTCACACATCATCTGGTGATGAGTGGTTCGACGATGCACTGGCACTAAGGTGAGTGCAGAAGATTCGGTGGGTTTTTAGTCGGTATACCGTCAGTTGCTAATTAGTAGCGGACGGAGAGCCCGACATACCCCCTCTGTTCTCCCCAACTGAGGGGGATGCGTAATGCATTTTCCCACCGTTAAAAAAAAAAAAGGAGTAGGTACTAGATAACTGATATACAAATACAAATTATACAAAATTCATTTATTCAAATAAATGAATGTTTACAAGTAAATGTGCAGCTCTGTATATACTTCTCTCTTCTTTCTTCTCTCTCAATATACTTAATACATAGATAGATAAAAGAAATTATTAGACATAGATAATACCCAGAACACCCGGAACAAGTATTTGCAGATCGTACAAACATTTGTTTTAAGGCGGGAATCGCACCCGCAACCTCCTGCGTCACATGTGAACCTTCACGTCACATCGGTCGTCATAGTTTAAAAGGTATTGACATTACATTGACATTATTATAATTTTATTTTACGTTTTTGTTTGGTCCCGCATGTCTCCGCTATCTTACGGACGTAATTCGTCATATTGAAAATCGCGGCTTTAAATCTCTTGCTCCGTGCACTAACGATAAATGGTGGCGTAAAATAAAATAAATGGATGAACTGCAAGGATTATTGCTGATTCGCTTGCTGGTTTCATAGCTAATACTTCAGCCTTCTAATGTTGGGGCAGACAAGCGTCTCCCATTAATAGTGTCCCATGTTGGGACAATGGTCTACTCTCGTGCAAGAGTATTTGGGATATAACCCATCACGCGAGCTTAATGAGGTGCGTGGATGGCCCATGTTATGCGAGTTTTAACATTTTGGATATGCCGGTTTTCCAGTGTAAAGCCTATATAATATAATATCTAATAGTGGGTGTAGTTGGGCTTTGGATGATGATGATAGACGATCGACACTTAGGTACGTATCTCAAAGATTATAATGAAAAATACTGTAGCGTATACTAAAATACTGTATCTTTCCTCATAATCTTTATAACAAGACAAATACATTAGGATAAGTAATCACCAGTGTTCTGACGAATGATCATCGGTTTTTTGCATTTAAGTATAACATTAACATCTAAATAATAAGGATTCTTTCACTATTACGTGAAGAATCTTGTTTTTATAATCAAAACATTATTATATTATGCCAATCCAAACGGTAAAGGAAAACATCATAAAGAAACCGGCATGTCCAAGAACCAAAAATTTGAAAGCTCAACTACTTTTTTTATTACCTTCTATCCCGAAATTTAAATTCCTGTGGAATAACATAAAAACTGAATAGCCGCTACAAAATGACATAGTTCCCGATAGTTTTATTAGTGAAATAGTAAAAGATACTCACGCACGAGTGACTTCATAAACTATTATTACCGAGGAATGTATGACTCACTTTGGAACTATACATAACCTTATTAAAGAGGAGAGTCGATGTGGCCTCGCTAAACAGGCTCACTAGAGTCCTAATGCGGGGAACAGAGTTGCCTCAGGTGCAATTAAGAACGGGTTTTGTTAAATCTTATTATTTAAGCAATATTACTATCTGCACCGCCAAATGTTTTTATGGAACAAATAAACTTATCTTTATCTTTATATCGAGTATGTACATAACAAAGTACTTGACCGATGAAAAAGGAGGAGGTTTTCAAGTTGACGAGTATACATTTTTTTGTAACAGTTCTTTAGTGAAACTGAAAAAATTTAATGTATATTTATTGCGGCTGGGTTATATTTTTTATTATTATTTCTATCTTGCTTAATTTTATGTATAGTTCGCACGGCGGATCTAGGTTTCCGTGAAGTTAGCCGTTTGTGATGCGTAAAGACAATTCAGTTTGTAAAAGCTCGAAACGGTTAACTTCACGACGGCCGAGATCCGCCGTGAGAACTATACCTACCAACCTGCATAATTTTTTTTTGTCTTTGCATATGATGTGTTAGTTGGGATTATACAGTTATTTTTCCTTCTTCTTCTTTTGCTTTAACAGTGTGGAAGCTGCTTAGGGCAATCATTTATACCAATTTAGACATGTATACGTTTTTACATGACATTGATTGATATTAGCATTCTTTTGTTTCAACGGTACATAAATATAAGTAAGATAAATGCTGTGACTCAGATATTTTGAGGTTATACGCGTGTTTTTATTATTATGCCGAAAAACTGGCGTTCGGTCAATGTAGAGTTTTGCATCTTTCTATGTTCTTCGCTTTTAAATGGTTTTTTAACCTCTCTGCCACCAGAATTAGCCTCGTACAAATACTAAATGTAATTTGTAACTTTTGTGTTTCTATTTTAAAGTACACCACAATTGTAATTTATTTTTCTTGTAAGCTTAATCCACACAACGCGGCGATAAGTTTTTCATCTTAGGTAAGCTTATTAGATAACAAATTACTTTCAAATCACGAAATGAGCTTTATCGCGCTAGCTTTAGATTTACTCTAGCAAAAACTGTGTCACTGTCATATTCGTTCGTTCGTTCGTTCGTATGAGTCAGTGGCCAACTCTGGTGACAGAGTTTCTAGGCTGCCCGTAGGCCTCTGTAATGGCATAACAAATTTGAAAAAGCCGGGACCAACTGCTTAACGTGCCTTACTGTCATTTTACTAATGTAGGTTACTCAAAAAAAACTAACACAATAATTTATCAAAACTTGCCATGGGAATAACACATAAAGCTACCACGGGTGAACCAGCGGAGCACAGCTAGCAATTAATATTTCAAACGTGACAGATTGCAAGTTTGCTACTCCATGAAAGAAGTGGTATGATAAACAATCGTATAGTTTTTGAAACTGCAATTTGAGTCTTAACTCAGTGACTTAAATGTCATGAAATGACACAACTGTGGCAACGGGTGTGTTTTTGACATCAGCGGTGAGCGGAGCAATAGCGACACTAAGTAAGTACCAATGTAGGTACCTACATTTTTTTCTGCAGTGTAATTATATAGTGGCACTGCATGATGACACAGCCTTAACTTTAAAAGAAAGATGACGCAACCTCATCAAACCCGTCCCGCACAGTCTAGCCAAGGCTTTATTGAATGCGATAAAGTTCATTAAACCAATACAAAGAAAATATTAATGAGAGTTACTGTTTAAGTTTGTTGTCAACTTCATTAATTAACTCTCTTAAAATGATGGCAACTAGATATACCTTGGAAAGTTTTCTATAGAATTTGGCTGGTATTCAAAACTCATTTGTTCAAAAGTAAAAGGTCATACCTAGTTAATAAACCTTACTGACTGAATGGAATTATTAAATGAAAAGTAAGCAACTTTATAACCTTAGGTTAGCACCACAGAAATCGGAATGAGTACCTTATTCCGATTTACCATAACGCGTCCGCAGGAGGCGAAACTTTTTTCTAACAAAACTCTGTGGAGTGAAATTTGAAGTTGGAATGTGCTTCGCCGTGACACATAAATGACATCCCAAAAAGTTATTTGCTTGTTTCAGAAAAACACGAATAAAATAATAACTATTGACAATTATTTGTAGCTGCCAAAATATTTAAATAATTTGACTGGTGCCATTTATATAAAAGAAGAAAATGACCTTTACTTTATATTAATTTAGAGCTTTTGACCTTATTACTCAGTGAATATTTTTAGATCTTAGGATAATTAATCGGAATTAGAAGGTATTTCATTAAAAACATGAAATCAACACTGCAAAATACTCATTAATTTTTCCTTGTTATTCTATTGTTTTAATTATTTAATTTAAATGTATTTGTGTGTTTCTTGTTGGATGTTTTAATAAATTTACTATTACGGCAATATTGCAAGATGCTACAAGCATGATCCTTGCGTGCTCTCTGCATGTCAACTACATGTCGCGTCATATAATTAGAGGATCGGGGCCCTAGGCAATGTACCCTTCAATCAAACTCCAAATTAACTCTATTACCCCCTCCTACTAAATGTTTTAGCCAACTAAACTGCACATGCAGGCAAGTTTGGAAACTCTGTCTCCTGGGAGGTAGGTTGTTGCTATCAAATGAATAGATAAGTTGTATACCAACTGTTTTAGTTACTTTGATCAAACGTGGCGAGAGATAACTTTGTGTATCCTCGGATTCCTCGGTGGTGCGATTTCATTTATTTCGTTTATTTATTCAAATAAAAATATGGTAAGTAAGATGTCACCATTATGGAAGAGTTTCACATATTTTAACAGTTTAACTGGTGTGCAAATATTAAACAAATTAAGTAGGTACACAAGAAAAAATAATTGACAATAAAAAAAACATTTAGAGAGCACCTGACCTGAGTACCTCTGTAATTTAAAAATGTGTATGTCTGTGTATCTTTCGATGGTGATGCATAATAATAAATAAATAAATAAAAGCTAAGTAAGTATCTAAAGGTGAAACATTACTGCTAAGTGTATTTGTAAAATTGTCACGAACCCTTTTCCAGAAAGTCATAAACAGAGTAAAAACTTTCCATATGATTGTGTGCCTGGCTGTAAAAAATATTTCCAGGTGTGAGGTTTGGGTTTGAGTCCAAAAACAAATGGGACAAATGTTTGCGTGATAGACGTATAAGTAAGAATACGTTCACAAGCAATCGTCCTAATCTATCGCAATGCCAGATATTTAATCTCTAAGCAGTGTGCAAGCATTTTGATGGGAACTGTAGCAAGTGAACTTTAAAGTTAAAACTTCGGGTGATATTGCAACTGTTTTGATCAGGCGTAACATAGAGACTTACTCGTAACATCAGGTGAAAGACTTAACCGTCTCGTTACACGTCAAAATATGGTAAGAGATAGATGCGTTGCTTTCTGAGACGACAACGAATAGTCGCAGTGCCTTTAAGCTCTCAATAAAGTTAATTTTAAACTTAAATAAAATTAACGAATGTACGAGTAGATATTTTAGAATATTACAATCTAGCTTTATGTTTAGGTTTATGAGTAATTTAAGCTCAAAACATACAAAAAGCGGGCGCATTTTGTTGCGGTTTGGGATGTATTTTGTTTAATTTGTATAGACGGACAGGGATGACAACACACTGACACGAACCGACCCGCGCACGCGTTGTTGTCATCCTTGTCGTCCATACAAATTAGACAAAAAACACCAGCGGCGGAGGGCCTACCACGGGCCCGCGCCCGCTCGCTGTGTGTTTTGCGCTATGTTGACCTAGTTTTATACAAGTATAAAAATTTAATAAATGTTCTTATTACTACCTAGCGACACGCACGGCTTTGCACGGTGCTTATATTATATTTAAAAATTCCTCTAAAACACTCCATCTATTGATTAAACGTTGCGACGAAAATACGTTGCGTAGCTTAATCTAAGCGATCTAATACAGATATATGACCTTATAATATAATAAGATCTAATACTTTAGTACCATACTTCAAGCAAATAAATACCATTTCATTTCATTGAAGAGTACAAAGGGACAACGGCAGAAAGCGACTTTGTTTTATATTCGTAGGTATGTTCTAAACTCGTAGGTTTGTTTTATACTCGTAGGTATACCTGCACAAAATCAAAATAAACGCGTGCCTTATTAGCTTCAGTGCCGGCGAAAGGTGCCGTGTGGTGCCGGCAAACTCGCGACCTGGGTAAGTAAAACCGGTGGGAGGTAGGGAGTGGCCATTCCGTTCGTAGTACTAATATCTGTTCTGTGCTCCTACTATGTAGAAAAGGTTTCGGCAAAAGCGTAGGAACGTTAATGCTACAGAAACCGTCTTTATATAAACAAATAACTTATAGTATCCTTCAGAACAAGTTGGAAACACTAAGTTCTCGCAATCAGCGTCAAGAGTTTCCAGTCGAGCGATCTCATCTGGGATGCCGTATTTATTATTTGTCACTAGTTTCGGGTAAATTATCAGATGCATGGGTTGAGGTTCCAAGTTTTGGGTACAGTCGATCAGTAATAGTTGTTCTTGGATGAAATTTGTATTTTGATCCAATATTTTCAAACGAATACCTAAATTTTTTATTTCGTTCTAGCATCAAGTGATCCAACAGCTTTTAGAAGGCTGGTTAATGATGATTTTTGAACAAGAAAAGCTCAAACGAGATGGAGATGACGCCTACCATTTTGTGTCATTTTGATTACAAAGTAAATCTCAAAAGACGTTGGTTATATTAAAAAGTAAAATATATTATTATGAATATGAATAAAACTTGAAATAGAAAAGCATTACACGAATTTTTCATAATAAATAATATAACTTCTTCAAAGTTGCGCGAAATTATCGTGACGCAACACTTTTATTACAGGTTTCTATCGGTTCACAAGCGCAAAGCAAAGCGGAACCGCGGATGAAAGCTAGTATCTAATAAATAACTATTGATACCAAAAACTGTTCTGGATATTCCATACATACCTCACGAGTCCATAGACAAAGAGAATATTTCACAGCTAATAGGTATAATAGGAAACGCAAACCATTGTAATATTGTAACAATAGTTATTAGATAGGTATCGTTAAACTACGGTTTCCATTAAACCCTGCGTAATATATCTAGCTTAGCAATATTATATAGGATATGATGACATTACAATTACAACAAACTGATTGGCACCACATTGGAATTTCATATAGAAGGGTTCATCGAAAAAAAAAGCTAGGAACTCAGCCGAGTTTGATTTATCAGATTTTTCAAGACTAGACATATAATAATCATACTCATACAACATTTTTATTCAATGTCATAAGAATGACAAGAAAAAATAATACTTATCAAACCGTTAAAATTACAGTTTGTTTTAAGAATAGGGTAATGGAATGAAAAGAGGGTTACACAGACAGACCATTGCTTATCATCATGACAGCCTTCTAATCTTCCCACTGCTGGGACACTGACCTACTCTCAGGCGAGAGTGATTGCGTCTTAATCCACCACGCGGACCCAATGCGGATTGGTGGATGGCACATGTCTCTCGAATTTTTAGTTCTTGGACATGCCGGTTTCCTCACGATGTTTTCCTTCACCGTATGAGAGCACTGGCATTGCGCACATAAATTTTTCGAACAGAAAAATCCATTGGTGCACGACCGGGTTTGAACCCACGACCTTAGGATCGGAAGGCGGGATCACTACCACTAGACCACCGGTGCTTATACTAGTAACATATTAAAAAGAAGGTAAGTAACACGGGTGTTGTAATATAGTTATTACTATGACTGTACCCGTTTAACTCTATCATCAGATAAACTGTCATGTAAGTTTCCCTCGGTAGGTACAGATTTAGATGTTACAACAGTTTAAAGTTCACAAGAGTCGGGTTCGAGCGAGTTTCTGAACCCACTAGATACCTAATGACTTTATGAAACCAGTAACTTGATTTCCTCAGGTTTTCAGGTCAGAGGCATGGTTTCTAATGAGTTTGCCTACACTAGCTGTTTTTTGCTTTTTCTGGTAAATAAATAAACTCTTAATAATGCTAAATGAGGTAATATTTTTTATTTTTATTACACGCGCATTACTATTATTTACCTCCAAGGTGACAAAGTATTACACCGTTATTACAGCGAAGACAAAACCTGACATGATCAATAAAATTTATAAATAAACTGCTTTTATTAGACTTTGTAATTTAATTTTTGTTTTCTACACTTTTTCTCATTAACTTTGTGCAGATAATAAACTCTGTGACCATGCGCCATGCAACTCCAATACATACATACATACAAGCATAATTTATCTCACACATTCCCTGGGATACTTTTACTAGCTGACCGCGTTTATCACGTGGTGTTTTTGTAACTTGTAACTCCAAACCTTATCGACACTAAGAACTGGAACAATTGCTTGGGGGTGATGTGTTTTAGCTCATCTAGGCTGGGTATGTGTTTACCCAGATGAATGCTACGATTCTACAGTAAGCTAAGCAGAGCAGGTGAGTTAAATTCACTTTTGCTGATATAAAATTCACTCAATTATTTTAAGCGCATTGTCTTTAATCTCACGTTAGCAGCACTACATAAAATATGAGAGTTAAAAGCCATTTACATTATACAAATATTGCATGCAAGAATTGCCTTGTCAAAATCATCTTAGAACATTTTTGTTCCAAAACTCATGTTTGCAGTTAATTTATGGTGTAAATAAGCTATTAGGCAGTTATTCTGGTACACCTTGTATAGGTATGTAACGAGAAAGATTCAGTAACCGAGAACATTTTGAATTATTCTCTTCCGCGCGATAACACCTGATACATTACATTACATTACAATGGTATATTATCACACAATTTCAGAGAAACTTTCCTTGTATATGTAAAGCTTGGTTTACACTAGCTACTTTATTTGAAAAATATCATCATATGTATCAGCTAATAGACGTCCTCTGCTGGACATAGGTCTCTCCGTGTATTCCCGATGTCCCCGTTAATGGGGACAGTGGGATTTTAACAAAATTTCTCATAGAGTAGCATAACGACCGATCTACGTCATCGAACCATCGTGTGGGAGGCCATCCTACACTTTGATTTACAGTTTGTGGTCGTTATTGGAGAACCTTTAATACTAGCAATTTTATAAAGATCCATTTTCCGGATCATTTATATATTTTTTTTTTCTTATTTATTATATTAATTCATATAACGATCGGGTTTGAACCCAAGATCTTAGGGTCGGAAAGCTACACATCATCATACTTGGAGAAAATAAACCGTACAGTTAAATTACTTATCTTCAAAGTCCCAAGCATAATCATACTGTCTTTCAAGACACGTGGGTTATAATGGCGTTTTGCCATTACGCGCTCGTGCGTACACCCCTTATAATAATTTCTTGACATTTAATATACGAGGTACAAGTCAGAGTCAAGACTGGGGTGTCTTTGAAGTCTTTACACAGCAACCTATTATAAACCAAACAATTTTGTACCTTATACCTTTGGACATAAGAACGGTTTAGAGTAATTGATAAGGCGGAACAATATTTGAGACGGATTTCTTTGATATAATCAGTGAGAGCGTAGCAATTGGGGATGACGGTAAAACTAATCTTCTGTTGGGAAATTAGGTTAGTCTTTTTTAATTTAGTAGCAGTCAGAAATAATCAGAATATATAAAAGGCTTTTGTGACTGACTGACAGATCAACCTCAACCAACCACCTCAACCATAACCATAACCATAACCATAACCTAACCTCAACCAGAATCTTAGGAACATGAAATTTGAAGGGTATATTCTTCTTAGACGAGCAGTGTGGTAATAACATCTGCGCATGCGTACGCGTAAGCGTAGACAAAAAAAACCGGTCGTCGTTCAATGCATTTTTTATTCGATATTTACATTTGCAAAATATGCCCAATCTAAAAAACAATGCTTACACAATATTAGTTTAGTACCTACTACGTAGTTATTTCTAAACTTTATTCATCGCAGTCTCGGAGTGTCTGTAAAAGGTCTAAAGTGTCTTATTTTTGTCTCGTTTCCATAAATACCTCACTCCAGTCAAGATCCATTTGAGCCCCATTTTTTCCCCATTCAGCACAACTCCCAATTTAACCCTTAAGAAGACGGATGAAGCTATTCCAATGGTTTAGTGGTCTATTGTACCGGGCCGGTGTAAAACACAGCTTTTATTGACTTCTTAAATCTTTTGGTAGCCAAAAAGGTCAGGTGGTTGTAAAGGTTAAATAATTAAATGGCACTTTTCAAGGTTATTAGGTCAGTTTTAGACATTTCTTTAACGGCTACAATACTTTTACAGTAAGGGTGTTGTCCTCCTCACAACTAATTGTGTCAATTAGCAAGAGATAAGTAAAGCGTTGCATCACGTCATGCCGTTGCGTATCACTATCATTATATTTGTTCATCATCGTCATCATTGTATCATATCATTGATCACGCGTTCCATTTGACCAGGAGTGCGATTCTCGTGCATAGATAAATGGTTACATGTACGAGAATCGCCCTCCTGGAGGCCTTACTCTTAAACGGAATCGGTATTGGACAAGTGTTGGAATATGACATTTCATGACAACCTACGCCAAATTCAACTTTGTTTCCAAGAGTAAAATAATTTGACAGCAGTAAATTAAAAGTGGGGTTGAAATTGTGATTGAGATTGCGTTGAAGAGTAAAGCCCTTAGTGCATCTAAGCCAAAGCTATTTAGTACGACGTCAAAGCGTCTCGTAGCGCTGTGCTAGAGCGCTTGACTTTTCATAATGCGACGTCAAGGCGTCAAGTCAAGACTGTATAATAAGGCGGCACTAGACATACTGTAGCCTAGCGTTGTCGTTTTTGCTCAAATAATATAATATGCTTGTAATATGTAGCCCTTAGTGTAGCGGCACACTGCGGAGCGTACAGCGCGGTTCGTTCAGCGGCTGAAGATCGATCGATTTTGATCGATCTTCTCTCACAGAAGAGAAGAGCTCAACGGGTCTAATCTTCAAAGCGACAATCGATAATCGTGACAAATATCGTAGTAAACTTATGTCAGTGGCAACTACTCGTAAGTTCAGAGCATTGACATACATATGAACTACGAAAACTGTCACGATATATCGCTTTTGTCCGCAAGAGTAGACCCTCAGAACGCGGCGTCTCAAAACGCTCAAAACGCTGGATATGTAACTTAAAAAATACTGCGAACGTATCCAACCTAACAATCCCCGCGATACGCTCCACAAATGTGGCGCTACACTTAATTGTGACAAATAAACCACAGAAGCTTTAAACGAAGAAGCGGAGTGAAATGAAATAATGACAGTGTGTACGGAATTTTCATGTAGATCGGAAGTTAGTAATGAGCTTTTTGGAGCGACTTGGCAGTATTATGAAATAGATTTTATTAAAATTTATGTTTATTAAAGTAGTGCTCTCAGTCTGTGTTATTGAATTTACATCGCATAATCGGTTTTTTTATAAAAAGTTCATAGCTTTTGAGATACCTTGTACGAGTATAACAAGCGTATTCAGTGAAAATAATACAAAAACGCGTCACGAAATACGATAAAGCCGTTCCCTTTGGAGCAAAACAGTCGTAAAAATTATTCTAATCTCTAAAAACAAGGACATTTTCGAGCTAAATGCGTCAAAATAAATCCAAACTTTTCCACCTTTTTCCTTCTAGATCAGATAAATGTTAATCAGCTTCAAAACTTGTCAATGGGTTTTAACGTAATCAAACTTTCTCAAATCTAGCTATTCTATCTACCAAAATCGCCAAACTTTCAGGTACAGTCCTGGTTTAAATAAATCTCTTATGAAGTTCACATTCTTTTATGGGACTCCAGAACTGCGAGGAACGAGCAAACCCAAGTTCAAAACAGTTTTATTCAGTAAACTACAAGATTAACTTTGATACGTCTTTTTTGTGTCCCGCCCCGCATCAGTGCCAAATATTTTACCTCTAAGCAGTAGACTAGTGTAAGCGTTACTAAGTTTGTCTTAGCGTTAGTCACGAAGCTTAGTCAATAGCGTCGTTACTTGTTGACAAAATAAAAATGTTTCCACACCATAGGTTTCAAATACGATGACCTAAAGAGCAATTCTACTAACAAAGATTGCAAATAAATCGTAGCTTAACCGCTGATCTTCATCTAATTCTGGGTATTTTCAGTATTCCACTATTGAACAAAGATGATTATAAGTTACTTTTGCCACCCAATTTAATATAATAGATAAGAACTAAACTACAGTTGGAACTGAATAGAATGTTAAAAGTTGTTTCCCTAGAATTATTTTGTTTGACATTCGGTTTGTTATCAATAGAATCCTCCTGAAAACATTACCCGACCAGCAAAGTAAAAAGAGATACTTTTTCACCCGCTCCCTATCGCTTGGCAATACTTTGTTAGCGCAAATGTTTGCTTGCCCTAATAGTCTTTTCCTTGTTGGGTAACCAGTTATATGATCTCTATTTACTATGCCATTGTTCATACAACAATATTTTAGGAATGCTTTGTAAAAGAGCCTAATTTTATTTGTATTAGAAATTAATGCGTTTTGTTCACATTAAAACGACTTAAATAACTTATTTTTTGCATTATGGTATTCTGGTCCGTGGATCCAATGCGGATTGGTGGATGGCACATTTCTTTCGATTTTAATTGGGCATGCCGGTTTCCACAACATGTTTTCCTTCAACGTATGAGAGAGAGCACAGGCATGCACACAACATTTTTCAAACGACCGGATTCGAACCCACAACCTTTGGATCTAACGGCAATCTACCACAAGATCACTAGTTAGACAATACTAATTTAGTAAACACTAAAAACACTTATTAGTCAGGTCAGATAATATTTTTTATTATTTTAAGCTATTAACAAAAGCAAGAAAACTTTGTTAAATAAATTCCAAATTTTAATAAAACAATAATTCCAACAACGGTAATTTAATTCCCAGAAATTAGACCACCGTTGCAAATTCAAAAGTTTTATTAGCACTTATTTGTAGTGCAAAAACAATTATGCATAGTGTTATCCTTTTACTGGCTTGCATTATAAATAGAAGCTTAGAAGTTATGACGGTAATTAGACTACTGCTACAGACGTTTTGTTTGTACAGTTCTTGACAGTACCGCAGACCTCCTATTTAATGTTAAATAAAATAATTTTAATAAAAAAATCTATAAAGAATAAAGGTTCCCGAAGGCAACTGGACAACGAAACAGATTACAGCATCGCCTAAAAAAACGAATAGAAGGCCGATTATGTATGACCGAGCGAGCATAGTGAGCGAAGCTCCTGCCAAAATTGGCTTTTGTGTGTCAGTTTGTTGGTACAAAAAGATACTGATACCAAACTAGCCGCAGAGGCCACAAAACAAAAGAAGAAGAAGATACTGCTAATACAAGTCGTTAATTATCGTTCGTTCGTTCGTATGAGTCAGTGGCCAACTCTGGTGACAGAGTTACTAGGCCGCCCGAAGGCCTCTGTCATGGCTTAACGACTTTGAAAAAGCCGGGACCGACTGCTTAACGTGCCCTCCGAAGCACGGGAGCGCTCAGTTGAAATTGCCACTGGCGGTCACCCATCCAAATGATGACCCCGCGGAACAGAGCTTCGTGCTCTCACTTTTCAACCGGATACTCGGCCACCGCGCCATCGAGGTCGTCAACTTTAATACAAGTTTTATCTCTACATGCATTTTGCATGAAAACTAATTAAACTAAATACACTCATGCAAGAGAAGTTTTCCCGAGAACAAAGAGGGTTTTTTACTTTCTTGTTGCAATACTATTATGTTTGTAATATCGCCAGGCTATTTGAGAAATTCAATTAGAGCGAAAACGTCTGCGTTTGCTACAGCTGCAAGGACATAAAGCTTTAGAATAAAGAAATAATTAAAATAAAGTAGGTACTACCAGTGAGTACTTTTAACACAGGAAGCTGAAAGGTACTCTGCTAATAACGGAAGCCTGTTACGAAACCAGGCATTCTACTAATAAATACAATGACACAATTGCAGTTGCATGGTCAACTTTTGACACTTTTGCACACGAATACTATAACTTTTTTTGTTATGGCTTCTGTGGCTTATTTATTTGCCACAATTCTGGCAGTATCAAGTAAGATTGGACTAAACGTTAATAATGTGGAATAAGAATTTTTTTAAAGAAATGACGGTGTTACTTTCATAATTTTTTTTAGAAGAGATCGTCTAAATTACAAACCAATTTTTTAATCATTTATGATTTTAAATGCTAATGATACATTTGTGGTTAGTAGCATTTCCCAGCCATATTAAAATTATTACTAGAAATTAAAACTGGTTTATGGATACCAAAGTATTAAGTGGTAATAATACGGATTTTATTATTAAGGTATACTACCCCATAAAGCAAAACCATAAGTTTTAAGATTTTAAAATTAGTTCGTGTTTTGGCCGCTATGAATTTTATATGGCTATTTCTCTAGTTATAAATATAATTTTATTTAACATTAGATTTGCAGTTAAATACGATTATAAAATGAGGTAGAACTTTGACGTATTCGGTCTCTTAAGCCTACTTCAATAACCACATTAAATACAGATAAACCAAGTAGCTTTTAGAACTTTACATTGTGGGAAACTTCCCTTATCACTTTGACCTGACCTGAATATTTACTCAAAGTTATCACAAATCTGTAACAAGTCATGAAACGTTATTTCTCTCTCAACTCAATTTGTTATCGTAGCAATAATAACTACATTTATTGCAATCACATAAACTTATAAATCTACTACATAATAAAACTATTATGTAGTATACTATATATTATTATTATTATTATTCAATCATAAAGAAAAATTCAAAATAATAATAAAAATAATATAAAATAATAATGGACAACTTACACAGTATCATCTAGTCCCAAGCTAAGCAGAACTTGTGTTAGGGGTACTAGATAACTGATATACTAAGTACAACTATTTCTAAGACCTAAAAACTAGTACCAACTTACTACTTTGTTAAACTCTTTTTTGCGAAAAAAAAATGAAATACAGCGCTTATTATCATCTTATTAGCCAATAAACGTCCACTACTGGACATAGGCCTCCCACAAAGATATGATAGATATGATAATATCGCCCGATCTATTGAGCCCTCACTTCATTTGATCTTAATTTTTTAATTAAAAGTCTGTTCTAATAGCTAATGTAACGAAGATATATCTTGAGATTGGATTGTCTAGTCTGATTCAAAATAAGAAAAAATATATATGATTTTATATGACTTTAAGCTTTGCATCTGTAATAGTCAGGCGTGGTGCTTAACATCTGGCGGGTGCCTTGATTGTCTTGTCACTTGCTTAAAACTTGATATAAAAAAAAAATATGATTAATCTAAAGTGGCTCTTATAGCTTATGAATATGAACGACATAACCCAGCCACGACAATTTATAAAACCACCTCAGAACATAATAGTTATGGCGCCTTCATGAAACGCCAGCCAAATTCACCTTTATCCACCAACTTCTATCACAATGTCCATCGCTTCTAACTATGCAATAAACATCCTTTGTAATGTCCTACATACCCTCTACTTACAATTCCACTTCCTGTCCGCACTGCATTAATTCCGGGCAATGACCCTGTCATCTGTTCAATTTAACAAACGAACTCTTAACCTTCTCAATTTACTGAGCAAATAAAAAGTGTAGCCTTTCGAGACTCTGCATAACGTCTGACACGACACTATTCAAAATTCATTTTGAACGTTTAATATACAAACTATTTTAGTTGAATTTAATATTTGATAACGTATTTAAAGGAAAAACTTTGCCTGATGATCAGATAAAGACTTTTGTGATAAGCTTTTTTACAAAGAACTCCACTACTCTTAACACATACAAACTCACTAACTACCGCGTTTATAATATTATATCAGAGTGAGTTACAAAATAAAATCATGTCACTAGACAGGTAAAGGTTTAAAGTACATTTTAAGGTCCCAGAGTAAAGAGACCCTCATAGTTTTTCAATCGTATCGGATGGTGTAAGCAACGGCTATAAACAAGGGTTAGGATGGAACTGTCACTCAGTACTCTTCTTCAGTTTAATATGGGGTAGCGTATTCCGAGGAAATAGTTTTTCACCCTCCGCCGATCGAAACAACGTGATATTTATTTAGGCAGATACAGTTACGTGGTACGAAGACTGATTGCTTCAAGGTTTTTATACATGCCCTTTTATGATTTTCACAGAATCGATGCTTGAGTATGTTCTACTTAGGTTATTTCTGCCGCCAAGCAGTAATGCTCGCATTGCTGTGTTCCGGTGTGAAGGGTATGGTTTCCGGTGAAATTACAGGCACATGAGGCTTTCGATCTTAGCCTCAAGGTGGCAACCCGCGAGTGATACCTCTGGTATTGCAAGCGTCCATAGGCTGCGGTAACCGCTTATCATCTTGTGGGCCGTACGTTTGGTTGCCACTTCAGTTGTATAAAAAAAAGTTTGATTCGACTAAACTTGAATAAGCACTATTCTTCAAGTAAATCGTAGTTATTTGCGAGTAAACTGACAGTTTACTTGTATTTGACATTTCTTATTCCACGGAATAGTCATTCCAGAAATTGGTCGAATACACCCTTAATAACTTTTGTTTTTATTGTTCATTTTATTCTAATTATGTTAATCTCATTCATCATCTTTCTTAAAATAATTCTTACTATTTTTGTATAAATTTTTATTTGTTGGAAACAATTTAAAAAATAAATTCAAACTAAGTCAGAACATCTAAATTTTTTATGTCAGTAGTGTCCCACCCAAAGCTGACTTGCCGTCATTTTGATCTCTTTTTGTGTATAACATTTTTCATGATCTTCACACATCTAGAAATTGTTCTTGTCCTTATAAAAATAATATCGGGTCGTCAACTCATTGGACGACCTTTACACCGTCGACCTTTACTCGGTCACCATTCGGTCAAATCAATTTCTTTGTAATGAAAAAAGTTTTTTTTTCAAGTGTTTCAAATGTGTAAATATTGGTACCGATTTCGCTAATTCTATATGGACTTGTACTCTCACGCAAGCTTTATGTGAATAATATGCTTTGATTCAACGTTTTTAACAAAGATGATGACGTGTTTCTGTAATGTTCGACCATCATGCGTTAGTAGCATACATCAGTAATTGTTTTATGATGAAAACGAACAGTTAGAAATTTTATAAAAAAATTAAAAGACTGGTGCTAGCAACTAATGCTTGTTTAATTTTAAAAGTCTGCACTTAACTTAACTTTGTCTAAAACTGACGCAGAATACACGTATGCAGAATCGGGTCCTGAGTTCCTAAGGGACCCGGACCTTCAAAAATTAGATTTAGCTAACGAAAATTTATACAAAAGGCTGAAACGCAGGTGCAAAATGACAATTTTTAAGTTTTATTATGGTAGGTATCTACCTACTTGTGTAGGCAAACGACATAAAAATTAGGTTGGGTTCCGACTAGCAGCGATTTTTTTGTTTCTGCTTTGTTTTAACGCTAACGCTTTTAACGAATGCTCGTGAATTACAGAAACGCAAGTACATGAAGAGTAACATTGGCCAACCAACCAGCTAAACAATAAAAATAAATCTATCTCAGTTGCCATCCAATTTAAGAAAGTCCTTGAATTTAAGTAAAATTTTATGGCAATATCTTTGATATAATACGACCGATGTGGCGTAGCGGGCGCAGGTCCGCCTGTGACGCAGAGGTTGCGGGTTCGATTCCTGCCTTGGGACAAATGTTTGTACGATCTACAAATATTTGTTCCGGGTGTTCTGGGTATTTCCTATTTATAATAAAAAATATCTATCTATGTATTGTATTGTATTAAATATATATCAGTCATCTAGTACCCATAATACAGCTCTGTTTAACAGCAGCTTACCTTGGAGCTAGATGATGCTGTGTGGATTGTCCAGCCTAATAGTTTGCTTAACTTTTATCAAATCCTCAGATAAAATCCTCCTGATAAAAGATAAGTATACTATGTAACACTGTGACTACACCTTTACGAGCTGTTCACATAATATTTTTAACTGCTCCTAAAGGAATATAAATTTCAATTTTAAAATTTCCATATTGCCGTGGTGTGTCGCGCGCGTAATTTAAAAAGAAATCTCAAAAACATACTGAAAAGCCACACTAAGTTTAAAAAACAAATTCACAGAATAATAAAATATAAATAATAAATATTAAAATTGTACCAGGTGGTAAACTTTATAGCAAGAGTCCATCTAGGTGGGTACCTTCACAGTGATATTCTGCTTCTCAGCAGTAGTGTAAAATGAAAAAAAGCTGTCGAAAAAACTATGATTGAGCGTCGTTCGTCGAGTTTGAATTTTGCTTTAGAATACAGCCCTAAATATATAAAAATAACATATTTACGTTGACTTGAAAACCTCCTTTTTGTATCGTGTCGGTCATAAAGTAAAATTGATTCACTATGTTTTGAATACCACAAAATTAGCATTTAGGCAAATTTTACTACTTTGTTAGCAATTTAGTGATGTTCAGCGTAGGGTTTAGAACATGAAATAATCTTTCCCACTAAAAGTATTCTTAAAAAGGCTCACAGAACCACCATTAGCGCAAGACCGTCCGTCCGTCTGTACGTAACATTACAAAGTCATTTGGTGTGATCTGCGCCCAAGTCACGTGCGTAGCTTTGCTTGTGTATTGCTGCCTTTTTTCGCTTGCAACCCTAATAGGTAAGCTATGAAATAAGCGATTCAAGACTCAGACTGCAAAATGCAGTCTGAGAAAGAGTAGTAGAGTTCTTTGTGATAGAGCTCGTCCGGGGAAGGACTACCACCATACCTATTTCTGCCGCCAAGCAGTAATGCTCGCATTGCTGTGTTCCGGTTTGAAGGGTATGGTTTCCGGTGAAATTACAGGCACATGAGACTTACTATCTAAGGTCTCAGGGTAGTAACACGCAAGTGATATCTATGATGTTGCATGCGTATATAGGCTACGGTAACCGCTGGCCATCAAGTGGGCCGTATGCTTGGTTACCACTTTAGTAATATAAAAAAATATAAAAAATGCAGTTTGGCTACAGTTTCTGTGTTACATTTGACTACGTGGTTGGCATGCAGTTTTTCGACTGCACGTTTACTGCATGCTTATCTATAGATAAGATAGTAGTGCACTCATAATACAGTTGGGATCACATTTTTTACTTTTCCAGTTCTATAAACATTTGGCTCAGGCGACTCGTTCTTAGGCTAGACTTCTCCTTTCTCTCGTAATCTTTCTTATCTTCTTTAGGACAAGTGTAGTAGGTTTTTTGTGACAGAACTTTTCAAGAGACCCCTATATTATTATAATTATTGCTGGGCTGGGCGCCTGTTGCCTGCTGTGTATAAAAAAAAGAAACTAGACAAGCCCGCTGTTCTCACAGCCTCCTGTAGACAAGAGAGCAGAGGTCATGCCAGGAATATGAAGCACACTCATTACCGAACGGAAGCTAACTGCCAATTTATTGAATTTGTACACGAGATTAGCTGTTTTTCAACGAAGCGACACCCCTGTGGGTTATTTGTAGACTGTTAAATGTTATTAAAAGTGGAATAAATTTGAGCTTTTAGATTAAAATAGGCTATAAAAATATTCGTAGCGCTCAAGTTTTCTATGGGCCTGGTATTTGAATATCTTGACGATTTCGGTGGCAGAATACTCGATTGAGAAGTGAGAAGTTGTGGGTTCGATTCTTGTTGCAGGACTATTGTTTGTATTATTTTCTATTGCCTACTTACATTTACAATTACTTACTCTGTGTTTTAATTCATGTTTTTTGGTCATTTTCTTATTATTATTTAACCTATCTGGTTCCTATAGTACAAGCTTTGCTATGTTGGGGGCTAGATAGCACTGTGTAAAAATATAGACTCGGAACAAATATTTGCAGATTAACATTTGTCCCGCAGCGGGCATTGAACCCTCAACCTCCCGATTCTAAACCAGGCAGTCGCCCACCATGCCAACGAGGTCGTCAGATAAGATAGTCTTTTTCTATTATCCCTAAGCAACAAGCAAAACCATTTAGTATCATAAATCAACACGCACTACGAAAAAGCAGAACAATATTTCAACGAGTCGCAAACTATTCAATGAACTAATTCTAGTTCCGATTTGAACTAACCGATGTATTTATGGCACGAATTCACACATTTACTAATCTATTGTGACTGGGAGCACTACCGTGAAACTGTAAACTCTTTTAGGATAGGACTCTTCAGCAAGGATTTGTCTGGCTAACATTGTCCCCAAGCAGTAGTGTGCAAATATTACTGTGTTAGGGTTTTGAGTGTAGGGTACACTGTAGCAAGTGAAATTACTCGGCAAATGGGGCTTAATAACTATAGTAATAACAATAATAACACACCACATAGTCACATACATAGTCCTGAACGAACACTAAGAATTGTCTGAATTTTGGGTGTCAGAAACTAAGTGTAGATGAAATATTTTACCACAATACCCGAACTCTGAGCAAATAGTTGCAAAAATTGAGCGTTGTAATTAAATGAGTTGTTCTAAAGATAGAGCTCGTCTAAGGAAGTACTACCACAATACCTGTTTCTGCCGCCAAGCATTAATGCTTGCATTGCTGTGTCTACTGACTAGGCATGGGTATCGATGAAATTACTGGCACATAAGATTTTAATCTACGTCTCAAGATGGCAACGCTCACGTGCCAAGAGATAAATGGGTTAATCCCATAACCCACCTTAGATCCCTATTTCCCTAGGGATTTTGAAACTTTTAGATTCATTCTCCACCTTGCAGTCGAAAATCAGGATCAAGAGGATTTTAAATCAATTTCCTAAAACCCCTTTCATTTTTATTCTTTTACTAATTTATTTTTATGTTTGTATAAATTTACTGGTTTTATCAGTAATCATATATAAATACTTTTTATGAACTGTTTCTAGTGAAAATTCGCGCGTTGCCAGCGCAATTAAACCTCTAATATTACAGCAACTTATGCAAGTTATGCTGGTTATTATGAATAGTCTCACTATGCGTAGCGATGATCAAACATTTAATTGTCCCACTTGCCATGTTATAATACGCTAACAAAAAGCAATAACAATCTACTTTTCACAGTACCCCTCTAGATCAATGACGTAACACCAGCGACGCCGAAGAGTCTACACATCGGGAGGTCAACATACAGATAAACGTGCAAAGGGAGTTGTTTGTCGACGCCTCGGCTACTGAAAGAGTGGTGTATCAGTACAGTTACTGGCTTCTTAAATAAGAGGACAGTACTTTACTGTTTAGCTATTGGTCCGGCTTTTTAAAAGTTATTAAATTCAAAGTCAGAAGAGTTTATTGAATGAAATCGCGTACTATAAAACGTCTTACAAGCTAGGTAAATTTACGCTAATTCCAAAACGCCCATGGCGTAAACCCAACCGGTAACATACCCTTCGCACAGTAAAAAAGTTCGTATGAGAATCGGCTAACTCAGTGACAAATGCAAAGGGACAATTTGATGCGCCATGCTAATATTATATGTACAAAGTTTTATACAATAAAATAATCAAATTTACAATACACATTAAAACCAACATTACATGAATGGTATTTCGGAGTAAATACCATTCATGTAATACGTAACTTTCAATATATTCTTTGACATTGTTCATCCTCAATATTCCCCGTTCGAATGGCCGTCCCGTACCGCGTGACGTCATAGTCGTTTTTTTATTTTTAAATTAGATGACTGTGACAGAATGCCCATAAGATGACATTCTTTTTTTTTATCTTTAACTACATTAATAATAAATTAAACACGCCTATTTTAAGTGTGCTAACAAAAGTTTTGTGCCAAATTGTAGGGTGCTTTAACAAGACTGTAGTTTCAATTCAACAAGAAGACTCTACAGACAGACTCTAAGACACTACATTCATACCTACTTCACTGTTTTCACAGCAAGCGGTACCATTACATAACTTTTATCTAAGTCGTTTATACTTGCTAATGATGCTATATTGTTTATAACTAGGTCATATCATTGCTGTATGGTGGAAACACTGATATGGAATACTGATATTCTCGTAACTAAGATTACAAGGTTGAAATAACATTGAAATGAAACGTGATCGAAAGTTAAACGGAGTGGAATCGGTATTTTGCTTTGCAATTAGGAACTGACAAGTAAGGTTGATCGAAAGAAAACTACCTAGTTACTGTTATTTATTGCAGAGTAAAATATAAACTTCTGTAAAGAGAAAAGATAAAATTGTGAATATCATCTTGTCTCTGAAAGTCACAAAAAATTATGAAAAAAAAAACATGTCAAAATCAAATGGTAATTTCATGGTTTTTTTGAAGTCTAAAGTTATTACCTTAGTTATAATAATATAGTATTATTTTAAGACATGCCTTTTTCGTTTCGTCAGTCCTCACGTTTTTTTGCACCGTTGGAAAGCACTGGCACACATACATTTTTCGAAAAGAAAAACAAGTTAGTACAATGACAAGTTAAACCCATGACCTCAGATTTCATAGAAAAACTTCCACTAGGCCACAAGTGCTCACGTAATTCACTTTTAAAATTAAGTATTAAACCCTCAAATATAACAGTAAGTAACTTCAAGCCCAAACAAAAGAGACATTCATCAAAAGGGTCATCAAAACCTAAGCCTACCGACTGATTCCAACCCTTATTATTCGCAAAGCAGTACCATTCATAAACTGTCACAGGATACCATGAACTGAACAGTCAATGCCAGAAATAGCTGAGCAACTCAAGGATTCAAATATAACTGCGCACTCGGAATCCCAATGCCACAAATGAAGCTCGTAATTACAGAATAGACAGTTTTGTACAAAGAACTGTTAAAACTATATGTTTGGGCGTGTCATTTGAATCATCGAATAAAATCTAGTCACAGTTAAATATTTTTTGGCGTTAACTAAATATAGGTAAGTACATATAGTTGCTAAACGATTAATAGTCTCCAAAAAATGTGTGTAATGTACGCCGTTTATGTTGTTAAGTATGTTGTATATTAATTTATCCTGTCCTCCCAAAAGTTGCCTAAATAATAAAAAAATAATAGCTTCTACGAGTAAGTAATAATAACACACGAGTGGAGTTGCTGAGCTACTTTTGATGTCTGTGCCATCCATAAACTGTCGCAGAATACGACGTACTAATGTGCTGAGGAAAAAAGGGGTTACTCAAAATGATAAATGACTCCCAAAAGAAATGGCTTCACAAAAACAGCCGGCAAAACCTTTGTAAACAATAAAATTTCCTGGACCATTACAATATTATGGCATGATTTTTCCGTTTATTTTTCAGTTGGGAGTAAAGGTTTTATTTTGAGAAGAACTGTAAAGATTTTAACGATGCAGTACCGCCCTGACTCTAGACCACACGTGATATTACTTTAAGTAAGTAAGTACTATATTTATTAAACAAAATAAAATATGTACATAATTATATTACATTACAAAATATACAAAATACATATGAAACAGTTGAGCCATCTAAAGACCGTTACAAACGACCTATAGATAGCTCAACTGATCCAAATCACTACCAGTAGGAAGCGTTCTCAACATGCTGGCTGCATTGCCACGTTGAATGGCAATGCTGATACGTTGAGTAAGTACTTAATTAATAAGTAAAGTTCATTATAAGTCAGTGGTCAACTCTGGTGTGAAAATTAATTGACCATAGCAATGTCTGAGGGTAGCATGCGCAATGCAAAGTTAGATAGACTTTTAAAATTTTATATTTAAAACACTGAAAACTAAATAGTATAGACACAACAGTCGCGTCACTTGTTGACAAAAGTTCTACTTATTTTGGGTAAGTTTATAAGATTTACCAAATGTGGTATTTACCAAACGGGATGTACCTAAGTTTTGGTCTTTGCTGTTCTTTCTCAACTTTTTTTCCCCTCCCGCACCCCTGTAAAGGGAGATAGGGATAGGGAGATGTCAGAATTATTTAGTTTACCCATTTAAAACGTTTGCTATAATCTTCATGATAATAATGATTCAGCTTAACCAAGTGGTTTCGAATCAGGGGGCTGCTCATGTCGAAGCTTTAAATATTCATTTGCTATTTTCTTTTAATTACTGTACCGGAGCGAGCGTCGTGTCGAATGTAAGTGCAAACTATTTGCATTGCAGTCTAGTGGTAATACCGGAGATCGCTCCAGTTCGTGGTATCTACACACTGCTAGACTGGATAGCCAACACTTGCAATCTTTTATTGCAAACTATTTGCATTGCAGTCTAGTGGTAATACCGGAGATCGCTCCAGACCGTGGTATCGACACACTGCTAGATGTCCAACACACTAGATGTGCAAACTTTTTTTTTTTTTTTTTATACAACTGAAGTGGCAACCAAGCGTACGGCCCACAAGATGGTAAGCGGTTACCGCAGCCTATGGACGCTTGCAATACCAGAAGTATCACTGGCGGGTTGCCACCCTTGAGGCTAAGATCGAAAGCCTCATGTGCCAGTAATTTCACCGGAAACCATACCCTTCACATCGAAACACAGCAATGCGAGCATTACTGCTTGGCGGCAGAAATAGGTATGGTGGTAGTCCTTCCCCGGACGAGCTCTATCACAGAGAACTCTACTACTCTTAAACTATTTGCATTGCAGTCTAGTGGTAATACCGGAGATCACTCCAGACCGTGGTATCCACACACTGCTAGACTGGATTGCGAACACTTGCAATCTTTTAGTGCAAACTATTTGCATTGCAGTCTAGTGGTAATACCGGAGATCACTCCAGACCGTGGTATTGACACACTGCTAGACTGGATAGCCAACACTTGCAATCTTTTAGTGCAAACTATTTGCATTGCAGTCTAGTGGTAATACCGGAGATCACTCCAGACCGTGGTATCGACACACTGCTCGACTGGATAGCCAACACTTGCAATCTTTTAGTGCAAACTATTTGCATTGCAGTCTAGTGGTAATACCGGAGATCACTCCAGACCGTGGTATCGACACACTGCTAGACTGGATAGCCAACACTTGCAATCTTTTAGTGCAAATTATTTGCATTGCAGTCTAGTGGTAATACTGGAGAACACTTCAGACCGTGGTATCGACACACTGCTAGACTGGATAGCCAACACTTGCAATTTTTTAGTGCAAACTATTTTCATTACATTCTAGAGGTAATACCGGAGATCACTCCAGACTGTGGTACCGACACGCTGCTAGGCTGGATAGCTATAATTGCAACCAACTCATTCTAGTGCAAAATATTTGCATAGCAGTCTGGTGATAATACCAGAGATCTTTTCAGCTAGACCGTGGTGTCTGACACACTGCTGTTCTAGATAACCAACACTTGCAACCTTCTAGCGCAAACTATTTGCATTTTGGTGGTAATACCGGAGATCGCTCTAGACTAGACCGTGGTATCGACACACTGCTAGGCCGGATAGCCAACACTTGCAAACAAAAAACTCTAGTGCAAACCTATTTGTAATTTCAGTTTAGTGGAAATACCGGAGATAGCTCTAGCTAGGCCCACTGCTCGGACACACTGCTAGGCTGGATGTCGACTATCTGCAAACAACTTCTGTTAGTGCAAACTATTTGCATAATCTATCATTAGTGCTTTGAACGTTATGGTGGTAGTGTTCCGCGGACAAACTCTATCACAGAGAACTCTACTACCCTTGTTTATTCATGCTCGCTATACTTTTCGACCATAAACCCTACCTATTCATACTCCAGTACAAATTTGTCGTCGACAGTCCCATCTGGCGCTTGCCTGCGTACCGCAATTCAAGGTTCTCTTAAATCAGAACAAAATATAGCGTACTGGTGCGGTATTCTGTAGCTCTTGATAACCTCGGTGGCGCTGTAGATGAATGCTTGCTTGAGAGGCGAGAAGTTGCGGATTTGGTTACCGCTTCTGGACAAAGTTAAATGTAAAAATGTATGTTATTTATATCAGCTATCAGTTTCCATAGTATTGCTTAGTTTGGAGATAGTAGCTGTAGCTAGAGCTAGTGGCGCTGTAAAAAACTTTCTTCAAATACTACTCGTTCGTTCGTATGAGTCAGTGGCCAACTCTGGTGACAGAGGTTCTAGGCCGCCCGAAGGCCTCTGTCATGTCCTAACAACTTTAAAAAAGCCGGGACCGACTGCTTAACGTGCCCTCCGAAGCACGGGAGCTCTCAGTTGAAATTGCCACTGGCGGTCACCCATCCAAATGATGACCCCGCGGAACAGTGCTTAACTTCGTTGATCTGTTAAAAACAACTTAGCCAGCTACGTCACGAGCGCTCCATCCATACGGGTACTAAAAATAACGCAAATCAAATTCGCTCGGGATCGCGGTATTTGCGTGGGGCTATATGTACCTCGGATAAAAATGAAATTAATTTATTTGGAATTCGAGATAACGGTATATAACGGGGGAATAAGGATGTTGGGTAAAAACGTTACGTTTTTCGGATGTTTGGGGTAAATGCTGAAAGTGAGTCGGCTACTTTTTTGTGGAAGGAAAAATGTAAATGTAATGACACGGAAATACTTTGCCCGGCTTGCTTATCCTGTGATACTTTTATTTGATGAGTTTATTATTGAAAACTGAATGTTTTTTTATATAATTTTAAAGATTTAAGCTTTTTGTATGCACTTTTTTAGGATGTAGGTACTAAGTAGATAGCTTTCTAGCCTGCCTAGGTTTGGAAGTAACCTTAATTTTAACACATTTGTAAACGCTTACTAGTATAACCATATTTTTACCTTTAACTACATATATTCTTCAAAGTTTCTTTCGGAATAAAATAGTTTTTTTTTGCGCAATAAACTATTTCATATTTATATTTTTTATAGTATTGCCATATTTTTATTTATCCATTATTAACATTTAAAATCATACTATACATAAGTACTAAGAAAAATTTTAGATAATGGTTAGCGAATTGCTTTTATTATTATTATTATTATATATTCTTCAAAAGAAGAAAATGACCAAAATGTAGAGCTCCCATTCATAAGCGAGACAGTAAACAGTGCGAGCGAGACAGGCGATAATTTGTAAAGATTTGAATGTGAACGAACCATTAGTTAGGCTACAGTGCTGGTAGCGTTGGAGCCTGGGTAGTCGGCAATTATCATATTAATGTCATCTCCAGGTGATTCTTGCTCCAACATCACCCTGCGTAAACTTATTATAATCTTTATTGTATCATCATCATCGTTAGCCTTTTAATGTTGTGTGACTGCTGGAACACTAGCCTACTCGCGAGCATGAGTGATTTGGTCGTAATAGGCATGATGACAGTAACCAAGTATCACTAAAATCACGCCATAACTCTATGAAAAAGTATTCAAGGAATATAAAAACCATATTTGTTTTTACGTTTGATGCGAGATTGATAATATTTTAAATAAAATAAAACCACAAAATACAGTAAACCGCTATTCAAAAAAAAAACAAATTCAAATTTTAAACCGATTTTTTTTTTTTTTTTTTTACTACTATTAATTAAACTACAATTAATTTCTGGAATAATAAGTTATTCTATGCTTTTAGTCGATACTTCTGAACACAGAACAGTTTTACAAAATCAGTCATTATGTCTATTTACCAATGGTGATTAGTGGATGGTTATTTTCTTCTAAAATCATAAATTACTTTATTTATTTCATTTCGAAAGTGCAACTAAACGCTAGCATTTTATTTCCTCGCAGGGAATATAGCTAAAACCGTTTCATTTTCTATTTAGTCTTTCAAAATTCCAATAGAAAAAGTCCAGACATAGACCGGTGGCGCCATAGATGTACTAACCATTGGACTCTGAATTTTAATTTAATCAATGATTATCATCAAATCATCATATTGTTCATATTCTAATAGTCAGTAAGATGTGTGACACTCTCGTGCGCGTTTAATAATAGTAAATACTAAAATAGAGTTGCCACGTGTGGAATTGTATGATAAAATGTTGTAAATGTTTCATTTATTTGATATGATTATAAATAAATAATGCTGGACAATCCACACAGCATCATCTAGCCCCAACCTAAGCAGAGCTTTTTTTTTGTGGGTACTAGATGACTGATTTACTTATTACAATACGATACGTAATATAATACGTAAAACAGTTTATGTATTAAACCTTTATGAAACATTACAAAATATACAAAATACATATGAAACAGTTGAGCCATCTAAAGACCGTTACAAACGATCTATAGATAGCTCAACTGATCCAAATCACTACCAGTAAGAAGCGTTCCCAACATACTGGCTGCATTGCCACGTTTATTGGCAATGCTGATACGTTGAGCCAGCCTTTGGATCACGCGTCGCTTCGACCAGACGCCCGGAAAGAATTTTTAAAACGCGGTGAGGCCCGGTACCCCACGGACCCAGGGTTTCCACTCCAAAAGGCTCAAATATGTAGGCTCTTAACGTAAATAGATATTTTTTTTATATATAAAAATTCCCCGAATCGGAACAAATATTTGCAGTTCGTACAAACATTTTGTCTCAAGGCGGAAATCGAACCCGCAACCTCCTGCTGATGATGAAGTGGCTGGTAGGCACTTTTTATCTTCGCGTCCAGATATCATGATAGTTGCTGAGAACGCTTTAGCAAGTTCTGACTTCTCGATGCAAAAAGTCTCCTGAACGATCGCCCGTGGCTCCGATCGAAGGAATTGCTATTAAGGAGTGCTCGAAGCTGGCGTGTTTAAAATGGTTGACTTAAATTTAACACGAACCAAGCGATTAGAATTAAGTAGCACAGGTTTCTGGGACTTAAAAGTCTTCGCAAATTAATGAGATTTAAGCGCGAGGTGCAGGCATGTTTTACAAGAGCACCATTGCGTTTTTACCGTGTTATATCGAATTTATTAGCTTAGCATCGCGCAAGCAGCGCGTTTTAATTGAGAGAAATGTAGCTGCACAGTGCTTTCAAAGCTCGTTGTGTGTGCTTGGAATTACTACGGAATAAAAAATGACAAATTTACTTATGTTTATTTATGTTTTACCTAACCTTAGACTAGCACCTCGACGCTTGGTCTTTTTGATTTCAAACGTAACCATTTTTAAATAAAGTTGCAATTTAAGTTATACATAATCGTAGTTTGCAGTTTAAATATGAATAAGACCCTTGATGTACCTACGTAATATATTAATATAGTACGACACAACTAAGAGGATCTACCATCGCTCTGAAATGTCTGGTTATTCGTGTTCCAAATAGTTTATCGGATTAAACACAAAAACGTTATTACTTAGCGGTAAACTAAGATGCTTGCCGGTACAAAGAGAAAAGCTGATTAACATTCCCCTTAGACTTCTTTTAGCTAGGATTAAGATCAAAGCAAGCGTTTTAGAGCGTTTGAAATTAATTGTCGACTAAATTAAATAAAATATATCTTCTGCTACACTATAACCTGCTGTCTAAAAACGAAATACACTCGTTATAAACGCTGGCATAATCATAAACTTTTGTGGATTTGTTTATTCCAAATTGAAAACATTTTTTTTATAAAACCTTGGAGATACTCGTAATATTACTTTGAAGCTAAACACCACTTCCACGGGCCCCAAGCCTGGAACATTCTTTTATTTTTTCGATGATTACCTACTTCTGTACCATAAAGCTCCAGTATATTCTAGGCTGGGGCGCGTGGAACTGGCGTAAATTCACCTAGCTTTAAGACATTTCAAAATGATCCTTGTGATTTTATTGAAATAAATCATTTTTGACTTTGACTTTGACTTATAGTTGAATTCATTTTAAACCTAAAGTTTTTTGTAGACATTGTTAAGTGTTGGTAACCCTCAAGTTTTGCCTCAAGGGCATAATCTCGCTAACAAGACCGGCTTGCTCGAGATGTATCACTGCCACACTGGGAATCCGTCACTGGGTAACTGTGTTTAGGAAACTAGGCTTAATTAAATTAGCAGTTTGCAAGTTTACAAGTCAGAAGGATTGTGTGTAGTCACAGTACAGGTCACTCTCGCTTGAATAGGCCAGGGTCCTAGCTGTGGGAATATCAGAAGATGGTCATAATGAATTAAGGGTTGTTCACCAATCTAAGAAACACGGAGTGACGTGACTTGACGCCGACAAAGGAATCATCATCAAATACCACCCACTGGTGGACCGCCTTTTATGCCATTGTTTTCGGTACTGTGCAGTTCAGGTTTTCTAGCGATTTTTTCGATATCATCAACCCAACGCGCTGTTGGATGACCCGGGTTTCTTCGGCCTGTCCTTGACAAATGAATATATCCTTAAATCCATATTTTTTGTTATAATTCTAATTTTTTATTTCAGCCTGTCAAGGCGTCGATTTCGAAGAGTGGAACCTCGTACATGGAAACGCAGCCTTACTCTGAATTGGGACAGCCACAGCTGAAGAATAATAAGAATATTAATTCCTAAATTATAAGCAGATCAGGCATGCCACGCCAACGAGGTTGGCAAACCATCCCATGATGCCACATGGGAAGTTAAATCCCAAACAACAGAGAAATAACATCCCTACTTGAAAACGTCGATTGGTCCCAAATAAATGTTTTCCTACGTTAATTATTATAAAGGCATGTGGTGCCATGGGAAGTTAAACCATGGGGGAAGGGCCCAGTGTTTACAAAGGCGGTCTCATCTGCAGAAATATTTTTTTAGAGCTCCGCAGTACTTATGTGCTATTTACGTCGCGTAAACGTTCCGAACATTAGACCCTTAGGGGGACCACGTTAAGAGATAAGGGAAATGGCGGGAAAGATATTTTTATTGCGAAGACTTGCAGCCGAATAGCTAGGGGTTAAGCGAAATACCATTGCGCGGTTCAGCATTGCAATTTTATCATTATTATAGCTTTGTTATTTCCACTGCTGGGACAACACGCAGACCCAATGCAGATTAGTGGATGCATAAGATTATTAAAAGTCGTGTGTTTTCTAAAAATAATAACTATAGGTTTTCAGAGTTAGTAAAATTTTTTGGTTGATTTTTGTTCCTTATTGTATGGAAACTTATTTAAACGCGTGTTAGATATTACTAGGCATTGATAATTACACCAAACTTTTACTAAACTATTGTTTACTTTACACCATATATTTTTATAAGACAGTTGTTTTATAAAGTTAACTTTTATTCATTATACTTCATTGGCACAGTGTAAAAAATATATTGTTAGAAGATTTCTTTTATTAAAAAGTAAGTTATTACTTAGTTATTTGTAAAAAATAGTTTTTGTTGAGTTAATAAAAATAATATCTATTTCTAGTGCACAGAGTAAAAAAAATATTTTTTTCAATCATTCAATCAATTTCACCTTTTTAGCACTACATTTTTTTATTAATAAAGATAAATAATAAACGATGAAGGCTGCGATGAGATGCAGCACAACCTAAATGGACCATTCTTTTAAGTAATGAAAGATAATAGTGATCGTGTAGCAGTCCGGCTTTTTTGCAAAAGTGTTTTACAAAATGGCCGTTACAAAATTGGTTTCAAAATTCAAAGGGTATTCGGGAAAGTTCTGAAATCTCTATAAACTTTTTTATGCTACCAGTACTTTGATTTTATTTACACTCTCTTATTAACTAACAGAGGCTTAAAGAATGATTATAAATATAGCTCCTAGGGTGTGTCTAAACTCATTCACTAGTGCTACTAATTTATAGTAAGTAAGTAAAGTAAAGTAAAAAATATAAGATAATAATAATATATAATATTCAATAATACAAGGATTATTTTGAAATGTCTTAAAGCTAGGTGTTTTTTTTTATACAACTGAAGTGGCAACCAAGCGTACGGCCCACAAGATCGTAAGCGGTTACCGCAGCCTATGAACGCTTGCAATACCAGAGGTATAACTCGCGGGTTGCCACCTTGAGGCTAAGATCGAAAGCCTCATGTGCCAGTAATTTCACCGGAAACCATACCCTTCACACCGGAACACAGCAATGCGTGCATTACTGCTTGGCGGCAGAAATAGGTATGGTGGTAGTCCTTCCCCGGACGAGCTCTATCACAGAGAACTCTACTACTCTTTACGCCAGTTCCACGCGCCCCAGCCTAGAAGAATCTGGCAACAAACTCGACTGGGTTCCTATCTTTTTTTTGATGATCCCTCTTCATCATAAAGCTTCAGTGTGGTGCTTATCGAACTAGGTGAGGCTCACGCCAAGAATATAAGTAGGTAGGTATGTACAAAACAGGGAAAAAAAACAATTAAGAGCCAAGTTCTTAGCAATACACTTTACAAACTCACTTGCTTTGATCCGATACATAAATAATGATACCATGTGGCGACGAATGACGACCGATATGGCGCGGCGGGCGAAGGTCCGCCTGCGACGGTTGTGGGTTCGATCCCCGCCTTGGTACAAATGTTTGTCGATCTGCAAATATATTCTGTGTAAATGCAAACGTGTTCTGGATACTTTCTATGTATAATAAAAAATATCGTCATCTAGTACCCATAACACAAGCTCATCTTTGGGCTAGATGATGCTGTGTGGATTGTCAAGCATTATTATTTTAATTAATATTACTGTGGTGGTCTAGTTCTAGTGATCCCGCCTTCCAATCCTAAGGTCGTGGTTTCCAACCCGGTCATGCACTAATGATTTTTATGGGTTAAGACCCAATCACTCGAGAGTAGGCCAATGTCCCAGCAGTGGGTACATTAAAGGCTGTTATGATGTACGTAAATAAACCGTATCGAGCGGTTCAGAGTCAGGAGACCACTGTGCCTGTCTTAGTTTATTACCAATAATTAATCACTTCCCTCTGGCCTTGCGTCCGATCTCACTAATGTACTAAACGGCTGTTTAACTAACTTGGGCCCCATCAGTCAGGGGCCTCGTTAGTATTTTAAAGGCCTCTGATGTTTCAGACAGGCACCACTGGCACTGTTCAGTGGAGTAGCCCTTAAGGTCGTTAGTTTGAAACCAGTCAGAAAAGTGTTTTTATATTCAAAAATGTATGTGCGATGCCAGTGCACTCTAAAATATCAGCAACCCGAAAAGACATTCAAATCAAAATGAATATATCATACCAACAAAATCATTATTTTATGATAAAATCCTTATTGTTAACTTGAGTAGGTTTTAGTTAGATGCTATTTCTTTTGTTATCATAAGCACCTACTTAATTTAGTTTTATTATGATTATGTTGTTGTGTATTGTTGCAAATAAAAATAATTCTATTCTATTCTATTCTATTCTATTAAAAAAGGCGCATTCACAAAAGTCGTAAAACAAGTTTTATTCCCTAATAGACGCAAAATGTCTTTCTTTTGGAAAACTATACATATTATAGGACAACCTGTATCTCAAAACTAGTGCGCATAATTTTGCCAGAGTTCATTCCTACGGTTTTACGTGTTTGTGCAGTTTTTTCCTTGGCGTTTTAACTACTGGACTTATCATAATTATTGCTATGTCAAATTAGATTGGTTTGCGTGAGTTTATGTTTAAAACCTTGCTTTAAGGCGCATACAGCACCTAAACTAGCGCCACCACCTACTTTATGTTATTACTCTGTTTAACAAAGGAATTTTCCAAAATCCATCGACCAGTTTGTTATACCTATCATAAGCTTTTTTTTAATGCCTCTGTAATAGTTTTATTCTATTTAGTTTAGGCAGAGATACGAAGTTGCCCTTGGTGGCCACCAAAATCTATTCTCGTATCTCTTCCTAAACTAAATTCCTTTGTTAAACGGAATAATAAGATAAATAAGGTGGCGGCGCCACTTTAGGTGGTGTATGGGCCTTAAGCATTTTAGAGTTCTTTATGAAAACTTACGAGCTAATAAAATATGTAGGTAGAACATAATAACTTCGATATAATCGGGTCGAACAGTGGAACCATGTAAAGTAACCTTACGCTATTTACCGACTCTTCTGTCAAAAGCAGAATATTGCATATTTGTTTGTCTTACGGATTGGCATACAAAAATGCAATGAAAAATCTCAATGTAATAATATGAATTAAATTAAATTCTCAACCGTGAAATGTTATCATCGGGTTCTTGCAGAATTTAACGTATCTTCCAAAGTACACACGTTGCAAGTGACTTACGTGGAGTCCAGTAGTTATAGTGTTCTAGACTGCAGTGCACCGCCGGACATGAAAAGTATACTTATCTTGCTCACACGCCCTCGGGCATTGGAGTTGAACGATTGGAGTTGGTCGCTTTGAATGGAGACAAATCGTGTTTATCGAAATATTTCAGAACTTACTAGTTTGATATTGTTAAGTTTGAATAATGTAAGTTTTGTAACTTTGCAGACTACCCATGTGAGTTGCATTATTTGTTTATGAACTTGTGTTTAACCGCGACTTCGCTTGCCTACGAAATCACTACTATAATAAAACGGACTATAGTAAAAACTATTTTTTTTTTCTGTTGAAGTGAGGAATTTTACAAATGGACGAGAAGGACTACCACCATACCTATTTCTGCCGCCAAGCAGTAATGCTCGCATTGCTGTGTTCCGGTGTGAAGGGTATGGTTTCCGGTGAAATTACTGGCACATGAGGCTTTCGATCTTAGCCTCAAGGTGACAACCCGCGAGTTATACCTCTGGTATTGCAAGCGTCTATAGGCTGCGGTAACCGCTTACCATCTTGTGGGCCGTACGCTTGGTTGCTACTTCAGTTGTATAAAAAAAAAATATTAGTATTTTTCTCAGGATGAAAAGTAACCTGTGTGTTGTTAAAGGACTTGAGCTATTTACATTCCAAATTTCGTCATAATCGGTAAAGTCGTCACGGAGTTAAGTGGTAAACAACATTCACACACACCCAGACTATCGCATTTATAATATTAGTAGGACACATAACATCTTATACCTTAATCTTGAACATTTATCATATCTCTGACTCTGTGGACCGCGCGCGGGTAACACAACATAGTGAATTACGCTACTGAAATTTACAAAGTTTTTGCTAAAATGCATGCAGTGTCTTTCGTGCATCAGTTGTCCTTTAATTGATTGTGCAATTAACTATGGATAATACTTAGTTTAAGTTTACAAATACAATACAAAATGTTTATTCATTATCTTAATCTATACATATATAAAATTGCGCTTGGAGACCCCCTTTTAAGTATAAAAATACCTGTATTAGAGGATCCCGCTCTTTCATAAGTTTAAGTATTGTGTGTTGTGCATGAAATATTGTTACAATTGTTGGGAGACCAAATATATAAAATAAAAAAATAAACCTACGTTAAAACATTTTCTCCTCTAAGAAACACGATAGTAAAAACAGCATTAAATTCCAACAAACACAAATCTATTAGTTATATACCTGAGTTAAATATAATATTTGAAGAGTCAGACAGACATTCCGTTTTACTAGGTGTTGAGAGTAAAATGCAAATAGCGTGTCATTTACAACTGAAAGCTTTTTGTGCTTCGAAGGGTTCGTAAAGCTGTTGGTACTGGCTACAACAAAGTCAATGAACTCCGTATGGTCCCGCACAAAGACAGCATTTATAATAAGTAGGATATTGGGGCGCTCATGACTTAGCTGGCTAAGTTGTTCTTAACAGATCAACCAAGCATCAGTTAAGCACTGTTCCGCGGGGTCATCATTTGGATGGGTGACCGCCAGTGGCAATTTCAACTGAGCACTCCCGTGCTTCGGAGGGCACGTTAAGCAGTCGGTCCCGGCTTTTTCAAAGTTGTTAGGCCATGACAGAGGCCTTCGGGCGGCCTAGAAACTCTGTCACCAGAGTTCTGTCACTGACTCATACGAACGAACGAACGAGTAAGATATTATTATTAGTAGAAAATATTTTATCAACTCACGAATTTGAATAGAGTATCCAGGTTTATAGTAGCTGTTAGTGTAGTGTACCCCAGATCAATCACTCCTCAAAGCAAACGTTGTCAGCCAGCTAGATGGTGTAATTACCCCGAAGATCTCGAGCACTTTACACTAACGATCAACTCTCATTAGTGCTTGAGGGTTCTCCAATTACGACCGGAAATACGTACCTACGAAAGTGCTAAAATCGACGTAGATTCGACAATTGAATACGTGTATTATTTTAAGTTGTTATTATAAATAAGGATTTAAACTCTCGCTCGGGAGTACGCCAGTGTCCCAGCAGTGGGGACATAAGAACGCTATTATGATGGTGTTAATGATGGTGATGATTGTAAGTTGTTCAACAGATTAATAAAGTTAAGCACTGTTCCGCGTAGCTACCATTAGGGTGACCGCCTGTGGCAATTTTCACTGAGCGGTGCTTCGGAGGGCACGACATACCGTCTGTCCGTTCTAGCTTATTTAAAGTTTTTTTTTTGTTTTTATATAAATATGAGGCAAACACGACACGACGACCGATGTGGCGCAGCGGGCGCAGGTCCGCCTGCGACGCGGAGGTTGCGGGTTCGATTCCCGCCTCGGGTCAAATGTTTGTACGATCTACAAATATTTGTTCCGGGTGTTCTAGGTATTTTCTATATATAATAAAAAATATCTATCTTTGTATTGTATTGTATTAAGTATATATCAGTCATCTAGTACCATAACACAGCTCTGTTTAAACAGTTATTAAAAAAAAAAAAAAAAACAGACTAACGGCCTGCCTGATGGTAAGCAGTTACCGTCGCCTATTGACCTCAGCAACACCAGAGGTACTGCAGAAGCGTTGCCTGCCTTGTAAGACCTTTTTTATAATTTTTTTTTGAAGCCGTTCATATTATACGACAGCGGAAAAACATCAGAAGGAAGTTCATTCTACAACCTGCACGTGTGGCGAAGAAAAGATCTCATAAAACGAGTAGTGCGAGACACCCACGTGTCGATCAGGTGTGGATGAGCCTTGTTCCGCTGTCGTGAGGTACGATGGTAGAACCTCGATGCGGTTAAATAGGTTACTCTTACATAAATAGGTCCATACTCTTAGATAACTACGGTTTATTCCGCTTATAGTGTTTTATACGAGTTTGGTCGAATCCAACCCTAACCGCCACACAAAATGAACATAAAATAACACTCAAATTCAAACAAACTTGTGTTTCGCTTCTGGCCACAATCAACAAATTAAAGTGAAATCAAGCAAGTCCTTTCAAATCATACAATCTAAATCTACACTGAATTTCAATGTGCACGCGAGGTAGTCATCAATCACTGCCCATTGCAGACGTCTAGGAACTTACCTGGGTAGAAGTATCAAGGGGTGCTCCAGACGAGTGATGAAAAACACCAACATAACACACCCAACAGTCACACAGTCCCACCTACGATACTAGTAAGCGAGCGCTGCAGTAACGGAATTTCATAAAAATAATCTGTTATATTTATTTTTTATTATATAAACAGTTCTAGGAAAACTTCTCATAGCATTGGTGTAATAGTATAATATTATACATTGCGCACATTTCTTATAAAAAAATATCTTGCACGACTGGTTTCTAACCCGCGATCTTAGGACCGAAAGGCGATGTCACTAACAGTAGACCATCAAAATGCTGTTCATAATATCCCAAAAAATGTTTTATTTTCGTCTAAAGCGGGACCTGCAGCTCAGTGTTACTTCCCAATCGAGAGCTTATCCCAACTACTACTCATACCGTCCAATCAGATTCATTCCCATCACCGTAATACCAGTTGAGTTATTTTTCTGAATCACCGCGGAGCTTCAGGAACTGCCATTTCTCATTTTGGCCCGAAGTGTACAAATTACCAGTAGTTACCGCCGCACTAACAGTCGAAGTTCGCGCCTACTATTGTTTCGCAAGTCATTCTGGCGAACTTCAGGAAGCGAGATAGGGTTAAGGGGTTCAAGTTGTGGGCTTTGTCAATGTCATGTTTTGCAAGTGAAATTGGCACACAAGTTTAATCTCTACTTTTCTACTCGAAAAGCGATTTTTCACCAAATCGGAGTAAAGCCAATCAATAGAATGATTGTTGCGTGTCAATAACTGACATAATTTTATTATTTTAATAAGCTCCTTGGTCTGCAAAGCTCCGCTCCGCTTCGATGGATTATTGCCCTAAATCTTTGTACCCAATCGTGGACATAGACTTTCCTATTCTAAAAAAATACTTTTAATAACATGGGTAATTTCTGGGAGACCTTTGCCCAGGAGTGGAATAATAACGGGTTAAAAATAAAACAATTAAGGGCAATGCCAATGCGACATGTTTTTGAACTTATTAGTTTAGTATGTAGTTATTATTCAGAATAAGATAATATCAAATATAAGTGAAATATCAAGTTACTCATGCAGCCAGCATTTTGGGAACGCTTCTGTCTGATAGTGATTTGGATCAGTTGAGCTATCTTTTGGTGGTTTGTAACGGTCTATAGATGGCTCAACTGTTTCATGTGTATTTTGTATATTTTTTAATGTAATGTAATTATGTACATATTTTATTTTGTTACTAAAGATAATTAGTTTAGTTCATCATCATCATCATATCAGCCGATAGACGTCCACTGCTGGACATAGGCCTGCCCCTAAGCGCGCCTTCCTGCGACCGCTTTAATGTCATCGGTTCATCGATTAGTTTAGTTATTCATAAATAATTACATAGATTTATTCTGAGAATACGAGGTCGAATCCAACCTTAGTCCAGTAGTAGGGGTCCTCAATAATGCGGAATAATTCTCGCCGCGTCCGTCATTACCCACGCCCAACGAGATTGTTTAGGCAATGAGCATGCTTGATGTTTGTTACTGAGAGTTACGGAAGGCCTACCGTTTAGCAGAGCGTTTTTCTATGAACCTTATTTGACATGAAGTCTTAATAATCATTTTTAATAATCATTTTATGAACGTCTTCAACGTTTGTTTGCGTTGATAAGCGACAATCAAATTAATACACTTGACACTGGCAAAATTGTGGCAAATAAGCCACAGAGTCCATAAAAGAATAAAAAGAAGAAGACTGCCATTTCTTTGCTATAAGTGGTCACAACTTTTGAATGAGGAGTTTTCGATTTGAGATTTTTTTTAAAAAGTAGTTCCGATGGCTTTAACAGGTGGCGCTAGCTGCCCTACTGCCATACTGTGAAAGGTTATCAAAACAAGAAAAAAGTTGGTAACTCCGTTTTTGTTTCGTCTCGTCAAGGATTTTTTTTCTTTTCGTTTTTATTTGATTTCCACTCCAGTACGACCAAAGTTAATATACTAGGTAGTACGTACTTTGACACCATCCAGAGGTATGACAGACAGTGACAGCAGGAGTGCAACCAATGTTGAATTCCCTACACATTCACCATAGCTCGCCAAACGTAATGCTTACATTCTCTTGGGCTCGCCAGTTGAGCTACCGCCATCTAAATAGACAGCTTTTTTTTTAAATAACTAATTAAGAGACGAAAACAGCTAATTACAAAACGCGTTGATCGTTGCAGTCAGCTTATAAAATACGCCAACGAGCAAGTTACTCTTTATAAAGAAACTTTTTCATAAATCCTAAATCCATAAACTATGAAATTGATCATACTTTATTGACTCAAGGTTTCCAGCATTTCCAGTTGATATTATATAAAGAATGCGCTTTCCTACCGTAAAATTGAGTTCCTCTAAAGGAATGCGCCAGCCACCGAGACTTCTCAAATAACCACTCTTGCGTCCCTGAGATAAAATCCATTTTCTAATACCAGAGTAGAGCATGAGAACGACCATTTTTAAAAGAACTTCTGAGGATATCGAATTTACTACTGCTGTGAAGAGAGGGAAGTGAATTGACAAGCCAGGAAATGATGGGTGATTGTGTTGCACAAAACGTTCCGCAGACGTGTTTGACACTCGATAGATGGCACACTTGTGCCATGTAGTTTTGCTGGCGTATGATACAAGTATTCGAATTGAATGTAGCACAATTTTTCAAATAAATATTTTCAATAGGTACTCAGTATAGTAAAAATATCATGGAGACGTCGGCAAATAAACAAAAAAAGGTGATAATAACGGGCTATTCCCAGTCTTACCGAGTTGTCCTACCAGTGGGACTACTGAGAATTTTCTTCCCAACAGACTTACTAACTAGATCAGAACAGATTTGATCAGTCCACGGTAAACCAATGTTATGTAAGAAGTGAAGGACCTAGAACAAGTCCCTAAGTCATGCCTAATCGAACTTGAAATATCCTACAAGTTATCAGTGTTTTATAGCCTAAATTCAATTACAAATTTTCGGGGGCTACTTTGGTTTGTCCTTTAGAACAACTTCTAAAGCTAAGTTTCTAAGCCTGTAAAGTGTTTGCTACTTCAACAAATGTTTGTTTAGAGTCTGGGTGTTAAAGGGTTTGTAACTATGTGCCTAAATTGTCTGGCCTTAAACACGATATCGTTTGGTCAACCTATGCTTCAAAAAGCGCATCCTATGACGGTGGCCTTCAAGCGGCCTATCTCTGCATAGTATACAACAATGTCGCTGCCCACCGTCTGTCCCTCTCTAAGTACGCTTAGATCCTTTAAAGTACGCAACAGATTTGAATGCGGTTTTCAGCAATAGATAGAGTGATTCAAGAGGTAGGTTTATATGAAGTTTAAGCACCCCTGTAAAGTCGGGGCGGGTCGCTAGTTAGTTTATATACTCTAAGATTGTTGTATCTAACAGATATTAATACAGTTTTCATTAATAAATAAAGTGATTCAAGAGTAAAGTTTATATGTGATAAGAAATAAAAAAGTGTCGTAAACTATATTTTATATGTAGGTAAATAGACCATAAAAATTCAGTCTTTGTCAATTCGTTTTCAATTTCAACAATGACCCTGCCTACTGCCTGAATCAACCTGCTAAATTGAATATTGTTTTGCATTGCACACCCATGCGAAATCGGAATAAGTTTTATTTTTACTGACGTAGTACACCTATAGCAACAATTCTGAAAATTCATCATAGTTTTCTAATGTTTTTCTATACTACGAGTATGTAGGTATAAAGTTCACAGTGTCAACTGTCAGATTTCAATTTCCATCAATACGTATCCCCAAAGGCACAGACAGACAGGTCTTGATATGAGTCCATAAGTGCTGCTCCATTTCCCGACCGCAGTGTCGCGCAGACCAAATGGAAAACTGTATGTATTACGATACGGGTTTTAAGAGCGATTATCCACTGAAACTGAAGTCATGTGCCATGACCGCTTCTGCACCGTTTGTAAATACAAAATCATTTTTATATTGCTAAGTGTAGAGATTATGAATAAAACAATTTAAGAAGCCAATGGATTACTATATTTTTTTATAGAGGGGTTTTTTACAAGAGAATGGACTTTCCAAAGCGGAAACCGGAAGTTCAATAATAATTTTACTTCAAGTTTGCCGTTGACAATATTTAGAACCCATGGTAATTGATACTGGCAAAAAATTAATACATAAGTATTTACTACACAAGGCTGTTATTTAAAATAACAGCCTTGTGTCACTAAGAAACTTCAACACTAAGTGTCAAGACGGTCAAGTCGCGGTGATGTTAAGCGCCACGCATGACCATACTGATATGGTCAGGCGTGGCGCTTAACATCTCCGCGACTTGACTGTGGCCCTGCAACTGATTGCAGGGCCACCCAAAACTTTAAGTTTTAAAGTTATGCACTCCTTTTTACTGCTACAGTACTTTTCAAACCTAAACACAGTGCAGCTTGCACACTACTAATTAAAGGCAGAATACTGTGGTAGTACCCACAAAGACAGAAATTAACAAAATATCGTATTTTATATACATTTTATTGTGAACCAAAACTTTCATTATAATAAAAACAAAACAAGCCAATTAGCTGAGGTTTTAAACGGATTAGTTTTACTTAAATATTCATTAGTGATCAGACTTGATTAACCCTCCGAAACTACCAAACAAATAATAGTTATTTTGAAGTACTGTCAGTAGCGTAAATACTAACAATATTCATCATCATCATACATCCGATAGACGTCCACTGCTGGACATAGGCCTCCCCCTATGCTGGACATAGGTAGAGCGCGCTAACGACCGATTTTGATCCTTCACCGACTTTCTGCGACCGCTTTAATGTCATCAGTCCCAGAACGAGTTGCGCACATTTTTTTTCCAAATAGAAAAATATATCGGCACGACCGGATTCAAACTCGCGACTTTAGGATCTGAAAGCGGTGTCAATAGTGACTACCAGTGCTCGGTGGAATATAGGTTAGAGTAAAAAGTGTGAAAACGTTGAACAGTAAGCTACAAATCATGGTTGACTGTACATTTAGGTACAGAGGCCTCAATTTCCGAGTTACTGAACTGTTTAAAACTAGCAGCCTCAGGCATGTAGTGATGTTTCAAACAATGTTCCAAGCAGAAATGTGTGGAGAGGACTTTTTATTACAATAAATTTAAAATTTTTAGAAATAATAAATAGCCACTATGGCGTAGGATTTCTAGTCGCCAAACGATGGAAATCGAACATCGTAGAGTTCATCGCGTATTCCGACCGGATCGCGGTGCTCAAATTCCAAATAAAAGACAAGAAAATCCTCACCGTTGTCCAAGTCTACGCACCGACATCGTCACATCCTGATGACGAAGTCGAGGAATTTTACGACCTGCTTAATAAAGCATGTGCCGATCACAGAGGGACGTGGACAATGGTGATTGGAGATTTTAACGCCAAAGTTGGTAAGACACAGGACCAAGACAATAACACCGTTCTTGGCCCTTATGGTCTCGGCGATCGAAATCTCCGAGGTGAACGGCTCCTCAATTTTGCTTTTGGACAAAGTATGTGCGTAGGTAACAGCCTTTTTCATAGGAAACCTCAGCGGCGCTGGACGTGGTACTCGCCGGACAAGGTTACAAAAAACGAGATAGATTACTGTCTCTCGTCTAGTAAAACCATAATTAAAAATGTTGAAATCATTAATCAAATAAAATTCTCTTCAGATCACAGACCTCTACGTAGTACTTTACAATTTAATTTAAAAATACATAGACTTCAATTAATTAAACAGACAATAAAACAACTAAATAAATCAACATTAGTTAATAATAAAGAACAATTTTGCTTAGATCTAAAAAATAGCTTTGATATCCTAAACACCTTGACACATTATGAAAATCCAGAAACCCAATATGATCACATACTGAAAAGTATAAAAACTGCTAGTCAACATATTAAATTAGATAAAGCCAAATCCCAAAAACTTAGTAACCATAGCAAACGACTAATTGAAGAACGACAAAAGCTTATCATTTACACTCCGGAGTATAAATCAAAAGATGTTGAAGTAAAACGAAACATTCGTAAAGATATCAGAAACGCTAACGTAGAAGCAGTTAAAATAGCACTTGAGAGAAATACTTCTTTAAAAATTGCGATGAGAGGAATACAAACAGGAAAAACATCAATAACATGTATGAAGGATAGTAACGGCAACAAGCAAGGAGATAGAACTAAGGTAATGGATATATGTACACAGTTTTACAAAGACTTATATTCAGATTCTTCGTCGAGTCAAAACTGCCCGAATACCTACTCGTGTTCTTCCGACGTATCTCCGTTTTCTGGGCTTGAAGTACATCGCGCACTATTGTGTATGAAATATGGAAAAAGCCCAGGGGAAGATGGTGTCAGAACAGAAGCCTTAAAAGTGGGCGAACAGGTTTTACTTCCTCACCTTACTAACCTTTATAATTCAATCCTAACAACCGGCATATTTCCTAAAGACTTTTGTCACTCTAACATCGTTTTGTTGCACAAAAAAGGGGACAAAGCAGAAATAGGAAATTACCGTCCCATTAGCTTGGTGTCTCACGTTTATAAGGCCTTTATAAAAACCTTAGAAAATAGAATAGCACGGCAATTAGACCAGCACCAACCACCAGAACAGGCTGGATTCCGTCGTGGCCTCTCCACCACTGACCACTTACATTCTCTAAACCAGATCATTGAAAAATATCAGGAATTTAAATTACCACTATATTTAGCCTTCGTCGATTACAGTAAAGCTTTCGACAGCATAAAGCACTCAGCCATTTTCAAAGCTCTCAGTATTCAAGAAATCCCGCAAACATATATCAGTCTTCTACAACAGATCTATCTTAACAGCACCGCAGCCATAAAATTAGATACTGTCGGGCCATCCTTTCACATCCAAAAAGGCGTCAAACAAGGAGACCCTCTATCCCCAAAACTTTTTACATCTACCCTTGAGGAGGTTTTCAAGAAACTCACAATAAGCTGGGAAGAAAGAGGCATTGCCGTCGGTAGGAAAAGATTGACTAACCTACGCTTTGCCGATGATGTTGTACTTTTCTCTTCCTCAGCATCAGAACTTGAAATTATGCTGAACGACTTGAACAAGGCAAGCCTCGAAGTTGGACTTAGTATGAACAGATCAAAGACCAAGCTGATGACTAACAGCACTCAGCACAAGCTAAAAGTAGGGGGTGGGGAGGTAGAATATGTCGATGACTACCTGTACCTAGGTCAACTAGTATCCTTCCAGAGCCGGCAAGACCTCGAGGTTGCAAGACGGACCGAGAATGCCTGGAAAGGATACTGGGCCATGAAACAGCTAATGAAAGGTACACTTCCTCTATCACTGAAAAGGAAGCTCATGAACGTATGTATTCTCCCTATCCTCACTTATGGCGCGCAGATCTGGTCTTTGACTGATCAACAAAAGTCCAAACTCGGGGTTTGCCAGCGATCCATGGAGCGCAGTATTCTAGGAGTCAAGCTTACAGACCGCGTTCGTAATAGCATACTTCGCTCCAAAACACAAATCGCGGACGTCGGACAGCAAGCGGGTAGATTAAAATGGGACTGGGCAGGCCACGTCTGCCGCATGTCGGATGCATTGTGGGCTAAATCCATCACAGAGTGGACGCCCCTAAATGGAAAACGACCTCGCGGCAGACCACGGCGAAGATGGAGGGACGAAATTGACTCTTACCTGAAGGACTGGTCCACAGTAGCCCAAAACCGTGATGATTGGAGAGAAGGAAGGGAGGCCTTTGCCCTGCAGTGGGACACTACAGGCTCATAATAATAAATAATAATAATAATAAATAGAGTGGCTGACCTAACCCGTTTTTTTTTAATTAAATCATAGTTGTCGGTTGGTTTGTTTTGTGAGCTTTTTTACGAATCATGTTTGCATTTTTAATTAACCGGAGTTGATCGCCATACGAACTTACTTGAGTGATTGATGAACCATTCACGATGATGATTCATACGAACTCATTTTATTATGAACCACTGTATAATTTTAATTTTTTTTTTTTTTTCATAAAACATTTTGACTTATAACTGGGGTAGAGACTGAGATCCACATAATGAATGCGTATTGTTAATAAGCATTATGTATAGCAGGTAATAACTGCCATCGGAACTCGGCTGTCGTAAAGTTAGCCGTTTGTGATGCGCAAATATAATTTTGTTCAAAAAAGCTCCATTGCGCATCGAAACGGCTAACTTCGCGACAGTCTAGCTTCGCGGGCAGTGCTGTATCTACTGTTAAACGGCACATATTCTGTGCAATGATGGGAATAAAGAGTGTGCACTAGAAAACTGTGCAGTTAGGTGAAGTATCAATTGGATATCAAAAAAAATGTATTAACAATTCCTCTCCAACTGCCCCTGTTCTACGACGGGATCTCAGGGCTACTTTTATGAAGTTGATGTTTAGTGTAAATTTCCAACTCTATTACGGTATCCTCCCGGCTATTAGAAAACTAATACCCAGTTGTTATAATCAGCTTCGCACTCAATTATTTCACTGAAGCTTTCGTCATTAAAGTCATACGTCAACTCACACCGGAAATTTCGTATCGAAAATTTGTACAACCATAAAATTTACCTAACTTTAAGACGTTTCAAAATGATCTTTGTGATATGATTGAATAAAGAGATTTTTTACTTTGACTTTGATAAAGTCAAAGTCAAAGTTTTAGAAATTAAGAAAATTAGTCTTGAACTTTGTAACTTCGGTAAGTATTCATAGTCATGTATGAACAATTGAACATGAGATTTTTTAAAACAATACTAGAAATTATGTAAAAGAGCACTGGTGTTCTGGTGGTAGCGCGCCTTCCGATCCTGAGGTCAATTTGTTGGTTCGAACCCAGTCGTGGAAAATTATTTTTTTTAATCGAAAATTTAGTATGTAAACACACTTTGAATTTCCAAAAGTCTAAGTAGTTTCACTCTAACATGTTTATGGACATAATATGGAATTATTGATTTGTCACTAAGCTCTAGCATACATATTATGGGACATCATGAGTTGTGTATAAATTTGGTCAACAAGCCACTGCCAACTGCCAGTTCCATTCTTTTCCATTTTTCATTAGTCACCATTTGTATGTGTGACCGCCAGTGTCAATTTTAACTGAGCGCTCTCGTGCTTCATCGCTCCCGGCTTTTTCAAAGTTGTTAGGCCTTCAGGCGGCTTAAAAACTTCATCACCAGTGTTGGCCACTGACTCATCCAAACTTTCTTTACTTATTCCAAAACAAGCAATTTTTTATATCACCTAAAACAATATCTGAAAAACCGCAAATAAATCCGTCTCTCTCATACCGTCATAAAAGCATGTGCAAATTGTGAACAACAAAAATGTTCAGCGTACAAACGGCTTAGCTAAAGGGTGTACGGGCAAAAAGGCCGTGTCCACACCCAGGGCTGATTCTAGGGCTACCACCTGGGGTCCTGGGGGCTATGATATTATCATCATAATTAGCTTACAGTGGTGGTGTAGTGGTAGTGACCCCGCGTTCCGATTCTAAGGTCGACTTTTACAAAAAACAAATGTGCAATCTGTCACCCTAGGCGTATAAAACTGACAGATGGGAATAATCCGTGGTTTGAAACAGGTCATGCACCATTCGATTTTTCTATTCGAAAAAAATGATGTGCGCACTGCCTCCTCTCATACGAGAAGGAAAACATCGTGAGAAAACCAGCGTGTCCAAGAACAAAAATTTCGGAACATGTGCCATCCACAAATCCACATTGGGTGATTAAGACCCAATTACTCGCGTGGAAGTCAGTACCAGTCTGTGGAACATTAGAAAGCTGTCATGATGATTATTATGCATAACTGCCCCAGTGCTTTCTAGAATCTACACTGTTTTCGTTCTGTGAATAAATAGGAACCTTTATTCCACCAAAGTGTCTAGATCCCGGAATTGATTTCAATGGATATAACTCTATTGACTTTGACTTTGAAGGGGGGTTGGCGTGGGCGACCTAACTCCGTCCCGGTCGAAGAACTATGTTTTTGTCTCGTCCGTCATCCCGTGACAAGGGTAGCGGACAACGGATAACTCTGCGGCTCTACTCTTGCGTGCAAAAGCGATAAATCGAGCCAGTTTTCATGGTTCAGCTTATGTCTTTGAATGCGCTAAACTTAGTTGTGACCGACATTAGTTGAGCTACGATGTTTGCCGTGATTATCATTTGTCGGTATCAGAAGTAGACCCCCAGCAGTGGGCGCGCCCTTTAATTATTCCCAGGACTTTTTGCACGAGCGGATTCGAATATGAAACGAATGAAGCGGGAAAGACTCGAACTTTTTTTCTAACGTTGCTGATTGGCGGCAATGAGCTTTATGGTTTTGTACATTATACCATTTTTGCTCTGAGATGTACTTATTGAATGAAATTTTTTTGTATTATTATGGTGTATTGCGCCTTTTTTTTCCTTATTAATCCAAAAGTTTGGAAAGCCTTAGCTCAAAAACTATAATAGGATCATGTGAAACGCGAGCTACGTGAGTTTATGACCTTGTGTAGAATCCTACCTAAAAACAGATATTATACTTACTCGCCCATTTTTATTCTTACTCCGGTTAGGGTGACGAAAAATTAAAAAAAAAAAAAAATATTCTCTTCTAGATACATAACTTCATAACACCTTGTATTATTCAGTATCATCTCAGAGATAAGATCGATTCTCGATGCAGGGCAAAATAATAGAGAAACCTAGCAAGTAAATAAGTAAATTCGTGTGAGTCAGTGGCAAACTCAGCTGACGGATTTACAGGTCTTCGTCATGGCCTAACAACTTTAAATGTGGGGTCAGTATAATCACAACATTATACTTATGAGATTTCGGTGATTTTCATATTTCAAAAACACAGTTAAGTATAGTAAGTTAGTGCTCAGAAAAAAAAATGAAACTTAATTAAAAAACTGCTGAAAATAGGAATTGTGTTTTTGTTCAGACTATTTTTACTACTTACTACATTGATTGAGACATAAACTTTTATGGATTAAGAAAAATGTAATCTTGTCTAGACATAGATGAATTTTATTCCTCTTTTATTTTTATTCATATAACCAAGGAGACATTGTGTAAGTAAGTAAGTAGGTACATATAGGATGTGGTTTAAAGGTTAAATTAGTAAAACACAACACCACACAACCTCCAAGCTTAAATTAGGGTTTATTCCTATCTATCACCCAGCTTTTTCCGCCTAGGGTGACAGATTGAACTTTTATGTGCGATCTGTCACTCTAGGCGGAAAATTGGGTTACAGATCGAATGTTTACTTTTTAAATAGTTATATTTGCAGCCTGGTTTTTGTGGTAGAGTCTGTAAGGAAAGAGAACCGTCTTGAATCAACACAGTCATTTAGATTTTTACGTCTCTGTTTAATTTTTAAGCTCATAGCAATGTTTTCAAAGATATTATTAGAAATACTGTCGACCTACATAACTGAAAACTCTAAATAATTCATACAATAGGAACAGTTTCTCAAAGTTTAGATATCTACGAACAATGCTTGAGCACGATTAAATAATTACACAACGCTCCAAGTGCTTGGACAATGGCTCCCAAAGTTTCCTCGATCTCCAATCTTCTATTCTAGGAATTCAAAATTCAAGTTAGTTATTACTTATGCTTCTAAGAATTATGCTATTTGTCTCCCTGGCATCAAATTTCTAATCTGGTCACTTAGTGGTATTGATATAACTAATAACATTTTTTTTTTTTTTTATACAACTGAAGTGGCAATCAAGCGTACGGCCCACAAGATGGTAAGCGGTTACCGCAGCCTATGGACGCTTGCAATACCAGAGGTATCACTTGCGGGTTGCTACCTTGAGGCTAAGATCGAAAGCCTCATGTGCCAGTAATTTCACCGGAAACCATTCACACCGGAACACAGCAATGCGAGCATTACTGCTTGGTGGCAGAAATAGGTATGGTGGTAGTCTTGACCCGGACGAGCTCTATCACATAGAACTCTACTACTCTGTAGGTATACATTTTATACACCCCAATTTAATGGCAGTACCCTTGAGAAAAAAATATATGGAACAGTTCGTTTATCTATTAAAAACATATTTAAAATAACAGAAAAATATCTAAAAAAAATATCTTGAAATATCTTAAAGTACCTACATAGGTAATTATGATTTTCACAATATAATTTAAGAGAGAGACAGCCCTACTCTTGAAAATCTAAAACATTTAAATATTATATACCGCCATCTGTATGACATGAAAGGAGCTATATTGTTTCAGAAGATAGTTTCTCTATGTCTCAAGGGTTCCTCCAACTTCCCTCTCTCCGTCCCTCTAAGTACATTAAAAACAAAGTAGATGGCGCTGTTCACTACATTAGACAGTAACAGTAGATAATAAAGTTATTCTATTGTAATAATAAGCTATACGGAATTCAGTTGCAATTCAATTTCAATCAGTAACCTATCAATATGCTATCATTATTATACAAAATACGTCAGTTTTCATCGATTAAGGAAAGGAAAGAAGTACAGGGGAAACCATTCCGAATTAAGTACCTATTACCTAGATAGCTTGATAGCCTCTGATCTTGTAAAAGTTCTTAATTCGCAAATCATCTAGATAAAAATCAGTAGAATTAATTTATCACTGTGATTTAATCAATGTTTCTACGAAACTGTTATCTTTAATCTATTTGCTACCTAAATACCTTTAAAAACTGATAACTGGCTGACGGAAACATAACGAAGGTGCAAAACCATAATTAAAACAATTTAACATTTTTTACATCAATTTTACCCACCTATTTCATATTTATTTTACTTTCCCTTTCATCTCTCTAGGACTTACGGTTAATAGCTGTGCCAGTCAACCATATTTATATTTATTTATATTTATTATATACCTACTGTGGTGTTATAAAATAGAACAGGTAGGTACTTTTATAGTTTCTGATACTCAGATAATTCAACTAAAATGTTGAGGAGGGAGACTACTTTTATTTAATTTTTATTTATTTATTATCAACTAATTTTCCGTGTGGATTGAATAGAAAAATGAATTGAAGAATCAAATTTCCCTGGTTATGAGTGAAAAAATAAACTTTTTTCTAGCATAGACATTTCGTGTGGGTTTCTTGTAACACCAAAATTCATGAATATTATAAGTACTATCAAAAATATTCACAAATTAAAATTTGACCTACTTTAGAGTTTTTTCGTCGTGATAAACTCAGCCACATTCACAACACAATAAACATTTCGTGTTCATGTGGGTTTCCCGTAAAGGCTCACCATAACACCGAAATTTGTAAATATTAGCGTATTATCGTAAGTATCAAAATATTCACAATTTAAAATTTGACCTACTTTAGAGTTTTTTTCGCCGTGTTAAACTCAGCCACATTCACAACACAAAACCTCAACCCGCGATTTGATTTGGATGCGATTCCATTGCTGCTTTCGCTGAACACTCTTCGCACGTAAATGCCTCTGACGTGTGTATTATTAATATTAACATTGTTATTATTCTGAGCCTCTGCGGGTAGATCACATACCTAACTCTGTCCAATCTCCATTGATCTCCATTGACAGTTTGAGAGCTCTGGTGAGACAACTGCCTTAGAATCTTTAAGAATCTGAGCTCATCTATGCTCGCATTTCTGTGTTCTAGTTCGAAAGGGTATGGTTGTCGGTAAATTACTAGGCGTCACATGAAACTTGTTCAACGTCTCAAGGTAACGCGTGAGTAATCTAGGTGGTATAAAGTAAAAAAAACACAAAAAATTACTTCTTATCTTAATCCGGATACCGATAAAAAACCCTAACAGCACTGATTGTTTTCAATACTGATTAATTAAGTAAGTACTTGATAAAGAAATAAACAATCAAGTTATTGGTGGTATATAAAATGAGGAGTCTGATAAGTTGCACAATTCGGAAGTTCTTAGTTTACGATGAAGTGGGTTATCACAGTGTTTTTGTTCGCGGTGGCTCTGGCCCAGGAGTTGGAGATAGCTCAACCGTGTAATGAGGAGCTATGTCAACTGCCTGCTTGCAAGTGCTCATCTACTGATATTCCTGGAGGATTGCATCCAAGAGATACTCCACAAGTAAGTACTTAACTTTCAAGTTTTTAGAAAACACGAGTAAGATAGGTAGTCAGCGAAGTACCAAAAGATCTAAAATGAAAAGAAAAATTTATTTACCAACATAAAATAGATACGTCAAAGCATGGTTGCAATTCCACCAGAGAGATCTCCATGAGAGATGAGATGAGGATGTGTAGCGACAGCGATATGGACTTAAAATATAGCCTATATTACTCAGGGATAGTGTAGCATTCTAGTGTCGAAAGAATTTTGAAATCGGACCAGTAGTTTTTGAGTTTATTTTTGTAACAAACAAAAAAACAAAATACAAATATTTCTTTATAATATTAGTGAAGGAAGAGAAGAAGAAGATAAGGCATCTGCCAATTTATTAATTTGCAGTTCGTCACTGTTACCTTCGACGATGCTGTCAACCTCATCAACGTCGAAACCTACCGCAGAATTCTCTACAGTAGAACTAATGCAAACGGCTGTCCTGCCGGAGCAACTTTCTACGTAAATCATGAGTACACGAACTACCAGCTCGTCAATGAGCTGTACAACAACGATTTTGAAATCGCACTTCACTCCATCAGTCATCAAACTCCTCAAACCTATTGGGCTCAGGCAACCTATGATGATATGCAAAGAGAGTTTGGAGACCAGAAGATTCAAATGTCTCATTTTGCTAACATACCTATTGATGAAATTAAAGGTAACTATGCTCTATGTGCAAGATAATTGTGTTAAGTCAGTAAATCTCCTCAGAAATTTTTGTTATAGGTAATTAATAACTGACAAAATGAAGAAGACAAATACTCAAAATGACTGTCTGACTGTTACTCAATTTTTCCTAAAACTTACCTTACGTTATTTTATTTAGTACGAGTACATTATACCTCTTTTCAAATAGTAATTTTATGTAATTTTTTCAGGTATTCGTCATCCCTTCCTCCAACTTTCTGGAAACCACTCTTTCGAGGTCATCAAAAATTCCAATCTCACCTATGACTGTTCTTGGCCTTCCATATCTCATACCAATCCTGGTATCTGGCCATACACTTTAGATTACGCCTCTATCCAGGACTGCCCTATTCCTCCGTGCCCTAATGCATCGCTCCCCGGTGTGTGGGTCCAACCTATGGTTGGTTGGGTGGACTTAAATAATGTGGTTTGCTCTATGGTGGATGGATGTTTCCATGTGTAAGTTCCAAGTGTTTACTAATTTATATTTGCTCCTTTCCTTTCAGACATCTGGTGTTTTTAGATATTACCACTTATTTGACAAACAAGCTTGCGGCTCACCTGATGGTAAGCGGTTACGGCCACTTATGGTCGCTTAGAACACCAGAGTGTCACGCGGAGTCGTTAAAAGTATAGACTTTTGGTGAAATCATAGGATTTCACCAGCAGTTTGTTAATACTTGTGCATCGCACATTGAGCTTTAAAACTATCTACATTTTAACGGGAAGGTGGGGAACTTAAGCACTATTGGCAAATTCACAACACCCGGTTAAAGTTTGATAGTAAAATGTATATTGAAGTAACTTGGAAACACGAATATATTACACAATGGACAAGAAATACGGTAAAGGCGGCACAAATACAAGAGTTACATAGGTAAAAACTAACACGGAAACAGTCCTCTTTCACTTTAGAGATATGGCATGGGTTGAATCGCAGAGTATCACATGAACGCGATTAGCGCATTGCTCTGTGTCTCAGGGGCGACTGGCTTGGCGTCCTTTCTGACGCCTGACGCTCCTTCTCTTGCCGCCAAAACGGTGATAGCGTCATTGGCCTAAAGTTCCCGCCGCGTGCTCTGATTGGTGCCGGCAACATGCGGATTTCCAACAGATGGGTACCACATGTTAAACGGTGAAAGCTTGCTACCTAAGCATTCCTAACCCGAGTGCGAATGTTTCTTATCTATAAATGATCGCGTTACATCCTCCCCCGATAGCCCTACTTAGCGCCCCCGCAGTTGGGCTAGCATTTGACTATAAGTCTACGTGCTTTATTTTGCATGGACCGTCGCGGCGAGGGATAAATTCCGCGGACCGTTTACGACCTACATTGTTTCGTCCTTGTGTCTTTACAAAGTCGAGGTCTCCTACCTGGTATCCCGGTGTCTCGATTACGAGTCCACAAAGGTCCACTGAGACCGCTTTGAATCGCCTGGACACGGCAGATAGTAACTCCGCCGGTTTTCCATTGTTGGACTTATACCGTTGGCGAGAGACGCGGCCCTTTATGTGGCTCGGCGGATATTCGTGTACGAAATTGAATGGCCGCTCGGGTTCGTTACTAAATGTCCACTCACTGCGTGCCAAGTCAACTACCATGCCAGCGCGGGACGAGAACTCCATACCTAAGAGCGTTCTGGTCTCATCGCCTGGCAGCACCACAAAATCTGCCAACACGTCACGTCCCTCCAACGTCACCAGTACTTCAGCCTCTAAAAGTTTTCTGATAGCTCGGGAGCCGTCAGCAAGACGTATGCTACGTTCTACTTCCCGAAACTCCACGCCAGAGTCGACCAATACCTTGTGTAGCGACGGACTCGCTATGGACCGCGTAGCACCCGTGTCAACTATCGCTACACCGTTACGACCCATAACGGTAATATTAACCAATGGTTGCGGAACACTTTCGTAAGCAACTGTACTGCATTCGCGCTTTAGAGCGGTTTTGACTTCGCTCTTACTACTTTCGTAAACTTTACTGTTGTCGTCAGGCGGATGGTCGATGTCGGAACTATTATCAATACTCGACCCTACGTCGGCATACCTATTCTCTACGGCTTGATCATTTGACCTAACGCGAGAAATTGTCCTTACGCGGTGATTTGACCTAACGGTATCGATAATCGCGACGTTAAAATCGAACGGCTTCCTATCGCCTGCGTTACATACATCGCATTTTGATCGTACGACGCCTAATTTTCCACAACCGTAGCAACGAATACTATCTTTAGTACTACTACTACCACTACTTCGACTATTATTATTAATAATTGTGGCCGGTTTACTCTCGCGATTGCGACACTCGTCAGCAGAGTGCCCAAACCTTCTACAAAAACTACAACGGACCCTTTTAGGACGGGTCTCATTCGCATTCGGGGTAGATTCCTCGGGTAAACTTGCGGCTAAACTATCACGGCACGCGGCGGGGTTAACTTTCCCCTGAGATTCATCACAAGGTGCATTTACCTGGTGAGGTTTTACCTCCTTGCTATTCTCGTTCATGGAATCCTCCGCCATCCTCGTTCTCTCGAGTAGGTGATCCATATCCACTATGGACTCACGCGGAACACGTTTTCGTACCCGGCGGTCGAGGAGCCCGTACACTATGTCGACTTGGACCTCCTCGGCCAACCGGTACGGTAACTGACCGATTAGGGCCCTCCTAACGCTTATGAACTTATCACTGGACTCGGCGGCACTTTGATCACGCGCGAATATTTCTCGGAGCACTTTGTACGCTGGCCGCGGACACCCGTACATGGAGCGCAGACGCAGCTTCGCGTCTGCCCACGTAGTCACGCCGCCGCGCACGCCGCGCCACCACACGGCGGCGTCGCCGGTCAGCAGCATGGGAAGGCCGCGCAACGCGTGCTGGTCCGACACGCCGGCGCATTCTTTATAAATTTCTGCGGCGTCCAGGAATGCCTCGAGGACTTCTGCGTCGTTAGATCCGCCGTCGAATCGCGCGGAGCACATCGTAAAGTTACCGGCTGGTAACGACGACAAGGCGCCCCTGCTGTTTATAAACTGCGGTGGAGTAGCGCCCATCGCTGGCGCTGCTGGTGCGCTTGGAGAGATTGCCTCGGAGTGCTGATCTCCTCGGGGGGCCGTCAGGAACGCGCTTATCAATGCCTTATTGGCTTCTGCTTGCGCCCTGGTGATCGTCTCCAATAATGATGCCATAAACTGTTCTGTGTGTTGTACGTTCGGCTGCGGCGGCGTCATGCCGGCAACGGCAGCCTCTACGACGCTATCGACGTCGGAGCTAGGTTCTCTTGTTAGGGTCACATCGCCCTCCTTCTCTCGTTCCTCATTGCGTTGTTGGTGCCGGAGCGCTTCTTTTCTGGTTGTTGGCATCTTCGCGTCGCTTCAGAGGTAGCGCGCGAAACACAACGGCCAAGATCAAACGTCCGTGCTCTTCAACGTAGGTAGGTATGAAGTGGTAGGTATTTTCACTACCTCCTCGATACACTTTTGATCTCGTGGTTCGGCCCCACGTTGGGCGCCAATTTAACGGGAAGGTGGGGAACTTAAGCACTATTGGCAAATTCACAACACCCGGTTAAAGTTTGATAGTAAAATGTATATTGAAGTAACTTGGAAACACGAATATATTACACAATGGACAAGAAATACGGTAAAGGCGGCACAAATACAAGAGTTACATAGGTAAAAACTAACACGGAAACAGTCCTCTTTCACTTTAGAGATATGGCATGGGTTGAATCGCAGAGTATCACATGAACGCGATTAGCGCATTGCTCTGTGTCTCAGGGGCGACTGGCTTGGCGTCCTTTCTGACGCCTGACGCTCCTTCTCTTGCCGCCAAAACGGTGATAGCGTCATTGGCCTAAAGTTCCCGCCGCGTGCTCTGATTGGTGCCGGCAACATGCGGATTTCCAACAGATGGGTACCACATGTTAAACGGTGAAAGCTTGCTACCTAAGCATTCCTAACCCGAGTGCGAATGTTTCTTATCTATAAATGATCGCGTTACAACATCTAATATTGTCCAAAATATGAAGTGTGATATATTTCCAGTCCTGACCTTGGAGATGCTGACGCTTGGTTCCAATTTATCGTCGCCAACTTTGAAAGGCACTACTTAAACAATCGCGCTCCCTTCGGCTTTTACGTCCACGAGTGGTACATCGCTACCAATACTGCTGTCGGGAACGCTTTGAGAAGGTTCCTGGACTTAATTAACAATATGGACGATGTGTACATGGTAAGTTTCTACCATCGAAGCACAAACATTATGCTTGTTTGTTCGTTCGTTGTAATCTGTATTTCCAATAGATAGTAACTGTTATATCTGTTAGTAATAGTAAGTACTTAAGTAAGTTCGTATGCGTCAGTGGCCAACTCTGGTGACAGAGTTTTTAGGCCGCCCGAAGGCCTCTGACATGGCCTAACAATTATGAAAAACCGACTGCTTACGAGGCTTTGCGTGCCCACAAGCCCCAAGCACGGGAGCACTTAGTTGAACCTATTTAGATGGTGAGTACTTTTACTGTAACTGTTAGTAAATCCCAGCGTGTTGATCAAAATAACTCTTAGGAACCAATTTTCATTGGTGTCCATTTCAAACTGTCTAATAAGACAGTAGAGCTAGGGTTTTAAGAGTAGTAGAGTTATTTGTGATAGAGCTCGTCTGGGGAAGGACTACCACCATACCTATTTCTGCCGCCAAGCAGTAATGCTCGCATTGCTGTGTTCCGGTGTAAAGGGTATGGTTTCCGGTGAAATTACTGGCACATGAGGCTTTAGATCTTAGCCTCAAGGTGGAAACCCGCGAGGGATACCTCTGTCCATAGGCTGCGATAACCGCTTACCATTTTGTGGGCCGTACGCTTGGTTGCCACTTCAGTTATATATAAAAAAAAGCTATAGTCAAACTGTCTTGAGATGGAGATCAATGGCAATTGGTCGCTTACAGAGTTATTTGATCAACCCGCTGATCCGTAGTCGTAATAGTTCAATGTTTTTTCTTTTACTTTTCAGTTTGGATGAGAACTAAATACCTGCTCACTTTTCAGCCTTACGAAGGTTTGGAACTAAATTATGTTACACCTTTTGCTATATCATTTTACAGGTGAATTCTGCTGACGTACTAGACTGGATCCAGGACCCCATTCCTGTTAATGAGTACAAGCAAAAGAGTTGTAAGAGTCATGTTCGCACTACATGTGCGGCTGCGACCTGCCCAGTGACAGCCGCGCACAACAATGTAAGTACATTAACGAACACTATATAATAAATCTCTTATTTATTTATTTATTTACTAACTGACCAGGCGCGGCGTTATTTTTTTCGCAATTTTTCCATAATTTCTCACTCAAATGTTTCTAGACCAAAATCAGCCAAATCGGTCCCGAGTTTTAGCGAGCCTAAACGCACAGCAGATAATTTATATTTATTGTATGAAGATTTAAAATAGGCACGCTAACAGCCTTCATATCAAAATCACACTATTAGTATACATAAGGTTTTGAACCGATATGGCAGCCAATTAAAGGCAAACACAACATTTGCCAATAATCTATACTTAAATATAGATACTATAGATGCATACTTAATTAAAATAAACAATAAATATTCAGTATATATATATATATATATATATATATATATATAAAATCATCAACATGCAGTCATGCCCCATATTTCACTATAAATGCTGTTGACAATGTAATCAAATGGTGCTTGTCAAATCAAATGTAGTTTTTCTAGTAGTAGTTTTTGCTTTCAAAATGCCACCGATACTTCCTTGAGTGTCTAAATTGAAAGCAGTAAGGAAAAAATACATTATAGCTAACCGAAGACATCCTTTATATTTTTTTATATATATTTTTTTTGCATAGTTGAGAATCAAGAGAAGCTAATTTAAGCTAATTCTTTGATCTATCATCCTACTAATATTATATATATGTGTAGGATGTGTGTGTGTGTGTATGTTTCTTACCACGTATCTCTGTAACGACTTTACCAATTGTGATGAAATTTGGAATGTAAATAGCAAGTTTTGGATAACCGCATAGGCTATTTTTTAACGCGAAAAAGTACTGTTCCTGAGGGAGAGCATAAATACTGCTAAAACGCGGGTAAAGCCGTGCGGGTCAGCTCGTTTTAAAATAATTCTTAGGTATTTATGTTGTGTGAATTACTCAATATAGTTATTTAGTATACTTTCTATCATTTTACATTTTATTTATGTTTTTAGCTGCAATACTGGATGGCTATCTGCAACGTTTGTCCCAACGTGTACCCATGGCTAGGAAATCCTCTTGGCCAATAAAAATGCTGGATTTAGCAAAGAACTTGCATTTATTTTGAATTTAGCATTTTATAAAGAAAATGCATTTTGTGAGTATTTATTGCCTACCATTAAGGTTACAGTGTGTTTATTTGTGTATTATTTTTTCTCTAACTCTGACTGATTACTATGAATAAAGTCATACACTAATATTTTTACGTATTTTATTCTTACCCTCTAGTCTAAAGAGATCATCGACCCGTTTATTGTCCCTTAAATTTCTCAATAAAACAAGTACTTATTATACAAAAACCAGTTGATTTTAAGAATAATCGGAGCAATCAAAAAATCATAACATATGTAGATACAGTATATTGTCCTTGAATTTTAGATTTGATTGTTTTTATCAACGTTGCTAAAAGAATAGATAATTAAATATCTTATCTTTAAATTTTGATTAAAATATTTCCCTATTGGAGTTATAAAAGCTACCTACTTTCAATCATCATCATCATATCAGCCAATAAACGTCCGCTGCTGAACAGAGGCACCCCCGAAGAGCGTCATGACCACCGATCTTGAGCCTTTACCATCTGCTGATTGCGACCGCTTTAATGTCATCGGTCCATCGCGTACTTTCAATAATAACAACCAAGCTGAGTTCCTAGAGGAGTTAGAAAAATCTAAATAAAACCAGCTGGTCTACTTTTACTTTATTCCATTTTACATCAATTAACTATCCATTTTATATAACGCTGATCAATGAAATAATGGTCCGTTGTTCTTATTTCTAGACCAGAAAACGACGAACAAGTTTATTATAGTTTGAATATAAAAAGATGTATTTAGTATGTAATTAGTGCGAAAAACTTTACAAAAATATATTTTAAGGTACTTAAATATCAAATTTAGTTGGTAGATACTCTAAGCAAATAATAATAAGCTGAAATTATCATCAGAAGTTAAACGCACTGCCCACTACTGCCACCTTTAGAACCAGCGTTAGATAAACTAGAGGTAAATACTTATTATGTAATATCGGTAAATTCTTAAGTAACTATGTAGTTTAGGCTTTATTTAAAACTGATTAATCTACTAGATCTGGAAATTATAAAAAACTGTAGGAGACACGCTTTGTAAGATTGAAAATTTTACAACAAATGGTAGTAAAACTGATTATATTATATAATATCGCTTGTAAATCAAATACTTTTTTTTGCCATTCATTAAAACAAGCCATAATTTAAATCAAAACTTCATAGAACTTTGATCAAACGGACAAAGACATCTATTTATCATCAACTATAAAATATTTACAATATTACAAAATCTAGATTCACAAAACATCAATATACTACGTGTTCTAAATGCTAAAAAGGAATAAAGCTATCACAAAATCTAAAGCAATAAGTTACTACGCTTATTAGAGATATTTACAATATACTAACAACTAATGAAGACTTATCAAAATACAGTAGGTACCATAAATTAATTGGCTACAACGAAATGTATTCCTTCACGAGGTAGAAAATCAAACTGCATTAAAACTAATAGTACACGATAAAAATGTTTTATAATAATAATGTATAAGCCGTAGGAAAAGTCGAATCTATAGCGTTACCTAATAATAATCAAAGATTAGATAAACTAATATTTTGCGGAAATCGCTATTTCACAAAAATATTTACAATGAAAAATAAATTACCTACCTAAAACAAAATTGAAGAATTTCATAATCTTAAATATTATCAATAGCATTATTTACATTTTTACATGTCAAAATTAATAAGTTAGTAATACTGTAAATAAATTTAAAGCTTATTTTCAGAAATTAAACAAGTTCGATAAAGCCCCTAAAAATAATTCAGTCAATCAATTGAATGGTATTAGATACTATTATTGTATTAAGAAGTTAAAAAACATTTACAAAAGATATTTTTTATAATACCAACAAAGAAAAATAAATAAAATCAATAAGAACAGAATAAAACAACAAATTGGACGACAAATCTTCTAATAACTAAATCCTGGACCACAGATTCGATGTAAGCTATTTCTTACTAAAACTATTACAAATAAAAGTATATTATCTACATCATTTGATAAAACTTATAATACAATCAAGGCCAAAAAGAATATACAATGATTACTCAAGTAGGTTTTCAAATCAAAAAATCAAAAATAATAAAATTGTGAGTCATTGAATGATCTTGTGAAACCGATCAAATAATTTTCAGAACACATTCTATCATAGCAAATAGAAATCCGTGGTCTCTGCCTTACCCCTACGAGATACAGGCGTGATTTTATGTATGTAATATATGTATGGTACTGCCAGCTGATCTCGACCGTAGTGAAGTTAGTCAGCCGTTTCGGTGCGCAAAGGTGCTTTTTCGAACTAAATTGTCCTTGCGCATCACAAACGGCTTATTTAAAAACGGCTACTATAATGTATCGTTGCATTTTGTGAAACCTAGCTATAAATATTCAAACTGTTGAGATTCTAGAATAATAGATCTAGTTACAAACATGGTGATCCCGCTTAAACCGGCAAACCTCACATTGTACCTTGCAACACCAGACGAACTTGCATTTGCATTTTTCTTCGTGATCCCTCACCCTGGTCTGGTAGCCGCGTCCACAGCAGAGCAGACGGCATCCGTCAAGACCAGCGGAGGTACGGTTGCAGGTACGACCTCTGGTTCCGAGAATTCCGAGTCTGTTGATAACATAAATCGAGTCTAAAGTATGTTCGTAAGAGCCATTCTAGTAGCCCGCGTAATTTTACAAGGAAGGCTACTTTAGCTTTAAGGGCTTTTGTTGATATTAAAAGGGTTTGTGCGTGTTTAACATTCAGACTCTTCGTAAATCTTCTAAATTTTTCGTTTTCAATTGCTTTTTAATATTGATTGTTAGTATGGAAAATTCAGATAGTGTTCTTATTTTGCAAAGGCGTTGCTTTATTTCCAATTTAATTTAAGTCAACAGCTAATTTAATATATTTAAACATTTAAGAGTAGTAGAGTTCTCTGTGATAAAGCTCGTCCGGGGAAGGACTACCACCATACCTATTTCTGCCGCCAAGCAGGAATGCTCGCATTGCTGTGTTCCGGTGTGAAGGGTATGGTTTCCGGTGAAATTACTGGCACATGAGGCTTTCGATCTTAGCCTCAAGGTGGCAACCCGCGAGTGATACCTCTGGTATTGCAAGCGTCCATAGGCTGCGGTAACCGCTTACCATCTTGTGGGCCGTACGCTTGGTTGCCACTTCAGTTGTATAAAAAAAAACATACTCATCATTAGGTTCACAGTAGTCAGGTGACTCCTCTAAGTAAACCAGATCAGTTTTGTTCGGTTTCTTCATATCAGCGTGTAGGGGTCGTAGTTTCCTTATGTTCTTGCCTCGTTTCCTTTCGACCACCTGAAATTTGAAATACTTATTGTGAAATTAAAATCCGTTTCGCTCTAGTAGATCGATCGATCGATTGATCTTACTTCACACATTCAAAAGATAAGACTAGCAATATTTTTTAAACTTAATCTAGATTACAAATTAGTACTTGCTTATATGATTACGCATGCATAGTGGATGAAGTACGTGCCTACTTATTTAAATTAAAAGAAATAGAAAAATTTTCAGTGGCAGCAATATTTAAAAGTTTACTATAAACCACAGTCAATAAATTTAATTGTTTATAATCTTTTCTATATTTATTAAACAAAATAAAATATGTACATAATTACATTACATTACAAAATATACAAAATACATATGAAACAGTTGAGCCATCTAAAGACCGTTATAAACGACCTATAGATAGCTCAACTGATCCAAATCACTACCGCTACTATTGTTTATTGTTTTTAATTATCACACTAAGGGAATACTAAAGTTTATTATTTTTATACCCGCAGACACTCGTGTAATATCAAGCGGAAGGTTGTTGGTTCAAGTCCCGCTTGAGCAAACAATTTTTTTGCGAAATTACATAGATATTTCATCTCAACTTGAAAGTTCAATCTTATAAAACATTCCACATTACACTAAAGTGGCAACCAAGCGAACGCCCACTTGATAGTAAGCGTTTACCGTAGTCTATGTACGCTTGCAACATCAGAGATATCACTTGCGTGTAATAGTGCCGAAATTTCGGTTCGAAGGGTATGCTCTTCGAACCAAAACACAGCATTGCGACACAACTGCATGGCGGCAGAAATAAGTATGGTGGTAGTCCTTCCCCAGATAAACTCTATCACAAAGAACTCTACTACTCTTGAAAAACATGTTGAATCTTACCTTGACGTGTGAAGCTCCTTCGTATCTCGTGGCCAAGTTGTCTCCCACCAGCCTGAGCTGCGGGAGCCGTCGCCAGCAGACCCTCACGGAGCAGGATCCAGACATGCCGTGGCATTTGCAGACGCGTTGCATTCTACCGCGAACAGCCTGCAAGAAGACGTGGTGTTCTTAGTACACTGATGAAATGGTAGCATAATAACAATGGAGTAGTACTTGAATCACAATAACACACAAATATTACGAGTAGACCCGGAATAAATTTGGCAGAAAAACACATAGATAGATAGTGACCAAGAATAGGACATAGACTTTTATTTATCCTGGAAAAAGTACGGTTCCCGAGATCAACAGCTTAGTAAGCAATAGATGTATCCCTTAAACCATTTTTCCCATTTATAAATCAGAACTTTCCAAGTTTTTTCATGTTTATGAGTAGATTGCACAAACGGCTAACTTCACAACGGCCGTATACATACTCGTCTACCGGCCTCGTGGTTGTGCAGGTTCACAAGTCCTTCGTCCGTGTTCTTGTCTTCTTTGGAATCCACGAAATCACGGCTGTAGATCTCTCCATATCTGATATCCTGAAATAAGAAAGCGTTCCTCAGATTTTTTGTCTTTCCTAGAACTTTTCACAATTTTCTTTTTTAAAGAAATTTAATGGGCAGCAGGAGGACCCACTTGTCTCCTCAGTAAAAAAAACTGGCTCATCATCATTATCATCATGACAGGAAGGCTGTCATGTACTCTAGATAAAATAAGATAAGATACTGTATCTAATTCCAAAAAAGGTTAACAACAGTTTTAAAACTTAGTGATGAGGTAACTTTGAGTAGTTTGAGTAGTATATTTTTATGTTATATTATATTCAATGCAGCAGTTATTCCTATGTAGCTGTTAAAATTTTGCTAATTGTAAACCTTATAGTTTAGAGTCAAATACTCCTCGCTCTAATTAGGTAATTACATGTATGTAAACGCGAGGGCTCTCTGCTTCGGCTCGCTACCATAGGTAAACAGAATATAAACAGAATATGGTTCATAAATATTGCTTTCCCTAACACCTAAAAATGGTCCGGAAAAGCAGACGGCATAGAGTGCGTACCTCGGAACAACCTCCCCACTGCCAGTGTCGAGGAGTCCGCTTCCGGACCCTGGAGTCGCACGAGCACTCGTTCAGCTCGCCGCGGCTGCACGCGCGCGCCACGGCGTGCGCCAGCGCCGCCGCTGACAGCGCGTGCACGAATGCTGATTCGCGAGACTCTGGAAAATAGAATTGATCACACAATATATCTAATGACCTCAGTAACGTGAATGCTGGCACACCACTTAGGACTTTTGCTAAAGTGAGTCCTACACCACAAGGTAGTAATATTTATTTTGCGCCATACAATAAATACAACCATGGAGAGCATGGAGAGCACCGGTGGTCTGAGAGCACCGGTGGTCTAGTGGTAGTGACCCCGCCTTCCGATCCTAAGGTCGTGGGTTCAAACCCGGTCGTTCACCAATGGATTTTTCTGTTCAAAAAATGTATGTGCGCAATGCCAGTGCTCCCATACGGTAAAGGAAAACGGCATGTCCGAGAACTAAAAATTTGAAAGACTTGTGCCATCCACCAATCCGCATTGGGTCCGCGTGGTGGATTAAGACTTAATCGCCCGAGAGTAGGCCAGTGTCCCAACAGTGGGAACATTAGAAGGCTGTCATGATGAATAAACATAAAAATAACAATACATATTAAAACTAAACTATTGTGACGAAAAAAGGCAGCCACTCAGCATGTGCTGTCTGTAGCGCTGGTTTTCAGTGTAGCCTACGAGTAGTAGTAGCAGCAATGCAGCAGCCTTGATTGTCTTGTCACTTGCTGACATCAAAAACAAAAAGGTTAAATCTCAGCTAGGTTGAGAAACGAGGTTGCGGGTTCAATCCTTGCTGCTGGACCAACGTTTGCATGAACTGCAGGAATTTGTTTTGGTAGGGCTATTAGATAGATAGATAGAAAACGCTTTATTGCACACCACACAGAAAATTAATTTAAAAACATATAAACAGAAAGTAACGTAATAGCGGAAGTACAATGGGCGGTCTTATCGCTAAAAGCGATCTCTTCCAGACAACCTTTGGATGGACAGGAATAACGAGTACGTAAAGGGGCTATTAGTAAGTCTATCGCTGTCGATCGCTTGTTGTTCCGTTAGACTGTCTTTTTATGTAACACCTCTTCTTCTTTTACTTATGGCGTCAGTGGTTGATTTAACACCTCAATGCTTACCTTACGTGTGTGAGGGATGGCCTGACGCGATGACAGACGGACGACAGTGACATGGGTATGTATGTTATGATATATTTACAAAAAAATATGTATTCTATCGACATTGGCAAAATTGTGGCAAACCCGGCCACAGACGCCACAAATTAAAAGAAGAAGAAGTATGTATTCTATCAATTTTCTACGCATTTCAATATTTACACAAAGAACCAAAAAGAAATTTCGATTGTCTTTGGCTATCTTGTCAAAACGACATGGGTCTTCCCATTTTAATTATTTTTCTCGTGTTATTTTAAGTTTTGTTGCGTAAATTTGGTGGCAGTTTATCCAATTTAACTTGTTTACTTAGCACAAGTGTAAGTAATTGAAATGGAGGGGTGATGTTGGTTGGTAATTTAGTCAAAGACTTTCCAAGAAAATTTTGAAAGAAAAGTCATCGTTTCTTTCCAAATTTCGTTTGTTTACGTTGCTAAGCGACAATCAAACTAATACATTTGACACTGGCAAAATTGTGGCAAACTAGCCACAGAGGCCATAAAAGAAAAGAAGAAGAAGAAGAAAAAGAAATTTCAGGTCTCAGGACACACCGTTTTGGCTGTGCGTTGACTGTCAGTCAGTCAGTCAGTAACACAGAACCACAGAACAGAATATAAGTACTCTGGATACTTTTTATACTTGTGACACACGAGCGAAGCCGCTGATGTCAGCTAGTATGAACCTTGGTAGCTGATTGTCCTAAAGAAATAATTTAGTTTTTGATAAATTAAATACCTACGCAATTTTCATTATACTACGTACTTTACTTACATAAACTTTTAATACTTTTGGTATTATTTTAAACAACCAACTACTAAACCACAATATTGTTTAGAATCGTATTCTAAACTAAAGTGTTGAATTCCACACATTGTTTTATCAAAACTCAAGGCAACTAAACAACCTATTCTTGTTCCAAATACTTATAACCAAAACATAGTCCAAGTTCAAAAGCTGAAGCCACTTTGAAGTGAGCAAGCCACAGACACGATTGTAGTAACCTTAATACACGGTAAACCTTTGTATGGAGACGTCAATCAACTAACGTGTTTACTTAATGCGGATCTTCAAATTTCACTGCTGACAGAGATGCTGGGAGCTTTCTGAACCATAAAATTAGACCCTTTAGTGGTAACGCATTCATTGATCCATTTATAAGAGTTAGCATGATGTAGCTTTTAAAAACCCAATTAAAGATGCAAATTGCAAAGCGAGTAGGTATAAAAATCATTTTTTTTATATTAAAAATTGTATAGGCGGATAATTTGATTTAAAAAAAGATTGTGGTCATTTGATATTTTTCGTACGGTGAAAGGTTAAAAATATACATTGATTGACAAAATTTGTATAGATTCAAACTTAGATTTAGAGTTTTAATATAATTGTATTCGTTGACAATCTCGTCGGTTCGGTAGCGGGGTTCGTTGTTCTTAACAGATCAACGAAGTTAAGCTCTGTTCCGCGGGGTCATCATTTGGATGGGTGACCGCCAGTGGCAGTTTCAACTGAGCGCTCCCGTGCTTCGGAGGGCACGTTAAGCAGTTGGTCCCGGCTTTTTCAAAGTTATTAAACCATGACAGAGGCCTTCGGGCGGCCTGGAAACTCTGTCACCAGAGTTGGCCACTGACTCATACGAACGAACGAACAAACGGTAGCGTGGCAGGCGAGTTATTTTGTTGAGAAGCGAGAGGTTGCGGGTTTTATTTCCCGCTGCGGAACAAATGTCTGCATGATCAGTAATTAGTTATTGGTCTAGATCTTCTGGTACTAGTACTCGTAGCTTCTGATATCCAGGACACAAGGAGTCCTAGCGTGAGGTCACAAGACTGTGTATACGACTGTAGGCTGTGTTATTATTATTGATAAGTTATGTTACATTGTAGGAAAATTAAATCATCACAATTCTGAAGATACAAAAATTAAATCGGTTTGCAAACGGCATATGGGGTGGTATTTCACATTACCGATTGCTAATTTTATAAACGCAATGATTGACAGCATGATTCCAAAAAGCCTAAACGCAATAATAGCAAATCTTCAAGGAAGCGATTCTTCGTAGACCTATGTTTATTTACAAATGTCGAATTCACGTGTCTGGTCGCTGACTGAGCCGCTCATGTTGCTGTAAACTAAGGAACCAGTGTAAATTGGTCGTGGAAAAGCGAACGGGGTTACGGAAATAGGTGAATTTGTGGTGATAGAGAGGTCGTGGTGTCTGGTCAGTGCTTTCGGTCGATGACCTGCGATTTTTGATCTAATAAGTGTGCTGAGCATGGACAAGGATAAGCTAAGAATTTATTGGTTTGCATACTCAGGGATTGTTTGTACACCTTGATAAAACTGATATTATAGAATTCCCAAAAATAACTAAAACCCTTAGTCTATGTGGTAGGTAGTCAAATTACGATATAGTAAGTAGTACCTAAAAATAAATTTTCTTTTTTTCTTCATTACCTGTGACGTATCAATTAAAAAGCTAACCTGAGTGATTTGGCAACTTTAAGCTTCAATCAACTTACTGAACTTCAGAACCCCTCCGAAGATGTCAGTAGAGTTCTCAACAGTGCTGCAATTCCAGCGGCTGTGTCGGAACTGGTGCTGGCACTCCTCCACTGCCTGCACTGCACCCGTTTGTAAGACCTGGAAAGTGCAAAATAAAAATTAGTTAAACCGCAAACCAAAAAATTCTCCAAACAAAGTTGGCGGCAGAAATAGGCATAGTTTACGCATGATATAGAATATTTTTCAAAAAAGACTTTTTTGAGCTCGTCCGGGAAAGTACATTTTTTTCATACAACTGAAGTGGAAACACACACAAGATGGTAAGCAGTTACCACAGCCTATGGACGCTTGCAATACCAGAGGTATCACTCGCGGGTTGCCACCTTGAGGCTAAGATAGAAAGCCTCATGTGCCAGTAATTTCACCGGAAACCATACCCTTCGCATCGGAACACAGCAACGCGAGCATTACTGCTTGGCGACAGAAATAGGTATGGTGGTAGTCTACTTTACTACTACTACTCTACTACACTCTATATATATAGGATACATACCTATTTCTGCCACTAAGCAGTGATGTTCACATTGCTGTGTTTCGTTTGAAGGATATCAGTAAAATTACAGGCACACGAGTCACTCAGGCTATCAACGCGTGAGTTACCTCTGGTATTGCAAGTGTTCATAGGTTACGGTTATCGCATAACATGAGAGGTTGACTGGCTGGTCTTTACGACTTTTCAAGACTTTTCATGTTTCACGACTCAGGTGCTATATACGGCTGGTCTATACGGCGATTGAGGCGGCGTCTATTGTATGGCATCCATATGAGTATTTACGCCTTGCGGCTAGAGAAGATCCAAAAGGCTTTCAAGATCTATGGATATTATTCGTTTCTTTACCCCACAATATTTCTACTTGGTGCGCTTGGCTTCAACTCTCTCTAAGCAAGACGTAATTACAACCTTTTGGAGTAATTGCGCCTTAGAGGTTGCTTGACTTTATAGAATCATAGGCAACATACACAAAACCTCTTTCTCATAATTGTTGCTCTGCAGGGACAAAGTCTGGAAGGTGCATATCTACTTCCAATCTTACTGTATTTGGTTGAATGCTTGGGCATAGCTTGGGCATGTTTAATGCACCTACCTCATTACTTAACTACCTATCTACATTTAGGGACGTGTATCTGTGCCTAAGTACCTCCTACTTATTTATAAGCTATATAAGGTCATTCATTATCAACCTGACAAACTTAAGGGGAAGGTTCCACACATAAAAAAAATACATGTACTTTTTTTTTTCTTTCTCAATGGTTTGTCAGGTAGATAATGAATGACCCTGTACTTACGTACTGTCTATATTATATTTTTTCTTACTTTTGTTATTGTGTACATTGTACATTTTTGGTAAATAAACGTTATTATTATTATTATTACTTGTCACGCCGCCATCTCAAAGTCGTCAAAGTCAAAAATGATTTATTTCAATAAAATCACAAGGATCATTTTGAAACGTCTTAGAGCTAGGTGAGTTTAAGCCAGTTCCTGACTTACGTCAATTTAAGAAAATTAAAATACAGTTTTACGACGTTATAATTCAATAGAATATGGAAAACATTGTTGCAGTTAGTAGCAAAAGGAATAGAAGTTACATTTACAATGTTATTTCCATTCAACAATTTAATGAGATTCTTTCAATTCTAATTAATAAGTAAGTGGGTTTTCAATTAAGTTGAAGCTAAACCAGGTTGTTCTAAAAAGTTATCACTGTTTTAAAGCATTAGGCTGCGTTTCCACCTGAGATGTGCGAGGATGTGTAGCCAGGGATGTATTTTTTTTTTTATGTCATTTGGAGGCAAACAGGCTTACGGCCCGCCTGATGGTAAGCGGTTACCGTTGCCTATTGACATCAACAACACCAGAAGTACAGTTGATGCGTTGCCTGCCCTGGATGACTCTTTTTATATTTCCCTTAAAGAGGCCCATATTGTAGCTCAGCAGAAAGACAGCGGAAGGAAGCTCATTCCACAACTTGCACGTATTGGGAAGAAAAATTCTCGTAAAGCGTGTTGTGCGAGATACCCACGTGTCGATGAGATGTGGATGAGCCTTGTTCCGCTGACGTGAGGTACGGTGGTAGAACCTTGATGCTGGTATGAGGTTAAAAAGCTCTTCAGAGCATTCCCCATTATAGAGGCGGTAAAAAACGCAGAGCGAGCCAATGTCTCGGCGCTGGCTCAACGACTCAAGTTTGCTTGTGAATTTGAGGTCGTCGACGATTCTTACGGCTCTTCTCTGAAGTGAGTCAAAGCGAAGCAGCTGATACTTGGGTGCACCGTGCCATAAATGGATGTGTTTGTTAGGAACCCATAGAATCACTACATTATAGCTGGGCAAAGCGAGGCTACGTAAATGAAGTGATACTAATTGGTTCCTAACAAACACATCCCTCGCTACACATCCTCGCTAATCTCTTGTGGAAACGCAGCCTTATTTTATCGTAGCAAAAATGCGACGAAAAAGAAATTACTGTAAAGTAACGACATACTCGTACAATCCCAGAGGTCAGTTTTAGAAACACCTTTTTTCTAAAATCGAGTGCCTTAAGATTAATTAATAAAAGTCATTCCAACTGGCCTGACTAGAAATGACTTAATATATTTTCCTTCTCCGTTTGAGAGCACTGGCATGATCAGAAGAATGATTCAGACTTAGTTATACATTCACCGTTATATCACTACCGTCAAACTTTACTGACTGCCATTTTTTATGGACCCATGGAGCCAGACCCTTACATTTCAATAACCCTATCTCCAGTGCGATCTGATCATTAAAGAGCTTTGAGCGCCCATCAAATTCAATTGATGATAGTTCTACGTTCGAGACCTTTTACTACTTATGAGTTCCTTACTTTGTAACCTAAGTCGTGTCCGGTTGAACTAGAAACTTGAAATAATAACACTTTTTATTATTTTTTAATAGAATCTGTTAATAATTTAGATGCGGGCTTTTTCGCATGCTTTCACCGATACCTAAACGTGAAGACTTCCATATTTAAACGAACTATTTTATTTCATACTGCTAACATAACTGAATTTCGGAAATGATTTTCTTAGAGCACCCAAAGAACATACTACCCTAATGTAAACTGTTAGTTAATAAGTAATGCAACGATTTTATTTCGTTATTACTCTTTTTATTATTTTAGATCCTATTGTACCACTTGACTTACCTAGTGGCGGATATAAAAGGACCACCCATCTCGAAACAAATTTGGCCGTATCCGCTGGCATTACTATACAGTTAAGCCAGCGGTTCTCGGCAATCGTGAAATTAGCGGTTTCGATGCGCAATGGAGCTTTTTCGAACTAAATTCTTTTTGCGCATCACAAACGGCTAACTTCACGACAGGCGAGATCCGCTGACAGTACTATACTATTACTTTCAACCGAGCGCTAACGTGCTTCAGAAGGAAAGTCAAGCAGTCGGTCCCGGCTTTTTCAAAGTTGTTAAACCATGACAAAGGTCTTTAGGCTAGGACGGCCTAAAAACTCTGTCACCAGAGTGCTAATATGTACGAGAAGCTACAGGACGAGTGACGAATGCGATTTGGAACAAAAGTACCGGAAGCGCAAAGGTTTTGAAAAGGTCGAAAAAATAATCAATTGCCTTTTTCGATAGCATTGCAATATAATACCTGGATCATTTTATCAGACAACATGCACAGCTGTTTCTGCCGCTCCACTAGGTATTCCAGACGGTGGCAATTTTCCTTGTGAAGTGCTGAGAAGGTCTCCAGCGAGTTGTTACCAGCTGCCGATGGTGGCACTGCTAAGTTCCTGAAACAATTACAGATTTTTTTATGTTTTTTTAATAACTAGAAGTAGAAAGTTCAGGATATGGACGAGTGGAAATCCTTGGGAGATACCCTTGCCCAGCTGCAGTGGAACAACGTTAGAATAAAAAAAATGCTTACGACTAACTAACTATGGGAACACCAAACTTTTTGCGACTTTTAAGACCACCTTTAGAACGCCAAAACAAAAACGTGTGCGAGATCCCAGTTTTAGTCTCTCGCTCTGAGGAGAAACCTTTAATAGAACTGGCCTACTGTTCAAGATCATTTCTTGTTATCTTTTTAACTCAGGGTTGGAACAACGATTGATATTTCTGGTATAACAAGACTAGACGTGTTCATAGGCTATGGTTACCACTTATCAGTAGCTGGGCAGTCAAAGCTTGAGTGCAACTTCGATGGTTTAAAATATCTGCAGACAACACATTTTACAGTGCGTTTTCAGTTAAAATAATAGATCCAGTAGAAAATTATTACTGTGTCTTATTTAGACTGAATTATATTTTATTGTTATTCAACAAATTTAATTTGCCTGGACTTTCACATTATCAAAATTTGACCTAATTCCCAAATTCCTAATGTAAGTACATTGGGACCAGTGCCAATATGTCGGTATCGTATATTAAAAGAACAAGCTGAATGTTTCCTTTTCTAATGAATAATGTAGGTACAGCTACTTAGCTTGGTAATTATCCTCTTTCAATTTGCATCTCAAACAATAAACGGAGACGCAGAACCCTGTTTTATTTGAAGTCAAACATCTTCAACTGCGCAGTTCCTGAACAATAGTCAACACAGGATGGTTTGTACGAAAACAACGCTAATTTACTTGTTTTGTAATCTCATCTCAAGTGGTGAGTTCCGCGCAATATAATAACAATGTTACGTGGAGCTGAAAGCTCACGAGTACGCTCATGAAACAATAGAAATTACGTAATTAGCTTTCGAGACGTCCGCTCCGCACAACCTCCGCCACTCAAATGTGGAATGGCACTCAAAAACAAAACTCGCTATTACCTACCCTCGTCTTTTGTTTTATTTTTTAAAAAATATTCTCTATTCAAACCGGCCAATGCGGAGCGGGCGCGGCTGTGTACGTTGATTGGCCGACGACCTCCGGGAAATAAAAGTGCTTTAGTAAATGAGGTGTTTTGTCTTGCTCTGGCTTTCCGGGTCGTGATTCGTTTGTCCCTTTCTGTTTTTAGTTTTAATTGCAAGCATGAGAGGATGTGTAAAGGGTTGAGACCTTGAGTGGTACACGTGCAATGAGGCTGCATCGGGGACGTGCATTCAACATGTTTTGCATTCAAAATGGGGTTGGTAGTCTTAACTTCATCCGAGATGCGTGCCGGGTCAAGTAGGGATAAACTATAAGCTCTCCTGGTTGTTTATGTAATGTGTATACGTCTTTTATATTATTAAATACTAGAACAATGTTTATTTATTATGATGATTATTGCTAAAACACAGCAATTTGACCTAAACAGCTCATTCACATGTTTATGCTTATTTTAAGTAGTTTTAAAACCGGAACCTAGTGAAACGAATCGGCACTGTACGGTTGGCAGCACTATTAGTCAGTGTTGCCAACCTAATGGTGAAAGGGCACGCAATACTTTCGTTACGTATGATCGTGTGTTGTGGTAACATTGAGTTATTGGAGCGTTGGAATCAGAAATGACCTGTCGCATTAGGAATATTTTTTAGACCTAGCACAGGGGGTAAGTAATACTAAAAAACATTGATAAGGTATGAGGATTCTAGCCTCAATGGTTTGCTGTAAGAAAACTATTTTAAGTTCGCCTTTGTTTATATTTGTAATAATGTTTGTAAGTACTGGTATTATACCTACATAGAAAAACCCAGACCCAGAGCAATTTACAGATCATGCAAACATTTGTCCCGCAGCGGAGATAGAACCCGCAACCACTTGCTTCTCAACCGGGTATTTTCCCACCTCGCCACCGAGGTCGTCTTTATTGCATACTAGTAACTCGTCCTGGCTTTGCACTGGTGGACACGTGACGTAGCTGGCTAAGTTAAGACGAAGTTAAGCACTGTTCCGCGAAGTCACCATTTGGATGGGTGACCGCCAGTGGCAATTTCAACTGAGCGCTCTCGTGCTTCGGAGGGCACGTTAAGCAGTCGGTCCCGGCTTTTTCAAAGTTGTTAGACCATGACAAGAGGCCTTTGGGCGGTCTAAAAACTCTGTCGCCAGAGTTGGCCACTGACTCATACGAACTTAATTACTTACTGGTGGACATAAAATATAGCCTATATTACTCAGGGGTAATATAGCATTCTAATGGCGAAATAATTTTTGAAATCGAACCAGTAGTTTTTGAAATTAATCAAACAAAAATACAAATTTTCTTTCTTTATAACTTTAGTACGTAAATATAATTTTTTATCACAAAATAATGATGAAATTGATGAAAAACCATCAACATGAGCCAAATCATTTGCGTTGAAATATGGAATACAGTTTTTAATTTATACTATGAGGCGTACTACCGGCATATTTATTTGCCCGTGGTTCACCCAGGTACTAACAAGGTGGACCACGGGTAAGAACCAAAATTAATTTGCCTGTGGTCCACCTCTAGTCCACCTTGGTGAACCACGGGAAAATAAATTTGCCCGTGGTACACCTAAGTGAACTAACAAGGTGGACCACGGGCAAAGACCGTCTATAATTACCTTTAAATCCCCGGTACTTAACAGACTTTTTCCAAAGAAAATGTAATAGAATCTGAGCTTACCGCTGTCACTGATAAGCCCGTGGCCTGTTCACACACTCCTGTAAATATTAACACAAGAGATTTTTGAGTAATTGCCTCGCGGCCGCCTCGTTGTAGATATAGCTGCGTATAACCGACTTTTACTGACTATTTCCGACTTTTATTCAACTTTTTATTATTTGCTTGTATTTACGAGGCTTAGGAAAACGCTAGTAGAGAATGAAAGTATTAATGAATAAATGAACGAATGGGTTAATTAATTAATTACTTAATTAATGTTTTTGAAAGTTTATTTACAGAAAAAGAGTGCATAAAGTTAAGTTCTCAATAGTGTTTTATTAGCCCAACAAATTGTATATGCAATTTTTTATTTATTTAGACACACGACTTTTACTGACTATTTCCGACTTTTATCTAACTTTTTATTATTTGCTTGTATTTACGAGGCTTAGGAAAACGATAGTAGTGAATGAAAGTATAAATGAATAAATTAACGAATGGGTTAATGAATGAATAAAATGTAGGAGTTAGGCTGCCGCGAAGTATATTATTGCATTGTAAAATTACTGGCACATGGTCTAGCACAGAATTTTGATCTATGCCTACGGATGGCAACGCACGAGCTATACCTCTGTTATTGCAAGCGTTCGTAGATTACGGTAACCATCACGTGGGCTAATATACTTGTTTGATATTGTGGTAAAAAATAAAGAGTTTAGAGTTTTTGTGACCCTTAGAGGTTGGTCACAAATTCATACGAATGAATAGTAAGAAAAACTTGTTAATTAGCTAAATAGCCGTCTTTTTGTCCGGCTTTTCTACCAGATCCCGCCCTAGTTGCATCGCTTGCGTTGTTGGTCGCGGCTTTAGCCGGTGTGTAAACAGCTTTACAACGTTATTATGTGCACTAACGGACCGCTTTGGAACTTGTTGTAATATTTGAGTGATAAGAGTATTGATTGATGTTGCTTTTACTAGAAAATGTTACCAAATTTTTACACTAGTTTCTGCCTGTGGCTTTACTCGCTAGTACCAGGGCGGAGAGTAGTTGTAAGAAGTAGGTAGAAGTAAGTACTAAGTACCTTTTAATACATAATTAAATTTATTTCCTTTCTTTATAATATAATATTAGTTATATAAAAATAATATAAAAAGATATAATATTAGTTATTATAATTGTAATTAATTTCTACAATATCTAAATATTATGCACTAAAATTACTATAAAGCAAATGCCCAAAAGTTATTACGCATTTTTTTTTTGCGCAAATTTTTACACGATCCTATTTCATTTAATTTCATTTATTAATCCTTTTTTCGTTATAAGCATAACATAGGCAAGTCAAATTGTACATTTTTAAGTTCTTATTCTTCTTATAATTAGTGTAGGTACCTGCTATGTTTGCAAATCAGAGAATGAACAAATCAAATATTCATTAATATGATAGAATGGATGCTGTTCTAAAAATATTTTAATTATGTTTTTGAATTGGCTTAGAGGAAGCTCTGTAATTTCTAATGGGAGTTTATTGTACATATCGAGCTTAACACAGAAACCCTGCCTATACGTTTTATTAAGTCTTGTTCTTGGTACATGTAATTTTTTTTTGTTTCGTGTATTATAGTTATGCATGTTCATTTTCATAGGTAAATCGTCTTTTTGTGTATGTACTTCGATAAGAGAATTAAATATGAATAGAGATGACTGACAATATTTTTGACTTCTTAAAATACGCTCTAACCGAAGTTAATCTGTGTTAACTGTATATAATTCTAATAGATCTCTTTTGGCAAATGAGAACTTTTTCAATCTGCGCAGCATTTCCCCATACAGTTATGGCATAACTGATAATAGAGTGGCAGTAGGCATAATAGACCGAAATAAGAGTTTTTCTATCAACTGTTGGTTTTAATTTAAACAATGCATAATTTGCACTAGCTAACCTTTTACAAATTATATTGATATGGCTATCGTAGCATCAAGTCGAATCCAGAGTACATCCTAAAAATTTGACCTATTGTTTGACTCGTCCTCGTCGTCGTCACCGCTCCACGACTCTTCGCTTTGGTGGACGATGGCCTTTATCGTCTTTTGAAACGCAACACAAAGTGTACAATAATATAATAAAATAACTCTATGCAATACTTAGTGTTTTCTAGCAAGGGACGAGATTTCCAAAAGACAGATTTTAAATGGTTTCATTGAATAAAGCTACACACAGCCACGGCAAACACATTTACATTCCTTTAAGCTATGGCTTTTCAAAAAGCTATGACCGTTTAAAATTGGCCGTCATATAGCGGAGATGCAGCAGATATTTTTGATTATTTATCGGCCTTTACAAAACGATTATTCAGTGCAAATGCCAAATGGCCAGCTAATTAATGTGTAATAAATAATTGATGACGACCAATGTGGCGCGGTGGGCGAAGGTCCGCCTGCGACGCAGAGGTTGCGGGTTCGATTCCCGCCTTGGGACAAATGTTTGTAGGATCTGCAAATATTTGTTCCGTGTGTTCTGGGTGTTTTCTATTTACAATAAAAAATACCTATCTATGTATTGTATTGTATTAATTATATATCAGTCATCTAGTACCCATAATACAGCTCTGTTTAACAGCAGCTTACCTTGGGCTAAATGATGCTGTGTGGATTGTCCAGCATTTTTTTTTTTTTTATTTATTTATAATTAGATCCTTTGTCCACAGAAGAGATATTAGTACTACGGTACTAGTAAAATCTAAAATTCTAAGACTAGGACAGCAATCAAGAGAAGAAGAACAAGACTATCTACCTAGTCGCTCGCCTGATGTAAGCGCTACGCCTGACCAAAACTATTACAGTGCCACTTAAAGCTATAAAGTTTTGTACTGCACTACGATTATCACCCCAAGACGTTTTCGCCTAGTAATTTCACTTGCTACAGTGCTTTCCAAACAATGCTTGCACACTACTGCTTAGAGGCAGAATAGCTGGCACTGCAGTATACCGATAACGGACTCTAGCTCAAGTCACCAGGTAAATAACGGCCGCTATATACCTACTAACGTATCTTAAAGACTAGCTACTGGTAAATAATAAGGAAGCTCACACGAACAATCGCAGGTATAGCGATTTCACGGCCCGCTATTTCATAATACTGTGTCTGAGCACAGAATAGGTTACACCTTATACTTGGAACTGTAATAGGTATTAGTCAAGGTACGCGACAATGTAAGACCTTTTTTATCCTTTCATTTGTATTTAGTTATGCCAAGGACAGAGCTAGATGTAAGGTTATGGAAGACCTTTGCCCAACGGTGGGATAAATTCAATATTTAAGAATGTTTTTTTTAATTACCTATGTTTATAAGTCTCAAATGAGACTGCTTGGGAGCGACCCTTTTCATGGTCCTTCAAACCGGATTTAGCAGCGCCATCTAGTTACAAAATTTGAACTATCCTTGCATTTATAACTTACGATTGTACAGTACAAAACAAACATCACTATCAGATCAGCTGCTTAATAAAATAAATTAAACTAAGTTTAACAATCCTATGACAGCTAGTACACCTACCTACTTATATTCTTGGCATGAGCCTCACCTAGTTCGATTGGCACCACACTGAAGCTTTATGATGAAAAGGGATCATTAAAAAAAAGCTAGAAACCCAGCCGAGTTTGTTGCCAGATTCTTTTAGGCTGGGGCGCGTAGAACTGGCGTAAATTCACCTAGCTTTAAGACGTTTCAAAATGATCCTTGTGATTTTATTGAAATAAATCATTTTTGACTTTGACTTTGACACTTTTTGCCTACTTTTATTGGCTCTGTTTGTTTGTCCAGTTTGTGATTTTACAACGAACGACTGTCACATTAGCAACTCATCCTGGGTTGTAAAAATACGAAATAACCTGACTTATTTCATTATAATATCAAAGGATCACGAAACACTCGCTAAAAGCTTAAAATAAATTGCATACAGCCAAGACAACCTGTTAGGATCTAGCTTTAATCCTAAAATCATACAACTCTCATCCAACGAAAGTACACCCTAAACTTGCAAGAATAAAGTAAAAAATCGCGCGAATATAATATTGTAAAGAATTTTTCTCACCCATCCGTGAAATGTAATAAAGGTAAACGCTTACAGTTATCTTATGAAAGGAATAACAAGAATATTATTGAGTTGGTTGTAAAACGTTTTGTAGGCTTTGCAAAGGAGGAACGAAAAATAAGCTCGTTATGGGAAATGGCACGTTATGTGAACTCAGACAAAGCCGAAAATCGGAATAAAATGTGTTATTTTATTTATAAATGTTTGCATTACGTAAACAAGTTTTTTATACATAGAAATGTACTTACTTGAACATTTTCTCCGGTTATTTAGAAAAGAAACCTTTTTTTAGCGTCACGCTTTTATACCTAATCATTATGTCAACAAACAATGAGCCTTATATACATAATCTTACTATAAACCTCTGCTAACTAATGTGTCTTTCAAATCGTTATACAGTTTATTTTGAATAAGGCCATTTGTGTTTAAAACAAGTAGCGCCTACACCTTATTTGCTAAATTCTATTGATTTACAAAGTAAGTTCGTATAAGAGTCAATGTGCAGTCAGTGGCAGTTTTCATGAATAGATAGAGTGATTCAAGAGGAAGGTTTGTACGTATAGTTTAAGCACCCATGCAAAGCCAAGACGGGTTGCTAGTCTTTTTTTTTTTATACCACTAGAGTGGCAACCAAACGTACGGCCCACTTGATGGTCAGCGGTTACCGTAGCCTATGTGCACGTATGCAACATCATAGATATCACTTGCGTATTACCACCCTGAGACGTTGGATGGAAAGTCTCATGTGCCTGTAATTTCACCGGAAACCATACCCTTCGAACCGGAACACAGCAATGCGAGCATTACAGCTTGGCGACAGAAATAGGCACAGCTAGTTTACTCAAATAAAAAACAAGTAAAAGTAAGTAAAAGTAAAAAATGCTTTATTTCAATAAAATCACAAGGATCATTTTGAAACGTCTTAAAGCTAACAAGAACAGTCTTATTCTTGTCATAATCACGGAAGTCGGCGACAATTAGCCGTTAAATGGGCCAGTTATAAACCACAAGTTTGCAGGTAATTAGCCTGGATACTTATCACAGGAAGGCCGGTAAGCGGTGACGAAATGTTCACACATTGCTTACCCAATTTTAAAGACTTGAGTCTTAAACAATGAAACGCAATTTAAATATGTTTGTGAGTGATATGTTTTTTTTTAATGCTGGACAATCCACACAACATCATCTAGCCCCAAGGTAAGCTGCTGTTAAACAGAGCTGTATTATAGGTACTAGATGACTGATATATATTTAATACAATACATAGATAGGTTTTTTTATTATATATAGAAAATACCCAGAACACCCGGAACAAATATATGTAGATCGTGCAAACATTTGTCCCGAGGCGGGAATCGAACCCTCAATCTCTGCGTCGCAGGCGGACCTGCGCCCGCTGCGCCACATCGGTCGTTTTGTTTGTGTTATGGTGAGGTAAATACGTCTTTAGACTTCAAAACCATTATAATCATGACAGCCTTCTTCTATAGCTGGACGATGTTTGGATGGGTGACCGCCAGTGGCAATTTCAACTGAGCGCTCTCGTGCTTCGGAGGGCACGTTAAACAGTTGGTCCCGGCTTTTTCAAAGTTGTTAGGCCATGACAGAGACCTTCAGGCGGCCTAGAAACTCTTTCACCAGAGTTGGCCACTGACTCATAGTAACGAACGAACGAGTTATTTTTTTTTATACAACTGAAGTGGCAACTAAGCGTACGGCCCACAAGATGGTAAGCGGTTACCGCAGCCTATGGACGCTTGCAATACCAGAGGTATCACTAGCGGGTTGCCACCTTGAGGCTAAGATCGAAAGCCTAATGTGCCAGTAATTTCACCGGAAACCATACCCTTCACACCGGAACACAGCAATGCGAGCATTACTGCTTTGCGGCAGAAATAGGTATGGTGGTAGTCCTTCCCCGGACGAGCTCTATCACAGAGATCTCTACTACTCTTAAGAGTCGTGCAAAAACTACAAAAAACCTAGAATCGGGCCTCAGGGGTGAAGTAGAACAATCACTCAAAATTCCCCATCCGTTGCACATTCGTCACGGTGAGTCACGGGGACCAAACGTACATAAGTGGTGCAGGGGTGCGAATAAACACGATGCAAACAAATTTCTGAATCAAATGTTGACGACCTTAAATAGCGCGGTGAGTGCCCAGTAGAGAAACGAGAGGTTGCGAATTCGAATTACTCTGCGGGACCAGATATGCAAGTAAGGCACCATGATCTACAGATTATAATATTCCAAAAAATATTTCGCCTTCGATTTGAACCTTTTGCTTGATACGCTGGTGCTCTACCAATTGAGCCAATATCATATTATTAACAATTGCAACTACTGCAAACGTAGGGTACATAAGTCACATCAGAGCACAGGACCGATGCTCTTCCATTTAAAAACAGAAAAACAGCCGCCGTGGACGAAATCGGCCTGGACGACATCATCATCATTAGCAATTAAGGTATCGAGTGCTCGAAATATTCTTGGGATTTCTACGGCTTGAAGCGCCTATCCTTCTTAGCTATCTTTTTTTTTCTTTTTTACAACTGAAGTGGCAACCAAGCGTACGGCCCACAAGATAGTAAGCGGTTACCGCAGCCTATGGATGCTTGCAATACCAGAGGTATCACTCGCGGGTTGCCACCTTGAAGCTAACATAGAAAGCCTCATGTGCCAGTAATTTCACCGGAAACCATACCCTTCACACCGGAACATCTCTCATCTGCCTACAGTATTATAATCTTTAGTATTCCTTTAGTTTAACAATGGTTAACACTTTAAAATAAAAATAACCTGGCGATCCACATCTAAGCTAAAAGTTGCAATACGAGAACGGCTTACAACAAAGATGGTTACCATGGTATAAAAAAATACAGCCTGACAGAGCTGATGTTTTTGATTTTATCAGCACATTATACATAGAAAGTTTGTAAAAAAATATATTATTACCTCTGTGATATATCTACATATATTTTATAGGTACCTGCACTTAGATGACAAAGACTATATATTTAAAACTGGACTAATACTTCTTATCCCGGTATCACGCAAGTGAAATCGCTGACGGCAGCCAGTTTACTGTACCTGCTAAAATTGTTCCCCACACTTTATTTGTTTCGGTAATAACCACCTTACGACACAATATACTCCGCGTTGCAGTAGATAAACTTCACAATAAAGTAGCAATAAAGTAAAACCAATAAAGGTTTTTATGGAAAAAGTATTGCCAAGATGTTTACGGTTTAATAAAACAACAATATTGGCAGTTACAGGAGCTTTCAGACACTATACTTAACTCTCTAACACTCTCTAACAGTAAGAGCTAATACCCACCAAAGCTAAATGTACAGAAAATTTCAAAATTCTTTAATAATCGCTTCAAATATCACGCATGTATGTTTTATCTATTGGTATAACACAGTTTCCCTTTTTACTTAATATATTTAATACATGTAAGATAGGACTTAATAATTTTTTAATCTTTATTTTCACTTTTAAGCTATTACAAAAACAAAAGCAATTTATAGTGATGTCGTGACCAATTAAAGGGGCCAACATTTAAATTATACTTAATTATCAAAAATATTTCGATAGCTTAACAAAACTTCACAATTAATTATCCCAAAGCTTACGATAAATATCTCATAATTGCACATTAACAATAACTATCACATAATTAACCTAATACGCGACGTAATAATTTAACTTTATTACTGGAACAAGTGTGGGCTTGGCTTTAGACAGTTAGGTATAATGGTGTTTTAATTTATTTATTGTTTTTCATGCACGAATAAGAAAAATAACTTTGAATTTAATAAACATTTTAGGGTTCGTTAGTTAGTTACCCAAGGTAAGTAGGTAACTACTAATTTTATGTATTTAGATTTAATTAAAATTTTGCTGCCGTCACCCGCCACATGATAGTAATAATATAATAATAACAATAATAAATGCTGGACAATCCACACAACATCATCTAGCCCCAAGCTAAGCAGAGCTTGAGTTATGGGTACTAGCTGACTGATCGTACAAACACATGGATATTTTTTTATGAGATTTTTTTTTTTTTATGTTACCTAGTACACCCGGAACAAATATTTGCACCAGATCGTACATACATTTGTCCCGAGGCGGGAATCGAACCCGCAACCTCCGCGACTTACGCCCGCCGCGCCACATCGGTCGTCGAATTGTTTAAATGAAGCCAGTGAAACATGTTTTTAATACCTCTTTACAACAAGTTCTAGAACTTTAGTAATGTTTTTGAAGTTATATTAATATAGTAACTTGAACCTAGTATTTTTAGTTATAAAAAATATGATTGTGTTCATGTAGTTGGTGATGTAAATACATAGTATCTGTTCACGAACACCTAACGTGCCTTACGTGTGTAGCACGGAAGCACTGCAATTTTGAAGCAAATAGCAACAAAAACCTTACCATCGATCACTCTGCTATGGTTTTAATGCTTTAGCATTAAAACCATTTAATTTTAAGATAATTGATAGATTCAGGCGTTACTTTGCGGAAATCCATTACAAAATAAAAAACAGACGAAAAATCTCTAGTACTAGAGATTTTTCGTCTGTTTTTTATTTTTTCATTTAATTTTATTTCAGCAATTGAATTAAGTTTGGTTTTCATCAAACACTTAATGTTACACTCAAATAAAACTTAACAGTTTAGATTCCAATAAATTCACACGAGTAGGAGGTGTTAAAATAATAAATTTAGATTAGATACAGTACTTAGAACGGACGTCTGTTGGCGCCAAAATAATATCCGATCGACTAAAGATGATAGGGCTGTGACACACTAAGCACAAGATTGTTAAGACATCCTCGGGTTGACTGAAAATGTCACAAATCTGTGTTAGACCACGGTGGATTAATGAGATGTCTTCTTGTCAGAACAACATGGGTCCTCCCAATTGATTTTTTTTTCTCGTGTTATTTTGAGTTTTATTGCGTTTTGGTGGCAGTTTATCCAATCTAATTTGTCTGTTTAGCACAAGTGTAAATAAGAAATAGAAGGGTATTGTTGGTTTGTAATTTAGTCAAAGGCTATCTAGGGAATTTCGAAAGAAACGCCGCCATTTCTTTCAGTGTTTTGTTTGTTTACGTTGCCATGCGACAATCAAACTCATCTACTTGACACTGGCGAAATTGTGGTAAATATGCCACAGAGTCTATAAACGAAGAAGATGAAGAAGAATAAGATGCGGAAGAAGAATCGTTTTCGTCTAACAACACACTCGTACATTTTAGTTTCAAACAGGAATAAAGAAAACTAACACTACTTTTAATAAAAACGAAAGCGTGGTGTATGCAGCTGTATATGTCGTGTTAAATGTTGCTTGCAAAATGGAATAACCACTTATTTTCAGCTACGGCCGTGTAAGTAACAAAAACGAGTTTTTTAATTATGAAATCAGTCCTGAAAATTGCATGTGATTATAAAAAAAAACATTTAAATTTCATGGTCAGAAGTTTCGAACATACATTTTAATGGCAGACTCTGTTCAGTAGACGATGGCTCTTGATAGGTGGCAAGTAAGTACCTATAATGTGTAATCCCTTACACATTTATTGTACATACACCTCCATAATGGTACATTTGCAAAACCTAGCATGTGAACCCGGTGTGTTGCCATACTTTACCACCTTAAATCACTTTAGTTCCGAACATAAACATGTAATTTCGATCATCGTCGGTTTTCAAATTAATATTTATGTGGACATGCGAAAATGATACCTACGAGTATGTATTTATTGTCATAAATCGATCGACGTGGTTTATGGATAGGAAAGTAATTATAGGGCTGGATTCATTTTGGAAATATAGTGTGGAATGAGTTCGAATAATTTCATTTAATTTTGAATGTACGAAAAAATAAAAGAATTTCTGAGAATTTCAGAATGTACCTATGTATTTATAAATTGTAGGTACTTACATGTCTAGTAGCGAGTTTAAAAAATATTAACATTATTAAATCACTTGCGACTTAAAATCAAAAATATTACACAACTGATATTATTTAAAAATATTAAAAAAAGAATACTATACTCGCCCCAAACTCAAACTCAAACAAAGAAGCGTACATCTGTCAGAATTTTTTGATGGATCGCTTTTTACTTTGAATATCGTATTTCATAATTTGTTTGAAGACCATTCAAATATCCTGATTGGGGTTGATTAAATAGTTCTGCTTTTCTATGTTTTTTTATACTTAGAGTTCCGTACAGATGGCGGTCAGAAATTACTCATTATACGTTCCACCAAACGTATAAGAGTATAGTCTGGTTTTTAATTCAAGTCCAAAAAGGTAAACAATGGTGATACCATAGAAAAAAAATATTTTCCTTTTGTTATGGAACTATGTTACGTTAAATTATTAAGTAAGAATAATTAATTCTAGCCATGACAAACTAATTAAATATATATACAAAAATAAATATCGAACGGAAAAAATGGTGTTTTTCAAACGATGAAAGACGTAATGCCTGCGCGTAACTGGGGTCTTCTTCTTTTTCTTCTTCTTTTATGGACTCATTGGCTTATTTGCCACAATTTTGCCAGTGACAAGTGTATTAGTTTGATAGTCGCTTAGCAAAAACGTAAACGAAATTTGGGGTCTAATGGTTAAAGTAATGACTTCTAAGTCCTGAAACCCAAACCTAGTGCTAAAATGCTACGGAATTTTCAGGACATGGGTGCTATTCGCTCTTGCCTCTATAAGTGACGATTCATTTGATTAGGAATGTTAACGATGTGGTTTTTATGTTTTTTTATACGAATAGATATTATTTGATTGAAAAGTTCTAGGTGACTCGTAAAATATGTGCATCTATTTTTTTTCGTAACGTTATTACTATGAAAAAATACGTATGTATATTATCTTACTAATAATCTAGTTACTAGTATTTTATTTCTTTCTGTACATTATGTAGCTTTAACGAGAAAGTATAAACAAAAAGGCTCTACTTTGCCTTAATATAACCCACAATATCATGATAAGTGCCCTATAACAATCTCTTTAAGTTCTCAACAGTACCATAAAGCATACCTTTCATCGTTTTAATAAGGTGCTTGCGTTTATGGGGGCATTAAAAAACCTTTTAATTTTGCTGTAAACTTGAGGGGGAAGGAAAAGATTAAAATGTCAGCATCAAATCTCGACAGTCTCAACTGAAATATATTTAAGAAAAAACTCTTTAGTTACAAGAAAAAATGTTTTTATAATCTTAATGAATTTTGGAATAAGGGGTTTTCATCTCAAGTTATTAAAAAAAAGCTGTCTATTTAGATGGCGGTAGCTCAACTGGCGAGCGCAAGAGAATGTAAGCACTACGTTTGGCGAGCTATGGTGAATGTGTGGGAATTCAACATTGGTTGCTCCTGCTGTCACTGTCTGTCATACCTCTGGCTGGTGTCAAAGTCATAGTACGTACTACGTAGTACATTAACTTTGATCGTATTGAAGTTAAATTATTTTGCCTCAAGCAGGACATGAACCCACAACCTTCCGCTTGACACGAAGCTTTGACCAACCAACTTTTTTCTTGTTTTGATAACCTTTCCCAGTATGGCAGTAGGGCAGATAGCGCCATCTGTCAAAGCAATCGGAACTACTTATTTCTTAAATCTCGAATCGAAAACGCCTCATTATTAAAATTACATAAATTAACATTTGCACGCTTGCATGCCATGCCGGCTGAATAGGTACATTGACTAGCATAGCTTTAAGATCCTAGTATGTCAAATTATTGTATGTATTCTGGCAAATAAATGATAGAATCTTGAAAATTTAAGTCATCAGCAAAATCAAACAATTGGAAATATACTACTTATATTATATTATAGAAATTAATTTTATTTCAATGACAAGTTTCTTCAATATTATAAACCCTACATTTTTAAATATATGCGTAGTGTAAGCATGCGGTAAGGGCTAACCAGATTTAAATGAAACTTGGAATAATAATAGTTCTGGACCTGGAACCTTAATTATATTGCTACTTTTAATTAATATGTAAAACGCGAGCAAATCCAAGGGCAAAAACATTCTTAAGAAGTCTTTATCATCTCCCTGCACTTATATAGGGTATGAAATTTTCTTCCAATTTCCTCCAATACACAAAACTAGGACTTTTTACGCAAAACTTCACCAGAAAAAATATGTAGAAAATTTCTCACTGGTCTTTCATTACCAAAGACAATGAATTACTTACCATATAAGTTACAAAGGTATTCGTGACGAGTGACTTGAAAAGTAGGTACTTTGTTAAAATCACCTACTATTTGAAAAGCAATTATCGGCAACTGCTCATAAAACTACAAAATTCCCACCACACTCTCTTGCGCTTCCATATTTTTTCTCATCTCCATGTTCACTGCATCATTAAAATTCTACCGAGCGCGACTTTTTCTGTCGCGCTTTAAGCGTCAAAACGCGAAGGACCTCCTCTTTTTATGTTTTTGAAAACAAATTCGTGCACCTAGCTCCAAATCTGTGGACGTTCTGAAGTTTTCGCACACAATAACTAAAACAGTTGTATTTTGTTAATTTTTTTCTTTGTCGAAATCTTGCGTGCTATCGTTGCGCCGTAGATGTATCGCTCACTTTCCAAGTTTTTTTTTCAGAAATTAATAAGAAGGTATTATGTGTACGGTAGCGACCAAAAGTCGCATCCTAAACCAACGTTCACCGAAGAACATTTGGGTGCACGCAGCCACATTATTACCGCGTAGAATCGTAAAATTCGTCTCTATTATAGAGGGTGTCAGTCCAATTTATTTTTTCCCCGTAGACCGATCCAGTATCGTAAAGATACACCTTGTGTCTGGCCCCTGTCTCCCTAGCCATGTTATTATGTGGGGTCTGAACGAAAAAGTCATTTTTAAAGGTGTTCTTGAAGCAAATAATTTATTATGACAGAAACAATGTTGCTACTGTTGCTATTTCTGTTCTGTGGTTGCTACAATACAAGCTTAAAGTTTTTAAGTTCTGCGTGAACAGCACTGCGCTTTTCACCCCGGGACGTTGTTGTTAAACCTGACTTTCAAACCTGAATACAGTAATGCTTGCAGAGTGCACACTACTGCTTGGAGGTAGAATTACTGGCACTGCGGTGGTAAACATAAACCTTTTTAGTACATAATGTACTCCATAGACCTAGAAAAGAAAGGGCTCTTTTAACACATAGATCAAAACTTAATGAAAGATCCCCAAACCTCATTATAAATTGAAACTGTAACCTACTTTTTTTTTAAATGAACTGCATATATTGTTGTTTATAACAAAAAAAAATATTTGCGATCGATAACTACCTGGACTGTAAGATACATCTACATTTCATAGTACAGGGTGGTCCCATAATGTAGTCAGGAGTGGTTCATTTTTCAACATTTTGAATTAGACGCGGTGGCTGGGCAGTCTTGCTGTATATTGAGGGGTGGTTCTCACGGAGTATTTTTTAAGGTATAGAGATTTCTGAAAAATGTATTTTTGTGTGATAAAACAGTTGAGAATAATATCTGCCAATAGACATCCATTGCTGAACATAGGCCCAGATAGAGTGTCAGAATGACCTATCTTGAGCCTTTACTATCCACTAAGTGCCAACTCTGGTGACAGAGTTTCTAGGCCGCCCGAAGGCCTCTGTCATGGCTTAACAACTTTGAATACGTTCCTTCCGAAGCACAGGAGCGGTCAGTTGAAATTGCCACTGGCGGTCACCCATCAAATGGTGACTATCAATAATAATCAATAATCATTTATTTGGTACACAAGTATCAGGTACAACAATTAATGAACTAAGCTTATGCCTAGGTTACCAATTACAAAATTAGATAGGTGGTACTCTTGTTTTTTTTTACAATAAGTAAAAAATATATCTACAAATAGGTACAAGTAGGTAGGTAAATAAACTAACAATGTTAGCAAACTCTACTGACTTCCTGCGATTGCTATAATGTCAACGGTTCATCGTGTGGGGGAATTTTGAATTTGGGAATTGAAGTACCTTATGACCTTTGAACGGCTTATAGCTTCGTTATCTTAGTTAGTCACTGACTGATTCGGATTTACTTATTTACAAAATTTGTTAATGGTGCAACAAATTCTTGTTCCTGTTATTAGTTACTAAAAGCCTATAATAATCAAAGATCAATGAAATGACAGCAAACATTTTCCACTTATCTCACCGTGTTATTTTTTTTTACAAAAAACACCATAGTTGGTACAAAATCATGAACTCAAACACAGGTGGTAATATTGTGTTTTAGGTATTTTTTTATTGCTAAATGATATCCCCGTAACCATATACACGACTCAATCATAAAATACACTCGAGAGCAATGAATCCGGGTCACTCAAAGAATCCAAAAAATCTCGGAAAGTAAGAATGCTAGGTTAATGCAATAAATTGTATTTAATAGACAATTTAATACTCCTTAAATGAAAGTTAAAAAAATATGAGTCACCATACATTTTATTTACACAAAATTACATAAAGAAAAAAAACTGCTGATCTCTCCTTAAAACAAAAATAGGAAACATGAAATTTTTGAACTTTATGACGATTTTCTTGAATTTCAATACTTCGTATTACCTCCTCGTGCTTCCATTACTGCGTTTACGCGGTTTGGCATGCTGTACACCAAGTTCCTCATACGATTTTGGGGAATATTCTCCCATTCCTCTGTGAGAGCAATTTTGAGCTCAGGAAGCGTGATTGGGGGAGGGTTTCGTTGTTTTACGCATCTCCCTAGCTCGTCCCAAGCATGCTCGATCGGGTTGATATCCGGGCTGCGCGCTGGCCACTCCATACAAGTAATGTTCATCTCTTGAAGGTAGTCATTCACAATCCTACCTGTATGAGGTCGGGCATTGTCATGCATAAATATAGCATCCTCACCCAAATTGACCATAAATGGACCAACGTGTTCGTTGAGGATTTCTTCCACATATCTTACGCTAGTTAAAGAGCCGTTTTCTATGATCACCAGCTCTGTGCGACTTTCAGAGGAATTTCCGGCCCACACAAGTACAGACCCACCACCGTAGGCTACTTTTTCTTCGATGCATGCTTGCTTGAATCTTTCCCCTGGTCTTCTATACACTCTGTGTCTTCCATCGTGCTTGTAGAGCATAAATTTTGATTCGTCGGAGAACATAACTTTCGACCAATTCGATTTTCGAATTTGATCGATTTTTTGGATTCTTTGAGTGACCCGGATTCATTGCTCTCGAGTGTATATATCTGGCTGGTTCATATCTGGCTCAACGTATCAGCATTGCCATTCAACGTGGCAATGCAGCCAGCATGTTGGGAACGCTTCCTACTGGTAATGATTTGGATCAGTTGAGCTATCTATAGGTCGTTTGTAACGGTCTTTAGATGGCTCAACTGTTTCATATGTATTTTGTATATTTTGTAATGTAATATAATTATGTACATATTTTATTTTGTTTAATAAAAAACTTACAATAAATCCCATCATAAAACAAAAATTATGAGATCACCTCAGAATAATGAAGAATTGGTTGCCGCAACATTATTTTCACAGGTGTTCATACCTTCATGATCATCGGTAGAAATCTTTGTAAACCGCCTTATAATATTCCCACTGCTATGTGGATTCAAAGTCAAAAGAGTTTTTCTCAAAAAAAATCATAAAACGCAAAACGGTCCAGCCTTTGTTGCTGCTGTTGTTTTAGGCATGATCCTTGCATGTTATAGATGCCAAGTAAAGTTAAAGCACATTTTTGCCTGCATCTTTGTTGTCATCTAAGTGTAGTAGAGTTCTCTGTGATAGAGCTCGTCCGGGAAAAGACTACCACCATACCTATTTCTGCCGCCAAGCAGTAATGCTCGCATTGCTGTGTTCCGGTGTGAAGGGTATGGTTTCCGGTGTACGGTATTACTAGCACATGAGGCTTTCGATCTAAGCCTCAAGGTGGCAACCCACGAGTGATACCTCTGGTATTGCAGGCGTCCATAGGCTGCGGTAACCGCTTACCATCTTGTGGGCCGTACGCTTGGTTGCCACTTCAGTTGTAAAAAAAAAAAAAAACTAAATAACCAGTTATTTATTAGCTTTTTGAGATAGTTTTTGTTTAATAAAGTTTTACAGTTCCCCCCCCCCACGCCCACGCACTCGAAATGGTTGATTTCAAGTTTCATTCCCCCCTGTAAAACGATATTGGTCGTAAAACATCCCCTGTGATTCCACCCTATGGGGCTTATGTTTGTGGTAGCACCATGGACGACCATCAATGCTTTATTAGATGGGGGTTGCTGACGGGAAACAAGAGATTTTAGATTGATAAAGAAAAATAAATAACACGGAACTTTCTGAAACTTAGAACGTATTTTTATATCACCAAGGTGCCAAACAAAACAAGCATGCGGCCCTTTAAATATTAAAGAAACTTTAAATGCAGTCAAACATTTTTGGTTGTACAGGATTTAAACAAGAGCGTCTCTAGCCTTGAGCCGGCATACGGCAAATGACCACAGCGGTCCACCATCCGGATACCAGCTTGGCCGAAAAACTTGGATGCTAGGAAAATCCAAACCAGTGGTAATTTTACAAAGACAGTCAGTTACAATGTGGTAACGTTTTAGTTCTACTTCTTTACTGATTCAATAAATCGGGTCTGTTCCGTTGTCCCTCAGTCCTGTATTCACCCGGACCATTCTCACTCGATTTGGTTTAGTACACTTAGTTTTTTTCGAAGCAATTTTTTATTATAAATTCTGGCACAAAAGAGCTTTAGTAATGTAAAAAAAAGTAAAATTTTTGATGTTTGTTATAACGCCAATCTTTTTGTATTCATTTGTTTTCTTCTTGAAATAAAATCTGCCATGAAACGATACAGTAGTCATGTGCAAAATGACCTCACAAAGGTCCTTAACGTAAATAGAAACCAATAACATTAGCTCTTATTGGGAAAGGGGTTTAAAAAAGTATTTGTACTAAAATAAGCCAAAGTAGGTACTTTGCAATTTTGCAAAAAGTCTTAAATTAACTGTTTTAACTTTTTACCTATTTAATGGACAAAAGCTTTACAAACTTTGCTATTTAAATTTCAGCTTAATGTCAATAAAGGAAAGGCTTAATTCGGTTTAGTTTCACGACGTTGATGAGTTATAAAAGCACTTTCAAGTAAATACAGCCTTCCTTTAGGGCTTTGCTTTTTGATGTTAATGAGAAGTTTTCGATTCAAGATTCAAAAAAAAAAAGTAGTTCCGATTGCTTTGACAGATGGCGCTAGCTGTCCTACTGCCATACTGTGAAAGGTTATCAAAACAAGAAAAAGGTTGGTAACTCCGTTTTTGTTTCGTCTCGTGTCAAGCGAGTTTTTTTCTTTTCGTTTGTTTCCACTCCAGTACGACCAAAGATAATGTACTACGTAGTTCGTACTATGACTTTGACACCAGCCAGTGGTATGACAGACAGTGACAGCAGGAGCAACCAATTTTAAATTCCCTACACATTCACCATAGCTCGCCAAACGTAGTGCTTACATTTTCTTGAGCTACCTCCATCTAAATAGACAGCTTTTTTTAAAATAATTTGAGACGAAAACATCTCATTTAAAAGTAAAAAAATTTATGACCCAGCAGTAAGACACTAAGATTATAATCGTTTTTTTTTTTAAGTGTTAATCATCACTCGGTGTAACTTATTTTTGGGATATTATCACCTTTAGTATTCCCCTCTGTAATGGATGGCACAGATAGATACTTCGTGATGTTTTTTTAATTCACTATTATTAAAAGTTCATTAGCCAAAAGTAGGTTTGTGATCGATGTCTAGCAATTTGCTTCTACATCAAACGGTTTCAATTCACACGCTTCTCAGTTACAACACTAAAGTCACAGCTGTTTACGAACAGCTGAGTAAATCCACGTTTTATTAGTAGTAAAGTTATTTGTGATAGAGCTCGTCCAGGGAAATACTACCACCATTACTATTTCTGCAGCGAAGCAGTATTGCATTGCTGTTTGACTGCTTAACGTGCTCTCTGAAGCACGAAAGTGCTCAGTTGAAATTGGCACTGGTGTTCACCCATTCAAATGATAATTACTCGGAACAGTGCTTAACTTGGTTGATCTGTTATGATTTATCAACAACTATTTACGCTTCCTTTTTACATCTGTTATTGCAAACGTCCATAGGCTACGGTAACCGTTTTTTTTTTAGGTTAACTGTGGTAACTGTGTGACCTCATCAGTTAAGAGGTTAAGTGGAATAGTACTAGAGATTTTTCGTCTGATTTTTATTTTTTACTGTATCCGTGTAAAAACGAGGACCTCGTATGTTGATTTGCCTCTTTTTACCTGTTCCGTCCCACTGCGGGACAAAGGCACTGTCCCGCCAACTTACCAACCCAGCTAAGGGTGGATTCCAACATCTAGAATAACTATTCCTTGGAATTAGAAATGTCACATGCAAGTAAACTGTTAGTTTACTCGCGAATAACTACGATTTAATCGGAGAGCAGTGTCTTTTCGAGTTTGGTCTTTTTTTGAGGTAAGTTTACCAGTTATTTTACTTTAAGCTGCGGTAAGATATTTAGTAAGATTGCATACAAAATGGCGTTTGTTAGCCGTTTCTTATAAAAGGTCAAGAGAGTCGTGGATGTACAGTCATGCAAATAAGGCTTAAATGATTGCTGAATGTACACTGTTTAATGGTGTAGAACTATTCAGCAAGATGCAGTGGTGACCGGGTGGTAGGATTCTTCAGCAAGAGTTCGCCTTGGTGGGTGCCATCGCAGTGCTAGGTATTCTGCCTCCAAGAAATAGCAAGTGGTTTGAAGGGTGTTGTAACAATTTAAAATAAGAAGTAAATCAGACGTACCAACTATTGAGTTTATTAATGAGTATACAATCGGGTACGCGAGTTTTATTTAATTTTAATATCTGAATAACTTTTATTTATCTGACAGCCTGTTATTTAAGTAGGTAATAATATGTGTGTATACGTTAAATATGATATTATGACATATAAGCAACATACAAATGAAATGACATACCTACCATAAACTGAAAAAAATGCATACCAGAAACCATAATGCTTGCAAGCTTACAGGCATGTCACCCTTATTCAACCCAACGTATCACTTTGGTAGAGGCTAGGTCGACACTATACTGGCACAGTTTCCGCTGGGACTTGTGAATTAGCCCTGATACACATCCGTGCTAAGTGTTTCTGAGGTGGTCCCATTTGCACCTTTTTTTTCACTGCCGGAAAATAAGGAATGTAGCACACAACTTGTAACAAAACGCTACGTACCTAACCATTTCTAAAAAAAATCACGATAAATTTCACAAAATATTTAATTAAAAAAAAAGACTTCAAAACCACCATATTTTTTTCGTCAGCTTAAATTAAAGATAGTCGGACCTCTACCTATTTGCTAAATTTAACAGAAATAAGTGAAGTGACAATGATTTGATAGATTTGGACTGTAGCAAAAGGAAAAATAAAAAGAAAAATTTATGGAAAAATATTATTTTAACGTTTCTGTACACATATAGCTAACAGACATTTTACACACTGAAGTATCATACCTAAAGGCTACTTTTATTGTTACCACACCTTTACTAGACTATAAAAAACCCTACTGAATAATGACATCGAAATAATCTGAATCACACTAAAATGGTACTTATAAATTTTTCTCGAGCTCATAAGAATTACTCTGAATTGACTCTTTTGTGTACCGTTTGGCAACAACTCGCCATGGCTTTTTTCCCAAACAATTCTTTTCCGACCAATTGTTATACGCCAATTAACATTCCTCTGCAAGTTATGTCTTAATTTTTCTTTTATTCGTTTGTGATCATTTATTTTGCTACTGGTAGGTAATTTTATGCCAGGTATGTTTTATTTTCTCCTAAGAGAGATAACTGACGTGAGATAACATAAATTTTCATACAAAAAAAAATTACTTAAGTATTATATTTTTTACAAAATGGTTTCTTACAACGTTACAACTAAGTCCGTGAATATGTTAGGTAAATTTTATTAATATAAAATTAACCACAATAAACCTGAGTTAATCGTATCTCTTACTATACACTTATAATTAAAAAGATTGCTCCCGAAACCCGAAGTAAACCTTCTTGGTCACGGATGATAACTAATAAAAGCGGAAATATAAGTTTGCACCCGGTATAAATTTATTTACCAGCAACAAAACCAATTACGAAAAAAGCAAAACTCAGAATCTTAAATTACATTTTTGACTATTTTTTGTCAATAGTCAATGCTCGGTTCGACATAATTTGTCAGATTGGATTTGGAAGCGCGCCGTAAGTGTCGTCGACATCCATATTCATAGGTAAGCGACGCACAGTGGGCCAGCGATGCAGTGTCTGACAAAAAACGCTTTCATTGTACCTCCGTGCCGCTTGTCAAGCTATTTTGATACTTTAATTAATAATACTAAATATTGAACCTTTCTGATAGCATCATCTGGCTTAACTGCATTGTGTGTTCAATATACCTGTACTTACCTAAAGAACCAATTTCATAGTGGCCTAGGTCTTTGTAACACCGTAGAGAAATTGGAAAAAATATAAAACTAACATTAGTATACAATTTTATTTTTATGTAGACAAACAAAGTTCTATATGAAAAATGATTGTTGTGTTGAGTTTTCTAAAACGGGAACACTGGAGGTCCGCCATGACAGCTATTAGCCAATGATCGTGACGCATCTTGATTTTGACAGTACATAATAACCCAGTTGTTCGTTAAACCCGCCATGTTGTTTTGCATTGTGTTGCACTCCTTCACAAAGATAAACTTACATAAGATTTTTTTTTTTTTTTACAACTACTTTGAACAAAACTTCGTTTTTATATTTTAATTTTAGTATAATTTATGTTTAGTGTGCATTTCACAACTATATTTTATTTAACTTTCCATTCAAAACGTAACGTACATTTATTTACATTTATTGCACACCAAAAAATCAAATGGCACTCAATCAATGCCAAGGCACCAAACTCAATGGCACGTTCAGGTAGGCCTGTGTCCAGCAGTGGACGTAAATTGGCTGATATAATGATAATAAATATTAAAGTATCAAAATTACTCAATTCAACCAACCCCAATGGTCAACAGAGCCGATGATGTGCACAAAAAACGTGGACAAACCGCCGGGCGCCGACAAAGTGACGAATACATAACTTTCGAGAGGTCCCTTGGATCTTTGCACAGAAAGCAGACTACCTGCCTCTACCAGCACGTAGACTGCTTGTGAATAAAACAACGACATTGTTTCTTTTGCACCAATAATCCAAACCCGTCATAGAACGTGATCTGCAACAGCGCGTGACAATTCAACTGCTAGCCTACTTTGTGGGCGGTATAAAAGTAATAATAATAATAATAATAACAATAAAAAACGTTTATTTTGTTACCAACTAAAAACATTACATCAGCTATTACTAAAAATATAGAGTAACAAAAATGGCCACCACTCAGCATGTGCTATGACAGAACAACTCATGCCATAGCGCTGGTTTTCAGTACTTTGTATGTGTGAATGAACCGACTACAAAGTTACACAAGTTACACAGGCGACAACGCCGGCGCGTTATAAACGAGCTATCATCGAAACCTGTGTCCAGCATTGGTATTGATGCGAAGTAAGCAGATGGTTTATGTGTAAATGATTCCTTTTGAAAGGTCTCTTACAGGTCTCTATTGTATTGTGCGGTGATAAACAGTCAATAACATTTTTGTGGAGTTGACGTAAATTACAAAAGCGGAACGTTTGATTATGTCCCAGGTATTTTATTTTTAATCCACTGTGTGTTGCTGTTTCATGAATTTGAACAAATTAGCACTATCATAACCAAGGTAGGTGATCTAAGTAGGATCTAACTGAATTCAAATTTTAAATATATTTATTTGAAACGTTATAAAGCCAGGAGCCAGGTAAATTAAAATTAAAAAGATGACACAGTCAAAAATGTAAGTCATAGACACCTGAAATTTTAGGACGGAGCGGTAAATGCAGTCTGTATTTAAAACGTTTAAAAAACTCAACGCAGACAGAGTCGCAGGGCGTACTAGTGATAGATTTTTTTTTATACCACTAAAGTGGCAATCAACGTACGCCACTTGATGGTCAGCGGTTACCGTAGCCTATGCATTGCATTGCCTATGTGAGCATGCAACATTATAGATATCACTTCCGTGTTACCACCCTGAGACGTTAGATGGAAAGTCTTATGTGCCTGTAATTTCACCGGAAACCATACCCTTCGAACCGGAGCACAACAATGCAAGCATTTACTGCTTGGCGGCAGAAATAATTATGGTGGTAGTCCTTCCCCGGACGAGCTATATCACAAAAAACTGTACTACTTTTGAAGAGATAGCGTTATCTCCTTGACCATGATATTACCTATCACTGCTCAACCCTACACAATAGCACAAACGTGTACATCTATTTACTACTAAGAAAAAATCGTAGAGGTGGGGGTATTATTATCTACGTTAAAAATAATTTTAGTTTTCAAGAAATTAATTATACACTACCAAGTTGTGAATGTATTATTGGAAAAATATCTACACCTCATTGCTATGAAGCATATATTTGTGCTGTGTACAGACCACCCGACACAAGTAAACACTCATTTATAGAAGGAGCTAGGGATTTATTTTCAACACCACCTTTTATGAAATACGATCTGTTCTTACTGGGTGACATAAATATAGACCTCAAAAGCCGCAATTCCATACGAGAACACTATGTTAATTGCTTGTCCGGGTGTGGTCTCTCGCCCGCGATTTCAGATTACACTAGAATTGAGATAAAAGATAATTTAACTACACGTAGCTGTATCGACCACATTTTTGCTAAGTCGCGGACGTTAGACCTTTACTCGGCAGCGATCAACACAGTTATGGCTGACCATCGACTGATTGTATTGTCCTGCGTTGGGCTCAAGCCTATACAGGATGATGTAATTTACCTAAAACTACTAGATAAAACTAAACTTTGTAAGTCTTTGAATAAAATAAACTGGGAAGAACCATTATATATGGAATGTCCCATAAAAATATATGAATACATAAAAAATAATTTTAATAAATGCTATGAATATAGTACTTACACTAAAACAATAAATAACAAAAGTAAAAGAAATAAATGTCCTTGGATTAATAATAAAATAAATAAAATGTGTAATGATAGAGATTATAGGTTTAATAAATGGGTAAATGACCCATACAATAGAGAATTAAAGTTGGAATATAATAAACAGAGAAATCAAACACATAAATTAATAGAGAAGTGTAGGAATAACTATTATAAGAACAGAATAGATGACAATAAAAACAACCCTAGAAAGCTGTGGGAGATTATAAATAACTTATCAGGACGGGTTCCACGTTCTATAGATGATGCCATTGTTAAAGCTTTTAGGCAAAACTCAGGAGGTAAAAAACTAATAGCAGACGGTTTTGCTTATGAATTTAAGAAAAATGTTAAAGAAATAATGCCCCAGTGTGACAAACGCCTACTACTAGAAAATAACTATATGTTTCCTGAAAATAAATCTCTACGTTTTGAAAAAGCAACGAGTTACAAGATATCTGGAATTATCAAAGCTCTTGACCCTAAGAAAGCAGCTGGGTGTGATGCTATAAGGTGTATTGATGTAAAAAATGTAAGTGATAAAATAGTGTCAGCTATAGCGCGACTTATCAATCAGAGCATAAAGTATTCCAAATATCCTAGTGAACTCAAAACAGGCGTTGTGAGACCAATATTTAAACAAGGAAAACATAGTGATTATTCTAATTACAGGCCCATCACAATACTTCCGGTTATAGATAAAATTATTGAAAAGTTCATATGTAATCAAATTCACAAATTCTATAGTCAGTACAATATTATTTCAGATTCACAATTCGGTTTTCAGCCTTATAAATCTACTTCTATATTACTTTCTAAATTTACTGATGAAATAAATAGTCACCTTAACGATAAGAAACATGTTGTCCTCCTTTTTATTGACTTCAGCAAGGCGTTTGACACTTTGAGGCATGATACACTACTTCAGAAACTAAGTAACTCTGGAGTCAGAGGGCCGCTGCTCAGCTGGTGTGAGGATTATCTCACCCAAAGAAAGTATAAAGTAAGAATAGGCAATCAGTTCAGTGACGAACAGTTGGTCACGGAAGGCACAGCTCAAGGCTCTGTTCTGGGCCCCTTGCATTATTTAGCCTATGTTAATGACATGGAAAATGTTATAAAAGATTGCTCTGTTTATCAATACGCAGACGACACCTGTCTACTGGCCGCTCATCATGATTTACATATAGCAGCCCAACTAATGCAGCATGATTTCACGCAAGTAGCTAAATGGGCTCATGATGCTGGTCTTGTATTGAACTCTAGTAAGACCAAAATTATTCATGTGCACTCATCTCATTTACCATCTACGGACACCTTTGTAATAACTGCGCATAATCATGAATGTTTACATAAAACGCAGCTGGGTTGCTCGTGTCCATCTATTGAACAGGTCACTAATCATACATATCTAGGATTAGTGGTAGACAACAGGTTTAACTGGCAATATCATATAAATTCAGTTTGTGACAAACTTCGTGCTATACTTGCTAAATTCTATATCATTAAGCCTAAAATACCATGGAAAATACTACTTAATATATACACCGCCTTAGCAGAGTCAATCGTAGCTTATGGTATAAGTAGCTATGGTAGAACCTTCAAAACATTTCTTGACCAAATTTATATACTTCAGATACGATTACTAAAACTAATATTGCCTAACCAAATTAAAAATCATATAAAAAACAAAAATTTAAGCGAATTTAAATTTTGCAACCTTATTCCAGTACACGAGAAAGTAGAATTGACACTATTAACTGAACAATATAATAATTTTGATTTACTTAGACCAGTACAACATAAAATAGTTACTAGAAAAATTACTCAAAATAAGTTAAGTATACCAAAAATGAGGAATTTCTATGGTAGACGCACTGCAAAGTTTTTAATTCCAAGCTTATTAAATAGCATCCCTTTTGATATTCTAAACCAAATAAACAAAAAAAACTATAAATTAAAATACAAACAGTACTACATAAATAAACTATAATAGGTAACTTATTATTGTAAATACATAATCAATATATATTTAAATAGGTATAATAAGCTATATATACATTTATAAAGTGTGTATGTGTATCTATGTATCTATGTGATTTATATGTTTAGGTATATATATTATGTCCATATATAAATCATTTTTATATTAAATATTAAACTTATAAAATAAATAACAACTTTTTGCAAATTGTTTATTATATTGGATCATCCTGTATTGCACTAGTTCGACTTGTTTACGACCGGCCGTAGCCTGCTTGAGCACAGATTAGCTGTTTTATTTTATCGCACTTTGTATTGCATGTTAGATCTAATGTAGGTATTTATTTCTTGTGTAATTATGTATGTTTAGTATTTAAAGTGATTAAATAATTAAAATTACGACGAATGTGAGTACCTGGACAAACCTATATAGGTTTCTAAGGTACAATATTTAATACTTTGTACTAATTGAATGTTTATTAATAAAAAAAAAAAAAAAAAAAAAATTTATATTGTAGCTATTTGTATTGTAATATTCGCCGGGGTTGTCGGTTGGGTGGGGCTATTTAAAATACACACTTATGTTAGTGGTAGCGGACGTGTCGGTGCATACGTCAGGGTGCTGGTAAGTGACAAGTTGTAGCGTTTTTCTAATTTTCTAAAGAGGGTTCCTAAAATTGACTTGGATTCAAGATTCAAGATATATAAGTGTTACAAGAATAGGTCCTTAAAATATGTATACTTACACTTAGAGCAATACAGAAATAAGAACAAGATAACCAGCGCTGGGATAACTAGCGGTGCCTCGAGGTTTAACCCGCGGTTAGGTAGTTTTTATGCTATTCCCTGGTAACTGTCAAATATTATATACGTGTGATTACTGATTACTCGTAGTAAAACTGACTGTGGCCTATAAGCGGTATAATAGGGGTCCTGCAAGAAACAGGTACTTATGGAATGTAAAATCTAATTTAAGCTTTGCTTACAATGCATAGATACCATACCGCAATTATATATTCTTTTGCACATCAGGATACTTCTAATGTGCACTCGTCTTAGCGGCATTCCATACAAAAGTCGCCAAATATGTCAGTTTTACTAAATTCACTCAATTCAATTCAATTACACATCTCACGCTAGCTCCTACAACTTGGGGGCCTATAGGGTGAGCCGTGAAATCATGCATTACCATCATCGCGCTACGACCTCGCTTGCCGGGACACCAGGGTACTGTGACCCCGGGCTATGCAGCTAGCCATAGCCATAGCCCAGACAACATGTGAGACTGTGATGCTTACCTGCAATGCAAATGGTGCTGGCTTCTTCTTAAAATGCCTCTCCATTACTGAAGGTGGCAGTCATCCTTTTAAAACTTATTTGTCTAGAGCTTAGTCTAAACAGTTGTTCCACTTTCACAATTCCTGTCCACTGTCTGATGTTACGAAGCCAGGAAGTTCTTCTCCTTCCGACACCTCTTTTACTAATTACAAATACAGGACGTAATACAAAAATGCTTGAACAAAATGCTCGTGTCACATACATATAAAATAACCCATGTCCTTCTTCAGATTTTATACTATTTTGGTGCTAAAATGTCATTTAAATCAGTTTAGCGGTATAGCCGTGAAAACGTCTAATCTAGTACCTAATATAATCATTTTCGTAGGTAAATGGCAACCAGGTATAATGCCATGTAAATGATAGATGACAATCTCCGCAATCTCGAGCCGTTCATTACGCTAGTTATTCATAGGTAATCTACATTCGTTCAGATAACGGAAGAGAAATAATTAATTTTCTTGTGATAGGTGCTGGCCGGAGATTTAATCGTAGTTTACTTGTTAATGATTATAGTAAACCTTAGACTCCAGACGTATTCTAGATATTACATAACATTTCAGAGCCATCAGTCATAGTCTTGACTCCACACTAGAAATCCCTCGATATGGTTATAAGGGGTACTAAATAACCACGGCGGCAGTCGATCTAAAAATAAAATAAAAAACAATTCAGAAGGTTCTTCGTGGGATCAAATGATAGTAACTCGATATAAGAAACTGCAAGTATAAATACCTAAGTAGCCACCACACCCAGACCCGAAACAAATATTTGCAGACCATGCAAAAATTGGATCGAAGCGTGACTCATCAACGTCATCGAAGTCATCAGAAAATGAAACTAACTAATGAATACGGGCGTTTTCTTCTACTTGTTTTGATTTGTGGCATGTTCCTCTTTTGATTAAGCTACCGTCAATATCAGGTAAATCATCTGTCAAAATCTGACGTTTGAGGCAAAGACTATAAATTTTTAAACAGAGCTTGAGGTGAGGAAAAGCAGAAGGTCTTTATAAATACCTAACGGCAGCGTCTCAATTAGATTAATCAGGGTCTTACTGTGTCAATCATCGATGAAACTAGAGCGGAGCCGTGTAAACCAATAGAATCGTGTCAAAATTGCGCGAAACTGACGTGACGACAGCATTACGTATTTTAGTATGATTCTATTGGTTGTAGTAAACAATACTTCGGTGAATGATCGCTCTCAGGTTTAGCCTGCATTGAGTAATACGCAACACAATATGGAAATAAATAATTTAATTATCAGGTAGGTAGTATACAAATGAATGAACATCAAATAGGGATTATGAAGAAAGCAAAGTGTAAAAAGACATGATGGATCTACGATCTAGTAGCAATCGCAGTCAGTCGGTGGACGGCAGTGTTAAATGCTTGTTCATCGTGGCATTCTTTGGGGGGGACCTACATCCAAACTAGCTGATGTTGATAATTATGACTTATACAACAAAATATATCTTTAATCCTAATTTATAAAGGTACTTAAAACTCTAAAACAGGGTAAAAGCTTTTCAAACAACTCATCTATTGTTAGATAGAGTTAATGTAATCCTTGATCTACTTTCACATAACAATGATTTCTATGACAAACCAGCTTAGGTTGCATTTCCGTTGAATTCAAAACATCGCACCAAACTTTGTCCAATACATCAAACAATTTCACAACAACAGGTTATTATTTGTCCAAGGTGTTTAAAAGATGGCACTCGGCCAATTTCACCTGATCTCTATCGTCTGTTAAATTGAAAGAAGGGGAAGTTCTTCAGGTAATGGTGGTTAATGTATACTTTGTCGGCTGGTGTCGTGTAAATAGATAAAGACATTTCGAAAGTAAATCATATAGAGGTTGTTAAAAGCATCCTCTAAAATTTAAGCCAACTTGCATCAATAGGGTTTAGCTTAACTGTTTTGAATTAGCCGTTTTAGAGTAGGCTTTGAATTTCGTTATTATCTATTGAATAAAATAGATTATATCTTTATCTATCAAATTTAAAATGCGATTCTAAAGTTTTGAGTGAATTAAATGATTCTTACTTTCTTTTGCTTTTTTAATACTGACCACTACGCCCTCGCCACACCGTCCGAAGTCTGAATCCCGACTTGGTTCGGAAATCCCCTTAAATAATCGCCCTGCGAAGGGGATATCCGAACTTTTTGTTCGCTAATCCCCTTACAATCGAAATTAGGAGCAGCAGGAGATTTTGTCAGCTTGTTCAAAAATTTTTTTTATTATTATTGTTATTTTATATCATTTTATGCTATTCGGAACATTTATCTTTATTGTCAAATACTCTTAGAATATTTTTATCGGCAAACCATAATTTTACAGTGTTGTTACCTATTTTTGATAATTGTGGGAGTGCACCCTAACCTTACCATTATTACCCAGCTGCAGAATAACATAGCTACGCATAATTAGGTATTCCTAAAATACCTGTTTGATTCAATCGATTAAAAGCACTCCTGCGCATGTTGACTGAACGCAACAGAGGTAAAAAGACACTACCAGTCAAAACAATGCGCACGTGTGCACTCGAGTTATAGCTTATAGCCAATCGACTCGATTTAGAAACTACTTATACTTTGTGGAACTTTTACTGTAATTTAGCGCATGACAGGTGAACTTTTTGTTCATGGCCATAGAATGGGTTTAAAAACATATGGATAGAGAATGACGTTATTTTTTAATTGTATTTTTTTAAACTATTTTTAACGACAAAAATTTTGCCGTTACTTTATCACTGCAGGGCAAAGGCCAGCCCGGCTTTGTACTTCTTTTATGATTCTTGATCCAGCAACAACGCCCCGTGAAATCACAGGCTATGAGCATAAATTAGACATAGCTCAACATAGAGCTTTACTTTATTACTTTTAAAACCTTCTGTAACACTTATTTATGCAAATAAATATCTTGAATCTTGAATCTAGAGCTGAAAAATGAGATGGCTTGGCGACAGCCATCTCATTTTGGGTCTTACATAAACTAAAATTTAAAAAAAAAAGTAATTTTAGGTTAATAAAACTGATGCAAAAACGAGTTAGTGCTAAGCTAACTAGCGTCATTCACACAAGAATATGTACCGCTTGCAAAGCAATAATAATAATAATTTAAATAATAATAATAATAATATATAGATAATCAGAGTTATCCTTAATGACAAAGACATAAGTCTTATATTTTTTTTACTGTTAACATCAAACGTTAAGGTACAATGCACGTTAAAGTGACGATAAACATTGATGCTTCTTTGTTTTGGTTAACGAGTCTTTTAATAACTTCTAACTTAAGCTTTCACCCACTTGGCACTATTTTTCACTGATAGATAATTATAATAAAGATAGATAAATAGATAGATCAACACTTTATTGTACACAAGAATTACATAATAAATTTAAATGTAGCAAGTAGATAAAATAAGTAAGTAAATAATAAAGTCGGTTATTAAAAAAAATATTTTCAGTGTTGTAATTTTATTGGCGAGATATCGTGAGGCGAATCACATCACAGCCCCTAACAAAAACACTTCCTGACTACCACGACCGCTCTGATAAGACGACGACGTAACGGCTAAGAAGAAGCAATTTTATTACTATTGGTTGAGCTGTGTGGCGGTTTGAAACCGGTCTGTACTAATAGATTTTTTCTTTTCCAAAAAAATATGATACTGCAAGCTTGGTTCAAGATTCAAGATTATATATTTGCATAAAATAATAATAATAATAACAATGCTGGATAATCCACACAGAATCATCTAGCCCCAAGGTAAGCTGCTGTTATACAGAGCTGTGTTATGGGTACTAGATAAAATATATATTTTATACAATAAATATATAAGGAAACTCTGTTTAAGAGTGGAACGTTAGAAGGCTGGTAATGATGATGATGAGGTTAGTTTACAAAACATTTCATACTTTAATCAATTTCATTCAAACTAGCAATTGCTCAGTCATAATAATGTATTGAGTTTCGTGCGTGTGAATGTTTTGATAATTTGGTCGACTGCTGAGTCAATGGGACTCTAAAACTGGTAACCATGATGTCTGCGCTTCTCAGAGCAAATTGTTACTAACAGTGTGATAGATCGTACTTTTTTGACGACCGATGTGGTGCAGCGGGCGCAGGTCGCCGCAGGTTGCGGGTTCAATTCCCGCCTCGGGTCAAATGTTTGTACGATCTACAAATATTTGTTCCGGGTGTTCTGAGTATTTTCTATAAATAATAATGAATATCTATGTATGTTGGGGCTAAATGATGCTGTGTGGATTGTCCAGCATTATTATATTATATAATATTTTTATTTATTTTTTTGAAAAAATAAAAGTACGACCCTTCAGCAAAAAAGGTGGACAGATCGTGTTTGTGTGATCAATCACCCAAGCCGGACAAAACGGGGTGACAGAGATAATCCAAATAAACAAACTATTCCTAATTGTGTATGCTGGTGCGTTATGCTTTAGTTTAAAGTGTGCCGGTGGAATTACGTAAGATTTTTTTTATATGACTTTTATTTTATATTTTATACAACTAAAGTATCAACCAAGTATAGTGATAGCAATCGAATCCGCAATGAGGAAATCCGTAGAAGAACCTAAGTCACCGACATAGCTCTTAGAATAATTAGTAAGTTGAAGTGGCAATGTGCCGGCCATATAGCTCGCAGAACCGCTAACCGCTGGGGAATAAAGACAGATGACAAATGACAGATGGGAATAATCCATTCAATATAGCCTTTTAAGTTACAAATAAGGGGAACTTAGATTTTTTATATTTTAGTACTTAAGAGGGCATAACAATAAACGTTTTATTCAACCTACGATGTTATCGGTAAAAAATATTAATCTAGTTCCTTCATAATAACTTATGTGATTTAGTGGAAATAAGAGCAAGGTAAGAATCAATATAATTTGTAAAAGGTTAGCTAGTGCAAATTATGCATTGTTTAAATTAAAACCAAGAATTGATAGAAAAACTCTTATTTCGGTTTATTATGCCTACTGCCACTCTATTATCAGTAATGCCATAACTGTATGGGGAAATGCTGCGCAGATTGAAAAAGTTCTCATTTGCCAAAAGAGATCTATCAGAATTATATACAGTTTACACAGGGTAACTTCAGTTAGAGCGTATTTTAAGAAGTCAAAAATATTAACAGTCGTATCTCTATTCATATTTAATTCTCTTATCGAAGTACATACACAAAAAGACGATTTACCTATGAAAATGAACATGCATAACTATAATACACGAAACAAGAAAAAATTACATGTACCAAGAACAAGACTTGTTAAAACGTATAGGCAGGGTTTCTGTGTTAAGCTCGATATGTACAACAAACTCCCATTAGAAATTACAAACCTTCCTTTAGGCCAATTCAAAAACATAATTAAAATATTTTTAGAACAGCATCCATTCTATCATATTAATGAATATTTGATTTGTTCATTCTCTGATTTGCAAACATAGCAGGTACCTACACTAATTATAATGTTAGAATAAGAACTTAAAAATGTACAATTTGACTTGCCTATGTTATGCTTCTAACGAAAAAAGTCTTAATAAATGAAATGAAATGAGAATGACAACATTATTCTTCTAAAACGTCGTTACATGAATCCACATAATAACCAGTTGTTTGTTAACATTACCTTTTCAAACTTGCACTGTAACACAATATTGCATCGTAATTAATTAAAGCCAAATTCCTGCAACACTCCAAAAAACTCAGTGTATCATTTAACCGAAACAGGCATCTCAACCTACAATCAAGACCTTAACGTATGGCCTTTCATTAAAAAAAACATGAGAGCATGATTTTGCATGAAACCTGTAATTATAATCATGCATTTATTGAGCCACGCCCCTGTGCGAGGGAGATAGAAGATACAATGTACTGATGATTCCAGGCGCAGGTAATAAGGTCCCAAATGAATGAGTTTTATGTTGAATTTTGAAATGAAGTTTTAGCAGGTAACGCCGGAAGGGAGTATAGGGCACTATTTTAGTTAACTTTTTAATAACTATGATCCTGCCAAAGACATTCATATTAATTATTATTATGATTACTTGCGTTACTTGGTTCTGTCTGTGGGATTTCGCTGCAGAACAAAAATGGGTATATGTATGCTAATCCACAAACTGCAAAATCCAAATATTTGTAAAAATACTGTTATAATGTGAGAGAGACTGTACTACTATTTGATAATAAAATCACAACTTCCTAAAATTATATTATTTAATTAACACCACAACCCACAAACAAGAAACACCCAATTTAGCAACCTGAATATCAAAAGAACAAGAACAAAAGCCATCGGAATTGAATCTTGGCGACTAGTGATGAGAAAACTCTGTGTCCAAAAAAGGACTGTTTTTTTAAGAATTAAGTAAGTTATAAACTTAAACAAACTATTGTTTGTATATTGAAAATTTAAATTATTTAATTTTTATGGGCTGAACTCACAACAAAAAAAAAGCTAAATCACACCTTTTCATGTTGGAATATCCTGTATAAAAATAATTCATACATGCTCAACATTTATTTATGTAAAATATACCCGTAGACCAGGTAAGTTCTGATTTAACTTTTTTTTAATGGATATATATATAGATATACAAGCGTTTGACCACCAGCTCATGATGAAGTAATAGTGTGGTCGATAATAAAGCTATTAACAAGACTGCAAGACTACACAAGCACTGCACTAGCCGCGCATTCAGTTGATCTGAGTTAATTATTGCTCAAATACAGCCAACTTTAGCTGCATTACAGAGATAATCTTCAGCTCGTCGCTTACCAAATAACTCTTCCACACTCTGTGCCTGTTTCCATAATAACTATGTTCAATTCTGCGACAGGCTGAATAGCTTTACCCACTGACTATGCTGTATTCCTTGCCTCTTAATACTAACTTAGCTTTATTCAATGATCTCAACCGCTTGGAACAAGTTAAATTTAATTACTAAGACAAGTGGTTTGGAAGCCTTCATTAATATATTTTTTTTATCAGCTCTGAGGATATTGTTCATTCTTTACTTTTTTTATTAATTATAAGAGGATGACTGATAACCTTTTATGTGATAGGTTAATGTCATCATTGCCTGTTTATTTTCTCTGTGGTTATGTAAAAGATCAAACTTCACGAACTTAGTGGCGCGGTGGACTAGTATCCGTTTGATGAGCTCTAAGCGACAGGGTTGCAGGTTCTATTCCCGCCGCGGAAAAAATGTTTGCACAATCTGCAAATATTAGTTCCGAGTCTGGATATTTCCTACCTTAATACTTGTAGTATTATATAAATTCTTCGACATTAATTTCAAACGTTTAAAAATATTTCAGCTTTGTTACACTGAATATTTTTTTTCCAAAACAAGACGTCAACGTTTCTACGTTGTATTAGTTAAAATCACTTGATTTTCGACAACAAAAGCCAGCGCTCGGTATGTGATTCCAGCGTCTCGCCTAGGGACATTTTCGCAATTGCCTATAAAAGTTGCACACGTGAATGTGCAGTTTGACTGCAGCATTACGTTTCTGACAATATTTTAGAACGGCAAGTTTTTGCAGACAATGTGCAAAGCACCTAATTCGCAGTTTGCCTGCAGCATTGCTGCCGTAGACCGATAACGTGCCACTGTCGTCTGAAATGCACTATTCTTATAGTTAGGGTTGTCGCAAGGGGAAGAAACTATGCTAAAATACGTATAAAAATATTGCGAAAATAAATATTCTTACTTTATTGATTGAAGTTATATAAATCTAAAAATTATTGAGGTGTAAAACTTGGTGTTAAATTTACTTTGAGAACGCTCAAGACAAATTTATAATATTAGATATTTTATGCATATTTAACGTACTTAAAAAAATTTAATGCTTGGTACTTTTCCATCCTAATCTAAAGGTATTAACAATATCTTATAATAGGAATAATTACTTACCTAGGTATTCGTTTTGTTCTGACAGACTTTTTTTTTTATTAGGCTTCAAATATAAACAGAAAATATATTCATCTAGTTTTGCCAACCCTACCTAACATTTTAAAGCCTTAAACATGTGCATTCGCCTTAATAACTGTTGCTTTTCGCCACGAGTTAAGTCTAAACTTTATAAAGCAAATTGAAAATTCCTGTTCACAAGGACCAAAGTACATTTCCAGCGAAACCTTTAGAATGCAAGGAAAGCAAATAAATGAATATTTACAATCTGCTGTGCATACAAGTTCAGATATTGCATAGCTTTTGTATGTCCGTTTCGTATGAGTCAGTGCGGCCATGCAAAGTCAACTGATGCGCATCGTGGTGTCGTAAATGAAATGTCACACGCTTACAGCATACACCTCGAATACTCCCAATAAAATGTAAGAATCAAACGCGTCGCGAACACCATAATATGCATGGTTTGTGTAAGCCGTTGTGTGTGAGTGTTATGGTGAGCACTAATTATCACAAGAGCAAGATAGCACGCTTTTGCTCGTGCTGTGGATAAAGTGGAATGCACTACAAAAAACCAAAACAATAGCGTACGTAATGGCTCTTAGCTTCAGCGCCTACAAAAGCACCTACGAACTAACTATCGGGGTGAGGTAAGTAAAACCGGTGGGAGAGTGAGTGGCCATACTGTATGTAGTACTAATATTTGTTCTAGTGCTCAAAGTGTAGAGGCTGAGGTAGCGCAAAATGCTTAGCCAGTGTTGCTTTAACTCTGTTGATGGGGTCCGCAGGCCGCCCGTAGGCCTCTTGCCTTGACTGAGCTTAAGTTAACCTAACTTGCCATTTAAAGCTCGATAAAATGTCAATGTCACTTGTAATCAAAATATGACTTCGCAGAACGTTGCTTTACTTACGTCGTATTTTAATAATATACGATCATTCGTTAGCAGCATTTGTTAGTAATTTTTTCTATTAAAATGTAAATTTTAGGTGTATTTATTTTTTATAGAAAAATCAACTGACAAATGCTGCTACGAATAATCGTCGATTATTGGAACGCAACATTATGATCTGTGAAAAGGCCTCACGCTAATCAAAAACAAACGACGTTCGAGCATAGATTTTTCGATAGTCCTATAATTCAAAAACAGTCACAAAATTGCTTGAGCTTCGATTCACGCAAAGTACAACACTGATCTGATATTCGAGTCAAGCTTCAAGTTCAATCTGATATTTCTCCATCGTTTTATTCGGATTTTACCTGATAAAGATGTAATAGACGGACTGACAACCGGATGAACATTCATTGGATTTTATCGAGTAGCAGTCGATAATGTTCTTTAGTTGGTATGTATTCGAATATATTAAGAAAACCTATAAGAAACTGAGCATTGATTATCATGTCTTTCTCTTATACAGTAATTGAAGGGAGATTTTACTCTAGGCAAGTTTCTAATATTTTAATAGAATAATATTTTTAGTTTGCTTATAGACTCATGATATTATCACTATTTAAATTTAACTGAGCACTGGTGGTCTAGTGGTAGTGCCTCCGCCTTCCGATCAAGGTCGTTGGGTTGGGTTATTCCTGATGACCCCTAGATTTCGTCCCTACTGGGGGTTTGGAGGATAGAAGTCAGGATGGTCGTGCTAGTAAAAAAATTGTGCGATAGTGCTCTCAAACGGTGAAGGAAAACATCTTGAGGTAATTGGTATGTCTAAAAGTAAATAGTCAAAAGACATGTGCCATTTACTAATCATTGGGTCTGCGTGGTGGATTATGACCGATTATTGTAATTTATTGGTAGGGATACCTTGCTACTCAGAAACCTATAAAAAAAATTAGGACTGATGTTATTGACTTGATTTAATTAATGATAAGGTAAAAAACGCACTAGTTCATATCTGAATCCAAGTAGCATTTTTGAGTTAAAAACATTGCTGCATTTCGATCGCAGGTAGCAGTGTAAAATCGCTTTATAAACCAGTTGCTGGTCGTAAAGCCTCAATATAAGTGTATCGGAGTCTTCGACGAGTCACTTAGGGCTAAATGCACATATTTGCCAACATAACGGTGTAGGGTTTCGTACGCGTATTGCCAGTAAGCATTTATCGATTAGAGTTGTGCCAGAATGTAAACTGTGATTCGGCTTTATAAACTAGACTAGACTGAAAAACTTTGGTCTAGTTTTAATTTTGTTTAGATGCCTGTGTGCCTACTTAACGTTAGAAAATAAGTTATTTGTAAAGATGTAACAATCTTTGGTTTTTGAGACACTGCTTAAAATAGCACACTCAACGTCACTGATTGCAATATCTTTAAATATAATTATTTGCTCTTTAACAAAATCCTTTCTAAGTTAACTTTGCATTTGAAAGCTTAATATAGAATTTCCCTAACCCGAAGAACCATTGACATAAAAGCAGTCGCAAGAAGTCGGTGGATGATGAAGGCTCAAGATCGGTATCATAACACATTTTAGAAGAGGCCTATGTCTAGCAGTGGACGTCTATTGACTGATGATGATGAAGCTTTGCATCGTGTAGCTTTGTTCGGCTTCGGCAAACTTTTAAGTTATGAAATACATTAATAGTCACTGCTCTAGTATTAATAATAAAGACCACACATTGCATCCCGTGTTGACAGTTTTATTGTTTTTAATTTTATTTATTGCTCAGTCTCAGTCTCGAAAAGGATTAAATGTTTTATTCAGCAAGCTAATCCTACTAAGGTATTAGTTTTATGTAAATATTTTATTACTTGCTAAGACTTGCTTGGGAATATGTTGAAAGCGTAGATTACTGAACAGAAAGGTTACGTATCGTGTAGATATTTTGCGATAGTTATCAGCTGAAGTTGTTTTTACTAGTGATCGTATTTTAATGTGATTAGCCAAATGCCATTACCCAAAACACTATGAAGGTAACCTACTATGCCATGTTATTGCGTTGTCTAAGAAAAAAAATAATACATTATGTAGATTATTAGAAAGTTTTAAATCATCAAAAATAATACAATCAAGGAAAACAATCACGTTTAGTTAATGAATTAGTCTTGCTTGACTTGGTAGGTTTTAGTTAAAATTATTTTGTGGGAACTAATCTACAAAATCTATGATATTTTCTTTTAGATCCTTTTAGACACAAAAATCTTGAAATAGCGTAATGTACATTTTAGCAAATCCATAGTTAATACATTTATCTGATAATAATTAAAAACTGGTAATCCAAAAACTGGTAATAGTCGACATCGGCTACATTTCTAACTTTCGCGGTGTCATAATAATTGATTTGAAAACGGTATTTTATTACCAGCTTTTTATTTTACAAAAAAAAAACTGATTTAAGAAAAGTATCGTCTTTGATGAAAACAAATTAATTGCTAAACAAAGCCAACCGTTTGTTATTATTGTAATAAAGAAAATAATTAAGAAACTGACCCCACTTCCCAAATACATCGAATTAATTTTAACTTAATCCGAGGATCTAAATCAAAATGCATAAATCGTGTTAAATGTTTGAAAAGCAACAAACAAAAATGCTATTGGCTCAACTGTTGACAATCACTGACATCATTTAAAATTAATGACGGTCGTCCCTTACAGCTACCAAAGCCAGAGGTGGTCTACCTTTTACACATTTTTTGTACAAATAAGTAAAAAAACCGTAATGAGGCTGTGATAGCTTCGAATACCTCAGGTAAAATATGTAAGTAATTAAAGAGTAGTTTCTCAGGACCTTTGCTTTCAACATAAATTCAAGAATTAAAAGTAGTTTCAACGGAAAGTTATAATTTTATTGGACTGGCTAGTAATCATTTTATGATACTTGATAATATGCTTCAACTTACTGTAAATGTTATATCGCTTATTTTAACATTTTTAACAATAAATAGCAAAATATAATGTAGCAGGAGTCCTATCTGCTAAAGGACTTATTTAAAAACGTGCTTTAAACCTTTGTTAGCTAATGTGTCTTTCAAATCTATCTATCTTTCTTAAAATATATTTTGCTTTAGGTCAATAATTGCAGACAATTATGAAGATAAAGGAATGACAATCCTCGCAAGCCGCTTAAATGACAGTTTATTTTATGAATAAGGGCATAAGATTCAAAAACTACAGCACACGGACTTTATAGAGGTTGCAAAGCATGCAGTAATTTGTCCTGGTGCGGGAATCAAACTCGCACTCTGACCCAGTTCAACGTTCATTCACCGCAACTTATCGAACTCACCCATATACCGTCTCACTTAATTTCCAGCTACTCATTATGGTAAGATGAGGTGTACTTTAATTATACAGGATAAAGCTACATCCCAACAGACGCTGGAAAATCAACGTTAAAGGCATATGTTTTTCTATATTTCTATTTTCATAGTGCGTTTGTTACTGATGATGATGCAGAACAAAAATAAATCATAACTGATAACTGGCTACATCCGTCCTCGAAGCTACTTGTTTTACCCTAATAATTAGTACTGTATTTATACGCCAAATATTAAAAAAATATATATAAACATTATAATTTGTTTTTTTTTATAAATAAAAATGTAGTACACCCAACGGAACTCGGCTATCGTGAAATAAGCTGTTTGTGATCAGCAAAGACCAAAACAGACGCTCTGGAAAACAGACGTTCCGATCCGCTGGCAGTGGGTACTATATTACGTATGATGTTGGTTTCAACGTAGCTTTATCTAGTAACTGCTCAAAATCACCCCAAAACTGTGGGTTTCATTCCCATAAACGAACCCATTATGTCTTGGGTACCTACTGCTTATAGATGTAATTTTCTGGTCGGATGATGTTTAAAAATAAAAATTTAACCATCCTTGAAGATTTTTGATAAAATGGAGTCGTTATTTTCCTTTTTTATAGACGTTTCCGGTGCATTTTTTATCTTTAGACCGGAAGTTGGCTGCTTAATAATAAAATTAATAAGTTTTTGGTTGTCTAATGACAAAATAAGCCTAAACACTTATTAGAAATGGCACCGCTAAAAAATCTTTTTTAATTTACTCTACCTCAGAACTCTTATTTTGGATGCGTTGATGGCACATCATCATCAACATGCATTTGTAGATTACCAAAAAAATGTAAGTATTATTGAAATAGAAATTTTGAAATATTATTGAATAGCAAATGCTGAGTTGAAGCCTTTTTGTGGCGACAGCATTTTTGTGTAGGTACAACACACGACCTATTCTATCTTACTTAGTTTTTAATTTTAGTTTTTGTTTTTTTTAGTTTAATTGTTATTTTATTAGAATTAAATGTTGTTAAATGTTCAATACTTACCTAACTATTTTCTGTATCTGTTAGGCTAGTGTTTGTTTTTTGCAGGTATAGTTCTCTCGGCGGATCTAGGCTTCCGTGAAGTTAGCCATTTGTGTTGCGCAAAGACAATTTAGTTAGAAAAAGCTCCATTACGCGAAACGGCTATACCTACGAGTAGTACCTACATACCCAATCCAGCCTTTCACAAGTCAACATGAGAACTCTAACAACTTTCGCAATAAATCCCTATTAGCCATTTTGCATTTTAAAACAAAGCGATCAATTCCATTCCAATTTCGAAATGTTGAAACCGTTGAAACTCAAATACGAAAACCCACAAACAGATCGCAATAGCAAACTTCCGAACGAAAAGTTTATTTCAAGAAGTTTCTTAAAACTAATATTTTCGTTCCGGTTCGGTTAACTTTGACTTTGTGTAATAAATTCATGATTTCAAAGCTTAATTTTGATGTAAGATTTTTCAGTGTGTAAGTTTAGAAACTGAAGCTTTTGTCTTCACTTTTTAAGGGTACCTACTACCTAAAAAATTACAGTTATTTAGGTTTTTGAATTTTACAGACAGTTCTCAATAATATCACGATTTGAATAAGAAAAATGCTTAATTAATTTATGGCCGATATCAGTACAAAAATAAGCAATCTCCGTAGTTTGAAAAATAGTGATGTACACATATCTCATTGATCTATCGACATTGCATAAATTAATCACGATGGCGATGTCTAGATGCGGCCTGACTGACGCAGAATTATCGCCATTGAGCATGTAATTTGTTATCTTTTAGACGTTGACGATAAAAAATAAACGGATTAAGAATAAGGGCTGGGTTTTTAAATGACTTACTTTTTAATCAGGTTTTAATGGAGGAAAATGAATTAAATCAATGAAAAAGTTCATAATATTATGACTTGTTTTTTTCTGTCAATAGTAATAACAAAAAATGACAGGAATCTCATAAACAAATGGAGAGCTTATTTATGGATCGTATCAAAAACTAAAGGCCTTACATATAAACGTACTTTAAAACTCTATTAGCTAATATCTAGCAGAATTACTGCCGATAAACTTATGTTAAGAATCTCAACTTAAATTTTTTAACCAAAAAAATATTGAAGTTGTCACCTCCTATGATTCTTGAATCAAACCATTGCACGGCATTGAAAAGGTTTTGAAAAAAAAAACAAACTTTACAAAAATATGTTATTTTGTAAAACCACTATAAATAAACAACAAACTCTCATTCAGCAATCACGATCATCAACGTCAGTACAGGGGTAGCCCCGTAATAATTTTGACAGTGCATAGTGTACATTCACCCTCAGGCCATGAAATATACGACCAATAAATAAACAGAAGGGGTGAAGTTAAATATTCATAGCAGTGGTGGCTGCGTCGATGAAATAATATGTTGTTGAGTATTTGTTTTTTTTATGGTCTAACACAAAATTATGTTAAACTTGGCTCTCAGTAACTGTATATTTTGATAAGTGATATAAATATTAGCCTCATAATGTATTTATTTTATTGTGTAGTGTAGAGTAGTAGGTCCCTTTTCTAAGCTATTACCAGTAGTGTAGAGGGTCTGATCCATTCCTCCCTTTGCAGTTCTTCCAGCTACGCACTTGGATGCGGCTGCATACCCAAAACCTACACAACGAACGTTGGACAACTCCAGACAGTCAAGGGCAGCAATACCAACTGCCTCCAAACGACTAACAAGTCATCTGCTGCACCTAAAAAAAATAGAACTCAAAACTTTTTTGGAAACCCTAACAGGACATTGTCCCGTGAACAAACACCTCTTTAACATCGGAGCCACAGACAGCTTACTCTGCAGGAGCTGTCTAGCCGAAGAAGAATCATTTGCCTACGTAGTTCTGGAATGCGTGGGAGTAGCCATTCAACGCACGCAAATCCTTGGCACACCGAGGTCACTTCTCGAAGCCTGAGAAGACCCCAGGAAGTTTTTGTGCTTCTAGGAGGAGTTAGGCTGGCTGCACGTGTAGCCAGTTACAACCCCACGCATAATAGACCAGAAGCGATTCCAAATGCGGAAAAGGGAGTCCCCACAAAAAATAAAGATTTGACCACAAACCAGGGAAAAAACTGAACACAAATAGATTGTCGTTTTCAAAGTAACTACTGTCTTACATACATACCTAACATAAATACAAATAATGACGCTTGAATCCCGTAGGCAGAGACCATGGATTTCAACTTGCTACGATCATAAAATACCTCTTTTCCTTCATCACATTCCTCATAATACTTGTTGGTTTAGACTACTAGATACAGTGTTTTAAGAAAAAAAACCATTTGAATTTGTTTTTGACGATATCGATATCGATTGACAATATCGATGGTGATTAGAAAGCTTAGTTCGCAACACTATCTGTCCAATATTGTAATAGGCAGACTAAAGAGTGAGTCGACTTGTATAACATCGCCAAATTAGCCAAGCGATGTGCAATAGCCCTTAGGCTGGTAGTAGGGTTGGCATATTGTTGCATTCAGGCATGTTTATAATACTATGATTTCATAAATGTTATGAAAGCGTGCGTTAGTAAGTAGAAACATTTTTTTCAGCCTTCAAAAGAGATTTAATTTATGCATTAAAAAGATTAAAAAATTAAGTTCAAATATTTTTAACTGGGAGATAATCAATAATATAAACGAAATATTTCGTTTTCTATTGAGCTGGCTAGTTAGCTAGAGAGTTTTATTTATAATTAGATAGACATGGAGAACTAGATGGGTGCAGAGGATGAATTAACTGTACCTGGTGTTGATATAATTTCTGACGTCTAACATGGAGCTAGAACGCAGAACGCTACCTAGGTTCATAATATAGGTACTCACTTGGTTTTTTAAGTTACAACAAGAAACTTATGTGATACCTACCTGCACAGGTTTTTAATTTTAATAAGGTTTATAAAGATTTGATACGCAGTAGCAACCCTACTAACCGGCAACATGTAAATGTTTTGCGACGCGTTATAAATGATTGTATCAAGCCCGTTTTGTTTGATACATTACGACGGCAAATTGAATTGGATGCAATCTAAGCGAAAGTTGCGTCCTGCATTTTGATCCCTTAGGACAGTGTGCAAAGGGTTAGTGTGTCCTGGGCTTTATTTACTGTTACAACCTACTAATATTATAAATCCAAAAGTTAGGGATATTTGTATGTTTGTGGCTTAACGGTTGAATAGATTTAGATAAAACTTGGAACAGATATGGATAGTACCTAAGAACATCATATCATTAAGCAGTTCTCCGAACAGAAGGCCTCGCAAGCACAAATTTTTAAGGTGAGCAATTTACTGCATTTTGTTGAGATATTCTGCTCATCATGCTAAAGATCCTCAATAGATCTTCACCAAATTTCGATGAGACCAATATGAAGTTACTATCTATTATATAAAATAAAACCCATCGAAATCAGACTTTATGAGATGGAGATAAAGCCCATAGCACCCTTTATGCTCCTTTTTGGAGAAAGTACGCCCTCAAATTATTTTAATGAAAAGCTTCCTAGAAAATAGCACGCATAAAATATTGGTACTAACTAGTTCCTTATTACTATTTATTAATTTAATGCTATCTACTAGACTGGATTCTAGAATAGATAAAATTTGTAATGTCACAAAATGAAATTCATTCATCTTATTGGGCAAAGATGATTAAGAAATAGGTACTTCTATCAACGATAGAATTTAAATCCGGCTCAGTTGTCTAAGTTCCGATAAAAAAGTATCGTCGGTAAAAACTTCACTTCTAAACCTGCTTGGTGCCAAAACATTACAAACATACAATCAAACGTGTAATTTGAAACGGGTTTAACTGTCCCCTTTTAGTTTGACATAAAACACGTGTCCACGCCTTTGTACTGGCTTGGAACCAAGTGATGTAGTGATACAAAGTCTCATTCATGTTCATGACCAATAAGTTACAACATCGAAGTACCGTAATATGTAAGTGTAGAGTTATTTGTATAAACTTTACTTAGATTTAAAAGCTCTGGAGCTCCCGTACATAATCACTCAAAAATAGAACGTACCTATCTAAAATAATATTATAGATTTTAAAAAGAAAAACATCCTAACTACTTTTTTCTTTTCATTACAAAACGGCGAAGGAATACATCGTGAGGAAACCGGCATGTCCAAGAACTACAAATTCTAAAGACATGTACCATCCACCAATCCGCAATGGGTCCATAAACCTTGCTATTGTTATTGATGCCAAAACAGCGAAGGAATACATCGTTAGGAAACCGGCATGTCCAAGAACTACAAATTCTAAAGACATGTGCCATCCACCAATCCGCAACGGGTCCACGTGGTGGATTATGACCCAATCACTCTCACTTGAGAGTAGGCCAGTGTCCCAGCAGTGGGACCATTAGAAGGCTGTAGTGAAGTGAAGGTTCGAGCAAATTCGTCCCAAGCTGTACCAACTAAAATACTATTTTAAAATAGAACTTACTGCAATCATCAATTTTAAGAGTAGTAGAGTTCTTGTGATAGAGCTCGTCCGGGGAAGGACTACCACCATACCTATTTCTGCCGCCAAGCAGTAATGCTCGCATTGCTGTGTTCCGGTTCGAAGAGTATGGTTTCCGGTGAAATTACAGGCACATGAGACTTTCCATCTAACGTCTCAGGGTGGTAACACGCAAGTGATATCTATGATGTTGCATGCGTACATAGGCTACGGTAACCGCTGACCATCAAGTGGGCCGTACGCTTGTGTTACCAAATGATGTCCGTCGCTAGCGTTTTATATATTATTTCACATCCGTAATATATATCAGGATTTCAATTAAATGATAGAAGGTAGTCTTTAGATTATTTTGCGTCAGCGACAGTGACGCCAACCAAACAATACGGAACAACAATTGTTATTGATTATATAAAATTAGATTTAAATATTTTCATAATTCATTATAATTTACGTAGGTATTTTTTTAGAAATTTAGTTAAAGGTATTGTTATGAGATTCAAGATTAATATTAATAATAATAGTAAATTATTGTTTATATAATTGTATGTGTGCGTCACAATTCTAATTAATATTTTTAAGGAATTTATATGATGTTAGTTGTGCAATTATTTATTATTTCCTTACCGGAAATAATTTCTAAAATGTAAACTGTTGGTACAGGAGATATAATTTAAATCATTATATTGAATTGTAATAATTTATCATAATTTAGGGAGTTATATTTTATATGTATTTAGATATAATTATTTCATAATTATTTAAAATAATTCGTTCGGAAGTACTATAGTATTCAAACTGATTTCCTTAAAAAGTGGGAAAGCCATCTTGGTGGGATATAAAAGCAACTGCTTTAGCGTTGGAGGATTCTATTGTAAATTTATTTTTCTCAAAGCCAGACATTATACATGGTACATCATTTATTCAACCTGAGTTTAATTTACCTGCTACTTACTTCTGTGGACTCTCACACTTCAGAAGTGGGATAAGAAGAAAATGTCGGGCCCCTACGCATCTGGTCTAGGCATAAAAAGAAAAGAAATCCAGCAAGAAGACTCGTCTAACAATGAAGATACCGAAAATAGCCCGAATTTTTTTTCTTCCGAGGACTCTACGCCCGTACCTAGAAAACGCTACAAGATAAGCCATACTGACGCAGAAGTAATCCCCAAGTTCCGGCCGGAAGACAACACGAGTAACGTCAGCAGTTGGCTACATAAAATTGATCAGCTTGGTGAAGTTTATGGATGGAATGCTACAGAGAGACAGTTCGTGATGCAGCTTCGCCTTCGTGGATCTGCTAGATGCTGGTATGACGATTTAGATAGTTACGACCTTGACTGGAATGGATGGAAAAAAGCCTTGGAAACCGCTTTTCCAAGATCGATTGACCACGTGGACAAACTAGAGAATATGCTGTTAAGGACAAAGAAAGACAGTGAAACCATGACAAAGTACTACCACGACAAGGTGTCGCTTCTTAAAAAGTGCAATATCCATGGAGAAGAAGCCATCTCATGTATAATCAGAGGTCTACCCGCGGAACTACGTGCAAATGCAAAAGCGTTTCAGTGCCAGTCACCTGATATTCTTTACTACGGTTACCTGTCATCGCTTGAAAATTACAAAACAACAGCATCGTCAAGACAGGAAACGACATCATCGCGGAAATCTACATGGAGACGGGGTACAGCAGATGCAAGTTCAACCACGCCGACACAGCAGCAGGGAGTGAAGCGGTGCTACATTTGCAGACGGAGTGGACACGAGGCGCGAGATTGCAGATCTCAACAACGCTGCGATACCTGCCAGCGTGCCGGACACACATCGGCTACCTGCTGGTTCAGAGCTGCCCCGGGGTCAACGGGGCAACAAACACAAGCACCTCGGGTGAGTCAGATCATGTATACCACTGCTAATTATTTCTTGAGCATGTACAAACTCTTTGCATTCATCGGCACAGAAAAAATTATAGTATATATTGATACTGGAAGTAAACTTAATATTATAACTCAAAGTAAAGCGAAACAGTTAAATCTAATAATTTCACCATCAGCTATAGTAATGCGAGGGTTTGGAGGTGCACACACACAGTCGTTAGGTAGGACTATTATTGATGTTTGCATTGACAATGTGTGTTTGAGTGGTACCGTCGAAATAACTGATTATGATCTGTCTGACGTAGACCTAATCATTGGCCAGCCGATGATAAACCAACCTGGTATAAGTTTAGTAACCACTTCAGATTCTGTCACATTCGTACAAACCTCTACTGTAGACGATTGCCTTAAGCGCATTGAACTAGGAAGCATAGATTGCAATTCAAAATACAGCGTTCACCTGAAAAATGATGTTAGTATACCAGCTCAGTGTGTCTGCCTAATCGATGTATTTGTAGACATTGAATCTAACGATGACTTGCATTTTTTAACAAATTCTGTTTACTTTCAATTAGGGAAAATGTGTTACGCTATCCCTGGAGGAATTATCTGCATCGAGGGGCGGTTAAAATTCATAAATATGAGTGACTCCACAATATCGTTACCAGCTCACAAACTAATAGCACGTGCTGAACTAGTAGCCCCTGTATCCGATAATGTTCCTAACGTAATGTCTCTGGATTCATGTACTCGTCCACCCAGTTATTCTAGAGTATTAGATATGCATGAAGTAGATGTAGGAGATCTAGGTAGTTCGAACTTAGATAGACTCATTACCTTATTGAATAACTACAGCCATATGTTTGCTAGGGACACGAAAGATTTAGGCTGCACAGACCTTGTACAAATGCGTATCCAGACAACGACTGACAATCCGGTTCACTTTAAGCCATACAGGTTATCCCATAAGGAAAACGAAATTGTTAATGATAAGGTTCAGGATCTAATCGATTCCGGAATAGTGCGTGAATCGATGTCTGAATACGCAAGCCCGGTCATATTAGTGAAAAAGAAAAGTGGAGATTATAGGTTGTGTATTGACTATAGGGCTTTAAACTCTCAAACTGTCAAAGACCGTTACCCCTTACCACATATCGATGACCAAGTTTCAAAGTTGGCAGGAAAATGCTACTTTACAACTCTTGACTTAGCCCAAGGATACTATCAAGTAGAAATTGCTGACGACTCTATTCACAAAACTGCTTTTGTAACACCTTCCGGGCAATTTGAGTTTCTAAAAATGCCATTTGGTTTAGCTAACGCGCCTGCTGTGTTTTCTAGGCTTATACGCATAGCTCTAAATGACGTTAAAAACGATGTCGCAACATATCTTGATGATGTGATGTTACCTACTGTAACCGTAGAAGCAGGGATACAATTGCTAGAACGTGTATTGAGGCTATTGCAAAAAGCCAATCTAAAATTAAATTTGAGTAAATGTTCATTTTTAAAAACAAGCGTCAATTATTTAGGACATGAAATTGCTGCAGGTACAATAAGACCTGGTGAAGCTAAAATTAATTGCGTCTCAGACTACCGACAACCTAGAAATGTTCACGAAATTCGTCAATTTATTGGTCTAACTTCCTACTTCAGAAAGTATATTCGCGCATTTGCTGAAATTGCTTTACCTTTAACAAAGCTAACTAAAAAAGATGTGGAATGGGTTTGGGGTCCGGAACAAGAAAAAGCATTTCAAACATTGAAGCATAAACTAACAGAAAGGCCAGTATTAGGAATTTACGATAGCAAAGCACCGACAGAATTACACACTGACGCGAGCAGATTAGGACTAGGTGGCATACTTTTGCAACATCAACCAGATAAATCAATAAAACCTATAGCATATTTCAGTAGAGTAACATCTAAAGAGGAACAGTTTTATCATAGTTACGAACTCGAGACTCTAGCCGTAGTAGAATCACTAAAACGTTTTCGCATCTACTTGACAGGAATACCTGTAAAAGTAATTACAGATTGCGCGGCCTTACGCACTACTTTAGTCAAAAAAGATCTCATTCCTCGCATAGCTCGGTGGTGGCTGACTATACAGGATTTTGATTTGCAAATAGAGTATCGACCGGGTGAACGTATGAAGCACGTAGATGCATTAAGTAGAAACCCCCTTACAGAACCCATTTTCCAAATCGAAGAGTCAGACTGGTTAATTACGCTTCAATTACAAGACGATAATATACAACACATACTCACACAGTTACAAGAACACACAACTAACCCAGACATAAAAAATAATTACGTAGTTAAAGAAAACAGTTTATATAGGAAAACTTTGCATGGAGAACGCTTCGTTATACCGAAATTAGCAAAATATGGCCTTTTGCAGAAGTATCATGATCAAATAGGGCACCCAGGTTTTGAGAGATGCGAAAAAACTGTAAAAGCTCAGTTTTGGTTTAGCGGAATGACCCGGTTTATAAGAAAATACGTTAAATCATGTCTACAATGCGCGTATGGTAAATCAGGGTATGGTAGGACACAAGGAGAGCTATATCCTATTGAGAAAGTACCAGTGCCTATGCATACTCTGCATGCTGATCACTTGGGCCCTTTTGTAAAAACTAGAAAAGGAAACACGTACGTGTTGGTTGTTATAGACTCGTTTACAAAGTTCGTATTTGCTAGAGCAGTTAAAAACTGTAGTTCCATAGAGACGATTAAACGCTTAAAAGAAATAGTCACACTATTTGGCAACCCCACTAGAATCATAACAGATAGAGGTAAAGCTTTCACTAGCAGATATTTCAAGCAGTTCGCAGAAGAAACTCAATTCAAACACATTTTGAACGCTATAGCAAGTCCTAGGTCTAACGGTCAGGTTGAACGTGTAAATCGCACAATTATTGACGGTCTAAATACCATGTCCGAAAATGAGAGCACATGGGACGATAAACTTCCTGATGTCGTGTGGGGAATAAATAATACACCTAATTCTACCACAACATTTCCCCCGTTTAAACTCATGTTCGGACATGAGAACTCTCGTTTACCAGCTTATCCGTCAGGGCAATCTCAAGATTTTGCTTCCCAAGACCAAGCATTGCAAGATAGGAGGCAAAGTGCTAAATTGAATATTGACAGGAATATGACCCTCATGAAAAACCAATTTGATCGTACCCGTAAAAAATGCATAAAGTATTCAGTAGGGCAATTAGTCTTGTGGAAAGATGGAACTAGTAGAGATCCATCTGCTAAAGTCTCACAAAAATTAAAAAGTCCCTATGCAGGTCCTTATAGAGTTAGCAAAGCAGAACCTATTATAGATCGTTATACAATCTGTAGCGTCAAGGGGATGAAAGGATATAGGAAATTCAGCGCAGTAGTTCGGGGTGAAGTTTTAAGGCCTTACAAATCGACTATGTCCGATGCAGATAGCTCTTCTAGTGACAGAGAGGTAGATAGGGATGATCTTATAGACCTACTTGAGAGCTAACCTAGTGCTATCTAGAATGTTCTATGATTTGCATTATTATGTACCTAATTAGCTCAATTATGATTAAGTATTAATCTGTAAATAAAACTCGAGAAACTTAGTAATTTATTATGTAAGATATCTGTAAATAAAACTAGAAAAACCAAAGTAATTTATTTTGAACCATAACAACTTCATTATGTCGAATCACTTAGTTAAGTAAATAATCAATAGAAACCAATATGCAGGCATCCGTCCAGGTTGGCAAGCTGAAACAAACAATATTATTTTATAACTCTAGCATAAAAATGGTCAAAGTGGCTGCAGGACCTATTCGTTCGTGTGCCCCTTATATCCTGTTTAACTGTCTAAGTGACTTATTTTAGATACTGTCTATGTGACCTACTTTTGATAATATCAATGATACAATATGATACCGTCTGTGTGACCAATGTTATATAAGTCTGTGTGACCAACGTTATAAAAGTCTATGTGACCAACTTTATAAAAGTCTGTGTGACCAACGTTATAAAAGGTCTGTGTGACAAACATTAGACAGCATCAATAATCTTCGCTAGATAATGTCTAAGTGACCTTCTAAGGAATTCTGCATGTGTCGTATAATTAAGTAGTCTGTGTGACCTACCCTGATAGTAGCCTTTGTATAATAGATGCCTCACTGAACTTAAACTAAAGCTATTAATAATGCATGCAAGTAAAAACTTACGTACCTGTACGAAATATTTTCAAATGCAAAACACTGCTTCTCTTTTCTATTATACAGGTAACCGATGGCGGCGGCAGCAGCGGCGCCGGCAGCTTGGCGGACACCAGGATGCAGTCCGATCGCCGTGGGTCACGGCAGGTGCAGGAAGGCCGAGTGTTACCAAATGATGTCCGTCGCTAGCGTTTTATATATTATTTCACATCCGTAATATATATCAGGATTTCAATTAAATGATAGAAGGTAGTCTTTAGATTATTTTGCGTCAGCGACAGTGACGCCAACCAAACAATACGGAACAACAATTGTTATTGATTATATAAAATTAGATTTAAATATTTTCATAATTCATTATAATTTACGTAGGTATTTTTTTAGAAATTTAGTTAAAGGTATTGTTATGAGATTCAAGATTAATATTAATAATAATAGTAAATTATTGTTTATATAATTGTATGTGTGCGTCACAATTCTAATTAATATTTTTAAGGAATTTATATGATGTTAGTTGTGCAATTATTTATTATTTCCTTACCGGAAATAATTTCTAAAATGTAAACTGTTGGTACAGGAGATATAATTTAAATCATTATATTGAATTGTAATAATTTATCATAATTTAGGGAGTTATATTTTATATGTATTTAGATATAATTATTTCATAATTATTTAAAATAATTCGTTCGGAAGTACTATAGTATTCAAACTGATTTCCTTAAAAAGTGGGAAAGCCATCTTGGTGGGATATAAAAGCAACTGCTTTAGCGTTGGAGGATTCTATTGTAAATTTATTTTTCTCAAAGCCAGACATTATACATGGTACATCATTTATTCAACCTGAGTTTAATTTACCTGCTACTTACTTCTGTGGACTCTCACACTTGGTTGCCACTCTAGTGGTAATAAAAAAAAACAGTACATAATGTTGAACTGAAGATAGTAACTCTGTCTGTACCTAGACTTGGGTACAGCAAGTAACCACAATATTAACCATTAATTAAACCCTAAAGACTTGGTTTAACGACCACTAACCTCCATAATCATTGGCCATTAAAACTCTAGGAGCCTTAATTTAATTAAACTTCAGTAAATATTATTTTCACGACATCACTAGTGTTGCCATTATGTCCGGTTACGACCGGCTTTTTGAATGAGAGTTTTTGATTCGAGATTTAAAAAAAAAGTAGTTCCGATTGCTGATTGAGATGGCGATAACTGCCCTACTGCCATACTGTGAAAGGTTATCAAAACAAGAAAAAAGTTGGTAACTACGTTTTTGTTTCGTCTCGTGTCAAGCGATTTTTTTTCTTTTCGTTTGTATTTGATTTCCACTACATTACGCCCAATGATAATGTACTACGTAGTACCATGACTTTGACACCAGCCAGAGAGTATGACAGACAGTGACAGCAGGAGCAACCAATGTTGAATACCCTACACATTCACCATAGCTCGCCAAACGTTGTGCTTACATTCTCTTGGGATCGCCAGTTAAGCTACCGCCATCTAAATAGACAGCTTTTTTTATAATAATTTAAGACGAAAACATCTCATTGTCAAATTAAATTAAAAGCAAGTTCAAGTAAGTTCGTATGAGCCAGTGGCCAATTCTGCTGACGAAGTTAATGTAAAAGGTTAATAAAATTATTATGTTAATAATAATTAAATATCAAATCAAATTATTTGAATAAAATCTTAAAAAGCTTGGTGACCAATTGACCAACGCAGAGCCTAAACCGCTGGACCTAGAAACTTGAAACTTGTGTATATTCCTCTTATTTGTAAGGGTGCACTGAGAATGGAATTTACGAAATTCAACTCCTATAGAACATAGCGGGAAGATGAAGTGTGTTTAAAAAACTTAGCGCGGACAAAGTCACGGAGCTTTCCACTAGAAAATAATATTATTAAGTATGCCATTCCTTCTCATACGGTAAAGGAAAACATCGAGAGGAAACCGGCATGTCCAAGAACTAAACATTCGAAAGATATGTGCGTACCATCTACCAATCCGCATTGGGTCCGCGTGGTGGATAAGACTTAAGACCCAATCACTCGCTCGAGAGTAGGCCAGTGTCCTAGCAGTGGAAACATTAAAAGGCTGTCGTGATGATGATGATGCTGCCTAAGAAATGTATTTTTATCTTCCTTGTCTAAGAATTACATGATTTTTTGGAATCTGTTTAATTAGCGTCTTTTGGTAATCCAAGGTTTTAGTATTTTTGTCTCCTTGGTTCCATCAATATTAATCTAATACTAATTACGAATAATAATAATATAAAAAGGAAAGATTTGTATTTTTGTATTTTTGTTTGTTACGAATAAACTCAAAAACTACTGGTCTGATTTCAAAAATTCTTTCACCATTAGAATGCTTACATTATCCCTGAGTAACATAGGCTATATTATTACTACCGCCCCGGCTTTGTCCGGGTGCGGTTTCATTGCACCCGCGCGAAGCTGGGACGGACTGCTAGTAATGTATAAGTTTATGAGCTACCTACTTCATTTGCATCATTTTTAATCCTGGAAGTTATTTTCCGGCTTTCCATTCTCATCACTAGTTGCGTCTGTAAACTATAATTGAAAACTGTGATATCTTTCAAATAACATGCGTAAGTAATTACTAGTTATCGCCACCGGGTTCAGTTACGATTCGTAAATTAGGATCAGAACGTCTAAATAAAGTAGCTGATTGGTTTATGGTTGGTTTAAGTACGACTTCGTAGGTATTTTCGTATCAACTACCTCGCCAAACAACTTTGCTTGCTGTCACTTAAAAAACTAAAAAACAAAGTATAGTACGGCCCCACACGATGAACCGATGACATTAAAGTATTCGCAGGAAGTCGGTGGATGGTGATAGATCAAAATTGGTAGTCATAGCACTCTTTGAGGAGGGCCTTTGTCCAACTGTGAACGTCTATCGGCTTAATCTAAATGCTCTCAAAAATTGCGTTTTTTATGGTCCGACTCCTGCTGTTTGCGACCTGCCTAAAATTACAAAATACGACTAATTTCATTTTGGACATACTGCGGGGGCGATATTGTATAAACATTCGATCAGTTTCATTGAAAGGTATAAAAAGAGTTAGGGTGGGCGGTTATTTTGCTAATTATTGGTGAACATGGAGTTATAGACCGTTATCTGGAAATAAAGTACTTACCTTTATTTGGATGTTTTCTCAAAAAAATCATTCTCAATAGAAGGAAACATTGCGACAAGAAAACCGTGATATTTTGAGGTTAAATATGGAAAATGATTTTAAACTTTCTTATCTAATTTCAATTTATAATGAATTATCATGTTTTATCCTCGTTACCGGTGGTCTAGTGGGAGCACCGGTGGTCTAGTGGTAGTGACCCCCGCCTTCCAATCCTAAGGTCGTGGGTTCAAACCCGGTCGTGCACCAATGGATTTTTCTGTTCGAAAAATTTATGTGCACAATGCCAGTGCTCTCATACGGTGAAGGAAAACATCGTGAGGAAACCGGCATGTCCAAGAACTAAAAATTTGAAAGACATGTGCCATCCACCAATCCGCATTGGGTCCGCGTGGTGGATTAAGACCGCTCGCCTAAGAGTAGGCCAGTGTCCCAGCAGTGGGAACATTAGAAGGCTGTCATGATATCCTCGTTACGTTGTTTTTATAGGGTCTTTTATTATTAGTCTAAAATATTCAAGAAATAAGTTGGACACATAAAAAAAATTGCATGTATTTTTTTATACATTTTGTGTTAAAAATCTCGAATATTTTTATTAAGTATAACAATGATAACTAAATATATGTGACCAAATAATTGACCACATAAATTTTATCGATTTACTCAAGTTTTTAGCACAAAATGATATTATGATTTGATTATGATACATGTATTTTTTTTTATGAGTGAAACCTAATGTCTTATGATTTCTAGAACCAAAGTTTTTTATCAAATCGTTTGGAAACACAAACCATTAAAAATACCATTAATTTTGGATTAAAAGTATACTTTTTTAATCATTGTACCTAAAATTAGGATATGATAGGATAAGATTGTTAGTGTTAGTATCTAAAAGTTAGTATCTATCTACATAAAGATATTCCATTCTATACGATAGTGTAGAACTAATCCAGAATAACATTTGCACAGAGATAATTACTTCACCTAATTAAACTGAGTTGTTTGCATTGACAGATGTCAAAACAAACACACGTAATTGTTAACTTACGTAATTAGTAGATAAATAATATTATATTCAATGCAGTAGGTAGGCTGTAGGGCTGGGTCTACATAGAGTATCGACTTTTAACTTGTGCCAATTTTTAAGGTTAGTCAGCTTTTAGTGCCGTTAAAAATAAAGCTTCTAATTCAATGAAAAAAATAAAAAATTCTACACTAATCATATTTTACAATTATTGCGAATGATAGAACATAATATAGACTTATTTCTTTATTTCTGACACAAATAAAGAAAAAAGTCTTGCAAGGAAACTTCTAGATTTCTCAAAAATGCTCTAGATTTAGATTATCTATTCTTAAAATTTCCATTAGTTTTATTATCAGCACATTAGTGGGAACATAATATCACAAAAATATACCGTGCTAAAATGAAAGCAAACCGAGATTCACATTTAAATGCCAGAAGGATTTTTTTTTATACAACTGAAGTGTACCAAGCGTACGGCTACGGCCCACAAGATGGTAAGCGGTTGGCGCAGCCCGTCCACAGGCTGCGCCAACCACTGGCTTGCAATAACAGAGGTATCGCTCGCGGGTTACCACCTTGAAGCATAGATCGAAATCCTCATGTGCCAGTAATTTCACCGGAAGTCATACCCTTCACACCGGAAAACAGCAATGCGAGCATTACTGCTTTGCGGCAGAAATAGGTATGGTGGTAGTATTTCCCCGGGCGTGCCTATTACAAAGAACTCTAGGTATAGTTCTCACAACGGATCTCGGCCGTCGTGAAATTAGCCGTTTCGATGCGCAATGAAGCTTTTTCAAACTGAATTGTCTTTGCGCATCACAAACGGCTAACTTCACGGAAGCCTAGATCCGCCGTGCGAACTATACTTCTCTATAAGTGAGCTGTGAGATTAGGAGGTGGTGGAATGAGAACTAAGATCTAGCAGACTCTTATTTTTTACGTACGACGGCGCTAGTCTCACAGCAAAAAAAAACAGATAAGTAACAGCAAGACTCAAGACATTTAATTATTGACCTATTAGGTATTGATAAAACTTTACCTAACTCATGCAAAGTTTATAAAAAGTAAGTAGGTAGGTACAGTAAAGACTCAGAGTAGAGGTAGAAGGATCTACGGTTCAATATGATTTATACAAAGGCAATCACTTTGAAAAAACGCAGAGTTGACCAAAAGGAACAAAATAAGGTCGTTGTCAGAACAATGTCCCATAAATTATTTTTATACGTATCTTATTGGTTGGTTAAGTAAAAAGAATACGAAAAAGTAAAAGCAAAAAAGGTTAATCGTACAGAAGGAAATATTGGCGTTGCTATTAGAGAAATTGAGTTAGTTTTTGGGATCAATGCAACATTGGGAAAAATATTTTTATGTAGAACTTCCAAGGCCTTCGTATCTATGATGCTGACAGCTTGAGGTGCTCTTAGAAGCACGTAAGCGGGTTTTAAATGCCACTAACTGGGAATTAGATTAATAGTGGTGAGTCGCTACTGGATGTTCAAGGCTATACGCAATGAAATTTTTAGGGAGAGGTCTATGTCCAGTAGACGTCTATTGTCTTATTATGAATTAACTAGTTAGGTCAGGAATCCAAAGCAAAATGGATTGGAGTTAATAATTTACTTGAATAATTTATGAGTCAGTCAGCTAATACGAATAGTAGAGTCAGGGAAAGAAAAACCTCCCACCTATACATATCAGTGCCATGTAGTAATATCAATGGAAACAAACGCCTAGCACTGCAGTGGAAGGCTAAGGCTGCGTTTCTACTAGAGTTGTGCAAGGATATGTAGGGATGATTGTGTTAAGAACCAATAGAACCACTTAATTTACCTAGCTTTGCTCAGCCCAGCTTTAATGGAAACGGTTCAACGGAGCGTGGTTTTGTTACATGCAAAACAAGGGGAAAATGGATGTGTTGCGAGGGATGTGTGCTAGGGATATGTACGAGGGAGGTGTGCTCGCTCACACCTCATTCACGTGCATCAGAAACAAGCCCGCTACACATCCTCGCACCGCCCAGCCTCACACATCTCTGGTGGAAACGCAGCCTAAGACGGGTTCTTGCTGACGAGTCCTACCACCAGGTATGTTTTGTAAGAACTACCATGATTGTGGGTGTTCTTGTGAACATCTAAAATAGTCTCTGTTTAGTTATTTCACGTTTGCTATACCGCTAACTAAACTGCTAAGCATGTTTACAAAAGGAACATAACGTTTGAAGTTATTTTGCGACATGTTAGGGCTGTCACGGGTGCTAGGTATACAAAGACGTTTTATTTTACCAAAAACTTGGTACAATTATTTCATATGTTATAGACCATGTTACCGATGATTCTTACAATGGTAATATTCAAATACCTATGTAAGTACCCTAATGTGATCCACCAATCCATTGGGTTCGCGTTGTGGGTTATGACCCAAATACTCTCGCTTGAGAGTAGGCCAGTGTCTTAGCAGTTGTTTCCAAACATTAGAAGGCTGTCAAGATGATCTCATTTTGGTCCACTCACTGGCACATGTCTATATTTTTTTAAATATTTACTTGAACATGCCGGTTTCCTTACAATGTTTTCCTTCACTCTTGGAAACACTGGCATTGCGCTTTATACTTGATTGATTTGGAAACCACGATCACAGGATCAGAAGACGGGGTCACTAAAAAATTAGTTCTCATTCTAGCCCCACTGGCATAATTTTGAAAACCCTAGTTCTAACTAACAGTTTAAATATAATTTAACGGCGTGTACGCACTACCGGAAACCAGCAGATCAAAGCTACAAAACCACGTGGTGCTGGTGACAATGATATTTCAATTTATGTTGACAAATTGGCTTTAGTTTACTGTCTTTGTATTGTGAAGGATGAGATAAGCTCTTAGGGAGTCACCATGTATGATTGGCCGGAATCGGGTTAATCAATGCATCAAGAATTAAATCAGAAAAATGAACGTGTCGCGCTATTATGCAACATTTTTTAGCTATTTCTTATCGCTTTTGTCGATTCCGTGCGATACAATGTGGGAGATCATTCTAAAGGTCTACTGAAAGAAACGGAGAGAAAAAATTTAAAACCATGTCCTCACATAGAGTTTTCATAATATGTTCTTTAGGCTTAGCCGTAAATACGGAGCAGAGCTGGAATTATGAAGTATTAAAATTATGACACATGCACTAATGATCCAAGATCACTATGCATGCATTGGAAAAAGCTAAATTACTACAACCTGTGAACACGGTTCTAAAGTTTATTTTCATTTTTCAAAGTCATAAAATCAAATAAAAACATAGGTAGTGGCTCTGTCTGTAGCGTTTGATCGAATTATTTATTTTTAAACACTAGGTACCATTGAATGATTATGCGCAGCATTTTTTAATTGTAGAGTTCTCATTCCAACTAAAAAGAAAATCATGTTTTTTTTTTTAATTACTTACTGCATAATTCCGAATAAGGAACCGGTGAGATGAGCAATTATTTAAATATAAAAGTATAGGTAGGTATAGTTCGCACAGCGGATCTAGGCTTCCGTGAAGTTAGCCGTTTGTGATGCGTAAAGACAATTTAGTTTGAAAAAGCTCCATTGCGCATCGAAACGGCTAATTTCACGACGGCCGAGATCCGTTGTGAGAACTATACACATACTCAAACTTAAAGTAAAAAAAAACTATTTTTAGCCTAAGTAAAATAAAAAAGTATTTAATTACAAAGTTTTTTATGTGTTCTTTATTATTATTTTCACTTACCACCAATTCCCCATAACAGCCTGGATCAGTAACAGCAAAGAACAGAAAAATCGCCAAAACAGCTTCATCTTGCACAAATTGCACTAAAGGTCACTTTCCAATCACCCTTCAAACGCAAGCACACCACAAAACAAAATCATAAAAACACCGATCCCAACCACAAAACAGAAACCACAAACATAACAAAGTAATCACAGAAAATAATTACAAATTAAAAAAAAACTTTTAAAAACTTTCGTGAAAGTTTACGCGCGCAACCGCTTTAGTTTAAAATCGGAACTCATTGCTACTTTTAATATAAAACTGCAAAAAGGTTCGTTTTCGAAAAGTATTTTAGAATGGCCGATTACCGCGCTGCGATCCGCGCGCATTGAAATACAAAACCAGACTGGCATCTAAGTATTCCATAGGATTCTCCGTAAAGGGGAAGGGTCGTACTGGAGGGCGTGTAGATGCACACTGCACGAGTTCATCCTTCGAGCCCTTACTACAGGCCGCGTTTCTTGGCGACCGGTGGAATGCGAATACCATGCCATTTCTTGCAACAATAATAAAGTTCAACTTCAAAGCAACTAAAAGCTTGCTTCCGTACTTCAGAGGGCAGTCGGTCCCGCCCGACTTTTTCAAAGTTGATAAGCTATGAAGGAGGCCTTCGGCAGGTCGTCAGATCCAATGAGTCAGCTGCCAGCGGTTCTTCTTTCTTCTTTCTTTCTGACTACTGACTGACTGCATTAACTCAGAAACTAGAAAAAAAACATCTATCTTTAGATTTTATTCCCTTTTGTTTTATTTATTTGAAATTATATTTTAGTCTTGCTTGTCTTCAACGATTCTGTATACTAGGTACCTACCTCTTCGAGCATAATAAACAATTTATTATTCTTAATGTCTTTGACCTACCTATTTTAAAATTTATTTTTTTTAGAAATGTGCCGGTCTCTTTATTTGAATGTTAATAAAATAAAACCAGATTTGCTTAGAAAATAACTGAGATATGCCAACCAATATTATTTTCACCAGATTTATCTTCATTTAAAAAAATAACAAGCAACATTAGTAGGTACTTATTTGCGAAATTGTGATCCTTTTCACAAAGGCCACAATTGGACTAAAAAATAAGTTTTCTCAGAAGTATTTATTATTATATTTAGAAATACTTAAGTACTTACTATTCATTTGTTGACGTTTATACTCAAGATTACCTACCCAGGAAGAACTCAGACAAACATCAATTTTACACAAAGGAAAATCATTGCTTCGACAAGACTGTTTACTTTTACGCAACTTTCACATCTATAAAATTGTAAACCAATCGCTAACGAGTGATCACCATTAAAAGTTAGGACACGAGAAACGAGAAAAGCGAAAACCGATGGTAATAGTAAAAAACTACCATTAATTTTGAGCTTACGGTCTTGCTGGTGAACCGCAAAATATTATCATTTATTTTCAAATGAAACTGATTCTAAATGAGTTGAGATTTAGAGATATTAACCTTTATTATTCATACATCTTTTGTCTAACTGCTTAATTCAGCTTTTTTTTTATATATATTTTAGCTTCTGCCTCTGGTTTTATTCGCATAGTATTGGAGATCCAAAAGTTGAGTTAAATTTAAGTTGCGCTGAGTTTATCTTTCATACATACACAATTCATTTTCCCGCTGTTCATTCCCCGTACAAGGAATATAAACTCCAAATTTGAGGTCCTAGGACTTACTGTTAGGGCTGTGTGTTTGTCAATCAATCATTCAGTCAGCACACCACAATTTTATATACCTAAATTGAATCACACTAAACCTCTTTTCACTACTTCAATGGATTAATACCTTTAAAGTTAACCTATGCGTAGATTATTATCAAGCTCTTGATGAAGAGACTATAAAATATTTGCAAGTGGGTATAAACTGCTATTAGTAATAGTTGATTACGAACTTAACCTATTTATTCACATACGCTATTTGCAGCCGCACCAAGAATATTAAATTAACTTAGGTAATGGTTAAAATACATAAAGTAAATACATAAAGCATGTAAGTTATTTAGGTTTGTACCTAGGCATCACTAAGGCATATTAAATTATTTTTACTGAAATTGATCTAGTGGACGATTATGGTATTTAAAACCGAGTGACGTCGCTGAGTACGGACCACAGTTAGTATTGAAACAGATGTAGATTATTATCTTAATTTGGAGTACCACAGGGGTGTGCTTTATGACGTGTGTTATTGCTATGATTCAAGGCTCAAGTGTTACTGTTATAAATGATCTTAAGGTACATCTTATAATATATTTACGTTTATGTTTCGGCATAGGTACTATGTCTATGTCTAAGTCTACTCTGTCTATATCTATGTCTTGTTTATAAATAATCATCAGAAGCCTAATTAATAGACCAGTGACACTATGTAGGTATTCAGAAAAATCCTTCTAACTTTGCTTAACGATTCCAGATACAAGCTTCAAGATTCATTTACATGTTGCTATTTTCTTGTATCTGCATGCAAGAGCAATTATTGAATACAATAAATTATGTGCAATTTGACCCTAGCCGTATACACGCGGAAAAAAGCTTTCTTTATACGCTCCTGGAGATACAAGTTTAATAAATTACAAACAGATATAAGAACCTTTCGCCGCACTATTACATCAAAAATCCGCAAGCTTTAATTTTAGGGCCGAATATAAAAAACCCACTGAGGAGGGTAAAAAACGATAACAATGCAGGATTACCTGTCAGCCATCTTGTATTTTACGATCGGTGTAAAACTGTAATTGCAATAGATCAAACGCACCGACAGATGGTGAAAGAAATGGCAGAAAATAATGCCCTTGATGATGACAAAACTAGCTATTATGAACCTTATTCTCGAGCAAGTAAAGAAATGATAAACTTTGATGAAGCGCAAGAGAGTGATGATAAAATGAATAGGGATGTTGATCCTTATTACGAAGATAATAAGGAGATTTGAAATGTTGATGAAAGGTAGAGTGATGCTCGTTTTGCAACAGTCAATAAGTTGAAAGCCAATGTAAATTGTACCGTAAACCAGAGAGGTGAAGTCGTAATTGAGATTGCGGATTGTGATTGCAATGCCAATTTAAATTTAAATTGTGATGTTTAATTCGCAAATTAAGCCTTATTACGAAAGTATTACGGCTACGAAATAGTTAAATGTTGGAATGTGACTCGATTTCCTTTAGAATGTGGAATGTTTAGAGACATGCGAGTTCTGAACGAACGAAATGTTTCTTGATACAATGAGTTTGCATTGCAAAAGGCTAGATAAATGTTGACGCATACGTATCTGCTCAGCCTCAAATCGGCATCACCTCAACTCTTATAATTCAATGTTTATCCGGTCCAAGACAATGCCATTCTTTTTATACAAACATTTCAAACATTTTCAAACATTTTCATTCCGCGTTGATGCCATCCTGAGAAGTAGATCTAAAGTCTCATGAGCCTGTAATTTCCCCGGAAACCATACCCTTTGAACCGAAAGACAGCAATGCGAGCATAAACTACTGCTTGGCGGAAGAAATAAATATGGTGGTAGTTCTTCCGCGGATAAGTTTTATCAACTATGCTACTCTTAAATAATTTTTAAGTAATACCCATAACCCATAACTTCTAATTCTGCATATAAGCTGTAATTCTAAAGATTTAGCTTAATCGCTAAATCAAATGAGAACTAGCTCAATTGGGACGATTGCCTGTAATCTACTCGAGTATTGAGATACCTTATGTAGGATGTCGTGTCATCTCATTCATAGCTAAGAGCAAGAAGCCAATTAAACTTGTGCCTTTTATGTCATTTTTACATCTTTTTTTACACTAGTTTTTTTCAATCACTGTCTAGTCATTTCGTAGTTTTACCAATTTTACCTTGCAGAAGTGTTGAAAATTGGCATTTTTATTTAATTGATATTATTGATAGGTTTCGAGGTGCCCCTTTTCGAACTTTCGAAACCTTTGCTAATAAAGAATTGTGGTGAAGCGAAATAATTAATTATAATAAACGAAATACAACCGCTTTTTTTAAGCACCGAATGAACTTTCTTGGATCCATTACCAATTTGTTATTTTTTTAGAAATTACTTTACCACACTAGTAATTTAATTCGAAATTATTGGTGATTTTAGAATTGATAGTTTCTGATGTACTCACAGTCAAATCGTCGGCGTTGAGTTGTATTATATATTATATATTTACGTGGTGAGGTTAATACTTTACAAGTTACTTAGGTATATATTTCACAAAATACCACGAGCAGTAACAGGTTCGATATTGTCAGGCATAGAGCATTATTGTCTAAGCTTTATAGAATAGGTATATTAAAAGTTTTAAAATACTAATGATATTTGCCATATTGTTTCAAATGAAGTTTTCTTACCTAAAGAGCACTAGCCTCGTTTCTAAATCGAATAAAACTTAAAACCAGACAGCATACATCACCAATCGACAAATCTTACACAAATCTTCTAAGCGCTTAACTTATTATGGAACTTATACTGCAAGTTTAGCAAAAATAGATCATAATTATATCAAAATAGAGGTGATGTTGGTAAAAGCAAGTTGCTGGCAATGTAACTGCCAATTACGTTTCATATCCAAAAGCAGACAACAATAACATAAAAGAGTACTCGATACAGATACATTGATGAAGAATCTATAAAATGTATTTAAGGCATTGGAAGCTAGAGTTGATATAGAATAGACAGACACCAGAATTTATAGGCCTATAACGATCTTAGGTCGCCCTCATCCAACTTCCTGCGACCGGTACAATGTCATCGGTCCATGGAGGGGGTGGCATCCTACCGTCGTTTTGAAAAGGGAATAAACAAATCTTATTGCAGCTACGAGATAGAGTTTCGTCCATAAAATAAAATATGTACTAATAAGGTAAATAATAGTTTTAAAAACAAGTAGCAAGATCTCTTCAACCTAGATTTTATAGTAAGTTGTGGATAACGCTGTTGGTTATAATATATTAATTAAGCCTGTTTCATATCTACCATTTACTCAACCATAAAATGTATAACTGTTTGTTATACCGAATAAAAAAAAAATAAAAAAAAAGTAATTCACTCATCTAAGAAGCACAAAGTGAAGTGATTCGTCAACAGAAAGCAAATTTTATTTTTTTAAATCGTAGCTATTTCGATTTGTTGCGTTTTAAAGTCCATATAACATGGGCAAGTCGCCTAAGAAAGATTAACGCGAATCCTGTCCTGTCTATTTCTTCCGATACCTACAACCTAAGTAAATACATTCCTGTTATTAAGAATATAATAAGTCGGCAATTCCATACTCAGCCATAGATACAATCTCGTATTATTTTATTCATAGGAAAACTATCTTTATACTTTTGTTTACTTTGAGGAGTTGGCGTTGTTTTTTCTGTGTATTGCTGACAGTGCATTCTTTTAGACGAGTTGCAAAAACAATGTACTTGCTATTAATATGGCAATTTTTATGGCAAGTACAGTGATCAGTACAGTGACCCAAAATCCCCTTGAAGGGGATTTTGGGAATTTTAGTGTTAAAATACCCTTTGGAGCTTGAAGCTCGGACCGAAGGGGATTTTGACACAAAAAAGTTCTTATTTACCATTCTATGAAATTTTTCAATAAAAACGCCCTACTTTAAATTCAATCAAAGATGAAACGGAAGAGCGAATCTTACTATCACAGGAGGTTTCTATGGTTATATAAAATTTAAAAATATGATTATGTAAAAATTTTGTTAAAGAATAAAATATTTTGTATTTAAATAAATAAATAAATAAATAATGCTGGACAATCCACACAGCATCATCTAGCCCAAGGTAAGCTGCTGTTAAACAGAGCTGTATTATGGGTACTAGATGACTGATATATAATTAATACAATACAATACATAGATAGATATTTTTTATTATACATAGAAAACACCCAGAACACCCGGAACAAATATTTGCAGATCCTACAAACATTTGTCCCAAGGCGGGAATCGAACCCGCAACCTCTGCGTCGCAGGCGGACCTTCGCCCACCGCGCCACATTTGTATTGTATTATCATGACTGCCTGCTAATATTCCCACTTGGACACTGCCCTAATAACGCACCACGCGGCGGACCCAATGCGGAGTGAGGTACTCGTATTTAAAGTTCTGTCATGCAGTAATATTTTGCATACACTAATAAGTAGAGCTTGGAAAATTGGTCATTTTTCTGCTCCGGTTTTGTTTCAACCTTGGCTTTTTAAAACACCGGAGTTCGTTTTAGAGCAGGATATTATTATAAGCACAATTTTAACCGTAATCGGAGGAAACTATAAATATCTAAACTTTCGGTTTTGTAACATCAGAAGAATGAGTAGTTAATCATGGTAAGTACCTACCTAATTATATTTTTAACTAAGTAAATCCTCGAAAATGTTTTAACTTGTTTTGCAAGGATTTAAAAATTGAGCCCTCAATCCAGATTACTTTTTAATTATTTTACATAGGTAATGCCATCTGGATTTTTTTATTTTATTTTATTTATTCGGGATAACAAACAGTTATACATTTTTTTTTTTAATTATTATTTATTTATGCTTCGCAAAAAGGCATATGCTAAGTGAATTGTTTGGACATGCCACTGACTATCCTCAGACAATCTCAAGGATCTCCAATATCTGGAGATGCGAGCTAACTGATGTGTAACACGCGGGGAGATAACAGATTTTTAATGCAGAGTTTCTTGGATTTATGGGTAGTTATGATAATTTTAACTTAGTGCGAGGTATGAGAAAAGTATTTTTAATAATAAGAAAAAAGTTTGAATCTGGTTTAGTTCCATAAGTTGAATCACCCTCTTTAACGGGAGGGGTCCAGCGTCGGGAATCAAGTCCGCAACCTCACATTTCTGAACTGGGCACTCGCCCACCGCATCACCGAGGTCATCACAACAGTAATTTATGGCAACTTTAGAGTCATCTTCATTTAATAAATCTAATTCTGACCAGACAGGTATAAAGCCGTAAGTGCATTTTCCATTTTTATGTCTTTCGAATTGACTCGCTGGCCGGCTAGACGTCAACACTAGCCGCGTTGAACAACATTCAGTGCTAACGCACCGCGCTTACACTGAACTAATTTTTAACAGTATAGTGATGGGAAGTTTATGTCCTATTTTTAAAACTGCTGATAGTGTAGCTTGTATTATTCTTTGCAATGATTTGTTTTAAGCTATATAAGGTTATGTGTGAAGTTGTTACTTACCTAACTTTAACTAAGAGTACCTAGTAGTATGTAGTTTAGTTACACAAAAGCACTTAAAATATAAAATATTTTGGCTAGTCGCTGGTTTTGCATGTTTGTATTAAATCCGTTCATTTTTATTTCCTTATTCATTAAAATCACGTCTTCACCTTATGAAAAAGGATTCAAAGAATTCAAAAATTATATTTCATATTTCTTTTACATTAGATGCGAGATTGATAATATTTTTAATAAAATAAAATTACAAAATACAGCAATCCGTTATTTACGTTATTTACCTACACTGTTATTGTTTTTTTTTCCCTTCTCTTTTTATCAAGCAAGTTTAAATTTAGACACAATATTACACGGAAACATGTAGGTAAATAGTCCATAGTGTACTTATAACAGCTATTTATAAAATAGCTGTTAGCTTTTAAGTACTGTTTGTTTTCATAAGAAACTAAACTAAAATAAATAAACTCATACGGCTTAATATTATTAAAATTTAACGTGATGTGTATAAATTCAACTTTTCACATCCCTAGCTTTATTTATTTATCAAAATACTGGTTTGTATCAGCGCTCAATCATCGACATGTTTTCCTATCACTCAGCACGTGAAGCCAGAACCATCTGTCTTTATAAAACCTAGTGTAAACTTGTACGTCAATATCGTAAGTTTTACTACATAATTAATTTGTTTACCTTTGCGAAGCTCTGATTTACAGGCGTAATAAAAGTTGCAGGAAAAGTCAGAATTTGTTGTTGCAGCTTTTTGATTGGCAGGCCTTATCTGTATCGCAAACGGATGTTTCACAAAGTTTACTTTTTCCTTATTTATTATGAAGATGACAATTTTATCTAAATACAACTTTATATACTTAAGTAGTTTTAGACTGTATTTGTGGCACAGTGAGTAAATGACCAATTAAAATCACTAGAAGTTCTGGTTTGGTTACCGTGGCGATTTTTACTACAAGGATAAATATAGGTACTCGTATGTAGTACTCGGTAACATTATGTAGGGTGTCAGCATAATATTTTTTGAATAACCAAACTGAAACATAGGAATGATGAAAGCAAACATACAGTTACAGAATTTTTTTTTTTTCTACGTAGGTTAAGAGCCCTATCCTTGATAATCCTTGAATTTTCTTGTAGCCCGTGAAGTTTCGAACACTATTGTGGCTCGTGTGTTGAAGATATTTTAACGAAAATAAAAACATATAAAAGCTTTATCCCTTAAAATTTAAGCCAACAGAACAAATATTAATTAACTCAAGACACAACTGATTAAAAAAATAATTAGTAACTCACGTTTCGTAAAATGAGCTTTTCCAGTCAACTTTCGACCATGCTTTCTATGAAATAACAAAGTCTAAAATATTTCCAAAAATGCAATTATAATAATCACAGTTTTAAAATTAAAGTGTACAGAGAAAAATACAGCATGTTAGTTCAGTATTTTTGAAAAAAGACGGTCTAAAAAACGCGTACTTTTCCCAATTTTACGCTTGTTATTTCTGCTAAAGTAAGAAGTTTACAATAAAAATACACCTACTAAATTAAAGTTTAAGTTTTTATTAAATAAATACAACAAAGAAAATAGTCTAATAGCATTGACTTTTTTTAATACGATTTTTTTTAAATCACACCTTAGCGCACTTATAATCATATCGATCGAAGCACCGACTCTCAAACCGCGCTGAGCGCTTATGGAGGGAGGACGTATCGCTCCTCGTCGCGCGCACTATTATCTACTTATACTATAAGTATAAAGATATATTCAGGCGAACTTCATGAATTATATCGCTAAATCTTGGAAAGGCCTCTTAATTATGAATTGACGCTTTTTTACAACGAGTGTATGCCCTTCTAAATTGACGAACAGGTGGCGCAGTGGGAAAGTGCACTGATGAGATTGCGGGTTCGATTTTCGGTGTACCAACGGGACAACAATGTTTACGGTCTCCAAAAAATTGTTTCGGATTTGGGCGTTGTGTGGTGACCATATATGGTTGCTATACCTATTTCTAATGGTAAGTATATGTGACTCGTGTCCACGAAACGTGGACTCTTAGTTTAAAGTCAGGACTATGGAGATAGTTGATTGTTTTTAACACATAACAAGTTATAAACATTATGAAAAGAAAATAAGATCCAGATGTTTTAGGACAGAATAATAAAATTATCGCAAGTAGGTTAGGTAGTGCTTAGTTCACATGATACCTTCAGTTTATGCCCCTATAGGTACCTACTAAACTCATTCACCGGTGTGGTCTCGATTAATTATGCATCATTCATAAGTATCGACTTACAGACCTATTGTGTACACTCCTTTGTTTCAACCTGAGCCAAAATGGCGGCGAAACGTCATCGTAACAATATGGCCGACAGCCGTTATTGTTTAAATATTACGGGGCAATTAAATAAATGCCTGATAATTTAACTGGGGGAATTGGAACCATCCTATTTTTGCGAAGCACAAATCTATTTTTTAGCCATGAACTCAAAATTCAAGACATTTTGACCGATCCGCATTTGTCCTGCGTGGCACTCTCGTTCAAGAGTAGGCTAGTGCGAGAGTAAAGTTGTCATGATGATGATGATCAGGTAGGTACTTGCGTCATAAACCGACGATAAACCCGTACTATTCGGGAAGCTTCGCTTATATTTTGTTGGACTTAGAAACTTTCTCGCAGACTCGTACTTATCCTAACTAAACTCCCAGACAGCAGAAATCTGAAATCCAATCTCTACCTTTTACCTGTCTAATAGGAAGCTCCAGCTCTCGGCATTAGCTGTGGCATCGCAAGCCAAAAGAGTGTTTAATTTTAACTGAAACGCTACTCTACCAATGAAATCTAAGTGATAACGTTTTTACGTTTTTCCATACGATTTTGAAAGATAACGACGTCTCAAACAGTAAATAGCAAAGTTACAGTCTTTAATATTTAAATGTCGTTTTAGTATACGTATCTAATCGATAAGCCAGTTAAAACAGTCGTTGAAACCGATTTTAGCGATTTTATATTCTTGTTATGTAAGTACCTACTGGTTATTTTCGGCCTCCCAAAACAGATTTTTATGAGCTTTTGCACATAAAAACCGGCAACATTTTATTTGCAACTTCTCTACACCGTTTTCATTCTTTCCAATGTGTCCAAGGGTAAAGAATATACCAAGTGTCAGGTCACCAGCCGCGGACTGTAACAATAACCGCGACCCCACGCATATTTTACAAAATTATACAAACTTCTGAAAGTTGTCGTCCTATCGGAGACAATCGTGGCACCTGCACTAAAACGCATATTATATGACGATACGGTGCCATGCTACTGGACCTTGACTACAGGATGTTCACTGTTACCAAAATATATTTAATACAATAAAATACATAGATAGATATTTTTTTATAACTTAGAAAATACCCAGAACACTCAGAACAAAAATTTGTTCTTATGCGGGAATCGATCCCGCAACCTCCTGCGTCATAGGCGGACCTTCGCCCGCCGCGCCACATCGGTCGTCAAACGGTACAATTTCTGGATGTGAGGACCCAAACAAATGCTCATATCTGTTGGAATTAAATAAAGAACTACAAATTGAAAGAGTAGTGTTTTCGGGAACTACAAAATAATTACTAAAAGATGGCATACAATCCAGATGTATTCATCACAGGTCCCAGGATTCTGATGTCAATGGTACATCGAGTGAAAGCTGTCCTACACTTCGTTTTCCAGTTCCCGGTCGTCATTCAAGAACCTTTATTCCCCAACGGTTATCGGTTCTGCAAGTAGGTAGGTTAGTTTGTATCGAAAGAAAGTACACCAAGCTTCGGGCTTTGCAATCTCTTTTACGAGCACTACGTAATATCTACCTCATCATCACCATGTCAGCTTTCTAATATTCCCACTTCTGGGATACTGGCCTAAACTCAAGCGAGTGATTAGGTCATAGTCCACTACGCGGACCCAATGCGGATTGGCGAATGGCACTGTCTTTCGAATTTTTAGATCTTGGACATGCCGATTTCCTCACGATTTTTTCCTTCACCGTATGAGAGCATTGGCATTGCGCACATACATTTTTCGAATAGAAAAATCCATCGGTGCACGACCGGATTCGAACCTACGACCTTAGGACCAGACCACCAGTGCTCACCAGTGAATATCTACCTACTTGCTAATACGTTTTACCCCATTACAATCCTTTGTTCAGCTAATCACGTGTCATGTAAGGTACACCCTGTATACGGAGATGGTGCGCGGTAATAAGAAGTCAATATTAGCGCGCTGGGCGGGCGGATTTCAGAACGCTTGACTAGTGTGGAGATGGACTGTTTTGTTTAATATTTTGAGTGGTATGGTGTGGGAAATGGATGTTCGGAATTAGGATACTAAAAGTAGGTAAGTAGGTAACTTATTGACATTTTAATTAATTTAATTAGATTTTAGATATTATTTACAGTGACACTATTTTCTAAGATTATTTTAGTCTGACATAATATACCTATTATTTTAGAATACTTTGGACATTGTCTGTTAATAATTTTTGATTTTATAAATAGGTTGGTGTAGTTAATAAATTAAAACTAGTAGGTATTTTAAAAAATCTATATAAGCGCTCGTGTCGTGTCGTGTCGTAAAGTAGCTGGCTAAGTTGTCCGTAACAGATCAACTAAGTTAAGCACTGTGTCACGTAGTCACCATTTGAATGCGGTCATGAGCAAGGCCTTCGGGCGGCCTAAAACTCTGTCACCAGAGTTGGCCACTGCCTCATACGAGCTCACTTTTACTTTTTTTCCGTACAGCTGTATCAGTTTTGCTGGCGCATGCTCAACAAAACACACATGAGTGTGCGCCCGCACGGCCGTCACTCGTAAAAAAAGCATACGGTGCGATTTCAGCAGTCAACGTGTAGATCTAAGGTACAGAGGGACAGAGGGCGAGAAGATACTTTGTACTAATTGTGTAGAGCTATAAAAAGCCGCCGCCACACTAGCCCAGCCCAACCACCGCCCGCCCTCGGCGTTTCGATAACATAGCAAGTTTACACAACGCCAATTAGAGTGTCCCCAGGCGGGTGAAGCGCTGTTTTCACATGCTAATTGTATATCTAGTGTGTACGCCGTTATATCGCGGCCAGCGGGCTTTGTTTACCTAGCCATCTGCCGCCAGGGAACTTTGCGGATGTGTCACAAAACATTTCATTTCATTTATTAAGCCTTTTTTCGTTATAAGCATAACATATGCAAGTCAAATTGTACATTTTTAAGTTCTTATTCTAACATTATATGTAATTAGTGTAGGTACCTGCTATGTTTGCAAATCAGAGAATGAACAAATCAAATATTCATTAATATGATAGAATGGATGCTGTTCTAAAAATATTTTAATTATGTTTTTGAATTGGCTTAGAGGAAGCTCTGTAATTTCTAATGGGAGTTTGTTGTACATATCGAGCTTAACACAGAAACCCTGCCTGCCAGATACGTTTTAACAAGTAAAACAAACATAGACCTGACTGTGTTCTGACTATGTTCGGTTAGGAGCTTCATCATGAGTTTTTTAATGTTTCCACTGCTGGGACACAGGCCTACTTTCGAGCGAGAGTGATACCCAATGCGATTGGTGGATAGCGGGACCCTACAACTAGGTTACTATATTCTGTAAAACACTGAGTTAGGTCACACACACACCCCGGACCATCAAGAAAATGTATGAAATAAACGCGTCGCAAACCCCTCCGATACAGTAGTTCAACTGAGTAGTTCAACTAGTTGTACAAATAATACACCACTGTATCATTAGTCCAACTACAAAAAATACAAGCAAATTCCCTGGGTTGTCCTTTCTAGAATCTTGAATTCTTATAATTATGAATATATACGCATATAGTAAAATACGTACTAGGACAAATACGCATAATGTCAAAAGACAAACACGCTTAAAAAAAATCTTCTTCTTCTTCTTTTAATTTGTGGCGTCTGTGGCCGGGTTTGCCACAATTTTGCCATAAAAAAAATCAAGTCGTATCTAGAAAACTATTTGTTTTGCAATTTGACAGCTGTCAAAAATGACAAAATTAATGTCAAAACTGACAGCATTACCAAAAGTAGATGAGTTAAGTTTAACTTTCAAAGTTGACAGCTGTCAAAAATTACAAAAAACAAAATAGCAGATGTCAAATTGACAGCTGTCATAAAAAAAATCAAAAAAAACAATACCTTTCATTTGAGTTTGACAGCTGTCAACTTTGAAAGTTAAACTTAACTCATCTACTTTTGGTAATGCTGTCAGTTTTGACATGAATTTTGTCATTTTTGACAGCTGTCAAATTGCAAAACAAATCGTTTTCTAGATACGACTTGATTTTTTTTATGGCAAAATTGTGGCAAACCCGGCCACAGACGATACAAATTAAAAGAAGAAGAAGAAGATATTTTTTAAGCGTGTTTGTCTTTTGACATTATGCGTATTTGTCCTAGTACGTATTTGACTTTATGCGTATATATTCATAATTATAAGAATTCAAGATTCTAGGAAGGACAACCCAGGGAATTTGCTTGTATTTTTTGTAGTTGGACTAATGATACAGTGGTGTATTATTTGTACAACTAGTTGAACTACTCAGTTGAACTACTGTATCGGAGGGGTCGCAAACACCACATGCATGGTTTGTGTACGTAAACGGTGCCGTTGTATGTGTGAGTGTCATGTTGGCATCAAGTATCGCAAGAGCGATATCACCGAATATGCCGTGGTAAGCAATATTCCACCTACCTAGTTTCAGTAAATACAGCCCTAACATTGCAAGGGTAAAATATTTGTGTAATTATACCAAGGATAATTATGTTCCTTGAATTATACTGATCTTTGTAGTTTTATTGTCAGATTAAGGGTAAACTTTGAGCCTTCGTGAAGCAATAAGAAAAAATATTATAATATTTCAAAAAATATTTTGCCTTAAGTGGGATCCTTTAATAATTTTTGGAATTTTTGGAAATTATTTTTAGGATATTATAATCTTTAGTATTAATTAACCATTACAATATGGGATAGTGTGATGGTTAACACTATAAAAACAAAAATAACCAAATAATAAGACAACATTTGAATCTCACTTATTTTATTATCACAAAAACAGTTGCATACTTGAACTAGAATTAAAACAAAAAGGTACTAAGCATTCAACTTTGTACTTACAAAACTAATTACATGCTTCAATTATAGTATATAGTTCACAAATAACAAAATAACTTAGGAATGTGTTAATCATAAATTGAGATTTCGATTTTTGGTATGAAAGAACCAAGTTTGAATACATAACAACGACTATGTAACTATAACAACAGTGATGAAGACAAATTAACTTCAAAACAAATCAAACACGCCTTATGTACAGTCAGCAAAAAAAGTGGTCTATCACTTATGACCAAGTTTGTGAAATCCTATGACATTCAAATTAATTTCAACCTAAGGGTGGTAGATCACATTTTTTGCTGACTGTACCTACTGCTGTTAGATATCGACAATCATGAAGTTAGCCGTTTGTGATTCGCAAAGACAATTTAGTTCGAAGAAGCTCCATTGCGCACCGAAACGGCTTAACGACACGAGATTCACCGGCAGTATTATCCCGTGCTTCGGAGGGCACGTTAAGCAGTCGGTCGGCTTTTTCAAAGTTGTTGGGCCATGACGGAGGCCTTTGGGCGGTCTTAAACTGTCACCGGAGTCTTAAACTGTCATACGAAATCTCTTACTATACATTTATAGCGATAAGGAGTTGTTTCGCGTAGTATGGAGCCGGGCCTTGGTCTTTTGTAGGTGTCTAGATAGTTAGATAATCATTAAAGAAACCATTTATTATCACTGTTTATTTATTTTATTTTGGCTTCTTTCATAATCTAAAATAAGTTTATCTTTGTGAAGGAGTGCAACACAATGCAAAACAAAATGGCGGGTTTAACAACTGGGTTATTAGGTACTGTCAAAGTCAAGATACGTTACGATCATTGGCTAATAGCTGTCATGGCGGACCTCTAGTGTTCCCATTTTAGGAAACTCAACAAACATTTTTCCTTTAGAACTTTGTTAGTCTACTTAAAAATAAAATTGTTTGTTACTGTTTGTTTTATATTTTTTTCCAATTTTTCTATAGTGTTACAAAGACCTAGGCCACTATGAAATTGTTTTTTTTTTATTTGTAATGCTCAGAACCAAACTTTGGATAAGCACATTTACACCTATATTCTAAGAAGTTTCCTCGAATCTTACTCCACTCGACTCAAGGTAGGTTTAGACATACCTTGAGTTTGATAATAATTTTCTCACCTCCGGTAAGGAAAACTTTTGAGTAGTAAGTGGAGGAGAATTTTTGCAACTAAGAAAATGGATTTATTTGATTGAGGTAGAGTCGAGTCGAGGAATTCTTGAGGAATCGTCTTAAAATATATATATATATATTTTTTTTTATACAACTGAAGTGGCAACCAAGCGTACGGCCCACAAGATGGTAAGCGGTTACCGCAGCCTATGAACGCTTGCAATACCAGAGGTATCACTCGCGGGTTGCCACCTTGAGGCTAAGAACGAAAGCCTCATGTGCCAGTAATTTCACTGGAAACCATACCCTTCACACCGGAACACAGCAATGCGAGCATCACTGCTTGGCGGCAGAAATAGGTATGGTGGTAGTCCTTCCCCGGACGAGCTCTATCACAGAGAACTCTACTACTCTTGGATGGGTGTTAAGGTCTAACACTCGTCAGTCAATGAGCCAGTAAGAGTAGTAGAGTTATTTGTGATAGAGCTCGTCCAGGGAAGGACTACCGCCATACCTATTTCTGCCGCCAAGCAGTAATGCTCGCATTGCTGTGTTCCGGTTCGAAGGGTATGGTTTCCGGTGAATTACAGGCACATGAGACTTACCATCTAACGTCTTAGGGTGGTAACACGCAAGTGATATCTATGATGTTGCATGCGTACATAGGCTACGGTAACCGCTGACCATCAAGTGGGCCGTACGCTTGGTTACCACTTTAGTAGTATTAAAAAAAAACCACCACGACCCAATGCGGATTGGTACTCGAATTTTTAGTTCTTGGACATGACGGCCGGTTTCCTCACGATGTTTTCTTTCAACGTACGAGAGCACTGGCAGGAGATCGCCTTTATAAAACAAAAACATATCTAACGTATAAAGTTTGTGCCGGTACTACCTATATTATAAAAGTTATATCATTGGTGAGAGAGGTCAGCTCGCGTGGTACAGTCCCGCTAACGCGTCTTGTAACGCTCTTAGACACGGCAGCGTGGATGAGTAGCCACCAGCCTTCTCTGTCGCATTCTCCGATCTGTGGACAGAAAGCATATCCATAAAAGTTTGCCTGGAAGAAATCGATTCTAAGCAATAAGGCCGCCCATTGTACCTACCTATTTTGTAAATTTTATTATCTAACTTTATGTTTTGGTGTACAAGTACAATAAGGTATTATCATTCATTACCATTCATTCATTGAATCATTAATTCATTGATTCATTCATAAATTAAAAATGTAAACACGCTGATGACCTCGAAGGGTATGGTTACCGGTGAAATTACAGTCACATGAGACTTTCCATCTAACGTCTCAGGGCGGTAACACGCAAGTGATATTATATGTTGCATGCGTATATAGGCTACGGTAACCGCTTACCATCAAGTGGGTGGTTGCCACTTTAATGGTATAAAAAAAACCATGAAACGGCTGAACCGATTTTGATAAAACATGACTAGAGAACCATCGCTTCAAAACCTATGCAACCGAGTGCGTAATCGTCCTTAAGTTATCTGCTCCTATTTCAATCAACTAACTGTCATTAAGCTGTCATATTCTTACAAAATACGTCAGTTTATGATTGAAACCATGTGAAATCGATTGCAAGTATTATTGCTTCTGAGCTTACGCACACTGAAACAATGTGTATAGTTCTTTCAGCGGATCTAGGCTTCCGTGAAGTTAGCCGTTTGTGATGCGCAAAGACAATTTAGTTACAAAAAGCTCCATTGCGTATCGAAACGGCTAACTTCACGGAAGCTTAGATCCGCCGACAGAACTATACATGCATTCAATAGGACACATATTAGACCAACATACCTACTAAGTAAGTAAAGTACTACCTACCTTAATTTTGTTTTTATTTTTAATGTACACTTAAAATGTAGTGTACACCTACACTTAAAACCTTTAGTTTAGTTAGTTTATGGCCCATCAGGCCCTCTAGTTGCATCATTGAATTTAAAACACTTGATTAATATGTGGATAATGTCGCTGGTTACCTCATTAATAATATTATTGTTTACTGTTTCATAATAATATGTATAATGTAACTGTTTGCTGTTCCGAAATAAATTAAATTAAATAAAACGAAATTCGTGAAATAGAACAATTGTACCAGAATGATAGCTTACCTCACATGATGTAAGTATCCTAGGCTGATAATATCCTGTATACCCGGGGCCGAGGGCCCAACCCGGTCAGGTACCACCGGAGGTGTGTACTTGTATAAGGGGCCTTCTTCTATTACAGGCAGTGAGTCGTGCCCGAGGCCCCGAGTAAACTTCACTCCTGATGAGAACTGTGTCACCTGGATTAAAAACATTGTTATCAACTACTTAGATATTCAAGACTGGATAATAGGTACTTGACTTGACTTCTTTATTTTATAGCTTCTGTGACTTATATCTGTCACAATTCTGCCAGTGTCGGTTTGTGTTGCTTTGTAGATGTTATGATGTAAAGTCTCAGATCCTCCATTGTCTTACTGTTTCAACCCTGTCAACATTGACATTGGCAAAATTGTGGCAAACCCGGCCACAGACGCCACAAATTAAAAGAAAAAGAAGAAGTTATGATGTAATATTATTATTACATCATACGGTATTCAAAAAGTGTGTTATTATTTTGTAACCAATTTAATTTACACTCCTTTTTTTTTTTTTTTTAAATCTTTTTTTTTAGGAACTTTTGTCTTTATGGACCATGTCAGTTCCATCTTACCCTCATAGCAACCACGTCAGGACAATGTTTTTAGTCTTCTGACAGCTCGTATATGGACCGGTAGAGCATGTTAGCCTCGTCAGACGATTTAATTACACTTACGAGAATTTACACTCCTCATTAACTCAAACGTGAATCAACAGTCACTGTCTCATGATACATACCACACTTAGTTATTGCAATACTAACACATATTTATGATTGGCGTGATCCTTTATCACGCTTGCATTGAAGGGCAATACATTGCTACAGATAGTCACATGGATTTAATTTAATGATATTAAGGATTGGTGAAGTTTTGCAGACTTCTTTGTGTTTTTTTATACACTAAAGTGTACAACAGCCCACTCTTGCATCTTAGAATAAGTTGCTATATTTTAAAAATGTTTTTTTGTGTGTGCCTTTTGTACCTACTAATTTATTCTGTGACAGAGCAGAAGTATATCAGATTGCAAGCATGCTTAGCCTTACCTTCGGAGCTGGGGGTAAGACTTCTTCCTGTTTATTAGCAATAGTCTGTGCGAATGTGTTCAAGATATCCTTAGCATCACCATCTGCAAACATCAGCTCATCAATCAGCGCTTCCTTCTCTCTGATCTTCTGCTTCTTAGCTTCCTGTTCCATTCTCAAGATCTCAGCGCGACGAAGGTCTTCCATTTGTTTCTCTATTTCTAGTATTTCCTCTAGTTCCAGTTCTTCTCTGCCTGTAAATGTGAAAAACATTAATTAATGTATTATCCAATTTTTTTTTATTATGAGCCATTGGGAATGAGTATCAAGGGGATAACATTGTCAAAAAACCGAAGCAAATGAGTTGTTTCATACAGTATGGAGCCAGGCCCTAGTCTTTTGTTGGGGTTCTTATATTTTTTTTTCAATTTTTTGTATGGTGTTACAAAGACCTAGGCCACTATGAAATTGGTTCTTTACAAAAAATTATAGATAAGTTATTTTTACATTCATTCAAGCTTTGTCAACTAATGCTAGATTTTTATAATATACAAGCAATATTCAATTTAATAATGACCATCAAGTAACTGCTCTGCCAAAGTTCAAATTAAAATAATTGCCTTTGTCATGTTTGGACAAATTCTTGCCTGCAAATATTGAACTGTAATATTGGGTGTTCACTGATTGTTTATTATGAGAAGCAGGCATAATTAAATTATTTGGATGACATTGGAAATAATGTAAATAAATAAATAACATAAATAAAAAAAAATCTTTCTTTTCTAAAGCACTTAATGTAAGTGATCTTACCAATTTTAACCTTATTTTTCATAATCAACTCTTTATTGTCTTTTTTATACTGTTCTATCCTTTTATTTGTATTAACAATTTCAATGTTATTTGTTAGATTGTATATTATTGTTTCAATTTCTTCTAAATAATCATTGTATTCTCTCAATGTAGCAAAATCTTCTTCTTTTTTGTTATAATCTTTGAGGACACGTTTCCGGATATCTATTTCTTTTTCCACCATAGGATCCTCAAAAAGCTGGACTCTGTAGTTACTTCGACGGAGAGGCACATTGCAATCGGGGCAGGAACCAGAACCTAGATAATAAATAAATAAATAATAACTTTATTGAGTACATAATTTACATCAGTTTTATATAAGTATTATCTTACATAATTATATTTATTTATTTATATTTATTTATTTATTTCTTGTGTTATACAAATTATAAAATAGTCCTACAAATGGCGGTCTTATGGCGCAGATAGCAATTTCTTTCAGACAACCCTTACTAACTAAACTAAACCTAATATTAATAACTAATTTACTAATACTGTTAACCAATGAATTGAAAAGAATCAGTAGGTAGGTAGTAGTAACTTATTGGGAATTTTTGAGAAGACTAATAAATATTTGTTTTTTTGCTCAGCAGTGGCACACAGTAGGCGAAAAGAATTTGAAAAGTTTATGCTAAATCGTAGAATGCAAAGCAATTTCAAGGGTTTTACCTTTCAAAAACAACAAATCAACACAGCTTTCACACAATGCATGGCCGCACACGTTTACCATCAATTTAAGTGATGGATTTCTGTACTTTGTCGTTTTGCAACGAGGACACGCTTGGTCGTCCATGATTCTGGAAAAAAAATTATATTCTTTTCTGCTGAAAGAAAAGTCAGGCAAGGCAGGTAAAATTAATTTATTACTGAGATACAACCTCGTTCGTTCACTTATTTTGATTGATTGATTTGTTTGCTTGTTTGTTTTGTTTGTTATGTATTCTACGAGTACTTGCTTTGAAAAGTTTCGTTCAAAAACAGTCACAAAAGTGGCGTTTCTCGTTTAGTTTTCTTGGTTATGCAATGGTTTTTGAATGAAAAACCTATAATCTGTTTATCAGCACCTTACCTTGGAGCTAGATGAAGCTGTGTGGATTGTCCAGCAATAGAGTTTATTTAAACTCTGCTTTCATGCAATGTAATAGTTTACCAAGCACCCAATCAAATGTGGTTGATCCCGTTGATCCCTCAGAATAATAATTGTAGCTGATTGATCATTGGTCCATTCGTTAGCATTATAATAGTCTGTGATTGGTCCCAAATCCGCAACCCGTCCACTGTCCACTGCTGTTGTTTTGAAACGTTTTGAAACCAAGAACGTACTTTCGCATTTTGTTGTGAAGATTTATTTACATTTGCATGGTTTTCTCTTGGATTTTTCGAAAACCTCTAATAATATTTTTTGTAAAGGGCTTACAAATATGAATTTAGTTTTAAGGCAAGTCTTGACAAGGCAGACATTCAGGTTATGTTCGCAGAAAAGTTATTTATGTTCCATAAATCCTATATCAAGATGTCCTGCTTTACAAATTCGGCATTATTCCGACGAGCGAGAAGTGGAGACGCGCAAACTTCCCCAATTAATGGAGTTCCCTCCCGTCGTTTGGCCATCGTTCATCAAGTTTGTCAAGAATTGGATGTTTGCTAACCTTATCATCAGGCCTTATTTTGATAATGAATTTCGTTTAAATGACTTCATAGAGGCTTCAAAACATGCTGTGCAGGTTAATAACATTTTTATTATACACCTATAATGATGAAACTTACAGTTGGACAACACTGGAGAAGTTTAGCACAAGATAGTGTTAGAGGAGGCCTTTGCCAAGAGGTACACCAAACTGCGAGGCATCCTATAAAATTGAACTCTGTAATTTAAAAATTTGTATGCCTGTGTATCTTTCGTTGGTGATCCATAATAATAATAATAATAATTCATAATATCACCAAACCATAATCCCATGCAGTCATTATCAATAAAATTTTTTTTAATTACAGTGTGTGATAGTGTGATTGATAAAATCACACAGTAAAGAAATAGTAATAAAGATCCATGTTTATCTAAGTTAGCTAGCTATTAGAGCTAATACCATGCAGTACACTGTTTCTTGTCAGGTTGTTTCAGATGCTCTAGAAAAGAGTGACTTCAAATCCCTCGAAGGTTTAGTGGAGAAGGATGCTATTAGCTCACTGAAGGCTGCAATATCCAAACTGTCAGTTGGACAAAGGCAATTATTGTCTATTGATAAAGATGATATTTTCTATGCCTTCCCTTACCAGGTAAAAAGCAGTTTTTTATCAACAAAATGTGGTTGCCAAAAGTTAGTTTTCTAATCTTGAGTAATCTTAAGCAGTGATATACTGTAAGATCGACTCACAAAATTCCATCCTTCTTCTAATGTTGCACTGTTATCATGACACTGGCTTTTTCTGAAGTGAGTGTCCCTGGTCGCGAGTTTGCAGGCGCATTTCGCCGGTACTGACGCTAAGGCACGCGTTTATTTAGATTTTGTGCAGGTCCAAGCGCTCGCATGCCAGCGCGAGCAAGTGTGCTAAATTGCCAAACATGATGGTAGTATGTTAAATTTGCCTACCTTCTATTAACATAAACATTAAAGTATCTTTTGGTTTTATTTGCAGGTGGGAGTAATGTTCGATGAATCAGATAAACGCTGGGTTGAGATCACAATGTGCTATCATGTACTGAAAGGGCTAAAACAAATGAAAGAGACTGATAATCTGCCTCCCGTCACATTAGGGTATGAATCAATACAAAATAAATATTGTTATGATGGTCCTAAGAGCCTACTGATGAATGGCTAATGGGATGGTAAAAGACATGTTACTTTGTGTTTCTAAGATGAGCAAGATTTCTTAGAAAGCCATCGCGCAATGTTATAGTATAAGATGTACTACAGAATACTTAATAGTACAGTTATACTAAAATATTCGTACAAATCTAAATCTATACTTGTGCTCCTTTTGCTGCCACTTACTTGTTTACAATACCTATTCTTTGTAGTCCATGACTGCGATTTTGTAATTTCATTATGTAACTAGGTTCCTACCTATACCTACCTACTTTATTTCAGACTTATGTTTGTTTTTCTTATTCTAGTTATGTTTAGAGTCAGTTTTCAGTTGGATTCACAATAACTTTTATTTTTGTCCATGATGTGGGCACCTCTAATTGAGAGAGCACATGACCTGGGTATAGTTCGCACAGCGGATCTAGGCTTCCGTGAAGTTAGCCGTTTGTGATGCGCAAAGACAATTTAGTTTGAAAAAGCTCCATTGCGCATCGAAACGGCTAAATTCACGACGGCCGAGATCCGTTGTGAGAACTATACCTCTGTAATTTAAAAATTTGTATGCCTGTGTATCTTTCGTTGGTGATCCATAATAATAAAATAATAAAATAAAAGCTTACATAACTTACATACTTCCAGCAGATCCAAATAAAAAACAAACAATCAAAAAGTGTAGCACTGATGCAGCTGGCTAAGTTGTTCTTAACAGGTCAACAATGTTAGGCACTGTTATACAAAAGCAATATTTGAATGGCGTTTCCTTGCTTTGAATAATACTATGTAAAGCTGCAGATTTTTCAAAGTTGGTAAGCCATGAAGGAGGCTTTCAAATGGCTCATTGATTTCCAACATCAAAGTTGACTACTGTTTCATACAAGATGACCACATATTTACATATCTTCTGATTTCTGTTTCAGAGTACAACCAGAGTTCCAAGACAAGATATTTATACTTAACTACAGATTTATCAAAGAGTTTACAAAAGGAGTCGAAGATAGTTGGTGGGTAAACATAGTTAATCATTTCCAGCCGCAGAACTTACTGAAAAAATAGGTCTAAATGTGATTTGAATAATATAAACAAACAGCTCAGCCATGTGTTAAGAATTAAATAAATGCAGTTATTGTTATTCAATAGTTTCATTTATTATTAAATTTGTAAAAAATATATTTTGACAAGAATATTCAATTGTGATTAGTTAATGCCTATTATTATGTCAAAGCATCTATACATTAAATAAGAATTAGCTGCTTATCAAGAGGATTTGTATGCAAGCCAACCTACCACAGATTGAAGGAATCACTGCTCACTGTATTACAAGGCCTGGAATACCAGGAAGAAATATAAAACTTAATAATTAATGTAGGTATTCACACTATTCTTTGCTTAAAAAATGCCATGCACCTTTAACACCTTTCAATATACCGTCATATTATAATTATATTATAGGTAGTTATTTTTGTAGTATACATTCTCCACTGAAACCTATTCTAAATTTACCAGCTTTAATTTAATGTACAATGTAGTTCTTCATTTTCAAGTATGTATTGACTTATTTTCTTTTTGAGAGCATCCATATCACCTGAAACAAAAATATGTATTTATAATTTGGCATAATACCAACTTCTGAAAAAACCGCAGAATAAGAATGTCAAATAAAATTAAACTGCTGCAATTTACTCGCGAATAACTACGATTTATTCAGAGAATACCTGGTTCCTATTTGAGCTTGGTAGAATCCAACGTAAGTAGTGGTATCGCTGTATTACGGAGAGTTGTAATAAGTATCTAAATTAACTGTAAATCTCAAAGTTACTAACCTGTCACAGGGTCATACAAGCAACGTTTTTCCATACCACACTGTACTTTTATGGGCCGCTGTTTCTTTTTAGATTTTTCAACATCTGCAATAGGCAAAATTTTGGTCTTGTGTAAAATATACACATGTGGGTAAAAAAAATTTAGAGGGTACAGACTTTTGTCTGACAGCACCATCGCCATCTATCAATGAGTAGCTATAAACAAAATTCAAGAGATGGCGCTATTTTAAAATTGAAGGATTGCTTGCAGCTCTGAATTCCTGGACATCATGAAAAAACTACCTGCATGAACATTATCCAGGATACTGCTAATATCTAATGGCTCAGCCAGTCTTTGACTCAGAACTTGTGCGTACTGACTAGATCCCTGCTCAATTTTATCCAAATCACCTGACTTTAGCTCATACGTAGAATTACTTTCAATATTTGAGCTGTCAGTGCATTTTATTTCAAGGACTTCATAGGCAGATTGGGAAGATTGAGCTGAATAGCTAATTAGTAGATTGCGGTGGATTGTGTATTCTTCAATTATTGCCATGGAGGTATAGATTTTAGGGTTGGTTTTTCTGGAAAATAAAACTATAAAGTTAGTGCAAAGTTATGGTCTTGACTAATGTTAGTTATTAGTTGTCTTGTCAAAGCATAAGCTAATAAAAAAATCCCTTCATTACCTATCTAAATAGACTCTGCACATATCCATAATCAATACCACTAGCTCAGGTTTCCTCTTTTCAATTTCCCGCAGCACATAATTCTCAGTAACACAGTGCTTTAACTCTATGTCTTCAGTAGGGCAGTCAACACTGAGCATGCATTGTGTATTAGACAACTGACAGCCATGACCTCCGTAGAATATAAAACCTAAAAAGAAAAACACAAATCAAACTTGTAAATTAATTATTTGGTTTGTGATCTTGATTTTTTCAGCTGAAGCTCACACTGAGTAAACTATTATTATTATTAAGTAATCCACCCTTTCTTTGAACCACAATTTATTACACAAGCTTCACACTTTATGCTAGTAAGTATTAGGATAGGTACTTACAATAAGAATCTTCAGGTATACTTTCAAAAACATTACTTAAGGCTTTCTGTAACTGAAAGCTAGTAGAATTCTTTACAGTGAACACAACAAACCCTAGATTACTTAAAATACCACTCAGCAGCTCACAATCTCGAACAGGAGTGCCTAGATTAGCCAAAGGTTTATAACTTTCATTTGCTATCATTATAGCTACTTTCGTCTGCGGTTGGTAGAATGTTGGGATAACATCTTCTTTGGAGTTTAAGAGCTTTAAGTAATGCTCATATGAGCAACCAGCTCTGTCTAGCAGTTTAATAAGCTGCTCACCTGGTTTTTCTTTGTTGAATGTGATTCTGTAAAAAATTCATTGAGGTGGGCAAATCTAATACTATTGCCAAATAGAAAGTGTGCAGTGTGAAAGCTAATATGATGGCACTTACTTTAGATCTGCAAGTCTTGCAATTCTTTGACATTCTTGGAGCGGTAATAGAAATCCTTTTTTACATTCTCTGTATGGTAAGTTTTGCAATAAAGACATTTTCTATTCACTAAACTCAGGTACTAAGTGCCATATTACTTTTATGACCTCTTGTATCACATAATTATGCACAAATACATTAAGAATTAGGCAAACTAAACAAATAAATTACAAATTACGATATGTTTTTTTGTTTTGTTTTGTTCCAGAGAGTATATAAGCACTACGTTGTTTTGTTCTTCCAAGCAAAGAGAATATAAGCACTACGTTTACTACTTGTTTTGTTCTTCCAAGCAGAGAGAATATAAGCACTACGTTTACTACTTCCAAGCAAGAGATTCTCTTGCAGAGAATGTAAGCACTACGTTTGTTCTTGTTTGCGCTCTATTTTTTTTATCTTTCTTTCTCTCTATAAATTTTGAAAATATTGTCATTGTCAAATAGTCGTCGCGTAGCAAAATCTATGAACGACCGACTTGACTTTATGCCATCACCCTTTGTAACTCACATCCGTCCGGGGAAGGACTACCACCATACCTATTTCTGCCGCAAAGCAGTAATGTTTGCATTGCTGTGTTCCGGTCCGAAGGGTATGGTTTCCGGTGAAATTACAGGTACATGAGACTTACCATCTACGTCTCAGGGTGGCAACCCGTGAGTGATACTTCTGGTATTGCAAGCGTCCATAGGCTGCGGTAACCGCTTACCATCTTGTGGGCCGTACGCTTGGTTGCCACTTCAGTTGTATAAAAAAAAAAAAAACATAATATAATATACCCGACTTCTTGCGACCATTTTATTTATTTTAAAACTGTTGAAAAACTCAGAATCTATTACGCAACAAAAATTCTTTGTAATATTCAAGGAAATCATTTGGAAACTTGTGTAAAGTATGGCCATATATTTTGTACATATCCCCTCATGTGTGTCGCCTGAATCGCGGGGGGTCTGTTTCTGTGTATGCTAAAACGCGCATCTAACACACTCGCGTGCGCAGCGCTCAAAATTGGAAATAACTCTAATGTTTTCTACTCTGTAACTAACTTATGTCATTTGAATTGTTACCTATCAACTAACTATTACAAATAGTTTAGTAGCAAACCTTGTAAAATAATATTATTTTTTGTTATTGGAAATATGAGGGTTCTTGAAAGCAACGTTTGTTTTTTGGTAAAAAGTCGGAATTTTAAAAAATAAAGCATTACTTCTAAAAAGGGTATTGCTATTTACTTAAATAGACCCTAATTAGCAATAATCAATAACAATACCACGTGTTCACCCATACATTTTTATCACAAAACACTTGTGACGATGACATGAGGATAGCGCTGAACCCAGGCCAGGCACAAAAAAGGGTCGAAAAGGGTCGGTTGAAGATTTTTTTCTGAGAACACCAGATGGTCTAGTGGCTTTGTTTTTTGGCTTACTACTGTTAGGACTTAGTACTTATCACCCAGACACCTTTTCAAGTTTTAGAAGTGGATTTTACTTACATTAAATCGAATTAAAACCATCGCATTCCTTGAGTCTGAGTGCCACAGACAGCCATACACAGAGGACAGAAAGGGGACAAAAAAGTTAAAAAAATGATATAATTTATGGGTAAATACACGATTTAGGCATTAGAAAATGTTAATTACGTACCAATCTATGATTTCTGCATTGATTTCAGTTCAATTTCACTAAAATTTCACACACAACATACAAAAAACGAACAACGGCGACATGCGCACCGACCGTTACGATGACTGGACTGGGAGGCGGCATTTCAGATTCAGAATTAAAGTAGGCGGTCTTTGGTATGTTTTGAATACTTACTATGTGATAGTATGCCATCCTTGGTCGATTCCCTACACTTTGTGCAAGTCAGAGCAGTACAAAGTATATTTCACACGCACATCCACAAAGAAATACGAGCGGGCTTTTTTGACGTACGCCATCCAGCTCGAGGAGATCACGACAGACGGCAAAAGTCTGCGACACAGATGAGGTGAAAAAAAACAAAACCTTGCGATCTAACACTGGCAGATGCCATAAATAAAATAAAAAAAATAATTCAAAACTAAAAAATGGCCATCGGCGTAGATACGTCAAAATGGAAACCTAGACAAATGAAAGGAACCCCTGCTGCTAAGTTTGGGAACAGGCTCGCTTTCGGTATTTTAGGTGCAGGAATGCTTAGCGGCGTAATATTTCAGTAAGTGCCACATCTAAATTTACATTCTAGTGAGGTTAAGTTCCAAAGATGGTGGTTGGTTCCATTACAAACATCCCAATCTTTCAGTTTTTCTAAAGTGACCGAAGGCCTGCGGAAAGCTACAGAACCGCTATATGAAGACCCTGTTGAAGAAGTGGAAAGGCGCCTTATGATCGCCAGTGGGTTTGCGAATAGATCTGGTGATCAAATTAGAAAGTTCATCAAAGAGGATAGCAGGCCTGATCGTCCAGACAAATAAGTTATGAGCAGTATTGATAAGTAGGTAGGTCAATTTGTTTTAATTTTGTGATGTAGAACTTAAATAAAAATGTTAAACTAAATAAATTGTTTTAATTTTCACCAGAGAAGAAAGCACACAAACAGTGAGCAGCAAATACTTTACAAGTAAATTGGATATGGATGAGAGCTTAACGGACTTTAAAGAACCGAAAAAATTGGCTGGTCTGAAAAACACAAAGAAGATTAAAGCAGATAAACCTAAAAAAGCTCCTAAAAGGATCCGAGGCCAGAAAGATATTAGAACATCTTTACAGTCTAAGAAAAGTGAGTTACAGTCATACTCAAAAGATTTTGACTATGTTTGCAAACAAGCTGGCTTGGATGTTGACTCAGACCAGCTACATTTAGCTATTGCTTTGTCAAAATCATTGCAGGAATCAAACCACAATGACTATCCTGAAACTTCTCAATCACTAAGTTCTCAAGAAAGGGTAAAAAAAATTAGGTCCACATTACTGGAATATGGTTTCAAAGTTCCTAACATAAAAATTACAACTGCTAGCAGAAGGTTAAAAAAGAAAAAATATTATAAATTGCTTCTTACTAGCGAAGATGTGAAACAACAAATAATTGTTGATAAGTACTCCCAGGTATTATTTGAAAATATCACTCCTTCAATCTCTCAAAATTCAGATGTTGATGTGACCCATATACAGTTGTACAATCTAGCAACCAATGCAAGCTACAGTAAACTGAGAAGTATTGATAATTTCTATGTGGATGGCCTTCTAGAGAAATCTACATCTACAGGTAACCTGTTAAGAGATTGGTCAAAAATACCCGGAAGACCATTAAGTCCCATGCTTTGTAAGCCTACCATTATGAATTTTAGTGAAATTGAATGTTCACAGGATGAACTAGATATCGTACTGAGTGGATCACTAAAGAGTTGTAAAAATGTTATAAAATGTAAGCAAAAGGAAGCAAGCGTATGTGTACAGAAGATTAGTGAGCAGAACAAATTAGTTAGCATAAATAATAGCGTGATTGTTTTGTTAGATGATGAAAGTTCAAAATCGAATGATGCTGATGATATATTAAAAAATAAAGAATTAGAAATAATGGATCCAGAAAAACTTAACCCTGTTAATAAAACATTGACAACAAATGGTAGTCCAACTATAGATACAGATGAGAATATTGCCATAGTTAATGAATGCCGGAGTTGTTCTCCTGACCTATTTGATGATGAACCTTCAATTGTAATTGATAACACAACAAACATATTCTCTCAAGAGAGTGAATCGTCATTGCACTTAAAGTCTAGTATTATAGTTTCATCTAGCAATAATGTTATGGATTTGACAGAATGTGATCAAAATATAAACATGAAACAAAAACATTCCATTTACCCAAACTCACAACAATCGCAAAATACTAATGTTACGAGAAGATTCAATGATTTTATGGAAACCACAGAATGTGTAGAAGTTCAATGTCCAATCACAAATTCAACTAAAAACTCTGAATTTAAACTATCACAAAACGTAACAAAAAGGAAATCCAATGATTTCATGGAGATAACCAACTGTGTAGTAAGACCAGTGCAGCCTTTACTCATTGAAGAGAATGTGGACCTAACTCAAAGTCTTGTAATCAGAAAAAAATCAGATGTATCAGGTGCAAATGGAATAGTCAAACACAAGTTAATTGTTGATACTTCAAATGAAAGCACTAATCAAAATATTGTAGAAGCATATCATATCCATTTTGATGTAAACAGGAAAAATAAAATTGAAAACATAGAATTGGGCAGTGAAGAAACACCAGAAGTAATATTTATCAGCAAAGAAAATCATATAGATCTAACAGAAAATCCAGAATTAGTAAAAAAATATAATGTTGAAGATAATATGGCAGATGAAACTATTGAAAGTATGGATTTAACTCAATCATCTAATACCAGTGATGAGTTGCCATTCATTAGTTTAAAGACCGATAAAAAAGGTCAGTCTTCAGATGATACAATTATAATGGATTCAAAAAATTATGAAATAATTGTAAAATCTGTTGTTTTACAAAACAATGACCAAATTCTAGATTTAACAAAAAACATAATGCATGAGAAAATAAATTGTGGTTCACAAGAATCACAATATAGTAAGATACATTGTACTGAGAATGAACAGATCCCACGAGATATTTTAGATCTAACACATGGCGTCGTAACTACATCTAGAAACAACAGTAAAACCAGTGATACTAATATAAGTTTCTTTGATGACTATGTTCACAATCATTCAGATGAGAATGACATGCATAAAGAGTTAACATGTAATAGTCATTTTTACAAAGGCTTTGATCACAAAGAAATATTATGCTTAGATGTTAATAGAGACCCAAGTTCTAAAACAATTGAAAGCCCAGATTTGGTTGTTTCGCAATGTCTAAATCTGATATCAATTACAAACCCAAACAAAAGCGATGATATTGATTTGACTCAAAATTCGGAGTCCTCTGAGGAACTTCAATATTCACAAAATAATGGTCATTCAAAATCAAAAGATGACATTATTAATAGTAAAGATGTTAACGAGAAACGGATAAATATAAAAATAAGTAATGGTTGTCAAGTCAGTCATATAGATTTAACCCAATATTCAGAACCTAATCAACTCGCTCAAGATATACGAAATAACGATTCTATACAAAATTTCAGTTTAAATGATGAGATCGAATCTGAGAGTGCATGTACTAATGAAATAGACATAGTCAAAAGTTCCCAGCGATGTAGCAGTCTTGGAAAAAAAGGAAATGTTTCAATAGATTACGATGACTTGGTATACCAATACTCGCATTCTCAACAAAGTCAAAGTTCGTCTAAGTCAGCAGCAGACAATAATGTTAGTAATGCTTCGAATAAAAGTATGAATATTTCCAACTGCAGTCAAGCTTCAGAAGGATTTGTTATATCAGACCATGAACTGGACTACTCTATGCATCAATCCAAATTAGAAAAACCAGTTGATAATTTTATACTTGGTGGTATATCAATCATGGATGAACTTTCCGGGCTAGCTAGTTTTAGAAGATCCACAAATATCGAAAACAATTTAGCAACAGCTAGTAATAGTATTGCACTAGCAGCTGAAAATTCCGAAAGAGATATAGATAGTAATCATATTATAGAAGTTAAACGTTCAAAAAAGACTCCAGTAAAACATAAAAGAGTGGGTGAACTAGCGACACCACAGAAATCAAGCTGCAGTGGAATAAATACAGTAGTAACACCAAGTAAAAGTCAGTATGTTATCAAAACGATAGATGTCACACCTATGCCAAAGTACGAAATGATGTCACTGCATGAACTTCATATTGAACTGGATTCATTTGGAGTGAAGCCTTTTGAACGGAAACGAGGTAAGTTTTGTCAATATAAACCATTTTCATAGCCTACATAGCTACGTTTTCAATAATACATAACATAAAATTTTAATTTCTTAATATATTATTTTTGTTCACATTTTAGCTATACAACTACTAACACACATTTATAACCAAACACATCCAACTGTTGAGTCTGACGACGAATCTCCATGTAAAAGACGAAAGACCAATGACTACGAATCACCTCGAAAACCATCTCCTAGAAAACTGACACCTAGAAAAATTTTATCTCCTAAAAAGATTGCGAAATCTCCAAGGAAAGTAGCAAAAAAGATGAGAGAAAACCTGAAAGAAAAAGTTAGCGAAGAGAGCAATACAAGATTGAATAATAGAGAAGTTATTCAAATAGTTAGTGAAAACTATGTGGTGAATGAAACACCCGTTATAAAAGAAGTAGAATGCAATCCTGATGATTGGGTGTTTCAGAAAAGAGAGAAAGCAAAGGTAAACGAAGTAAATATTATTTATTGAAAGAATTTTATTTTACAGGTGTGCACCATCCAACAAGAACTTATTGGGTTAAATTTTATATTAAGGTATTACTCTGTGGTTAAGGTAAGTGGGTTATTTCTAATCAAAGCATGTGTAAAAAAATTATCAAATATAACTAGGTGAATATAACTATAACTAAGCTACTAAGTAGGTATCTTTCAAACAGTATTATTTTGCAGATTTTTTTTTCCGAGTTTACAAAAGCGTTTGATAGATATGAAATATAATACTTATTATGTTGTATGATTTGGTATTATGCAGTATGAGTCAACATTTAATCATTCTATTTTGGTTATACCAAGCAACGCTGACTAATAAAATATGATTAAACCATTCACCTAGTTCCAGTGTGGTCTAGCGTGACGTAGGGGAGCATTCTCGGCCGCATTCTGTTTTAATTATACTAACCTGATGTTAAAATATTTGTATTCGTTGTTATTATTAGAAAAAATAATAAAAAAGTAGGTACCGCGTAAAACGCGTATCGCGTGTTATCGGTGAGCATGAGCTAAGTCTCCTATATTTTCTCAGTCCTAAGTAATGATATCCAAAACTGAAAAGGTATCACACTAGTGGAACGCTTCGTGACTTTGTCTGCGTTGAGTTTTTTATACAAACTTCATTTTCCCGCTGCATCCTTTAGTCTAGGAGTTAATTTTCGAAAACATCTTTAGTAGGTAGATAGGTACACCAACCATACACCCTCTCTGGTTTCTAGATCCAACTGTTTAGGCTCTACGTTGTAGGTCAGTAGTCAGCAAGCTATGAACGCGCGTTCACAGGAAGCCAATGATTGCTCATAGTGTCAACTCGCCTCCACTGAAATAGAACGAGTCTTTTTCTCTTCTGAATCTTTTTGAAGCGAATACCTTTCCCCACCACTCGCGCGGTGGCTGGCTTGATGCAATACAGTGTAATGTCTCCATTTAGACTAAGTTAATATTGGATTGGCTTATGGATTGTCTCGGCTATTGGCAATAATTGGCATAGACTATGTATACTATATATACTATATATATATACTATACTGTATGTGTACTATACCGTACACTATACAGCGCAGTGTATATGACGTGTTGATAACAAAATATTATCTTTTCCAGGTCCATACATGCCGGGTTCCATTGCACATAGCGTTTTATAATTACGTGTCATCTCGTCGCGAGTTGAGAGAAGCTATATTGTGCTATGAGCCTATTAATATCGATGATATTCATAAAGATCTTGTCGCATACGGCCATAGGTATGATCCTAAGGTAATTATTTATGTTTAGTAGATATAAAATTTATATCTTTAAGTATCTACTTATATTATAAATAGATACATAGATAAAAAATTCATAAGCCTGTACATTATTTTACTGATCTCACGGTTGGTAGCTGTCTCCACAGCGCTGTAGGTTGTGGGTTCTACTCCCGCTCAGGGGGCTTATTCGCTATGACATAGGAGATACCTTACCAATAACGTGTAACTTAGTAACGTGTTCTATAGGCGCCATGGTATGAAATTGTAAAATGGTTTTCCGTATCTGTGTTGTTTCATTAGCGATAGTTTCGCCATCGATAGGTTGACTCTGAAAAACAGACAGACAAGCCCTAAAACGTGGCTCGTTGACAACGATTCCACGCAGATATCGTAGCGATTCCGCGTTTGGTCATAGCGAATAAGGCTCCAGGACAGACATTTGTGTGCTAGATGTTTGTTTAGTGTCTGTGTGTTTTTATCGGAGTATAAAAGGTATTCTGTCAATTAGTCGGTTCTTAGTACAAGGTTTGCTTATTCTATTTATTATAGGTTAACAAATAAGCTATGACAAAGTTACTTTTTTAGTGTGCGTCCATTACAATTTTCAACAAAGCTCACATTAAGGAAACCGGCATCAGCATATTCCAAGAATCATAAATTCGAAAGGATTGCCATCCACCAGTCCGCATGAGTTCCGCGTAGGGTATTAAGAGCCAATTACTCTCGCCAGTCGTAGGCCAGTGTCCCAACAGTGGGAACATTATCATGTAATTAAACGTCAAAGTTAGGTAAAAAATGATTTATTTTGAAAATGTAGCATAATTTATGTGATATTATTTCAGGAGCTGCTAAAATTCATGGATAAGAAATGTATAACAGTCAAAACTACCGACAATGATGCTCGGAACCAAAAAAGATAATCATGTCTTCTATATTTACTAATAAAACTATCGTGAATTATGTCATTCATTTAAAAAACGGATCATTTCACGTATCGGTAATAAGGCACCGACGCTGTTTCGACTCGATTTTTGAGAGTCTTCATTAGGGTAAGTGACACGGCGCCCTTCCTCTTCTCTTGTACAGGTACGTGAAAACATCCGTTTATCAAATAAATGTCTCATATTATTTGTAAATAAAACGTTCTATAAAAACCTAAATAAGTCCTACTGATATTATAATTTTGTATTTTGATCGTGCTGTAACAGTAAGTGTAAGAGCTGTACCTACTCATTTGTATGTAATTGGAATAATAAATGGTTCTGAATGTGGAATAGTAATACGTTATTTTTTAACGTTAACTGGAAAACAGTCCATATCATTAATGAATGAATGATTTATTCGCAGAACGTGTATAAAATTAAGTTCGTACTAATTTTCATAAAATTAAATAGATAATAGAAACAGGATTATTTAAAAAACCGTTATATTAGCGCTTTGTACATATCGTAAATGGTCAAATTCATGCAGTTGGTACACTGTTATAAAATAATAATATTAAACTTTATGACAATAAATAAGTGCACCTTACAAACATAACAAAATATCTCCTAATTCACAAAGTTCTTTAATGCTCACTACAAATTAATCTTTACATTACATTACATGGTCGCTTGCCGTCGTCTGTCTGTCTATATGTATTTATGTTTAAGATTTGAATGCGGTTTTTATCAATAGATAGATTCAAAAGGAACATTTACATGTATGCGAAGTCAGTGCACATCGCTGGTTGTTAGATAATTCGTAGATTTTATATACACCTTGTATAGTTATAAATTAACATTACACTTACAAATGTATAAACATATCAAGATCATTAATTATTTTTAATTATTCATAGCGTAATGTCATTTTTTTAGCAAACCAGCTTGCTGTAAGACTTGCCTCGTTGCATTGTTGATGTGTCGAAATCTGTCTGGTCCAAGTTGTATACCTCCATACCTAGAAAATAAATATCAGACATTTAGAAGCAAAATAAACATTATGACCAGCCTTTTGATTTCTACTATTGGGACACTGGCCTACTCTCGAGCGAGAGTGATTGGGCTGTCCACCACGCGGACCCAAATTGATACAATACTGATTGTTGATACTGATGGCATTTAATTTTTGAATTCTTGGACACCTGCTGGTTTCTTAGGATATCTTTGCACTATAAAGAAAGTACTAGCAGTGCCTTAGATTTTTTAATCCATGCAAGAGTCGAACCCACAACCTTAGGATCGGATAGCTAGCTAGAATAAGCACTTATAATAATAACTACAGAAGCTGAGAACGTAATTTTTTTTTAAGATGGTGAATTTTTCCTCGCTTAAAAAATGCAGATGCCAAAGTTTTTTTTAATTGAACTTTTTCTATCTTACCAGTGGCATGTGACAAACACAATAGGTCTGCATGGCCGCAGTGTTATATTAGCCGCACCAATTTAATAAAAAAAAAAACCTTACCATCTCGAGACGACCACGCAAGCGTTCTTCTGGTCCAGGATCTGCAGCAGATGCAGCATCCGGCCCCCCGCGTGCGTCTCCCCGTCATCATCACAGTCCTGCAGCACACTGGTCCCTTTGTCTGTCTGCCGCTCTATCCGGTACGCCAGCATGTTGTGCGTTGCGTTGTTGATTTTCTTGTTCTGTTTTAGCTTTGCTAGCATGGCGCTGGAAAAGTAATTTCGTAAGTCAGTGGCCAGCTCTGGTGATGGAGTTAATAGACCGTATATCTTACTAAAATTCTATTGGAGAAAGTTTTGATGTTTGTAGAAGTATCACGCCAGAACGGCTGAACGTATTCGTATGAAATTTGGTACAGGCCTAGATTATAGTTTGGAATGGCACATAATGCTAATTTTTCGAACATGTGCGCAATACGGTAAAGACCATTGTAACGAAATCGGCATGTCCAAGAACTAAGAACTCAAAAACATGGACCGCATTCGCATTCCACATTGGACCTATGCGGATCTACCATGGTCTGAGTCATCATCCATCTAGTCTGAGGTGGATTAGAACCCAATCACTCTTGCTCGAGAGTAGGCCAGTGTCCCACCAGTAGAAACAATAGAAGGCTGTCATGAAGATATTTTTAAAAGCTATACTCACTTGACATCATCTATACTGTGCACTTCGGCTGCATGTCCTTGAAATGAGCTCTTCCGGTCTGCGATCACCTCTCCATGAGTTATGTCTGGGCAGTTTATGTCTAGCTATAGGATAATAACAATAGAATAGAATAGAAGACTCTTCATTGTACAACACACAAGGAATAGAAAAAAAAAACTGAAAAGTTAATATGAAAAATACCTCACCCCGGACACTCAATAAAACGCATGAAGCAAACGCGTCGAAATCAAACAATCCACATGCATGGTTTGTGTACGTAAACGCTGCTGTTGTAAGCGAGATAGCACACTTTCGCTCGCGCTTAGACCTACACGTAATCAAAATAGTGCCCTTACTTTCAGTGCCGGCGAAAGGTGCCGGCAAACTCGCTCTCGGCGTGGGGTAAGTAAATCCGGTGGGAGGTAGGGAGTGGCTATTTTGTACGTAGTACTGTTCGTACGTATCTGTTCTGTGATATTACTAGCGACCCGCTCCAGCTTCGCACGTGTGCTTAAACTGTTTGCATAAACCTTTCTCTTAAACTACTCTATTGATGAAAATCTGCTGCGTTTTTTTACGACTAAAGTGGCAACCAATCCTACAGCCCACTTGATGGTAAGCGGTCACCGTAGCCTATGTATGCTAGCTTTTTCAAAGTTGTTAAGCCATGAGACTTTTGGGCGGCTTAAAAGATCTGTCACCAGAGTTGGCCACTGACTTATACAAACTTACTTTAGTATTATACTGGTAAGTAATAGTATTCTCGCTCCAAAATATGTAAAATAAGTATGTATTTATTCAGTGGAAGGGAATAACTGTTCATTACCCTTTAGCCTGTGATGGTGATAGTACCAATAATATCCTTTTATCAGATATAAAATACTTACTAGCTTTAAATCCTGGGCCTCAGCAACGGGTTGTTTACTCTGTTTCTTGGAGCCGGGAGGTTTGATGGTCTGCAGTGTTTCTCTTATCTTCTCTACCCATTGGAATATCACCATTTCACCAACATTATCTCTGGAAATTCATAGTTTTAAAATTAATCGGATAGTTTGTTGAATGCAGTCGGGCGGTGCTCATAAAGAAGAGAGAGAAAAGCTTCTAAATAACTTTGAAATGTCAGCACAAATGACAAAATGTGGTTATTAGCTGTTCATATATTTAACTATTTTACGTAAGGAACTATTTTATAACACTGCCTCCCTAATCAATCATACATATTGCTATTTTTTTTTTATATCAGCAAGTGACAAGGACAATCAAGGCACCCACCTGATTTTAAGCACCACGCCTGACTATTACAGATGCAGTGCCACCCAAAGCTTAAAGTTTTTAAGTGTTTGCGTGGCACTACACTGCGCTTATCACCCCGAGACATTGTTGTTAAGTTTCTTTTGCCCAGTAATTTCACTTGCTACAGTGCCCTTCAAACCTAAACAGAGTAATGCTTGCACACTACTGCTTGGAGGTAGAATATGCGGTGGTACCCACCAAGACGGACTCTTGCTGAAGAGTCGTACCACCAGGTATTATAATGGTTTAAGCTTTTTTAATACTCTTAATTATTATAATAGTTAGCTACACTATTTGATTACCTAAGAAATAAAAGCTTGTCTATGCTTTTAGGTATGTACCGACCTTATGGCAGCAGCTGGGTGATTGCGAACTGTCAGTAAGCTGTCATATCAATACAAAATATGTCAGTTTTTGGTTGAAACCAAGTGAAATTGATTGCAACCAAATAACACAATCACCCCTCGGATCTCGGCTGTCGTGAAGTTAACAGCTAATTAAACTATGTAAGGAAAAATCACAGATACCTACAAATATACTTCATCTAATGCAGCATGCAGCTGTTCCTTAGCTTTTCTGTCCATCCACGGCGCAGATAGCTCATACTTCGGCGGCGCTAAGCTGGGATAATCTTCAGGCATGGTCACATACAGAAGTACTTCGTTTTTACCTTCCTGTATTGTGATGCTATATGACCTCGATGCTTCACTCTCTATTTTCCAGTCGTCTCCGTAAATTGAAGTGAGTGCTTCTATTTCTTCGGCCTAGAAATATGAATGCCTTAGTTTTGTTTGAAAATGATTTTTAAGAGCCCATGACTGAAGATATTTTACCTGTTTGGCTAAATTTTCGTGCTCCATTATTCTAAAGAAACTTTATTTGTTCGGGTCACGTCAAATTTAACAAATCATTCGATAGAAAGATTTTTAATTACAAATCTTTGTTAATTCATTACGATTTTTAAAACAAAATCAACAAACAAAACAATTTTCTTCTTCTTCTTCTTCTTGTAGGGACTCTGTACTCTGTGGTCTTTGGCTTTTTGATTTTTTTTTCCTTTCTTTTTGGCTTCGCCCATTTTGCGCATTTGCCATTTTTTTTATTTTTTTTATATCGGTTTTTTATAATTTTTAGTACAAAAATTAGGGAAACATTAAAATAAAAGGAACCGCGAACTAAGGAAATGGAATGGTCTGTGGCTAGTTTGCCACAATTTTGCCAGTGACAAGTGTATTAGTTTGATTGTCGCTTAGCAACGTAAACAAACGAAAATAAATTATGCTAAGTCAAAGCCAACCAACATTACCCCTCCATTTCAATTACATAAACTTGTGCTATGTAAACAAGTTAAATTGGGTCTACACTGCCACCAACTGTTTAGTTTTGACGTCGCTTGTCGTAGCCTGTTTTCTTCTTCTTCTAAGTTTGATTGTCGCAACGTAAACAAACGAAATTTTGAAAGAAATAGCGGCGTTTCTTTCAAAATTCCCTAGGAAAGCCTTTGACTAAGAGCTTGTCCAGAAAGGGTGAATTCGCCGCGAAACGTTTCGCGTGAAATCATTCGCGCGTTAGTGAGACACTAGACACCAATGCATCGCGTCCACAAGCATCGCGCAAATTCAAAATACGCGCGTAAATCGCGTGCACTACGCCAGCCTCTCGACTCGCGCTTGATTCGCGCGTATTGCGCGCGAGTCGAGATACTAGGGACGCCTTGCTGCGTCCAGTTAACGCGCGAACTCTAGAGCGAGTGCACGTATCGAGGGAAATGGAGCGCCAAAATTTTGACACGGAATTGTCTATAGATGAAATAGAAAATAGACCGGCGATATGGGATTTGGAATCACCTGATTTCATTCTATCATTAAGAACTGGATGTACTAAATAAATTCTACTAACCAAAACGAGACCGCTTCGTTCAACTCCATGTTTCGTACTGAATTCCTACCCAAATGCTAGCGCGTTGGTACGCACCCTGTGGACACAGCGGTCGCGCGTATTACGCGCGACCGTTGTGTCGAGAGTGAGAGTTGTGTTGTGAGAGAATCGCGGCGAATTCGTCCTTTCTGGACGGACAAGCTCTAAATTACAACCAACATTAGCCTTCCATTTTTAAACAAACAAGTTAGATTTGGTCATCTGTCTGTTTAAACAACTCCTCAGTGTCAAATAACTGTCAATGTAGACCATGAATGATGGATGGAATTATTAAGTACCTATGGCAAAATTTGGCAAACTCAGCCACAGACGCCACAAAATAAAAGAAGAACTACTATGTATAGTTCGCACAGCGGATCTAGGCTTCCGTGAAGTTAGCCGTTTGTGATGCGCAAAGACAATTTAGTTTGAAAAAGCTCCATTGCGCATCGAAACGGCTAATTTCACTACGGACGAGATCCGTTGTGAGACCTATAACTTACCAACCTCAGACAAATTAAAACTTGTCTGAGCTACCAACCGTTTAGTATAAATTTCTTGACGTAAACAAACATTTTGGAAGTTATTAGCGGCTTTCTTTCAAAACATTTTATAGGAGGGAGAGTCTTCGACCCTACGACCCAAGGAATTTATACAAACTACTACGTAACGTTACGTAGTCTATAAATTCCTTGCTTCGACCGATTATTCTGAGGCTTCGACCACATCGCCCTTCCTTTTATGTGACCAGTGACACAGAAATTGTCTCAGGAAATTGTTGGCTGGTGTAGGTAGCGGCTTTAGTGTGCTATAGTTGAGACGTAACGACTGTAAGATCTTGTTTGATAGAAAAAAATATCCACAACGATATCTAAGGGTTGAAAATGGCAGTTTCGAGAAAAGGATGGTATATACCTACCTACATAAGTATTACGTCCGTGTCGCTTTTTTACTCGACTTGGCAGCTGGATGGGGCTGTGGTGGGGCACTGCCGATGCCGTGCCCCCTGATTAATACTTACTTTTACTTATATACCTAGGTACCTACTTATATTACTTTTTCGCCCCGGATAAAAAAAGTTTGAATAAGTTAAAAAAAACGCCAAAAAAGTTACGTGTTTTTTTAGATAAGAAGGTAATAAACTCGTTTTCCGTGAATACCGACTTAGTATATAGGTAGGTACCTACCTATACCTTTCACGGAAAATGAAAAGTGGTAGGTAGGTAAGTACTTTTTTCTAGGACTGGCATAAATTTCTTTTAGCACAAATTGGAATTAAATTATCCAGTATTGGCAAGATTGTGTAATTGCTTGTCGTATGCAAATTGTAACGTGGCCGCATTTACACAAAATTAAGGTAAGCCGGCCGGCCGGCGCGGGGCTTGGTGGCGCACTCAAATTATCTTTTCTCTATTTATTAGGCTCGTCCCGGCTTCGCACGGGTGCAATAAAAACTTAAGCACCCGTGCGAAACCGGGGCGGGTCGCTAGTCATTCATAAAGTAGGAGCCGACCTCACGTTTTAGCCGCGCGGCTACCTATTTCATAGTTCATGTGCACGCCCCTCTCTGGCCACGGCGTATAATTCGTCATAACTTTTGAATGGAATGTCTGATTTCAATAATTCAAACAGTTATCTACAGGTATTGAAACAGTCTTGAATATGAAATGATTTATTTGGATAAGGATTAATATAAAGGTATGGAATACATGGTCTGATTTTGGTCGACATTTCTATCAACTTTTAAAATGTAAAAAAGTAGTTATAGTTACATAACTACAATAGTTGGACATATGATATCGCTGACTTTTTTGTAGATATCAATATGTTCTTTAATATTGTAGAATATTTTTTTGTACTATCATCAATAGTTTCCGCAGCGCATGCGATGAAAGACATTTTATGGCAATTTTTTTTACACCTTGGGTTACATTATTGAAGTTTTAGTAGGGATCCTTATTATTTTCTAAAAAAAATACAGCCTATGTTACTCAGGAATAATGTAGCATTCTAATGGAGAAAGAATTTTTGAAATCGAACCAGTAGTTTTTGAGTTTATTCGTAACAAACAAAAATACAAAAATACAAACATACAAATCTTCTCTCTTTATCATATTTTATTATAGTATAGAAGTATAGATATAGAAGTATAGATGTACCTACAAAGCACACAAACACTAATAATCATTAGCTCAATAATGTCGAGATAAAAAGATAACGACCACGTCTGTGCCGTTTATTATCATTGTCGCCTTTTGTTAGGTATTTTATGAGGTTTTTGTGGTGTCTGTGACGAGAAAATAAGCGAGTTCTCGTATGTATTATCATCACATTGTCATAGTAGGTATGTTCTAGCCAATCAACTACACACAAGGCAGGCACGAGCCGTACTAGGTATCCAATATCTACACTACTATAGCCATATTGTTTTTGACAATAAAGTTGTCTTGAATAACGATCTTAAAAACCGTGCCTATGTTATAATAGATTATGTAGCCTGCTTTCTATGTTAAATCGGCTTAATAGATATATTATGGAAATGTGTCTCAGAAACCGGAAGCTACCATAATTCCATACATTTGCTTTGATATGGTTTGATTGTAGGTAGGTACTGAGGGTGTAATGTAATGTATGTGGGTAAGGTAGGTTGGGACGGTAGGGAATACGACATTATAATTCGTTTTCACCTTTTTTCCAACGAATCAAAATGGTAATCTTTTCACGTGTTATATAATAAAAATAATAACAAATAAAAGTCATTAGAACTACAGAGATCTTATTATTAAACTAAATTACACTCAAAAACTACTGGTCCGATTTCTAAAATTTTTCACCATTAGAATGCTAGGTACCTACATTATCTCTGAGTATCATAGGCTATATTTATTACTAGCGACCCGCCCCGGCTTCGCACGGGTGCGGTTTCATTGCACCCGCGCGAAGCTAGGTCGGACTGTTATTATTAGATCTGCTAATGAATAGATTAACTATCTGCGCCCTGCAGTATTATTTCATTTCATTTCATTTCATTACCCGCGGTTAAACAGCTTTTTTATCCCACGGGAACCACAAACAAAAAAACATTCAAATTTTCCCTTTTAAAATATTATTAAGAATAGAAATTTAAAGGTTCAAAATAAAATGCTTATGGTTTTTCATTATTTGGTTTATATTATGGAGCTTTGAACATAATTATTTTATTCTAGTTCCGATGTTATCTATTTAAAATAATTTATGTTAAAGTTACGTATGGCAAGGCCTAAAGGAAATTGTACCTAGACTAAGTATGGTACTATCTACATACAATACATACGCTCGAACCTGAACTAAGTAAGTATTTACAAAGTATTTATCGAAACCACTATCTATAAAGCGATTCTGAGTTTTTAAACTTATCCTGGTGTATATGATAATAAATTTAACTCTATGAGAATAAGGTTCAAATTACAAGACTGTTATTTGCTTGAGTGGTAAGGTCGTCTCGTGGATCATCTTCTATCGTGGTATTTTAATTTAAAAAACGGGTGTTTTCACGTACCGGTATATCGGTGAAGAGGTACCGACACTGTTTCGACTCAGTTTCGAGAGCCTTCATCAGGGTTGAGTGACACGGCGAGCGTCCTCCTCCGCGTCGCGATATGCTCTAACTATATAAGTCTATTGCCAAAATGCTAGTGAAGAAAAAAGAAGCTCACACCTCACCGAATACACGGGATAATACCTACGTTAAAAAACTCGGAATCGCCTTACTACATAATAATTATACCTACCTAGAACCTATATATTTTTTGTCAGATTTCTATTGGAATGCATAACATTTACAAGGAATATTTTTTATGGATAGTTTTCTAACATACTTAGATCATATAATATTTTTAACGTATTTTTTGTAATTTTTATTGAGAATATCACAGAATCATAAATAACTAAAAATTATAATAACAAGGTTTCACACTAGACTTCTACAATAAAAATAAGTAGGTACCTCGATTAATTACAAAGTTTAGTTTAGGTTGATACCTTCTATTTATTAATATTAAGTAGGTAAGTATAGGTAGGATCACGGTTTAATAGCGCTCGTCGAAAGTGGAGGGGTGCTCTGCGCAGGTGTTTAGACCCAAACGGATCTAAAAATCGACTTCTGCGCATTCTAGCTCAGCGCTATTAAACCGTGATCCTACCTATATGTATTGTTAAATTAACCTACTCAAGTAGGTAGGTACGTACATTATAGAGCTAGGTAAGCAGGTACCTACTTTCTAGGTAAGTATATTAAAATTAACTAAAACAGTATTATGGGCACAAACATGGCAACGAATATTCTGAAAATAGGGAGGTAATAGGTAATTAGATATCATGAGTGACTCTAAAGGAAGGTACCTAGTACTGCAGTAGATAAATGTGTACGAACTCCTTTCTCTACTAACTCTACCTACCAAGTGTTTCTGTCGGACAAGACAGAAACACTTGGTTAAAGAAGCGAGAGATTGCGGGTTTAATTCCCTCAGCAGGACAAATGTTTGCATGCAAAGGGGTCTGAGTGTTAACAACCATGATCTAATGAAGAAAATATACCAATCAACGTTAAACGACGAACTAACGAACGATACAGGAAATAAAAGTAGAGGTATGGAAAATCAACCAATAGTTCGGAAAATCGCTACGCATAATCTTGCTAGCACAAAAAACTCGTTTGACAATCGTAAATGTAAGCGTATCGTCCAGCTGTCAATTTGTATAGGATTAACAGCGCCTCTTTAGTACGTTAAATGAACTACCAAAATTCCATAGAAATTGACAGCTGGCCGATACGTTTACGTTCACCATTGGCAAACTAGTTTTTCGTGATTGCCCTCCAAAGTCACATTTTAGTTTTCTGCCTAGCAGTTTAACTTAGTTTTTATATCAGGACTGGTAGACTCCACAAAACAGTCGTTGGAGACGCTTTGCGTAGAACAGTAGCTAGCTGGTGAACTTCGATTGCTAGAGTTCTTTTCTGGACTGATTTCGATCATACTCCCGCTGGGCTGTCGCAAGAAATTGGAAAAGCCAATAGGATTCAAGTTCGTCATTTTAGCAGGTTTTTTCAGTAATTCCTCGATCGAGTACGGATTTTTCTTTTTTTCTTTAGGTTCCTCTTCCGTATCCTGTCTATCGATACTGTCATCGCTGGCTTCTACAGAAATGTGTTCTGAATGTTCCGATTTCACTTCGTCTTGCTGGATTTTAAAGAAGTCGCTATGCATATTGGCGTAGGGGTTGAAGTTCTTTGCGTCGTAGGGGACCATGATGCGCTGCCAAGGGGATATCGGGTATGGTTTGAGTAGACCTTGTGCTTGCACCTGATTCGCTAAGAGCCATGAAGTGGCCAGTCGTCGGTCGTAAAGGTGTGCTTCGGAAGGCTGAGGAGGGGGTACACGAATGGCGGAATGTGCAAAGTATGGTGAATTTTGAGGCGGCAATGCAGTTGGTGGTAGAGATGTCTTCAGCGACATGTAGTCCATTAAATTTGGGATCTCCGACGGTGGATATGGTTCTGAAAAGAGAAATTAATTTTCAAATTGGTACTCAGACTCGTCTGTTCATTCGTCTGTTTATTTACATAAGAATGACAAGGAAAGACAACATTTAACAAGCTGCTAATATACAGTTTTTTTATGAATATGGGCAGAAATGTTTGATATAATTAATGTTTAACAATAAATATAATTCTAAGAAAGTAGGTGTATGTTCGTACCTACGAATGAGGTATGAAGGTATGAGACCATGTACGACCAACTACAGGTGCAAGTTTCTGATTTGGATCGTAAATTAAATACTCCATTTAAATATTTAACCTACAAATTGATGACATAAACTTAGGTAAGTACTTTATTAGTGTATGGGTAGGTACTCAGATAGTAAATACTTAGGGACATAGAGGCAGGTGCGCTAATGTAATAGGTGCGTAACTATTCAATTAATTTAACAAACACACTAAATATAAACTTTTTAATTAAATTACTCAGTTTTACACCTGTTTACCACCGTGTCTCTGTTTACTCACCGTGTCTCTCGTCGTCGCTCCAAGCCAGGCCGCTGTTCCTCAGTATTCTATTCACAGACGACACGGAGGGTATGGAGTGCGGCTCGCACACTCTCGCGCTGAGCAGTCTCTCCCTGATCTCCCACGCAAACATGCCCGGGTTCTCTTGTTTGAGGCGGAGAATCTTCTTCACGACTGTCGGTGTTGCGACTTGCTGGAAAGAAAGAGAATAAACTTTATTATGAGTAGGTAACGAATAATATTGATTGCGAGCAAAAAAAAAAAATACTCGGATACGGGATATATTATGATTGGTTATTTTTGTTTTTATAGTGTTAACCATCACACTAGGGGAACACTAAAGATTATAATATCCCAAAAAATATTTTTCCTCAAGCGGGAACCCGTAGTCACCGCTTGATACGCGGACGCTCTACCAATTGAGCTATCGAGACATACATATATAAATATATCGAGATATACATAATATGTCTCGATAGCTCAATTGGTAGAGCGTCCGCGTATCAAGCGGTGGTTGCGGGTTCAAATCCCGATTGAGGCAAAATAATTTTTGGGATATTATAATCTTTATTATTATTATGTCCGATATCAGGGTATTTTTGAGAATATTACCAGAAATTAGTGTCGATTCTGTTGTAGCGTTTCCTAAACTTAGCTAACTAAAAGTATTGCGATCCTTTGTATTTCATTAGAAAAAGACGGCAACCATTTTAGTTAGTTTAGTTTAGAAAATGTTACAACAGAATCAACACCATTAGCTTACCTGACTAACACTTATCGAGAAATAGATACCCTCGTTTTCTTTGCGGGTTTTGTTTTTTTTCGTATCATTAGAAGCCACAAAATTATTCAGAAGGGGTTTTAAACTTTTAGTACGACCACCAGTCAGTAATACGAAGAAAGTTAGTCACTGGTTATTTCTTGAGCAATCAAACTCTTATTTCGTTCGCTATAGCCACTTGTGCTAGCATTGTGTTACAAAAAGCATATTTTTTTGGTAATTGATTAGATTTTTCTTAATTTGAGTGTTTAAAATTCAAACTCACATACAAAAGACATCAACGCGCACGTTTTTCAAAAAAAACTTTTGCTCTTCATTCTTCGCAACACCCGTGTTTTACAAATAATTTTAATCACCCAAGAATTTTAAATATTTTTTTTTTAATGTCAGCAAGTGACAGACGGTCAAGTCGCTCGCCTGATGACGCACCACGCCTTACCATAACAGATACAGTGCCTCTCAAAGCTTATTTTTTTAAGTTCAGCGTGGCACTGCACTGCGCTCATCACCCCAAGCCATTGTTGATAAGTTTATTTCGCCCAGTAATTTCACTTGCTACAGTGCCCTTCAAGCTCCAAGCAGTAATGCTTGCACACTACTGCTTGGAGGTAGATTATCTGGCACTGCGGTTTTGTTTCTTGCGGTTCTGTAGTTCTGCGTGGCACTGCACATAGTATACCTAGTATTAAGTCTCTTTTAGTAATCACTTGTGATTTTTTAAATCATTTTTTTTATTTGGAGCGCTCGTAACTTAGGTGGCTAAGTTGTTCTTAACAGATCAACGAGGTTAAGCACTGTTCCGCGGGGTCATCATTTGGATGGGTGACCGCCAGTGGCAATTTCAACTGAGCGCTCCCGTGCTTCGGAGGGCACGTTAAGCAGTCGGTCCCGGCTTTTTCAAAGTTGTTAGGCCATGACAGAGGCCTTCGGGCAGCCTAGAAACTCTGTCACCAGAGTTGGCCACTGACTCATACGAACGAACGAACTTGTGATTTGTGATTGCTGAATGGTAATTAGCGAGTTAGACATTATGCATCGAAACTTATCTCTAGGACTTATTTACTTACGGTAAGCTCGATTGTCGGTCAGTCAATAGCGCAATGATTAGATATATTATTATATTTAGATGTAGGTAATATGTAATCTCGGTAATGTAGGTGAAACGTCAGCAAAAAGCAGCCATATTAGTAAGTAAACTCATAAGGAAATGCCACTTGAAAGTGTGAACGCAACATCACTTATCGTAATGACTTATGACGGTTACTATGATGATGGAACCGTTTCATTTGTAGACTTGTGTGAAAGTTATCGCACGATTTGGTGCGTGGACACGGCGCAAAGACATGCGCGGTTAACCCTCGCGAGCTGCCCCTTCGCGGCGGCGCGGCGGCCGGCTTCACTACAATAAAATAACGTTAAAATGTGTTAACATAGGCTATATTTATTAGACTACTACTCTACTAGATAGGTACTACTCTACTAGCGAGCTGCCTTGTCTTGGCACTGCACCCGTGGGAAGCTGGGGCAGATTGGCAATTTCACGAAGTCGCATGAATTTATCAGATGTCAGAAATGTTTTTTTAAGAAAATCAAAAAATTAGATTTATACAATAATGTTTGAAAATTGTGTTACACACACACTACTACTACTGGTGTGTTACAATTTGTGTTTGCTTGGGTTAAACAGATATAATAACGGTAAACGGTATAATATAATATAAGTATTTGGCGTTAATAGGCATTTTAAACCCATACAAGAGTGCGTGCATGACTGCATGACTGCTTGGTGGCAGAAAAAAAGAGATGGTTTACGAGAAGCATGTAGAAGTTCTATTTTAAAAAGCTATACCTACTAGGTACCTACGATTAAGTAATACGTAGATACTTGTTACTACTACATAGATAGCTTTGTGTAGCTTATCACAACAATTAAGTGCAAGTACCTGTGTAGGTACTTCCCAAATAACTCTATTTTTTAAAGATTAATCGTGATAGTGTAGCCCCCGGTAGTCGAATCGAATCTGATATTATCGATAGAAACACTCGACCATCGACTAATGAGCAAATCCGTCGTACTAAGCCATTACACACAGCTGACTGGTCGCACGAATTTTCATTTAGTTGTTTATTACCTTTGTATGAAGTGTACCTATAGTAGTAAATATAGGTGTTATAAAGCTCTGTGTTTGCTGAAACATCTAATAACACGCTTTTAATATCGATTATTATCGTTATTAGCTAAATGTAGCTAGGTATTAAAGTAACGCTCAACGGCTCTTAGCAGTCGTGATTCGTGAAGTTAGCCGTTTGGGATGCGCAAAGACAATTATTTATTTTGAAAAAGCTCTAGCGAATCTAAACGGCTAACTTCATGGCTTCGTAGATCCGTTGAGCGTACGTACTACGAGTAAGTATTTAATACGTACAGGTACTTACCTACTTTTTTGTATTATTTAAATAATAAATAATAATAATAATGCTGGACAATCCACACAGCATCACTTTGGGGCTAGATGATGCTGTGTGGATTGTCCAGCATTATTATTATTATTATTATTTAGGATTTTATAAGTAGGTACCTACTTATTATTTTTCTGCCAAAGTAGTGATGTGCCTTGTCAAGTTTTTTGAATTTTCCGAAATTCCTAAGCATAAATTTAGCCTGTGGTAAAGGTTGAAAAAAAACCAGATGTTTTTAATTAAACAAAACTCTGTTTTAAATTATGGTAGCTTTAACTTTGTTATACTACTTTCTGGTTTTACTATCTGAAAAATAAAGGTGCAACAATTGATCACTTATTAAAAAAAAAATCCGTAAAAAATCAATAAACATTTTGACAGCAGCATCAAAACGAATCGGAATAATTACAGCTCAAACCACAAGCGCACTCCGATTAGAAAAAAAAAGAAAAAAGGCGCCAAAACTCAATTGTTTTTTTTTAATAGTGTATCGATCGGATCTAATGGCGTAATTATAGTTTCCCGCTAAAATTGACGCCTTGAACGCTGGCTGGGTTCCACCACACCCCCGCATCGAAGCCTACTATTTACACATTAACTTTGACAGGCTACTTAAAAGTCCTATAATTATTTTTAAAACCACACGCGTGAAAGGAAGTTACGTTTTGGCGGCAAAAAGTTATTGTAATGGATTTCTAATCGCGTTTTGATAATTGCTCATAGAGCTATTGATTCTATCATATCAAACAGATGCCATGAGAGTCCGGAAATCGGTACAAGGTAAGAATTTAAATCGTTTTAAATGTAATTGGTTGGTTTCGAGGATATCCATCAAAATAATCTGCAAATGTTTTTGAAGTTATGATTTTTACCAAGCTAAAAAAGGTAATAGGTAAAGTAAGTTGGTACCTTTAGGTCAAGATATATTTTTTTAATATATTGACGACCGATGTGGCGTAGCGGGCGCAGGTCCGCCTGCGACGCGGAGGTTGCGGGTTTGATTCCCGCCTCGGGTCAAATGTTTGTACGATCTACAAATATTTGATCCGGGTGTTCTGGGTATTTTCTATATACATAATAAAAAATATCTATCTATGTATTGTATTGTATTGTATTAAGTATATATCAGTCAGAGTTGAGAGTTTAAGAGTAGTAGAGTTCTTTGTGATAGAGCTCGTCCGGGGAAGGACTACCACCATACCATACCTATTTCTGCCGCCAAGCGGTAATGCTCGCATTGCTGTGTTCCGGCTCGAAGGGTATGGTTTCCGGTGAAATTACAGGCACATGAGACTTACCATCTAACGTCTCATGGTGGTAACACGCAAGTGATATCTATGATGTTGCATGCGTACATAGGCTACGGTAACCGCTGACCATCAAGTGGGCCGTACGTTTCGTTACTACTTTAGTAGTATATAAAAAAAAAAGTCATCTAGTACCCATAATACAGCTCTGTTGAACAGCAGCTTACCTTGGGGCTAGATAATGCTGTGTGGATTGTCCAGCATTATTATTATTATTATTATTTTATCATTTCGACATTGATGTTTTACCAACTCTACCTACTTACAACCAACGCTACTGCTACTGTGTGATTGGTATTTTGTTTACCTCTTCTTCTTAGCCGTTACGCTCTTGGCAGAGCGGTCGTGGTCGTCAGGAAGTGTTTTTGTTAGGGGCTGATGTGATTCGCCTCACGATATCTCGCCATTTACTTCTATTGGTGGTCATTTGTTTGTTTACCTAATTGGTAATTAATTAGTAGGTAGTAGGTACTTAAGTATGTTATTTTTCAACTGACTTCAAAGAAGGAGGTTATCAATTCGACTGTATGTTTTTTTGCGATTTCTCCGCCTACTATGAATTGAAAATAAAAAACAGACGAAAAATCTCTAGTACTATTCCGCTTAACCTTTTAACTGATGAGGTCACACAGTTACCACAGTTAACCTCAAAAGAAAAATATCGACACGTGTTTCATCCCTCCACGGGACATCCTCAGGACCATCGACTTGTTCTCCGGCAGACGCGTTGCTCCGTCGAGCGCTGGAGCCAAAGTGAAGTCTTTGGCTCCAGCGCTCGACGGAGCAACAGTTAAAAGGTTAAGCGGAATAGTACTAGAGATTTTTCGTCTGTTTTTTATTTTGTAATGGATTTCCGCAAAGTAACGCCTGAATCTATCAATTATACCATGAATTGATTTTAATGGTTCTTTTTTTGTTTCATAGATAGTCATTGTTTCAGTTAGTCTTCAGAATAAGTCACTTTTAAATTATATCGAAATCGGTTTAGTACTTTATGAATACCTAAATCATAAAAAATGTGTCAATAACTTGACCGTCTTGTCACTTGCTGACAATATTAAAAAAAAATGATATTTTGTTGAATGTAGTCTCTCTCTACTCCAGTTAAGTATAGCCACAGATAACATAATGGCATAGCGGACGGACCTAGCACTTAGCGGACTGTTTTGTGGATTAAAAGCGAATCATTAAACTTACCAAATATCAAAGCAGTGTATCATATCGCACAAATTCCCAGCCTACCGAAACAATTCTTTTGACAATCGTAAACGTTAACGTATCGTCCAACTGATAATTTTCAAATGGATTATTTTGAATAGGCTCTGAATTCTCATAATTAAGTACAGAAATTAAAAAGACCCTGTGCTCAACGTATCACTCTACCCAAATCAATAACTATGAGTGCCTGTATATTTTTTAGCCTCCCGCCTTCCCCAAAAAGGCAACAATTACATTTAATTTAATATTTAGAACAAGCCTAATTTTAAGTTATTTGAAATACGATCTAATTATTGTTAATGAATAAAATAAATTGAAATTAAAATAGAATTCAAGCAATGAATTTAAGTCGAAACGCTTTCTTAAAAGTTTACTAAAATCTGACTGTTAAGCTATAAGGTGGCTGTATCTCGTACTGTATATCAATGCGTGACTCTGCCTCGTAATCCGGTAGCGCGCGTCACGGGCCCGTTCCGTTCACCAAGCGTGGCTTTTTGCGCGCCAGCACGCATCCATCATTCCTTGACACATCCAATATCAGTTTTTGCCCGCTACGCCGCAAAATGGCTACCAGTAACTGTGCGCAAACGCGTGCACGATTAACGTTTCTTATTACGGATTTCTATTAGACTTTCCACCTTCCTGATGGGGTGAAAGATAATGCGAGGGCGTGAGACGGTCCGTTAATGACGGATTGATTCGATATTAATAAGAGGAAGACATTTTCTACAGTTAATATGTCTGCAGGCATAGTACACCTGCATCGTCTAGTTGACTTTTTTTTTCGGTATACGAAAAGTCATTATTGTTCTCCGTTATAATATAAGGGTAATTATAGGGTAGGCCACAGAAGCCAACGACTAGGATATTAGCGAGACATGCATCTGCGCCTGCTGGTTCCAATCAAGGCAAATGATTTTGCAATGAATCATATTTTGAGTCGGTTTATTCATGGTATCTATCAACAGGACACAGCGTACCTATACGTGAAAACTAAAATAAAGAGTCAAGTCAACTAGAGTAAAGAATGTCTATCTCTAAGCGATAAAAATGTGAGCAGAAAAAACTGCTAAGTCGCTTGCGTTACTTGATAAACATCGGTTTCAATTACGTAGGTACCTATGTAATTTAAAAAACTACTAAAATGTCATACAAAAAGTTTTACCTACATAACAATAAAACTTAGTGACGACCGCTTTCACAGTAAAGTCTGTGGTAAAGCCTTCAATAGAGGCACAAAGAAACGGAAATAACCGAACCGATTCACTCAAAGACAAGTGTTCTATATTTGATGCAGGATGTAGCGAAACTGCACAAATCACTCGCCATTCTATCCAAATATTGCTGAGCGGTTGACAATCATGAACAGTACCTGATTAATTTAAACGATCATCACTATTAAGTTTCAAATTGAAAATTAAATCTTCGAAATCCTTTATCTTTGCTTAGGAAATTATCCTTTTCACACCGTTTTAAATAATGATCTACTTCACAATATCGTTTTTTTCGTCAATTGTTCTTTGGTAGTTATTTAGTAGGACAACGCCTAATTAGATACTAGTCATGTGAATTCCCATAAAAAACATACAATCTGATCAACGCATCCTCATAATCTAAACACGTTTGACAAATGACACTTGAAAATCGAACAACCCTATATTTTTAAATTAGATTATAATTAGGTCGTTCCATAGACAATCGCGGGCTATCGCGGGTAATTTGTAACGATAATGGTGCGATTGGTCAACGGTAGGGTTGCCGGGTCATGGGAGCGACGTACACCTGTCAAGTGTCAGTTGTCGTATCGGGGATGTTATCTGTGGCTTAATAGTGTGGTAAAGGGCGATGAATTACGATCAACGCGGCGCACAAAATTGTTCTATGAAATGAATAAATAAATAATATTCTACTAGTTTTATGCCAGTATTATATTATAAAGTTTACATAAAAACAGTTGTCATAAAAAGGCTGTGAAATAGTAAAAGAGGATAAACTTACCTAGTTAAACTTAGTTTATCCTAGGTAGCACCTGGGTATATACCTACACTGTTCATAGGGTGTCCCAAAAGCATTTAGGTACTAAAAAAGATGATTATCTAAACGCACAAAGCAGAGTTCATTAGGCTAGAATTCGTAATAAGTATGTTTTAGCTTGAAATAGTTGTTTCTTTTTATTATGCCTCATGGAAGTTAATTCTTCGGCAGAGATAAAGTAGTTCCGTTTCATGTGTACATAACCCCTTTTTAGATAGAATAACGCCTTTTAGATAACATGAAACTGGGGCACTGTTTATGCCTCAATATTATAGTTATAAATACGTTAATCCGCTAAATACAGTGCCTGCTAAACGACGTTTTGGCGTAGTACGATCGTTCGGGATTTTCACAACTTAAGTAGGATTTGCAGCGATAACGCTCAGTTTATGGTGTATTTCTGGATTATATTGTCAATATTATTACTCGGTTCTTAATACCGTAAAGCTGGTTTATAAAACATATTGGAAATTATTGCCGATATGGACAGTTTATCGGTCTTTGGAAGATTTAGCCGCTTTGTCGATTCTGCGTTTTGCGATAACTCAATCGCTTTGAAACTTTTATGGATAGTGCCTATGGAAAATAGTTCTAGGAACGATATTATAACCATAATAAATAATATAAACTCATGTTATTATTATTATATCTTTTTTACTTCTGTTATAGAACGTACGATTTATATAAATAATACTTGCTTACCTATTATTGTGAAAAATTAAGTGATTCGAAATGTTGACATATACTAAACAGTAAAAAAATTAAGAGACAATTATTTTTAAGGTTTACAGGATAGGTAGGTATTGAGCAACAGTATCTAGATCGTTCTGTAGTAAATAGATACCTACCTACTATTTGCGTGATTCTTTGCGCCAGTTGTTGTTTTGTTTTGTTGAGCTCGTCCCTCTAACAAAGTAAAGACTTTGTTCTTAGGTGTTATAAATCTTATAATAGGTATAGGTACCTATAAATAGCACTTTAATTTACAGGGCGAGTCGCCTCATGAGGCCACCTAAATTTCAAACCAGTGGCGGGTCGCCCCGGCGTTGGCGGCGCCGGCGGCGCGACTCGCGTGGCGAGTTCAGTATTGTTCTATTTTCAAAATGCAGTGTGTAGGCGAAACCCGTTTCATGTTAATTATGTACATGAAAATCGTATTGGAATTAAAAGTGTAAAGTGTACTAGAAGATGTAGTAACTTACAGTAAAATAAAGAGTTGTAGGTATACCTAAGTATTATTAAAGTACCTACACTCATCAGTGTTTATGGTAGGTATTAATTTAATTCCATTCCACCACTGTGAAACAAAACAGTAGGTAGCAGTACTCAATAATTGACCATAATCTATTTGTTTCAACCTAATCTTAATTACCCTATCGCTTCCCTGAAATCGCAATGACAACAGATTAAAAATAAAATTACCACGCTTCAGTGTTGCTATTAAAAACACGAGTGCACGAGAGAGTTGCCCGTGATGAATATTAGATGCCACGTTATACTGTTTGACAAAGCTGTTAATGTCACTTTAGCATGTCATGGAGTGAAAGATGGCTATCGTTTTTATTTTCAATACCAAAACATTATGTAAAAAGTATTCATTGTACATTTATTAGACTGCCTTTCTACAAACTTTTTTAAAAAAGGAAATTTTCATATCTATTAATTTATAAATTAAATTGAATTATTTAATTTATAAATTAAATAATTAATAAAATAATTCAATTATAAATCGAAATCATAACATTTAAATTATTAAATTTATTTTTTTACTTATTTAATTTTAATTAATTTTTAAGGTTACTTTTTTTATTTTTAACTTTTTTCATAACATAAAAAAAACATTTAAAAAATCATAACTCGAAAAATACGAAAAATCGGTAATCATACATGGGGTATTTTCGGATACCCCTGAATCTGGGGAATCTAAATTGTTCTTATTGACGTCTATGTTTGGATCATGTATATAGGTATTAGCTTGTACTGTACGTACAGTGTGCGAAGCAAAAATTCAAACTTACGAGTTATGTGGCGTCCGCAAAACAAAATTTGAATAGCCAAACCTTTATACCGCTTGAATCATCTATGAGATCTATGATATTTGTCATCAATGAGCCTATACATTATACATATAAACTTAACCTAATAAAAGATTATACCTGATCAATAATTCATTTCTAATCAGGTTTTTTTTTAAATGAATGATATTATTACCTATATTCATTTCTAAAACAAGTCTTCATCAGGTTTTTTTTTATAAGTATGATATTATTACCTATAGTACAGGATAATTTTATTTAATAAAAAATTTTCTTTTTTTGGTGCGGAAACAATAATTTCACACAACCCCACACCACGAACAGTGTTCAATGTTCATTACAAGTGCACGAATTACCAATTAAATGCAATTCGTCCTACGTGGTCGACACAGGGCGACACCGTTTATCTAAATAACATGTTAATACATCGAATGGTCCTGGGGGCAATTTTTTATTGTTTTTTACCCCAGTTTATGAACGCTCATTTGTGGTATCTCGTATTAGATCTGGCGGTCGGAATGCTATGCAAGGACGGCTTTTGTATATTTTTTTATAATTTATCAGTCGGTAGTTTTGATTGGTGAATCATTGGTCGTTTTAGTTCGAATCGTAAGAAAATAATTATCAACAAATAGATAGGTAGGTACTACATGAATACATAACATTTTGTCCCGCAGCAAGAATCGAAACAGCAACCTTTCATTTCTCAACCTGGCCACCGATTTGCCCACCATGCCATCGTGGTCACAAAATGCACACTAGTCATCACATCCTGTGGTAACTTGCTAGTTCGTTCGTTCGTTCGTATGAGTCCGTGGCCAACTCTGATGACAGAGTTTCTAGGCCGCCCGAAGGCCTCTGTCATGGCCTAACAACTTTGAAAAAGCCGGTACCGACTGCTTAACCGAAGCCTCGTGCTTGTGCCCTCCGAAGCACGGGAGGGCTTAGTTGAAATTGCCACTGGGGGTCACCCATCCAAATGATGACCCCGCGGAACAGTGATTGATCTGTTAAAAACAACTTAGCCAGAAACTTCACGATAGTAACTTCTATCTTTTGCAACGGAAACACAAGCTATTTTTATGTATTTCTGACACTTTGTAACTTTGTTTTTATAGTTTTCAGCGTCAAAATTATCGCAATGTTATATTACCTTACACAGTTACACGTGTCATTGGTTCGCGTTGCAGCGCAAACTTCCTAATTGGCCGTAAAGCTGGCTAAGTATTTGTAGGGGTTGTAACTTGTAACCCTTATAAAAACTCTATGGTTTTCAACTTGTAACAATTCTCTCTAAGTAGGTACAAACAAGGATTTCAAAACGTACCTATAGCATCCTATTTTGTCCGAGATCATATCCTTACGGGATTCTACAAACTATAGGCAATCAAATTAGACATTATTACACCAAATAATCATATAATTATATCGAAATCACAGCTGAAACCTCGACCAGAACAAATACAGCCATAAAAGAGTATTAACTAAAAAGCAGTGTGAAAGTGCTGCCCGCCCCGTCGTAAAGAGGCTGTGTCGGCCCCACTAATTACCACCGTAATACGACCATTGACCATTTGACCATAAATACTGGTTATCCATCATAAATGCTATAACTTATGCTCGTAAAGTTTGGATGCAAATCTTTGCGTTTCTTTATTTTTGTTTGACTCTGGAATGACTAGAACAACTTGGTTTATTCTAGGTTTTTAAAGACGATTGGTATCTTAGGGTATCCTTACCTTAAAGATTATTTTGTTTGCTTATGAAATAATATCTACATTTTTAACAAAATCTTGGTCCAAATAAAACTGTATTCTCTGCGCCAAAACGTTCAAAATGACACACAGACATTTGACAGTCGCTGTTTTGCATCCCTGGTGGAGATATTCGTGTAAAATCAACCGAGACGACTTTGTAGTTAGGTACCTACGCAATTTAGACATGATCATATCAAAGGTGATTCTAAACTCATATCAGGAGGGCGATTCTCGTGCATAGATAAATGGTGGACATGGACCATTTATTTATGGCACAAGAATCGCCCTCCAGTATTGAGAAATGTAAAACTCAAAATCACACAAGTGTAGAAACTGCTCTTACCAGAACTAATCGCTAGTGTGGGAATACACGAAGAAGCGCTCTTACCCGACAAATATTTACAGCTAGTTCTCTGTTACAAATAGCGAAATACTCCGATTTCACGCCACAGCCAATCACAGAACGTATCAGTATTGATACGCTTTTTCTGATAATCGAAGATCACCAGAAGCATTTATTCCAGTAATATGCAGTAACGGGTGATGCTTTAGCTACCATTTCAGATAGCAATTAAAGTTTATGAACCTTGTGGTTTTAGTTCGTTAAAAACTAAACTTTCAAATCGTCGAAAGTTTTCTGTGAAATATTCGACGTTTAATGGTTTATGGCGAAATTGGATTTTAATTGTAACAATCTTGATGATGCAAAATAGTAAAATTAATATTTATAGGCAAATCAAATTACACAGAATTCATCCTGAGAATAAAGGAAAATAAATAACAAAGGGAAGGGGCATTTCAAATTTGAGAGGACGTGCGGCGCTATAATATGTTGGTTATTTGATTCTAGGACTCTGAATTTAGAATTTTCCTACAATTCATGAGATATTGCAAAAATATACTTGTGGTCAATCTTACAACATAAATGCAATAATAATAAGGAAAAACGGTGTAAATTTTTATTTGGTTCATTCCAAAATACCGAACCGTATAAAATAATTTAGGAGGTGCCTTCAAAATTATGGTTTTAACCTTATAAAGTCCGAGGTCCGGTCCAATCGGCCAATCAAACATTTACAACGAAATTCGGGCAGTGCTTAATTATTTTGTGCATGAATTTACGTTTTATTGATTCATCAATTACAAGAGGTATCGGTTTTGATACCTCAATTAATGTAATTAAAATGTACCGCGCTGCAGGTTGAAATACTTACCTACCACTATGTAATACTATTAACTTACTTACCTGCCTAGAATTTATTTTACTTCCTACTTTACGTAATAAGCTAATTAAGACAATTGCAGTAAATAGCAAAGTGACCAAGAAAGGACCCAGTAACAGTAAGTACTTATACACTTGGGTATACAAACCTATAAGAAAACTACAAGCGTGGCTCAGGATTCGATCGCAGATTTGTTAACTAAAGACAAAAAACTTTTAATCGTTTCATTAAAATATACCGACGTCTACGTCAAACCCTTAAAACCCAAACCCGAACCCTTCCTTTCAAACCCAAGCCCTTCCTTTTTTAAGAATGACTGATTGTTGACATAATAATATAATATAGTGCAATTTTCACTTTTAGTCCAGTGTCATAATTAGCGGTTCATTTCGGAAAGACAGACAGAGCACTAGAAACTTATTTCATTTTAGCGTTTCTAATTATCACAAAAGTCTCATAAAATCTGGTGTGTGTGTCGTAAGTTATTGAAGTAGTTATTGAAGGTTTTTTCGGGGTTTTGTTATGGTTACACATGTTATGGGTACATTACATTTCAATTAATAGAGAAGAAAGTGACAATCATGTTCAGTGTTGTGTTTTCCAACAACGTTAAACAGTCGTTGGGTTTTTGTTGTTGTTGTCGGTCCAATGTCGCAGAATACTACACAGCTACTACCCATCAAAGATTGCGACACAGTTACTACTATAGCCACTCAAAAAAAGTTGATTAGTAGTCAATTAAACGTTCCCATAACAGCACCAATAAACGTATTCATTCCTACGTATTTTGTTGTAATCAATTTTTGGTCGGCGTCCGTCTGTGCGGACAAATGGAGGTTTTATTAGCGTACCGAATTTAGTGAGGTCGGCTGAATGCTTACCGGACTTGGAGCTCACATAAGTAATGGGAAAACCACCAAGATTAGTGATAGATTTACAAAACAGATTTCAAAACGTTATCTATACTAACTGACTAGTGACTGGCATGCGTGCGTTGATTGCACGCAAGCCTAACACAATCTTATATAACATTAGTACACTGTCTAAAGACTCGTGAAATTTAGAGGGTGTGTTCATTTTAATGTGTAGGGGTGCACTAAGAAAGGAATTTCCAAAATTCAACTGCTAAAAGACGCAGTAGGTAGTTTTTTTTAATCACCCTAATATATTTTTCCGAAACGTCAGATTTTGATGCCAATTTGCATTCCCTTATTTATAGTTCACTATGGGATTCAGTGAATTTCAAGACACTGTAACTACTGCATAAAGTGAGTCAGTATAACCTATCTCAACCACGTTGATAGTAAAGTTGACAACCTTATACTGAGCTCTATCTGAAGAAAGTTTATTTACGCCCATAAAAGGACAGCAAAAGCTAGTAAAATAGTAGGAACTTGGCACCTTTTTAGTATGTTAGCGCAGGTTAGTACTAAAAATTAAAGGTTTAAGATAAGATAAGATAATTTGTTTATTTGCAGCCAAAAAATGTAATATATACATAATTGTAGTTAGGTTAGTTACGTATCTAATTTAGAAACCCACAGTAAGTACTTATTCCTAAATTATCATTACAAATCAAATCAAGTTGCCGTGATTAGGCTTTTAATACTAAGCTTAAAATTATAGATAAGGTTAAGGGTTAATTTTAAATTGAGACACAGTAGATACATTTAATATTCAATGTAGGTAGGATGTGGAATCTTTCCTTAGCCTCCACACTAGGATTCCCTGTACTGTGGCACAGTTGTTTTGACGAGCCAAATACATCACACTTGGTTTCGAGGGTCTGATGATGGAGTCAGTTGTATAGTGGAACTCTTCAATGGCTGCTAGTAAATCTCTCGATTTTATCTAGTAAAACATTCAGGTACCTACCTTTTCAATAAAATTTATTTTATTGTGTCAGCCCTACAAGAATAGGCTATTATAAATGACGTTCTTAGGGAGCTGTTCCTCTGTATTACTCTGTGACTGTGGAGACCAATATAAAACAGCTAAAAAAGGTTTGTCGTAAAATTCACGGACAGTGTTCGATGGTTAGTAGGCAGGTAAATTAACTAGGTCTACGAAATTAACACCAACAAAGTCCGGTCTAAAATATAAAACTGATTATATTTATACGGAACCCCATAACACATTTCGTTTTGTAACCGTGTCGAAAGGCCACATCAAGAAGCCGAAAGTTGCCGGTTTAATTTTATAGTTTATAATTACTGATTGCCTCCGTGACCCGATGGATTCGCCGGCGAGAGTGTGGTACTGTACCAACAATCCACACAAGCACGGGTTTTAAAAAGTAACAGCACAGGTACCCGCATAATTAATGACAATAGTAGAGCTATTTGTAATAGATTTCGTCCAGGGAAAGAACACTAACGACCCGCCTCAGTTTCGCACGGATGCTTAAACTATACGTATAAATCTTTCTCTAGAATAAAACTATTTATTGATGAAAAACGTATTAGAATAGAGAAATATTTATTTTGCGCCACATAATAAACCTAAAAATAACAATACTAACTAAAGCTAAACTATTGTGACGAAAAAAGTCAGCCACTCAGCATGTGCTACAGACTTAATGTGTCGGTAGCGCTGGTTTTCTGTGTAGCCTACGAGTAGTAGTAGCAGTAGTTAACTGTTATTAAAATCCGCTGCGTAGATTACAGATCAGTAGGTACAGAGTGACAGATGTGGTAAGCGACTTTGTTTACTATTTATAGAAGATACAATAACCTTGATTATGCATATAGTTTAAAACTGTTAAAAATATCTAAGCGTACATACAAAGGGACAGACAACGGGGAGTGACCTTATTTTATACTGGTAATGATACGTAGGTACCTACTCATATCTGTAATATTAAAGATAAACTCGGCATCCATAACAATAGCAAGATTCATACCAAAAAAAGCGAGAGGAATCCAGCCGGTGTTGTTGTCAGTTCTTTTACAGCATGGGTGTGATGAAACTGGCGTAATTTTTCCTAGCTTGTAGCGTTTCAAATTGATTCTTGTAATTTTACTCAATAAAACACTTTTGACTTTGACTTTGACTAACCTTTGTCTTGCTCCCGCCAATCGATCCGGGTCTAATAGACCCCGTCTCATAGAACCGAGTGAGTATCTTGGAGACGCAGCCGTGCGAGACCAGGAGTTGCCGGCTGATGTCACAGGGTCTGACGCCCATGATGGCGAGCTCTACAATCCTCTTGCGGACCCCATCGGGCAGTGGTCGGCCATTCACAAAGACGCCTCCGAGCTGGTTTACCCCAGCCTGACCTGAAATAGAAATGAATAAAGAAAATGAAAGAAAAGAAAAACGAAGTAAACTTTATTGAGTCCCCATACAAAAACATGCCCAGCTTCACACGGGTGCATTAAAACTTAAGTACCCGTGCAAAGCCGGCGCGGATCGCTAGTAATAAATATAGCCTATGTTACTCAGGGAGAAAGAAATTTAAAATTTAAAATAAGACATCATGACACATGCTCTGTCCATCTTGGTAACGAGCCGAAGCAGAGAGCCCTCGCGTCTACATACAAGTTTAACTTAGTTAGAGCGAGGAATCAAAGTATTGACGCTAAACTACAAGGTTTATAATTATTTTAAATCAAAACATGAATAGCAATAAGTAAAACTGCAATGTTACTATGAACAAAGTCATATTATTATTATCTGTACCTATATTGTATAAGTTTTACAAAATTTGTGTAACCTTTTCTTGGAAATAAATACATTTTTTATTTATTATTTTATTATTAATGTAGCATTCTAATGGTGAAAGAATTTTTGAAATCGGACCAGTAGACCCGCCCGGCTTCGCACGGGTTGTGTCCCAGCCAGAACTTGAAGGCCCTTAATGCTGATCAATATTATACTGAAACACAGATAACATAATGACTGAAATAAGAAGAGTATCGAGTCGACAGTGGTTCAGTCGGATACAGTAGATCAGCCCAATATGGGTTTGATTCATTAATTGGACGCAACTGAATCGGTCAAGCAGTTCAGTTTGATCACTACCAACCTCATTTAATCCTGCCATTCCTAGCCACAGATTTAAACCTTCGCTACTGTAAACCGGTCATAAAACAATCGCCAAATGCCGCGCGATTTATTACCTTAATCCTATAAAATTAGCGTTCTAATTTATTCGTAGCAATCTCTATTTACGACGTTTTTTGAATTGCAAGCTCCCGCCAATGCGCTATTTCACGCCTGTTGTCGCCGAGTGGCTCTCCGATGCAAATTACTTTTACCTTTACGATTCTTCTTTCAAACCGCTCATGTAATGACTGCAGGATGAGCAATAAATTTTGAACCTAACACCCATTACTGTAGGTGCAATGCCCCGTGGCAATAGTATTCCCATTAAAGGAGAAAGGCTAGATCGGTAGTCATCTAAAGATCGTTCCGGGAATCGATGGAATCTAATCTTTAGATTCATTACAGATCAATGTGTGATTCAGAGATTCCTAGAGTTTGTGATGGAAAGAAAACGGTCTAGAAATTGAATTAGTATCTATGTACTGCTTTTTAACAGGAGTTCAATAAAGTCATCTGTTTGGCTACGTAAAAGCTTCCGCAATTCAGAAATCACGTTAGGTGTGGCCTCGAGTATTATATACAGAGCAATTCCAAGTAGCCTATTGACTCTATCACTATAACTACAAACTCATCTAAACTTTATTTTACAATAAAACTAACTTATCTATTTGAAATATCTCAAACCACCTCTAACAACTATCATGAAACTATTCTTATTTTAATTACAATCATAAAATACATCGTATCAAGAGAATCTAAATGTTTTATAAATCGCCAGGGAGAGTTGGGGGAAATTTGGCAATCAAATAAATATTAGCCCTAAATAAGGACAGGTGGGGCCATAATAACTTGCAATAATTTATGTTTTGACGACTCTTTTGTCAACAACCGAGCGGGACGACGGTCATAATGAAGACATGAATAATGCGTTTTTGTAGTCATTAGTTCATAAAATGGAGAAAGTGATGAAAACATTTTAAAGTTATATTACTCCAGAGTCCTTTAACTTTATATTTGTGTACATACAATATGTATGTATATGTACTACCCCGTATGTATTATATTTAAGCATAATTATATTACATTACAAAATATACAAAATACATATGAAACAGTTGAGCCATCTAAAGACCGTTACAAACGACCTATAGATAGCTCAACTGATCCAAATCACTACCAGTAGGAAGCGTTCCCAACATGCTGGCTGCATTGCCACGTTGAATGGCAATGCTGATACGTTGAGCCAGATATGAACCAGCCTTTGGATCACGCGTCGCTTCGACCAGACGCCCGGAAAGAATTTTGAAAACGCGGTGAGCCCCGGTACCCCACGGACCCAGGGTCTCCACTCCAAAAGGCTCAAATATGTAGGCTCTATCTAGACCGGCATATTTGCGCCTTTTGGTGTTCTCTGCACAATCTGCCGCCGCGCCAGCCCTAACTGATGTCCCCGACAGATGTGATGCGGCTAAGGTGTCGACGCATGTCGCGTCCCACACCAAAGGCCTACCCATCTCCCAAGGGACAAGAGTCATACCGTCAGGCCGTTTGCCATCATCACGCACCAAACCGTTCGGTTCCAGAACGGCTGGTACGTTGACACTGACAAACGCCCGACGAATGATGTCATTAAGACTGGCGTGTCGGCAGATCCTACCGGCGGCCCTGGTGCACGACAATCCGTGGTGACCAAGCTGGTCGACCGCCGTACCGCACTGGCACTGATGCGGAGCGAAGCACTGCGCACCCAACCGCAGACTAGTTGCAAGACGGAATGTTGTATTGTCCATCAAAGTTCCAATATTGTGAGATGGAAGTGCTTGCAGCCAATGCCCTGACTCTAATTTTGAAACAGCAAGAAGACGGGCACGATCTGTGGAGCATTGACATGTTTGTAGCAAACAATTCCATGCAAGCTCACAGAGGCCCGTCCCATTGCCGTTGAGACGAAAGGTTTTTAGGAGGAGCAGTATCAGGGCAAGCACTGTGCCAAGCGTGTCTAGCCTCGTCTAAATATGAAATTTTGAGGTTGTCGCCAGGAATAATCGAAAAAGACGGAATTAGAATTTTTTCAACTAAAGAGCTAGTGCTATAGACGGAGGACAAGAACGCTGGTAGGGCAACACTTGAAATTTTGCGAATACCTAAGCCTCCCAATTTGACAGGCAGGGAGGCCTGCAGCCATGCCTTGTCATCTAAATGAATATTCAAAACCGACGATAAAGTGTTCTTTATTATGTTGTCTAAGCCTTCCACTAGCTCACTGTGTTTCCACAGTTGACAACATCTTAAAGCGTAGGTAAATTTTGGTACAAACAAACAGAATTTAATGATTGTAAAAGCCATATGGCTGTTAATTTTGAATAATCTGTCCGAGGTTTTACTAAAATTTTGAATTTTCTCATCTACAAATGCCGGAAAAGATTCGTCTAAAATTGGTGAACCAAGAAGGCGAAGTGAACATTTTTCTACCACAGTAATGTTTGGTGCCAAACTGTTGAATTTTGAGATTGTATAATTTTTATCTAAACAAGTGTCAGAAACGAAAAGCTCGCACTTCGAAAAATTTAGTTCTAGCCCTATTTGCCTAAATTCATCAATAATGAGTTTTAGATCGCCAAAAGCAGTGTCCACATCTCCACCTAAAGTTCCGTCATCCAAATACCAAACATTTAGCTTAGATTGGAGACGTTGAATAATCGGATGGATGGCAAGGCTAAAAATGGCTGGACCAAGAGGGTCACCTTGCTGACAGCCAACAGCAGACGAAATAACGTTGTTCCGATAAATTAATTTAGAGGGTGAACCATAACACTGCCAAAGAAAATGGTAAATTTCGGGAATTTTGTCTTTAATTTCTTTGAGCAAGGCGCCCCTGTCTACAGAATTAAAGGCATTTTTTATGTCAACCTTTAGTACTACCTCCCCACAATTTTGATCCAAAAATGTACGAAGTGAATGAACTGCGGCTTCACAGCCGCCTCGCGAACCAAAGCCCAGCTGAACTGGTCGGAAATAATCGCCAAGATAATCGCCTTTTTTTCGACAGCAGACTTTAGCCGCTAGACGGCGGTAAGTGGTGCCCACAGCTATGGGTCTTATCCCGCCGTCTTTCTTTTTGAGAGCGCAAAGATTCGCACCATACAGGAGCTCTGTGATCTCGCTGTTAGCTCGACCTGACAACATCAGGTTGATCAGCGCCGTCATGTCATCTAGAAGAATTTCACCTGCATGACCAGAACCACCAGAAAGCAGGTCTTTTAGATGCTGTGGAGTCATAGCATCCAGGCCACCAGCAGAGCCATTCTGAAATGACATGACGGCGCCGAGCACATCCTGACTGGTCGCGCTAACAGCGTCATCACTCTCCTGCGGTGGATCGGGGAGTTTGAGATCAGGCCCTGGGACCGGATGCTTACTCTCAAGAGAAATGAGAGTATCACGTGAATTTGGAGCTATCGTGTCGCTAGAAAATAGAATACGAGAGGCACCCTTGATGTCACCATCGCTGAGTTTACTCTCCACAAGCTTGTAGATAGTAGACTCACCAACTGGCTTTATAGATTTTGAATTTGTTTGTGTGTTCAAATCGGTGTGAAAATAAGGTGTGCACTCATTTAAGCATAATATGTAAACTACAGTTGGTATACACAAAAGTACACCTACCTCTACAGTGTTGTTTGTCAATTACTTTAGATTTGCTATTTCAAATTCTACTCAAAATTTGTTTGTTTAAGTATTTTAGTTTTATCAATTACTAGAGTGATTCACGGGAGCGCTCAGTTGAAATTGCCACTGGCGGTCACCCATCAAAATGGTACGCGGAACAGCGCTTAAGTTCGTTGATCTGGGGCCCAACCATGAACTATCATAGCGATTCAAATGAAGACCTAAACTAAATTGTCCAAAAATTTTATACCATGACATGATTGTCTAATTGATTTCATGGTACAAAATTTTTTTGACAATTTAGTTTAGGTCTTCATTTGAATCGCTATAAGAGTTCATGGTAGGGTCCCACCCTGTTAGGAACAACTTAGCCAGCTATGTCACGAGCGCTCCGCTATAACATTAGTTATTAGGTTCTATGCACACACTAACTTACGAAGGTACATAAAACAAATGGTACTAAGAAAATACCAGTAAAAGTTATGTTTTTCAATCAAGCTTAACATGTTTACATCGTGAGCTTTCGCAACACCAGTAGCGTTAATTTCTTGGTAATTATAAACAACGATTTATAACGCATCGCAAAAATAATAGACATAGTACTTCGACGTTGTGCATGTAACATGCGTATGTTTAAGCAATTTTACGGGTTCATAGCGTTGTGCTGCACGTGGCTCTTTTGCAAGTTACTTGAGCAGGTTCATGATTTTTGTCTGGCGTTGTCACTTGCACGCATCCGCGTAGGCTCGCGCATGTCACTTGCTTACAACGATTAAATTAACAATAACGTTTAACAAGTTTTACTAGAGGTTTTCTTAAACGTTGGTTTCTAAAATATTAGATAGCTGCTACCATCAGAAATAATAAATTAACTAAAAATAAAACAACCAATAGAATCACATGTCATACATATTCACGTCATCTTCGCGGTGTAGTATTGGTTGATTTTCACGTCCTTTTTTAACAAATAAGTTCACCAGTAAAACATTCTATGTACACTATTTTATAGTAAGTATTTATCCGAAGCAAGCATGAGTGAAACTGGCAGAAATGTAACAACTAAACCTAAGATTGAACTAAGATTGGATCGAAATTTTCAATGGATTCAAGAGTTCATTTCACCAGGAGTCGAACCCACACTCTCAGGATCAGAGAGCATGATCTACCACTGTACTAAAGCCGTTAAAGTCAGCACCAAATAAAAGAGTAAAATCTCATTTGGCAAAACGCTCGTAAACCACGATCCTGATCACTGGAACTGTATTGCTACCGAGATGAACGCTACATGTTTTACTTTATTTTTTAAATCTTATTTTAGTTTTTTTAGCTCTGATTTTATATCTTTTTAGCTTTTTTATTAGCTCTATTCGAAGTAATTTAACCTGGTGGTAGGACTCTTCAGCAAGAGTCCGTCTTAGTAGGTACCACTGCAGTGTCAGATATACTACCTCCAAGCAGTAGTGTGCAAGCATTACTGTGTTTAGAATTGAAGGGCACTGTAGCAAGTGAAATTACTGAGCGAAAGAGATTTAACAACAATGTCTCGGGGTGATAAGCGCAGTGCAGTGCCACGCGAACACTTAAAAACTTTAAGCTTTGGGTGTTACTGCATCTGTAATAGTCAGGCGTGGTGCTTAACATCGTTGGCGCCTTGATTGTCTTGTCACTTGGTGTCATAAAAAAAAATATATATTTCTTTCCCTTTCAATATTACCGAGTTGCTAATATAGCTTTTTTTAACGTTCAATATAACCAATTTACTAATATCCACTGTTAGGACACTTGTCGAGCAACAGTGCACTAAGACGGGGGCTCAATGCGTATCAATATTAACTCTCTCATATACCTAAAAGCACAGATTATTATAAAAGCTATGGGTAGAATTTAGCTTACAAACGGCGCCGAAAAAGCTAGTTATTTAGTTTTTAAAGTCCACTCTACAATAAATAACTTAACTAAACTAATGTAAATAACTACAAAAATATTTTTTTTTATATATTTTTAAAACAAGCTTCAGCAGTTTCAAAATTTAACAATCGGGACTGGTCAATATGAACTTTTTTACATTTTGGGACAAGGAGAGAAAGTACTTGGCAAGCTACTGACATTTTCTTATGTGAATAAGGGCATAAAACTTCTCTTTCCTGATACTTTGATTATACAGCATTTTAATATTAATTGGAATGCAAGAATATAAAACGGAATCTTTTTGACACTAACACCTTTTACATTGTAACAGCTCTTAAAGGGATGAGGTTTATTTAACGATCTAACTAATGCATTGATTTTATAGAAAACATTGACCGTTATTCCTAGAAATATACCGGAACTGATGGGACATGTGTCGCTAGACATTCTGCGTTTTTGATTTTTCTAAGTTAGCAAGAGACAAGACGGTCAAGTCCCTGATCATAACAGATGCAAAGCCACAGTTCTTCGTGGCACTGCACTGCGCTCATCACCCCGAAACGCTGTTGTTAGGTAATTTCACTTGTTACAGTGCCCTTCAAACCTAAACACAGTAGTGCTTGCACAGTACTGTTTGGAAGAAGAATACTTAGCACTGCGGTGGTACCAAGACGTACTCTTACTGAATAGTCCTACCACCAGGTCAAATTAAGAAATTATAATACACACCCAACAGACACATATCATACCAGACCCCACAGTAGGATTCCCTCTGTCCTGGATATCAGAAATGAAGAAATCATGTTCTCATGACATTGTCGCCAGACATAATATATCTGGCCACTTTTGACTCAGGTGTAGAGTTTGTGAAGTTAGGACTAGTAGAGTTAGGACGTCTTGAGTTAGAAGCTTGGATCTACAAGTGATAGATATACACAATTATGTGCTCATAACACACAAAAGTCACAGTAGGTACGTATTAAAAAAAGGAGAAATTACTGTACCTAGCTAGCCTTATACAAGAGAAATATTTGAGATCTGATAATACACATTTTTACATTGCGCATCTCGTCTTGCAACATTTTACTTAAAAATGTTTTTGGTAGATCTACTGAATACGCGGCATAAATAGTTATATGTTTTTACGACCGTTAGATGTCGGCAAACGTATCTTTATTAATCTTCGGACAATGTAAACAGGCATAAAACTTGAAATCATAATCTTAAAACGAGTAGATTCTCATTATCCTTAGAGACCAAAACTGCTTAGCATGAGCATCCAAGACGGGTGTTGCTCAAAATTATGTTTCGTTTGGTTGATTGGATAAAAATTTACATTTTTAGTCATCTCTTTTTTATTAAGGAACGCTATAAAAGAGAGTCTGTCTTTTTCGGTATCACTAACCCAATCGTTTCAGGAGTCAGTTTTCTTGTCTGCGACTCTGTCTGTCTGTCTGTATCTGTCTGCACACGTATCACTTTTCCAAATATAGTAGGAATTTAATAGCTCTCTGATGAACGCGTCGGATGAAACAGAAGATCAATTATTCTATAACTTAGCAACTGGGTAGATTTTATACACTCTCAATCTTTAAAGGGGTAAAAAGAGGGGTAAAAAGATTGTATAAAAAATAATAATGTATGCATGTGCTGACTTTAAACTTTGTTCTCTAAAAATCAGTACTTATGGGTACCTACCGCTCAGACATTTAAACCTCTGTTCTACCCAGTCCCGGAATCCTAGTCTTGACCCAACTCCTGAAAAGGGGTAAAGTAGGGTGTTAATGTTTTTATAAAAATTAAGTTATTGCAAGTACTTACTAGTAAAATACGCATGTTCGCGAGCTGACGAATAACTCGAAGTCGAAGTCGTAAGGACATCTATTACCTAAAGTCGCTACAGTGACCATAAAACTCGGGTTTTTCTCCTTTGTTCAGTACGTGTCGAAAATTGACAGCCCTTTCGTCGGCCACAACATCCAGCTCATGTTTACATTTTATTAACCAACTTCAAAAAAGAAGGAGGTTATGACATAACTTTTAAGCCGTAATACGCGTCGATCGCTGTAATACGCTTCCAGTTTTACAATCCTGATCGTAAAATAAGTTTTTGGTCGTTTTTCTTTAGCGAATATATCGGCAATATAGCGAGTAGGTTATGGGATGTTTTACAGCTTGTGACTGGGTTTACTGCACCGACAATTGGAAGTGTGGGTCTTGAGAGCTACCTACCATGTTTTTATTGAGATATGAAATGCTAGATACAGAGTTGTGATTCTTCCTGAGTCATCGACGCATCTTCTAGATAACTCTGAGACTACCGAATATTTTAGGCCCGGGCACAGAATAGGAGTGCTAGATATTCGTACTACGTAGGTACTACTGGCCCGGATTCCTGATCAATAGTCAACTTAGACCTTCGATTTAGACCTTAGATTTGGACCAACTTATGGATTCAAGATTCCCAAAATCCCCTTCAAAGGGGATTTCGACACTAACCCATTTATATGACAGGTACCTAGTTTTTTAAATATTTACACTGAGATTTATATCAAAACAGACATTGCCCACGTTCCTTATTACTAAGCTCTTCTTCTTCTTTTACTTATGGCGTCTGTGGCTATTACTAAACTCATTACTAAGTTCATTACTAAGCGACGATTACTTTGACAATTGGAAATTTAATAAAATCTAAATTGATAGATGCCATAAAACAAAAAAAAAACAAGTAGATAGAAATGACATTGCTATATTCAGCTACAATATGTATTTTCATGGATTTTATTTGATTTTCTTTACACAATGGACCGCTGCCGATGTCCTGAGTACGCGGAGGCAGTGAAGAAGTTGAGGTTTTACACTGTAGGCACTCACATGCCATGTAAAATTGATAACTATGATAGTAAGTTATTATAACAAACAATAGTACTTATGTGTTTAGTATGTGGTAATAGTTTAGTAGCAGTCTTTAACGGCGCACCCGACCAGTTGCGATCGAGACAAATAAAATTATTAGACAATTAGTAACATGTATTGAAAAAATTGTTTTGAGTTTGCTGACCGTGGTACAATGGTAGCAACTCTGCCTTGTGATCCTAAGGTCTTGGGTTCAACCCACGTAATCATGACAGCCTTCTAATGTTCCCACTGCTGGGACACTGGCCTACTCTCAGGCGAGAGTGATTGGGTCTTAAATCCACCACGCGGACCCAATGCGGATTGGTGGATGGCACATGTCTTTCGAGTTTTTAGTTCTTGGACATGCCCGGTTTCCTCACGAGGTTTTCCTTCACCGTATGAGAGCACTGGCATTGCACACAAATTTTTCGAACAGAAAAATCCATTGGTGCACAACCGGGTTTGAACCCACGACCTTAGGATCGGAAGGCGGGGTCACTACCACTAGACCACCGGTGCCACGTAATGCCGGTATGAATTGGCAATCCAGTAACAAAAAGTTCAAAAGACGTGTCATTGCGAGTGGTGGGTAAAGACCTAATCACTCTCGCGAGTCCCAAAAGTACGAATATTAGAAGACAATCACGATGATGATTTCAGGAACTGGCTACACAGTGAGCTGGATAAAGCATGGCGTAGACTACGCTGACATGAAGTTCTCGAAGCCTAAAGCACGCATCATATACCCACCACATCTGCTGCCAGAGAACATGCAGCCTAAGGAAGTGAGGAAGGTGGAACAGATGTGGTGTCCATTTATGACGCCATATAAAGTAGAGGTTGATAACTGATAGAATACTGGACTTGGATTAGATGAGAATTTTGCGATTAAACTCAAACAAATTCTAAAAACTCTAATAATTTTTGCTTGTACTGTAACTATAGACAAACCATTACGGCCTCTTTTTCTCGGATACTCTTGGAGTCTCTTGGAGAACTATCGGAGTTGCTCACTCTTGGCAGAGTGGTATACTAATATCTGTTTCTCTGTTTCTTTTTTATCTCTGTTTCTGTTTTTTTTTTAATTTATTTATTATCATTATGGATCACCATCGAAAGATACACAGGCATACACATTTTTAAATTACAGAGGTATTCAGGTCAGGTGCTCTCTCAATTAGAGGTGATCTGTTCTATGGTATGGTGATGTAGCTTGAGTGGCGGCTCTTGCGATATGTCACTACTCAACTCCGTTAGCAGCTTGGCGAGAGCATTCGCTCATGATAGATTGTGTGATGGATTTTATGAGATCAGAACATCGGGTGGGAGAACGATTACGTGCTTTCTTGCCATCCATCCTGCCTTGAGCTACCAGACGTTCCATTGAGTCTTCGTTGCGAGTTACGTTTCCAAAGAACTAAGTATGTATTTGTAATTGAACAGTCGACGACAAGCTTTTCTTTTGTAAAATCGACACACATTGCACTATAGGACGACCTCACCCGATAGTAAAGACTTGGGCCTTGATTGCTAAGATACATAATTGTAGAACATGCTGATAAAAGAACTACTTAAATAAAATAAATATTGACGTAAATTTTTACACAACTATAGTATAACCAACCATAATATTATTGTACCATGAGTATAACATAGGCTTTCCATATTTTGAGGTCTGAGGCTGGATTCTCAAATCTCAAACTAAGCAAATCAAGGAACCAGATGATTATATACTTTTTAGTTTGAAGGCAGGGAAGTGCTCAAATGCGATCCTTTAATTTTACCGTAACTTATTTTGTTACACTTGGTATTACACGGTCTAGCATCAAAAGAGAAATCCAAAAAAGACTCCGAAGACTGTCACCGCTCAGTGAGTCGGCTGTTAACGCCAAATTAGCTTATTGGGCATAGAGCTTGGTCGGCATGTTACTGGCTGTTGGCGTTATCATAACATGGACTAGCCGTTACAAATGTTAACATCCGTCTTGGTGGGTACCACCGTAGGGTCAGATATTCTACCTCCAAGTAGTAGTGTGCAAGCATTACTGTGTTTAGGTTTGAAGGGCACTGTGGCAAGTGAAATTACTGGGCGAAAGAGACATAACAACAATGTCTCGGGGTGACAAGCGCAGTGCAGTGCCACACAAACACTTAAAAAACTTTAAGCTTTGAGAGGCACTGCATCTGTAATAGTCAGGCGTGGTGCTTAACATCAAGTGGGCGCCTTGATTGTCTTGTCACTTGTTGAAAACATCCCGAGACGTAATTATTAAGTCTCTTTCGCCCAGTAATTTTACTATGCTTTTTAAACTTAAACTACAGCATAGAAACGGTAATGCTTGCACTCTACTGCTTGGAGATATCTGGCACTTACAGACTCTTCGTGAAGTGTCCTACCACCAGGTTTCCAAATTGAGGTTAACCGAAACTAACAATTAATTGTATTATCTATTTCAAGTTTCTTGGTTGTCAGCCAGTTAGGTCACGTGAAGATTGTGGTCTTCTGCACATCTTCTGCATTTAATTTGGTCATGGTTCACTATTACGACGACCGATGTGGTGCAGCGGGCGCAGGTCCGCCTGCGACGCAGAGGTTGCGGGTTCGATTCCCGCCTTGGGACAAATGTTTGTACGATCTACAAATATTTGTTCCGGGTGTTCTGGGTATTTTCTATATATAATAAAAAATATCTATCTATGTATTGTATTGTATTAAATATATATCAGTCATCTAGTACCCATAATACAGCTCTGTTTAACAGCAGCTTACTTTGGGGCTAGATGATGCTGTGTGGATTGTCCAGCATTATTTATTTATTTATTACTAAAAAACGTAGGTATTTTATTGTATAAACTTACTTGTCTGTCACTCTACGATTTTACCCATAATAAAAATAGTTATGTATTCATGCTACACATTACAAGTGCACTTGCCTGAAGTCATCGCATATTAAAAGCATGCTTTGAATATGCGATGACTTCAGTAGATGGTTAAATTTTTAAACCTCCACGCTTTGCTGTTTAAGGCGTGTCCACTATAACATCATCATAACTGTAGTTCGACTCCATATCAACGAATCTAATACATCAGATCCGATTTTCTAGTCGAATTTTTACAACTGTGTTACAATTTTATATCGTAAAGTTTTATTTTCTTTTATTATTATTAATTAATTTAACTAAAAACTAGTTTAGGGACCTCGTAAACATAAACGGTAGAAAACAGGATGAAATCGATTTCGAAATTATGGTCAGTTTTGACATGAACAGCAACATGGTTCTTCGATGACCCCGGTGGCGCCGGCGGCCGGCGCGCGGTGGGTGCGCGTGTATTGCGCGTTTATATTAGAGACTTAGGTTAGACGAGTATTAGCACTGTTGGTCTAGTGGTACTGACACCACCTTCCGATCCTAAGTTCGTGGGTTCCAACCCGGTCGTGCACCATTGGATTTTTCTATTATAAATAGTTCGTAATGTCAGTGTTCTCTTATGGTGAAATAAATCATCGCGAGGCACGCGCGCACCAGCATGTCCAAGAACTAAAAATTCAAAATGCATGTGCCAACTAACCCGCATTGGATCCACGTGGTGGATTAAATTAAGACCCTATTACTCTTGCTCGAGAGGTCAGGGTCTTATCTTCACATTTTTGGTGACAGCCTAATTACTGCTGGACAAAGGTCTCCCTCAAATAATGTTACGGTGACTGATCAATGGACGATGGACGGCGGACGATGGACGATGGACTATGGACGATGTACGATGAACGATGAATCGATTGACCATGAACGATAGATCGATGGACAGATGATAAGCAGTCGCAGGAAGCAGTGGTAAAAGCTTGAGCCTTAACGAAAACGAAGTGTAAATAGACCTTGGTGGATAGTGAAGGATTAAGATCGTTTGTCATGGCACTCTTCGAGTGTGGCCTATGTCCAGCAGTGGACGTCTATTGGCTGATATGATGATGATGTATCTTAGCTATTTGTCAATGGTACTTTTATGTCCTACAATACGTATCTTGGGATGGAATCAATTCGGTAGCCGGCGGTATAAATACAACAAAACTCAGTCTTTAATTATCATTAACGGCCCACATTAGAGCCGAAAGGCCTCTGCTTATCGGACGAACAAGATTTTACCTCACGCATTGAAATCATAAGCGTTTCAAAGAACCCCCAGTAGGGCTGTCAAACGTTTTTTATACGGCTTACTAGCGACCCGCCTGGACGGGTTAAAACTATACTAAGAATACTATAAACTAAACTTAAAAACTATGCTTACAAACCATCCTCATCACTCTATCTATTGATGAAAACCACATTAAAATCCGCACATGCATACAGATACAGAGGGATAGACAGTGGGAAGCGACTTTGTAAAAAAGATAAAGAATTACGACAATTATAATAAGTATTTATAATTAACTAAAATTTACAAACAGTGATTTTATCATTGTAACCTTCCTAAATTTATTCGATGATTCTTCTGAATAAATTGTTTCAAATGTGTAGAACTTAATTTGAATTACTATTTATTACCAACAATATTTAGCAATCATGTAAACGTTTTAAACTCATCACACGTTCACATAATTAATTGGCAGCCGTAAGCCAGTTTAATTTGAATACGAACAAAATATAATAGTAATAGAAAATAAAAGCTTCTAAATAAAATAAAAAACAGACGAAAAATCTCTAGTACTATTCCGCTTAACCTTTTAACTGATGAGCTTTTGGCTCCAGCGCTCGACGGAGCAACACGTCTGCCGGAGAACAAGTCGATGGTCCTGAGGATGTCCCGTGGAGGGATGAAACACGTGTCGATATTTTTCTTTTGAGGTTAACTGTGGTAACTGTGTGACCTCATCAGTTAAAAGGTTAAGCGGAATAGTACTAGAGATTTTTCGTCTGTTTTTTATTTTATAATGGATTTCCGCAAAGTAACGCCTGAATCTATCAATTAGCTTCTAAATATATTACCAGCTCGTCCTCAGGAATTTGCCTGTAATCTATTTAACATTACAGATATTATTCCACATACCATGCTATTTTAAGTAAATAAAAGTAAAGAAAAAATACGGTTTTCTTTAAACAAATGCCGTTTTGATGTTCTTTCTGTTTTTATACAGTAAGTACTAGAGACCCGCTTTTTTTTTTTCACGAATGCTTAAACTACATATAAACCTACCCCTTGAATAACTCTGTCTATTGATAAAAACCGCATCAAAATCCATTGCGTAGTTTAAAATAAGCGTAAAGAGAGACAGACGGCGAACAGCGGCTTTAGACTATGTAGAGATTTGTGTGGTTGAATGGTGAAAAATACGGCTGTGTCTATATCTATTTTTGTCTACTTTTCCATAAAAATAGCCGTTGTCTAAGATTCTCATGCTAGCCATGCAGACGTTAGAGTGAAAAAAAATCAAAACCGAAAAACTGTCAACCCTATTGACTTACCACCGTCCCCAAAACCATTAACGGTAATTAAGAGAATCGGCCCGAATCTGTACCTATTGAGATGGTATCGAGAGGCGAGTGGGCCCACCCAGACATTTGGACCAGTCTAATACATTATACATGCTTAACTACATTAGCTTATTAACATCTAAAACTAAATTTACCGCTTACGGCATCAGGGCAAAATAGTCAAACTATTAGCTGTTTTTCAAACTTTTGAAACATTTAGACTTAATAACTTTTATAGAAGTCAGCCAATACAAATACAAGTGATTTGCTGCATTCACAAAGTATAATAAAATTGATTTTAAGTCCGAAAAAAATTAAAACATTTATGGAAATCGGTATCCAAGGTCCAAGAATTGAAAACACTAAAGAGATATGTGCCATACGCCTATGCGGATTAGGTTTGGGTGGTGGATTGAGACACGCTCGCTCGAGAGTAGGTCAATGTCCCAGCAGAGGGACCTTAGGAGGCCCTCCTGTTCATATAAAGGTAAACAATAATAAAAATATTTTAATTATTGTTATTATCGTAGAACTAGCACGAAATATTAAAAAAATATTCACAGATACATAAACTTTCAACACTTCTACGAGCGTCGTAAAAACTAGAATTTTCCAAAATTGATACACATCTCGCATCTAATAACTTCTACTGATATTATCTCAACATAAAAGTAAAATAATAAAATTATAATTCAGATTTTGGACACACACGATGTTTCCGGTTATCATTTGGGTATTTATTTAGTACTACTCCTCTCAATATTATAAAACCAAAAACTTGGATATGTGTATGTAATTGTTTGTGAACCACAATCAATTACATAATCACGAATTTACCAAAAATCTACCTACGCATAAAATCTTGTGTCATATCTATGTTATTCTATTGGTATTGTAAATCTAAGCACTAAGACAATGAGTAGAATTATTAAAAATAAAATTATTTTAAAAATCTTCGAATAGAAAAACTCTTCCAAAAATACTGCCAGTTAAATCTAATTTCGAATATTAAAATCACTCGTGAAGTTGAATTTAGAACCTACCGAAAATATGTTTGTAGACAAAATCACCTTGCATTTAAATTATAAATAACGTCCGTTTATTTCAGACAAATACAAACAGCACACATTTTACGGATAAAACATTACAGAAAGTAGGTTCATAGAAAGTAGATTATAGACAAACTAAAAAAAACAGTTGAGTGTCTAAAGGTTAAGAATTTTACTCACAATAAAAAAGCTTACCTGTGTGAGGCATCTCGATCGACGAAAACCTAAAACAAAATAAAAATTCATTAAACACTCACTTTTAAGTACATTTTTCATTTTTCGCAGGAAATTCCAAACTGCTCAATTGCATGATTGACCCCATTCATTTAACCCTAACTTAGTTTTAGAGCTTTTCCGGCGCCTTTAACAATAAAAACTTCAAAAATGTAAAGTCCAGTTCTCATAAACACGCTAATCTTGTGAAAAAAATCTGTCAAAAACCCAAAAATACCACGTGACATCTTTATCGCACTTCCCCCTTTGCTTTGGATAGCTTGAAAGCTAGCGTTGATTTTATTACACAGTGATATAATTATTTTGCAAGAAAACAATACCAAAAAAAATATTTTCATGTAAAATGCCATTGACTCACATTGTCAAAAAGTTAACAAATCACAAATGTAGAGCCAAGCTTCTAGCTCTACACGCTCTAACTTCACAAACTCTACATCTTAGTCAAAATATGTTGCTTGGCCGTTATTTGATCACTTTTTAATTTTGTACAGTAGCATTTTGTGGTTACTATAAAATATTTGCTAATTAAATGTGCTTATGATCATTCCCATTTGGCGCAGATGTGGATATGTGACACTGCGATACATACTACTACGATACATAATACTTGCGACTGCTACCAAAACTTCCCACTCGTCTCCTCGGGGACGTGCGCTACTGAAAAACTTCCTGCTGATGCCGATGGGGGTGATCGGGAATTAAAACTTCCTGCTGGTCCCCAGTGGGGGCGACATGGGGGTCATTGGGAATAACCCAATTCAAGGGGTTAGGGGTTGATCTTTGGCGGACCAGAACAAATTTAATGAGGTTAGAAATACACCGCTGGCTATTGGCTTTGAGCTTCGTGATCGTCGCCACAATTCAACTGTGACATTATAGCATGAACGCACCACGGTTGCGATTACAACCGCCCATTACGCGATAACACGCTTAAATCATAATTTATTCAAATTAAAAATACTTATCAAAATATGATGCGGTACTAAATCAGAAATTAAGTGAGGTAGTGCGTGTTCGGGAAAACGATGTTATCGCTCCGTGAAAATCCAAAAAGGCAAGGAGTTATAATTTTTATAAGACGAACAGATGAGAGCATGTTAGAGGTATGAACTTACATTTACATAATATGACTATAATATGACTATGACGAGCTGGCATGGTGGGCAAGCCTTTCTTAAAAGTATTAATTTATGAAGACAAAATTAAAACTCCTACACCTATTTCTGCCGCCAAGCAGTTAATGCTCGCATTGCTGTGTTCCGGTTTGAAGGGTATGGTTTCCGGTGAAATTACAGGCACATGAGATTTTCCATGTAATGTCTCAGGGTGGTAACCCCTTTGCTTGGTTGCCACTAAAATGGTAACCAAGCGTACGGCCCACTTGAATATAATAAACTAGCGGCTCGTCCCGGCTTCGCACGGGTGCAATGAAAACTCAAGCACCCGTGCGAAGCCGGGGCGGGTCGCTAGTCATTATAAGGTAGGAGCCGATCTCACGTTTTAGCCGCGCGGCTACCTATTTCATTGTGCACGCACGCCCTTCTCTGGGCACGGGGCGCGCGCGGGCGTTTTTAGTATTTTGTTTAGGTGACATTTTTATAATTCGTCATAACTTTTGAATGGAATGTCTGATTTCAATAATTCAAACAGTTATCTACTGGTATTGAAACAGTCTTGAATACGAAATGATTTATTTGGATAATGGTATGGAAAACATAGTCTGATTTTGGTCGGCATTTCTATCAACTTTTAAAATGTAAAAAAGTAGTTATACTTACATAACTAAAATAGTTGGACATATGGTATTACTGACTTTTTTGTAGATATTAATATGTTCTTTAATATTGTAGAACAATTTTTTGTTCTATCATCAATAGTTTCCGCAGCGCATGCGATGAAAGACATTTTATGGCAATTTTTTTTACACCTTGGGTTACATTATTGAAGTTTCAGTAAGGATCCTTATTATTTTCTAGAATAAAATATAGCCTATGTTACACAAGAATAATGTAGCATTCTAATGGTGAAAGAATTTTTGAAATCAATATATAGTTAGTTATATAATTAGTTATAATTAGTTATATTAGATATATAGTATAAAAATATAAAACATACAAATCTTTATAATATTAGTAAAGATAATAAGAGCGCATTTGGGCACTATGGATATAGTAAGATCCATAGTACCCAAATGCGCTCTACAATATTGCCCCTCACGCAATAAGGTTTCGGTCACACGCAAATATCAGTTTAAAACGCGTGGCTTCCTGGTGCTTAGGCATTGACCACACTTTGTGAAAGCATGGCGAGTGGGGAGATATGCAAATGAAGTGTTTTTCAAAGTCAAGCCGTTTATTTTGGAGCTTTTTTATCGTTTTGGGTTATAACCTGCTCAGTACACATTTCTGGATGTATTAAACTAGTTATGACATGGTTTGGTCATAGGTATTTTATTATGATACGTAGTATTTACCTGGTGGTAGGACTCTTCAGCAAGAGTCCGTCTTGGTGGGTACCACCGCAGTGTCAGGTATTCTACCTCCAAGCAGTAGTGTGCAAGCTGCACTGTGTTTAGGTTTGAAGGCAAGTGAAATTACTGGGCGAAAGAAACTTGTCAAACAATGTCTCGGGGTGATAAGCGCAGTGAATTGCCTCGCAAACACTTAAAAACTTTAAGCTTTGGGCGGCACTGCATTTGTAATAGTCAGGCGTGATGCTTGACATCAGGTGGGCGCCTTGATTGTCTTGTCACTTGCTGACATAAAAAAAAGTAAAATTAGTGGGCTATACAATACTGAGTGAATCTTGTGCTAAACGACTATCTATATTCGCGCGAACTCACAATTTTAATGTCAATAAGAACACTTTAATCGATACTTGTTGCCCTTGTTGGACATCATAGATTAACCATGAAACATAAATTCCTAAGTTTCGGACCAAAAAACTATCTATAAGTTGCGTTATTAAAATCGTGATAGGTGCTATATCGATCGATTCTCGATGCTATCGACTCTTCGAATAATGATGGGCAATTACTACCGAATATCGATTTAAGATATCGATAATTGCAGATATCATCGGTGTAACAAGTTTTATTGGTTCACAAGTTTTTTTATGATGAAATGGTAGTATTGTAGTGATGTGTACCTAACTGGAGAGCTATCAATACTCACTAAAAGTACACTAATGGAACTAAAACAAAACAAATGACTGTACAAATACAAATGAATGTAATAAAATAATTTATTATTTATCTATTTACATAGAATATACCTATACCCATAGATACTAATCCTCAGAGGCATAAAAGGAGAGTATCTTTCTTTCAGGATCTATACTTGCACAAAGAAAATAATTTCCCCAGTTTAGCCTTTTGCAGGCTTCTATGGGGGTTGAAGTTTGTAAAAAAAATAACCATAGGCAAACAAAATAATTATTCTGACAAGTATAGGTACTGGGGGATGCGGGGCGTGATCGCGGATGGTATAAGGGTTGGGCGGAGAAAAGGCGGCAGTCATCCCCCCCTTATTCTACTTTTTACGCCCCGCGCCCCTGTTAATTCACAAGGAGACGTCAGAATGTCATAAAGTTTACTCTTTTAAAAGTTTACTTGAAGTACCTTTTAATTACAAATAAATATATTAGTTTGCGTTAATAAACATCGATAAACTTCCCATCTCTACCACAAAAACGCACCAAACCCCCAAACCTACTTAAAACACGGAAACTAAAGTGAGCGTATCAAAAAATTATAAAAACGGCCGCGGTAATAATAATAACGTACGACAAAATGCTTGAGTTATAGCGGCTTGTACTCGACACGCTATGCGAGGCTAAAATCAAGGTTATTTTCTACTAGACTACAAAATAGGGAACTTTAATAATGTGATATTATAATAGAATGTTTAAAGGTTAGTTTTGTTTATAGGTTAGTTAAATTGAGCACTGGTGGTCTAGTGGTAATGACCCTGCCTTTAGGAACCCTATGGAATTGTCTCAGAAAAGCCGGCTAAGTTGTTCATAACATGAAGATAAGGATTGTTCCGCGTATGTAGTCATCATTAGGATGGGTGACCCCCAGTGGCAATTTCAACAAAGCGCTACCATGCTTCGGATGGCAGGGTAAACAGTCGGTCCTGATATAATAATTAACTGGTGTTCGGCAAGCTAAGCTTAGCACTTTAGGTAAAAGTGTGGGTGTTATAATTTGTGCATATTTTCACAGTTTGCAGGTGACATTTTTTGTAGTATCGACCTTACAGTCAGTTACAGAATAAAATAAAACTAGGTCAAAAATACTTGTATGTATAATGTATATAAGACAAGTAAAAACAATACTTAGTCGCTAAAATTACTGTTTTTTTATGAATAAGGGCATAAATCTTTGGTGTGCCTTACAGTTGCCTATTTACCCTCAAAGAATAAAGATACTGTAACTTATTTCCATATAACATATATTATTTTGTCAGTTAATAAAATTTTTGTTTTTGAAATTGTACACAAGAACTTATCAAAGCCTCAACACTATTCTTATAGACCTGTAAACGCATTATGTAAAAAATTTCACTTTAATTGAAATGAAAATGCTTGACTCCCTAAAATAATCACTAAATAGAGAAATTATATACGCTAAAACAAGTATTATTTCATTTGTAGCCGACTGTATCTGGATAAAGAGACCTTTTCTTTGACTGGGTGACTTTTCATATATATTATATACTTGGTTTCATAACTTTTTGTATAGTGCTGGAATTTTACTTTGCCTGGCTGTCAGAACGGTAGTAAAATGAGCCTTTAAACTGTTAAAATATGGGTAAAAGCTTCAACGCTTGCTAGCACTTGGAATTAAATCGTTTAGTTTGTGGCTTGAAGTAACTTTTTTCGTTAAGTACGAGTTATAGTCTATAGTCATAATTCGTCTCAATTAAAAATAAAATAAAATACTCCAGACAATAAAAACCAACTGTTCTTGAGTTCTTGACTTTCATAGAGAAATTGGAATTGGGAAAAAAAGACAGTTTGGATTGGAAACATTTTTCAATAAAGTTTATAAAATCTAAAATAAGGCTTTGAATAAACATAAATAATTTATTTTTTTACGCAAAAAGTGTGTCTTTGTCAAGTACTAAATAAACCAAGTTCAGAAATTGAAAAGTTTACCGACGGCATAAGGAGTCACAAAACAAAATATTAACAAAATTATTAACTAATATTAAAAAGTACTAATGAATAAACCCAACTATAAACCACGAAATAATAAAAAGTCTTACCTCAAAACAACGTAAGAATATAGACCTAACTCAAAACATTCAAAAGATGTAAAATAATGGAAAACCCGCAAATTCAAACGCAAAAGCCAGCATAAAACAGTCCCCGTCGGATCTCGATAAGGCCGGTGCCACACCGGGCGAGAAAAGACAAGTGGCTTAATTGAGAGCTGACCTGTGGGAGGTCCCAGGCGTCGCTTTATGCTAATCAATTCACCACTAGTTTGTTTTTTAGCCGCAATCGCCACCGGAATATCTTTTTACGTTTTTTCGAGAGCCGTGTCCAGAAACGGAAAATTAATTCCGTTTTATAAATATTTAGGTGGGACGGCACGGGTTTTAATTTTCCATTGAGACTTGCGGTCATAGCTCAATAATTAGGGTTCGGTGTGCGATGTTTTTATGAGTAGTAGAGTTCTTTGTGATAGAACTCGTCCGGGGAAGGACTACCAACATACCTATTTCTGCCGCCAAGCAGTAATGCTCGCATTGATGTGTTCCGGTTCGAAGGGTATGGTTTCCGGTGAAATTACAGGCACATGAGACTTTCCATCTAACGTCTCAGGGTGGTAACACGCTAGCGATATCAAACAATTAGGTATAGTATTGCCAAAGAATCTCGGCTGTCGTGGAGTTCAGCCATTTGTGATGCGCAAAAACAATTTAGTTCGAAAAAGCTCCATTGCGCATCAAAACGGCTAACTTCACGACAGTATAGATCCGCTGGCAAACATATTACAGAGGTTTATAGTTGATTATGAATAAGGTACCTAAGGTAAGGTTTTTGTATGAAAAAAAAATCTATTGATGCAGTTGTCGTGGGTTCGAATCCAATGAATTTATCCATTCGAAAAAAGTTACGTAAGCTATAACAATGCACTCTAATGGTTATAAAAACGACGTGAGTAAACCGGATAGTCTGCAAACTAATATTCGACAGACATAAACCAATTCGCATTGGGTCCGCGTGGTGGATTAATAAACCGCATTGTATTGGTTCAATTTTGCAATACCCGCTCCGCTTCTATAGATACCCGCCTTACACTTGTAGCCTGAATTTAAATCGCTCAAAGCGTGTCTTTGCACCCCATAAGGTTAATTTAATACAGTGCGTTTTATAGATAGTTAAACTGTATTTTATATTACAATCATGTAGTTTCAGCAGTAAAATTAAATGTATGTAATAAATTGGCGTTTATCGATTTTGCATCAAGTGAGCTTAGATTAGAGATATACTGATTTCACATACGTAATGAATGTTTTAAAAGAGTATGTAATTGAAAGACATGCTCATCTCAAGCAATGTACCTACTCACATGGTTAAGGTAACGTTCAACCAGTCTATCCCATAAAAGTATTACAATTTTGTTAAGTTTTAACTTTTGGTCGTGGTGTTTTTTTTAAACTTATATAAGTCAGATAATGATTTATAAAAATAAAATAAAAATAAAATAGCCTTTATTTCTAATGCTTCTACTTACAATATAAAGAATAAAATTTACTTAATATTAAATTCACTTGTTCTAAAAATCTTTCCTATAGTTATTCCTACTTTTATTTTAATCAAAATTATCAGCAATAGTCGCCTACGCGGCGTAGGCCTCCCCTGAATCTCTCCATTCGTCTCTTTCTCTCGCCATCATCATCCAATTTGCTCCGCACCGTTGTGTAAATATGTCCCTCCATCTCCTTTTTGGTCTCCCTTGCTTTCTTTTTCAGATAATGATTTAGTTTGATTTAATTATGACGCTACAAGGTACAATAGGATATAAAATTACTTTTTGAATAATTTGCGACTTTGTCTTCTTTGAAAAGCTATTCACCAATTTTCAGTTATTATTAATTCGGTTTTTTCAGTTTCAGAAACTTTGTTTGTTATTTCTTGCTTTCAAATAACCGTCAAAATTTAAATTACACAAAAAAAAATGTTTTTCTAAAATAAAAGCGTTCGTTTTCCATTAAAAAATACAAGCAAATAAATATACTCGTATTATACAGAACCCATACATTTATTTCATCCGCCATTTATTATTGTCAAAGCGTATAATTTAGTCGAACTGGTTAAGATATCGTGGTGTGGTCTTGAAGACGTTTCTACACAGGCAACTAAAGTTGCTCAAATAGCAATATACTTATTGTATAAAACTTTTTGACGTTCCGACCACAATAAGCAAAGGCCAGCTTCAATAGCATAATAATGATTGAGCTGAGGTGTACAGGGTGTCCCATAATATGCATGGTTTCCCACCATACCAGCCTATCTTATCGAAACTTGTCCATGGAGCGTCTACTTCAAACTATTTTTACTAGTGTGAGCAAAACAAGAAAGCCACTACCCTAACCATCTCAATCAATCAATCATCTTCAATAGCCGTATAGGAAAAACGTTTGTTCTATTTACGTATTTTTTTTTAATTTATGGTTAACATCGCAATGGCAAAACACACCATTATCTCCGCACTTTTGAGGCGTTAACGCACAGTGCGTTGCAATAATCGGTAGAATCGATAGGATCTAACTCTTACGAAGAATAAAAGCGGTCTTTTAAAATCTGACTGGGCTTTACTACGTGTTATTTTTTAGAAATCAAGGATCGTTTTTTTGTGTCTGTGTCTTGTAAAAAAACATAGTAACATTATAATGATTCATCTTAATTGCTCCACCACGTCGCCGGGCAACAGTCCCTTTAAAAGTTACTCGTGTAGGAGGAACTTTAGCGTGTGACGGCTGCAATATTCTGAGAAGGAGTATTGGTATTGGGCAACTTTGTTAATTAGATCATTTTTTAACGCGATTGTGATGATAGCCGTAGATGCGACTTAGCATGCAGACTAAATAAACATATTCTGGTATTCGTACTCTTCGTTTTTATATAGACTAGTTTCTGTCCACGGCTTTGTTGGAAACTTCGACATTCTATGCACCCTATGAGAATAGGTTTATGGTGGTGCCTATAATATTATTTCTGGTTGATAAAGCGCCAAAACAATTTATAAAAATTCTTTAAATTGGTTTGGCGTAGTACGGCACAACAGTAGAATTAGTTAGGTACAGTTTCCATTTTATTATTTTGCATTTATGTAAAGACTTTTGATGGTCATTTGTGTGAGGCAAAAAATCTCAGGCTGGTAAAATTAATGAGCAACAAAACTATTGCTGCTTAACTTACTGTATTATTTTTATTGTTTTGATAGTAGTAGAGGTTTAGACGTCATATAGTTCGTGTATCCCCGAATTTCCGCATGAAGTTCAGTATTCCGATCTTTGGTTTTGGCCTATTTTGATAAGATCGACAGTTAGTTTACCGTCGTCTCGATTGTATTGTAACATAACTATTACAAAAGTATGATAATAATATGAAATGCAAAAGTCTGTGTGTGTGTATCGTATATCACGTATCTCCGACAAGGCTTTACCGATTGTGATGAAATTTGAAATGTAGATTGAAGTCCTGGAATAACACATAGGCTACTTTTATCTCGAAAATTTTTCTGTTTTTGTGGGATAGCATAAAAACTGCAAAAATGCGGGTAAAACCGCGCGCGCGGGTCAGCTCGTTATTAATATAAAAATATTAGAAATTATATATGTACATATACATAGTTATTATAAGTTAGTAGTGTTTTACTTCACCGTTTGAAAGCATGCGTACAAAAATTTCCCAAATAGAAAAAGCCATTGATGTATGACCGGTTTCGAACTCACGACTGGCATTAAAATAAATAAATAAATAATGCTGGACCATCCACATAGCATCATCTAGCCCCAATCTAAGCAGAGCTTGTGTTATGAGTACGAATGACTGATTTATTTAATACATAGATAGATATTTTAATACCCAGAACACCTAGAACAAATATTTGCAGATTGTACAAACATTTTCCCCAAGGCGGGAATCGAACACGCAACCTCCTGCGTCGCAGGCGGACCTTTGCCAGCCGTGCCACATCGGTCGTCCCATTGGGAGAGTCCCTATCACTAAACTTCCAATTAATTATTATAATGTTAATTAAAAATATAATTTTAGCTAGTAATCGGTATTGGTTCGATATATTGCTATAGTATTTCACAATGTAAGTGCTAAAGGATGAATATATCTTCATTAAGTGTTAACTAGTCACAGCGGCGACACAGCTTGTCAGTATTGAAATTGGACGAATGTTACACTGTAGCGTAACTAAATAAATGTTTGAGGTCTACGCGACTAGAGTTTGTTTGAAATAAGAACCATCTTTAATCGATGTATTTCAAATCTTATGACTACGACATAAAAGTCACCTGACGATCACGGTTCTCGTGGGATCAAATTATAGTTACCCAAGTTTTTTTGTATGACTCTCGCGACGAACTCGCGATCAAACATCAAGTGCGACAAACATAGATAAGTACCGAAAATTGATAGTGTATAATTGACATTCGCGCAAATCGTGCGACGTTTTAGTCAGATAGTTTTAGCAACTTCGTGTGCCCTCTAAATCACGCTGACATTGCATTAACAGCAATGCCCCAAGGTCCCTCAAAATTGTTTTTCCAAGTGATGATTTTAAACATTTGTCATAAAAAACATTTTTCCGCTATCTTTTCAAATAGTACAATACATTTTTAAAAGCAAATACATATAATGTTTAATAAAAAAGTAAATGGCACAAAAATATAGGTAATAAAGCTTTGCTTCCTGTTGTAGCTAAAGCTGTGTTACAGAAGACAGTTTCACAGTTTTTCCAAAGCTTGCACTAATCCGTTACAAGTCGGTGTGACACGCAGCCGACGAGATAAAGATAGCGCTACACCGAACGGATTTGCATTGCGCCACACAAGCGGACCACCCTACGGAATTTGTAGGCGTTCGACACCTTGGGAAAGGAGGAGTTAGGATTTATCCGTAGAAGTTTAATTACTTATCTGATTTAACTCCGATTGCGGGCCAGGGTTATTTTAACTATGAGCTAACCTAAAAAGCCTATACAAAACTGTTTCAAGTATAATTACTATTATTTAACTTCGATAGTAGATTATGGTCAGAATTGAAGAGAAATTACCTGGTGGTAGCTCTTCAGCAAGAGTTTGTCTTAGCCAAAGCTTAGGCAGAGTCAGATATTCTGCCTCCAAGCATAGAATTTTCAAATTAAATTACCTAAAACTGATACCGTCCTTTATTAATGAACTAAAATATAAAGTGACCGAGATAAAAAAAAAATAACTTTCGCGATCAGAACACATGCATGCTTATAATAAATCATAAATCATTTATTGTTTGTGAATCCAGGTATGGTAATAGTTACATTAAGGTGTTGTAAAAAGTAAGTGTCTCTAGATTCTGCTATTTAGCATACAAACATGCCAAACCTAACCAATAATTAAACAAAATTAGAAAAATCAAATTATAATAATGAAGCTAAAAAATATTAAATTAAATTATCAATAGGTATGTCAAAAATAGAATACTTAAGATTAGGTCAAATTGTCATAGTGTTAGTTTAAGTTACGGTCACACAAGAATTCGTCTATGGTATAATAAGCTTTTTTGATTAATAATATTTGCGGGATTTTATGGCGTTATTACTTTTTATTTATTTTGCCCGAAATGCTTCGATTGTTGTCGGAAATAACGCAAACATTATAAAAATATCAGATAGTTTTTGTTAAATTGTAAACGATTTTAAAGTTTAAGTTAAAGTTTAGATAATGTTGCGATAAATGTGGCGCAACCATTTGTTGTAATGCAAATGTAATATTTAGTGTGCGGTGTACTTACACAACACTCTTACCTGTCAGTATCGTACGCTTAGCGGATCTAGGCAGTGGTGAAGTTAGCCGTTTGTGATGCGCAAAGACAATTTGGTTCGAAAAAGCTCCATTGCGCATCGAAACGGCCAACTTCATCATCCTACATCCGCCGAGCGTACACGTACTATACTTATCTCTAATTTGTCTCAAAAACGTATACTCACTTGTAAAACCTATGTAATTTAATATATTAAACAAAAACGTGTTCTCATTAAAAATAATAAAAAATCCGTGTGACTAGCTCACGTATAAAACTACTAACTCCATGGAATTCATCGTGTTTTCTAAAATTCCTAATTAAGCGCATAACAACAACAATGCAAAAAGCACGTCGTTATTTAGTTTGACATCATGAAAATGGCGGAACCTCGGAGGAAAAATATTAGAAAGCTCATACACATACAAGGTAAATAAACAGGGAGCGTTAACTTTGTCGGCTCAAAACAGTTTGAAGTTGGTTCAAAACAATACAATAACAGTTTTATTGCATTTTCAAGGTATAACAATATCAAAAGGCGAAGTCCAATAATATATTTTTTTAATTTTTATTTATTAATAAATTATTTAATATTAAAAGTAATCGTTTATAATGTTTTGTTCAGTGACTAACGCGACGATTTTATACATGTTTAATTTAGTTAGACGTCATTCTGACTTCGAAACGATCACTTTTCGTCAATAAGTAATAATTCGCTTTTAATCAATAAGTTCATACCTGTTCGTTCCGTTCATATCGGCATAAGTATGTCTATTTTACGCGATGCGCTCTATATTAAATTTTAACTCTACGAACAGAATCTACCCTCAAATTTGCATTTTCGTGCGACATGAAACAGTTTTGATACCCACGGTTTAAAACACAAAATTTTTAATGAATTCGCACAAAATTTACATGCATCGGGCTTTAAGGGTTTAATATGGTTCGCTGCTCTAGTTTGCAATTAACACGTAAGTACCTACTATTGGGTTATGACGTCACAAACTATATTGTGCTAAGCAAAACCGAAAAATCGTTTATTAGAGTCAAATTCAAAATATGCATACCGTTACGAAGTTCTACTAATGTGAGATTGCAATGAAACTGAGAAATTGTAGAGTAACTGATATTGTTAGGGTTAGTAGAGGTTTTATGACCACAATAGTTCCAACTCTTTTAAATCGTCACAAAGGTATTTTTGACGACCGATGTGGCGCAGCGGGCGCAGGTCCGCCTGCGACGCGGAGCTTGCTGGTTCGATCCCGCCTTGGGACAAATGTTTGTAGGATCTGTAAATATTTGTTCCGGGTGTTCTGCATGTTTTCTATGTATAATAAAAAATATCTATCTATGTATTGTATTGTATTAAATATACATATATCAGTCATCTAGTACCCATAATACAGCTCTGTTTAACAGCAGCTTAGCTTAGGCTAGATGATGCTGTGGGGATTGTCCAGCATTACGAAGAGTAGTAGAGTTCTTTGTGATAGAGCTCGTCCGGGGAAGGACTACCACCATACCTATTTCTGCCGCCAAGCAGCAATGCTCGCATTGCTGTGTTCCGGTTCGAAGGGTATGGTTTCCGGTGAAATTACAGGCACATGAGACTTCCCATCTAACGTCTCAGGGTGGTAACACGCAAGTGATATCTATGATGTTGCATGCGTACATAGGCTACGGTAACCGCTGACCATCAAGTGGGCCGTATGCTTGGTTACCACTTCAGTGGTATAAAAAAAAAAAAACTTAAAAAAAAAAGGTGTAATTTGCCTGGTAATTGATCAATCGATCCAGCTTATCAATTACCAATACGTCACAGCTTTACCGAACAAAAGACCTTTGTTGCCGAGATCACGAAATATTTAAGCACTATTCCCTCAAATTGCTCTGTAATTCCTTATAACAAAACGGTCTTTATTGTAACTAAATAAGTACTACAATAGGATGATGTTTTTTAGCCACAGGGATAATTGGTGTGTGGTAGGCAGAATCTTGTTTAAATAATTGGTAATGAGTGCCTTGGAGCGATGTGATCGCGGTCAAATTAAGACAGGAAAATGTGGTATGCCTGACTGAAGATGGCTTCATATGACATGATCGTGGTGGTACAATAACAGCTGATTTCATTAGCCATTAGGCGACTACTGTTGGACATCGTTGTTTCGCCAAAATACAATCTAACGACAAATCTTTCTTACCTGACTTTTCGGTCCTAGCCTTTGACTATATAAATCTTTGGTCCTAACCTTTGACTATATAAATCTTTGGTCCTAACCTTTTAACCTGGTGGTAGAAATCAAGGAAGAGTTCACAAATCCGATTAATTGCTTACCAAATAGTTTTTATGTCAAAAATTAAAAAAAGGTAAGAACCATCTGTCTAATTGGTGGACTACGATATTTATGACTATGAGCCAATCGCTTCCGCCTGATAGTGGGACTGTGTCCCAGCAGTGGGAACATTAGAAGGCTGACGTGATGAGGATAAGACTCAATAGTAATAGTATAATTGAGTAAGTAATAAATATTACTTAGAAAAAAATTACTTCAACGATACCTAATTGAGAACAACATAATGTATGCGTACTTTTACCAAGGTTCAAATTACAGCAAATTTGCAGCTAATTTACTACTAATTCACCATCTTCCCAGCTGTTCCTCTAATTTTTCACACTTATTGCCAAATTAAGGGTGGTGGACACAGCAGCGTCGCGTCGCAGCCTGGAGCTATTCTGCTGAAGTTTTGAATGAAACTTAAGGGCCGTTCACACAGCAGTTATTGAATTAATTATGTCATCATCATCATATCAGCCAGACGTCTGCTGAAAATACCCCTTCCCCAAAGAGTGTCATGACGGATGACCGATCTTGAGTCTTGAGTTTTTAGTTATGTAACATGTGCAAACATGTTTAGTTATTTTTAGTTATGTATTGTGTACATTGTATGTTCGCAATGTTTGTAAATTTTATAAGTCTCAAAATGGTTTTTACGAAACACCAGCGCATAATTCATAATTTTGCCGTAAGTAAACATCCTTGCCGCTGTTATAAAATGAATATTTTTAATTTAATTTATTTCATTTCCTTTCATTTCATTTCAATATTATGTACTTAGTAAATATACGTAACACACAAAAATCAATTCGATAAGGCAATTCTTGCCTGCAAATATTGAACCGTTTTAAAAGTTCCTCAGAAAACCATTTTAAAACTGTATCAAATCATAGACATTACACGAGCAAAACGAACGAACTATTTATGCCTAAAATAATAATAGATATTATTTTACTATCGTTTTAATGAAACTTTATTCCCTGTACACGCACCTTAAAACCGCCACTTTCACAATTTCAATTTTATCCCCATTAGAATTTTCAAACCGCCCGATGCCAATGTACTAAGAGTGCCTACCTACCTACCTAATAAGAGGTAATACCTTATATTGGCTTCTAATTACGCCGAATTACAGGGCGTTCGCGTTAAAAGTGAGAAAATTGGGTGTTAAAAATGCCGAAAGCCTAAATTGGGTGTTAAAAAGTGCAGCTTATTATAGCCTTGTTGGAAGTTAACACGCGACGAACTTTAGCGTAGCATCCTATAATACGGCTCGAATATATTACAGCCTCAGTACACGACGCAGTTGTAACACGCTGTGATGGCGCGGTTGACTTACTTATCCCGGGTAAATCGTGTTTCTGTGAGATTGTGTACACCGATCTTTGCGTGAGATTCCGGGACTGGGTAGTCAACGTAAGTCAAAATGTCTTCTAGACGGAAATTCGCGGCAGCATTTTGTTGCGCTCATAATTTCCACTTCTTTTTGTTTGACAATTTGTGAGCTCAGATAATAATAGTAATAGTTGCTTTTCGAATATTTCCACTTGTAATTTTTCTGCTAGATTTGTCTCTAAACCGTGGAACGCGCCGTCGCAATGTATTCAAAAGTTGTTGTGCGCTGCGGCTTTGAAATGGCTGTTAGTTAATTTGCACAGTGATTTGAATAATATGGGAAGCGCACTGAAATAAATATGTCGAGAAAATTAAGACACAAATTTACTTTCCAGAATAATATTCGAGTAATTGGGCAGAATTTAAAACGACTACTTTATAAAAATCTACTGAAAATTAATTATGTTCATCTAATAAGACTATTCGGTAAGACCACTGAAAATAGCCAGTGTTTTCGAGTGGAAAAGACGTTTTCTTTCTTTTTTGAAAAACCCATTAGTGTACGCGAGGACAAAATTCAAACCCGCATCTTTAGGATCGGTAGGCACTACCATTCAGATTCTCTACAGTACTGCTCTCCAGTCCGAATCAGCATACGAATTTTGGTATTTCTTTAAGTTTCTAAGAGAATGGTATTTAATTTTCTAAATCACTTTAGTAGTGAAGAAATGATTCGCATATCCCGCGTCTATAATTAAACCCGGCAAGATACCCTTTTATTAGCTCTATGGGCTCTCAAGTGTGAAAACTAGGCCTAGTTTACAGTGAAAGACGACGCAGGCACAGGCGCGGGTTGTATAATAAACCTTCCTACTATAATAGTGACAGATACAGGACGATCTATGTGTCGCGGAGGGTGAAGGTCGACCAAGCTTGCTCTCACCTCACACGGCGACTCGTGACTTGAAACCTTGCAATTGGGCCTTTTCTTTCCTTTGTCGCTTACTTCGCTTCGCTTTATCTTCTAACTTGCACAAAAGAAATTAATGCTCATTAAAATGAGACCTATTACCAACCTATCAAGGCTCACATCAATTATAACCATCACAATACATAGCTCAGAATTTTAATACAATAGACTTGTAATTTTGAACTAGACTTTATTTCTTTAAAATAAGGTTTAGGTTCGTTTTAATATTTATAGTAATGGTGTTTATTTAGATAATGATGTGTCTCACGGTGCGGTGGAGACGCAGCGTGACGGTTACACTGCCTTAATTGTACAGTCAGTTACAAAAATATGTAAGCAATAAAAGCTCCCTTTCTAACCCGTAGTAAAAATCCCAGAAATAAGTTTAGAAAATAATTCCTGTAAACATTTGTAGAATATTGGAATTGCAAGGAATCTCCTATTTTCTTCACAAAGGCGGTTTTTAACAACCATAAATCTTACTAAAGTCAGTAATTGTACGCTTTTAAAGTCACAAGCGACATGCAAAATTTATCAATTGGCAAAAACTTTATTAAAAAACTGTCTCAAAAAGCTTACCTATTATAAAAAAACTGATTATTTCAATGATGAAAAAACTTAGGACGATTGTGCTTTAACTCTACTCGGCATCCATAACAATAGCAAGGGTCACGCATAAAATCGATAGGAACCCAGCCGTTATTTTGCCTGTTCTTTTACGGCGTAGGCGCTTTGGAACTGGCGTAAATTCACCTAGCTTGTAAAACGTTTCAAAGTGATCCTGGTAATTTTACCGATTTTATTGAATAAAGCTACTTAACGTAGGTAGTTTAAAAAATGACAATATTTTTCAAGTACCTACTTACCGTGAACTTAAATATAAGAAAATATTTTGTTTCTTAACTTTTTAACGGCGACGCACGCGCCATTGCATCGCCTTCAATGAGATTTTCAAATATGTATAAAGGCCTAGCACTACATTATTCTGTGGCACTACTTAATAGAAGTACCTACAATAACATTAATATACAATTTTTTCTCTACCTACCTTTGAGGTTGGCAGGCAGAAAATGCTGTTAGCATTAAGCCCACCTTTTGTACTGTATATTCTGTGCAATAAAGAATTAAATAAATAAATAAATAACACCAATATTATTATTTATTTAAGTGACGTGCCCAAAGCGTTAAAAATAATCCGAAAACAACGCAAAATTCAGGTTGTTTTGTAACTGACATGTTCACACAACGTTAACGTCCCTTTAAATTGAAAGGGGAGGCTCATTTCCGGCCGTCCGATGCAAAGCGGAAAAACTTTATGTTCCCGAGTTATTTTCAATTTTTCAAGTACATAGTAGGTACTTTACCTACGAACACAGTTTCTAAAACTGTTGTTAGTAGTAAGATATTTTGTTTACATCTCCTCCTCCATTATTCGTATTCCTCATATCTGAGGGTCGTGACCACCTCCGTTCACCTCACCGTTGTTTACACCTAAATATTTTAAATAAGAGCCGTGATCTTTTATCTAGAGTACTCTGTCTTGGGCAAATCTATCTTCTCGCCACTAACAGGCAGGTTGAGAGATCGAACTTTTATTCATAAAAACTCCTATTTGTGACCTTATTGAACTTTAAGTTCTATGTTTGATCTATCAACTGTTTTAGGTATTTATGTAACTGTTTTAGAGGTCGTTAGTTTTTAAAATTGTATGGAGAAAAGCCAAAAAAATCATAACTTTAGATTTTTAATCAGTGTTTTATTATATTTTGGCGTTAGTAAAAAAGTAAAGAACGTTTTCGATCAATATTATCATTGAAATGGCGTTGGACAGGAGAGCGATTCTCGTGCCATAGATAAATGGTCACATTACATGTGATATATATCGTCAAAACTGACAAAAATGTATAGAAATTTTGACAGTTTTGACGATGTATATCACATGTAACCATTTATCTATGCACGAGAATCGCCCTCCAGGTCACAAATGAGAGAAAAAAGGAAAGTGTACAAGAGATGTGACAGAATGGTATCCACAAGATGATAACGATTGAGAGGTGACAAAGAAGTCATGTTATGACCTTATGAAGAATTTAAGTTCGACTGTAACAAGTTCTCTCTGCTATATATGAGCTTTCTTTACAATTATTTTTAAATACTAGCTTTTATCTATGGGGCGTTTAATAGTTAAAATAACATCTGCACTTTTCTATCGCAGCCTTTATTAAACTTTATTATACGAACCACGAAATTATCAGATATAAAAATAATTGTTTAAAAATGGTAGGCAGGCATTAAAAATAAGTAAAAGGACAAGATTATAAAATGAAGAAAGCGCGTTCATGTCTTTTCTTAAGAAATCGATGTTATTATCAGTGAACAATAAAACATTTTGATTTGTTCTAGTAAATAATAAAAATTCATAATATTTATATATTTATTTTTTAATTATATTAATTTACTTGAATTTTTTTTTTAAAATAAAAGCTGAAAGCTTTCAGCTCAAAAAAACTTTGAAAATTAAAAAGTAAATTATTTACAAATAACTGTTTACCTACCTATATTAAAATGTTAAGGAAAAACCAAGTTCCAGAGAATTGTATTCTAAATAGGTAAAAACACAAATTCTTACCAAATATTCACAAACAGCAAACTTCAGCTTCAGTTAGTAATAATATCATAAAAAAACACCAGGCTTCTAAAGTCCAATCGAAACTCCTTATCAAATTATAATTAAATCACTCGAAATTGGAAATTCAAAACGACGATGTTCCAGTTGGAATCGGAACGCGTTCCGTTCCGTTGTACGCGCTAGCTCTGAGCGTCGAGCCGCTTGTAACTGCGGACCGGGACGCCCCGCCTACCGCGAAACGGAACGGAGGGGACGATACACCTCTTAGCTTCTTCACACTTCCCTCATACCTACTAGAACGACCGGCGTAACCTGAGCTCAGCGGCCCCCTGCTTTTCATTCCCAGTGTTTTAACTAAAGCTTTGATGGAGCTCTTTCTATGCTAGTGAGTCGAGTTCGTTCTGGCTGGGTGAATTATGAACCTTGCTGCACACGAGTTAAGGGAGAAAGAGGGTGCAGAACTACCGAGGTAAGTGTGTATTTCTGGTGTTTTGCGGGGCGGAGAGCAAGACTGTCAAATAGATAAATTCGTATAGAACCACGTATGGGTGTAGTTCTATGAGCTTTGTTCATTGAATCTAAGTGTTATGTGTCTCAAAAAATTTCACGTATATTTTGTAGAGGTAATTGAAGATTTTAATAAGTTTTTACAAAAAGCTTTTGCTGGTAATGTACTGGTTTTTTTTTTAAAAAAGGTTAGGTAGTTTTTTATGGCCTTATATGTATAGTCCAAACCTGTTTTTGCCGATCACGTCATATCACTTTAATTCTTTTTTTTTAACAACCCAACCCTGTCACGGGATTGCTACTAACTGCGCCACTGAGCCCGTCCCTCTGATGGTTATTATTCCTTTCGCAAGATTCTTATCTGTCCGTTTGTCTGTCCGTCCGCGGGTGACACGGTACGCTTCATAATTCATCGAGTGTAAACCTGTAATTGCTATAGCGAAGTGTGCTCACGTCATGGGAGGACACGCCCGTCTGTCTGTTTGTTTTATTGTGGTGTAGATAACAAAAAAAAAGCTTTACGCCCAAATGCTGAGACGCTACTCAACCAGTGATGACTTTTTCAACATTTCTTCATACGATTTTGAAAATTCAGGTCCTTATTACACAACGATCTTAAATATTTAAATGGCATTTGAGTAGTATTTTTTTTCATCATATTGCGATAGACGTCTACTTAGACTTAGGCCTCCCCCAAAGAGCGCCATGAAGACCAATTTTGAGCTTTCACCATCCATCGGCTTCCTGCGACCGCTTTAATGTCATCGGTCCTTCAAGTGGGAGGCCCTCCACCGGGCATCCACCGTCCAAAGGTTATCGGTTCTGCAAATTTTGTTATGACATCAATTAATAAAAGATATCTGCCTCTTTTTGTTCCAACATAATACCAAGTTTCTTTAGTAGGTACTCTTGACGGATCTCGGCCATCATGAAGTTAGCCGTTTCGATGCACAATGGAGCTTTTTCTTATTTATGTATACTATTATAATAAGTATGATAAGTATATAAGTATGTATATGCTAGCTATTATTTATCATACCACACCAACATCCCCCTTCACTTGTCCCTTCATCTATAATATAATAGCGCTAATGCCAAAAAACAGTAATATCGCCACATTCAGTCCGTCAGTGCTATTCTATTACCGATCAGCGGATATATTTTAAAAGCTTTGGTCCGCCCCCTGTTGGTCGTAAACTTCATTACGGTTTTAAATGTCATTACAAATGACAGATATGACAATGACAGACAGACTATACCTTTACGTATTACCTTTGAGTGTACATTTGTCTCTTTTTTTTTGTTTTTTTTGTATTTATTTTGTGGTGATCAATATCTATCTATCTATTGTCTTTGCGCATCACAAACGGCTGACTTCACAATGGCACCGAGATCCGTAGAATACGGTACTATTACAACACACTGCAAAAGTATATGCCTTGCACCACACTGACAGGACATGGTGACACCAGTCATGGTTCTTAAACAAATGCAAACTGTCATTACCTTACCTCGTCCATCGTATTTGCTGACCGTACGCTAATGAGTAGGTACGGTTCGTCAGCGAAACAGTCTTTTTTTTTCTTTTAAATAAGGCAATCTGCAATAAGAATGATGACAGTAACCAAGAACCGTTAAAATGATGTAAAATGAAATGGGATTCATGAATTAGAAAAATATAAATTTTTATTTACTCAACCATTAAATTCTGCAAAAATAAGTTATTTTATATGGGTTCATTCATTCATCATTTTTACCTATATAGTTGATACTTTTGAACAAAAAAAAAACATTTTATTTCAGGAAAAGGCGGCGTTCTTGGAAAATAAATTCTAGGAGAGTCTTCCGAATTAAAAACCAAACTCACCCTCCCATTTCAATCACCTACACTTGTGCCAAGATAACGAGGAATAAAATCAAAGTCCTAGCTAGCGGCAGGTAAGTTTTTGTGATCCTAGATGAAGAAAATTTAGCCAAATTAAAATATAAAACATTGACATGGGAAGTTACACCGGCAACTAAGAGTAAATAGAGCTTGCTGTTTTCCGGTTCGAAGGGTTATCGTTTCCGGTGAAATTACAGGCATATTACTTTCAATTCTTAGAATTTATTCTAAGTTTCAATCTTTGTCTCAGGGTGGCAATGTGCGAGCGTTACTTCTGGTATTGCAAGCGTTCATAGGCTATGGTTACCGTCAGGCTTACTATCAGGTGACGCACGCTTGGTTGCCACAAAAAACAATTATATTCTTATATTTAAATTTATTTTATTTTAAAACCAACAGCTTATTCACCACAATAAATATCTAGGTATAAATAGCCATTTACAGGTTTTCACGGTTATTACATTAAAAGTATCAATCCAAATGGCAAATCGTAATAAAACCGTGTGGTGAAAGGAAAGGGTATAGAAAAAACAAAGAAGGGGTTTTTGAAATCATCTCTAATTGACCTAAGCAAGAGCAAATTCTTCTATTCCTATTCTTACATAGAAGGAGATATGATAATTGTTGAAATGTCATATCTTTTGGAAAAGCAATAAAACATTCTGTATTGAAATGAAATGAAATGAAAAATAAAATGAAATGCTTTTATTTGACACACACAAGTACAAAGAACAGACCGAAGAAAGAATATTTTATAAGGAACAATGAAAATACAGGTAGGTAGAGACAGGTAACTAAATACATCATTAGTATATAAAATACTATAAGTAGGCATAGGCAGCCACCAACTACTTACCAGAAACCAATCAGTCTCTCCATGCAGCGTGAGTCAAACAGGCCGTGTCTCAGCATGAAGCTGTTCCATTTTATGCAAATAACATGGGACAGCGCTGGTTTTCAGACATAGCCAAAAAAAGGTGACTTCACGGGTATTGTATTGTCTCAGCTGTGTTGTAACAAGTCTTTAGGTATTGAACCATCATCTTTAGCGTTATTGCATATTAAAATAAGTAATCGTTTAATATTTAAATGTTTTGTATTTCGAAAGGGAGGTCAGCACTTAAAATAACAATTAATAAAGTCTCCAAGACTGCTCCCAAAGCTCTTTATTATATTGCATTTTAAAAACTACAATTTGCTAATAATTAAAATTATGATCAATCCAAGGTATGAGTTGGCTCTCAAAGAATTGAGTTCTGTAACAGACGTTTCCATTCAGCTTCAGCACTCAATTCATCATCAAAAATGTTAGTGGTAAGGACTCTTCAGCAAAAGTTCGTCTTGATGGGTATTGGGTACCAGTGAGAAATATTCTGCCGCTAAGCAGTAGTGTGCAAGCATTGAGAGTGATTGGGTTTTAATCCACCACGCGGACCCAATGCGGATTGGTAGATCACACAGACATCTCTTTCATATGTTTAGTTCTAGGACATTCCGGGTTTCCTCACGATGTTTTCCCTTCACCGTATGAAAGCACTTGTATTGGGCACATACTACATTTTTCGAATAAATCCATTGGTGCACGACTGAGTTTGAACCACCGACCTTAGGATCGGAAGGCAGGGTGCTTTAGACCACCAGTGCTTTCAACATAGTTCTAGCGGCGGATCTCGGCTGACTTGAAATTAGCCATTTAGATTTTTTTTATACCACTGAGGTGGCAAACAAGCATACGGGGCCCACCTGATGTTAAGTGGTTACCGTAGCCTATGGACGCCAAAAGTAATACCAGAGGAATCACTCGCGCGTTGCCGACCCTTTCAAAATTACAAAACTCCTTTTTTGAAGAACCCCATACTGTAGTCGATGCGCAATTGAGCTTTTTTTGAACAAAATTGTCTTTGGGCATCACAAACGGCTATATATCTATTATATTAGGTAGGAAAATATTTTTCCTTTTTTTGCAACAGATTCCTTTTGTGGCGTTAAAAAATAAAAAGTTACAAAAAAGATGCGAAAAGGTAGGTTTCGTATTCTAAATTTTTTTTAATTTAAATATAAAAATACAAAAGAGTATCTACAAACCTATGCGAACTCTTTGAACGCTGTACTGAACGCCAAAATTCATAAAAAGTACCCTACCAAGTTGCAAATTGTCAAACCCAGGTGTGTGAAGCACCTACCTACACGTTGATCGTGTCCGGCGCGTCCTATCTCAGACAATCTGCGTTTGCGGGCACCCTCAAATTATAGGGGGAATTACTGGACATTGCGTAATGGGACTACAAAACTGTAGACTTGGGCCTTTGTAGACGTATGCGTCAGTGACAGGACAGAGCTTTTTTTCTTTTTCTTTTCTTTTAGTACATTTTGGTGTGGAAATTAAAAACTTAATTGGTAGATTATATCGGGGATGTTTCTTGTTTTAAATAGGTAGGTGCAGGAAAATTCGAAGCGTTTGCTGTTTGTACATTATAATTAGTTAATATTAAAAGTCCGTACCGTAAGTAGAAAAAAGCAATTTTTCAGCGATTAACCCTAATATGTGACAAGTCCACATTACCTATACAGAAATTGTGCACGTAATATTTGAAACGAAGTCACACATCTGCTACAGTCTCAAGGTAGCAATTACAACAAAAATAACGAGTAACATAGCCATTTTACTTTCTTCCGTGCGGTGGAAGCCACTAATAACGTCCAAAAATTACCTAAATGAGTTATTGTTTCCAAAAAAAAGCTCATTCGAAACAAGGATTATGTAGTTGTTGAATTGTGCGTGTTTTACATCACCTTTTTAATCAACAATTTCACTGAAAACGTTTTAAAAATACTGTCGCAGCAATGATTAAAGGTACCCTGAGGTACTACTTAATAATAAAATTGTAAGCACATAAATACAAAGCACTTCACCATAATAATTCTACTGGAATAGAATAAGAATAAGAATAATTTATTTAAACAATAATACATGAGTCAAAACACGGTAGGTAGTTACTAAACTATTTAAAAACTGGTTTTAAATGTAATCATAGTAGTAAGGTAACTTTAGTGTAATAAAGCCTCAGATGCCTAAACTAGGATAAAAGCCTGCAAGATAGACATCTGCGCTCCCCCTATAATTGCACTGAAAAATTTCTTTTTTACATGTTTTTTTTTATTTAGATAGTATGTATTTTAAATATCAAGGATCTAAGTAAAACATTTTTATTAATTAAATTTAATTACTAACATTATGCGTAACATTGCAGGTAGACAGGTAGGTATTTTAGTTTCTCAAACAAGCCATAGAGAAAACAAGTACGTATACGAGTTGTGCTAAAGGTGCAGTAGGTAAAATATATGAATATGAGTATACTATGTAAATATTGTCTAAAACAACAGATGTGTGAACACCTTGAACAATGGGGTGTTAAAGTTTTGAAAGAAAACAGGCAATCAAAGCCACAGGTAGAAACTAGTTAAACACACATTAAAAACTACATTATTATGTTTTCTAAATCTCTAAAAATTACAAAGTTTTTAAGATATTTAACAATATTAACACGTTTTCAAATAATACCTATAAAAGCTTACCTATTTTATCAATGCTAGAAATGCTGGACATTGCAACAATCTCTTCGTTTACGCGCTTATTCTATTAGCCCAAGTTTGAATTGTGTGACAAAGACAGATGATATAAGCAGTTTCAGATCGAAAGAGACGGCTGCACATAATCAATACTGCTTCGAACGGTAGGCGTGTCTAAATAGATAAGTCGGATTCGCATTGGAATGTCTCTTTTTTATTTGCATATTAGAACCACAGATAGATTAACAGTTATTATGAAAACAATCAATTTGCTTTTCTAGACTAGGTAATTTATCACAAATCTATTTTTATAGCCACAGTAGCATACCTACTTAATTCAATCCAACGTAAAAATATCAAAGTATAACAAATATAAAAAAAAATCACATTGCTTTGTTATTGACTTTAAAATGCTTTAAATAAAAATGCTAACCTATATTAAGTCAACAAGTGTAATGTTCGCATTGCTGTATTCCTGTTTGAAGTGATACCTCTGGATGTTGCAAGCATCAATGAGCTACGGTAACCACTTACAGTCAGGTGGAGCGTGCTTGTTTGCTTATTGGCAATTATAATAGTATCAAAAAGGGGATTACATTACAATGGATAACGATAGGTATATTACTGACGGATCTCGACCATCGTCAAGTTAGCCGTTAGTGATGTGCAAAGAAAATTTTAGTTCGAAAAACTTCATTGCGCACCGAAATAGCTTAATGCACTATTAGCCAATAGGTAGTATTCTACAGTATTCTGCAGTTACTAAATCAAGTTACTTTTTCAACAATACATAACCAACAATAAAAACATTTTATTAAATTTCTTACTAGGCGGCAACGTACGCGCGTAGATGTCACATTAAAAAGAAACACCTTGAGTTTACTAATTGATTATAAATTACAGGAATTTGATAAACTTCACTGGATATGAAGAGACGTTAGATTGTAGAAATGTTTTCGAGCTTATGACCGCAGCTTAGTGAGGGGCGATTATGTAATTCGGTAGCAATCTACTTCACTTGGTTTCAATCAAAAACTAACGTATTTTTTATGAATTTATTGACAGTTTGCTGATTGAAATCGGATTGCAACCGAGTTGTGTAATCATCAAGCAATCAACTATCGCAATTTTAGACGAACTTGCGATGGACGTTGCCATTACGTTTCGGCCCTGGGTCCCTTTTTATTGATAAAATACTTTTGATGTTGACTGTACACGTGAGCAAAGCAGCGGGCGGAAGTTAGTTTAAAATAATTACACCAATAACATTTAGAATGAAGCTCAGTAATTTGGCATGCCTAATTACGTGGAAATGTGAGCAAATCAATTGCCAACAAAGTTGTACAAATAAAAACTGTCATCTTAAACGTCATCTGTCAATGGACTGTCACCTGTCAAATGAGATATTTTAATTTTAGTTTTTGCACTTACAAAGTTTGATGTTGGGTCGCAGAAATAGCGATGAGCGATAATATTTATAATTATGCTAGAGTCTAATGTCATGACGACTCGTTGAGTGAGTGCCTGGTTGAGAAACGAAAGGTTGTGGGTTCGATTATCGCTGCGGGACTTACACATTTACCTAGTACTCAACTGAGGTGTCATAAATAAAAGTGCTATGAAGCAAAAAAAAAAACGAATTATGTCGCATAATATGCCATTCATCGCATATGCATGCATCATGTTATGTAGTGTTTCTAACTGTAAAACCTTTAGTTGGCTTTCTGCTACATACCTAGATATATAATGTGTTATTTAAGCTGTTGGTTTTCCAATAAAATAAATAAATAAATAAAACAGGTTTTTTTTCATACGCTCTTATGCTGTACACCTACTTATTGGTTATTTTTAAGTGAGCAAACCACCGTAGGTTGAGGAAGGCATTCCATGCTTTTAATAGTCGTCAACATCATCATCATCACCATCAGTAGCAAAAGTAAACGTATTGTCGAGCTGTCAATTTGTAGGTAAGTCTAGGATTTTTGGATCTTTAGTCAAGTCATCCCGCTCGAACTTATCCCGCGGGATCAGTTGACTTAATGAATATTTTGAATCGGGCAACTGAACCCATTGATATATTTTATGATTTAAATAACAACAATGCAACAAAAAAACTTAAAACATAAAGCTGTAAACGGCTATATCTCGGGTTCTACTCATCCCAGACTAGCCGCACCTAGCTCAAACGAAAGGTGTATTTAAGACCTTTATTTTTGATGGCTGCTGTCAAAATTCAAACAGCAATAATATCTCAGGATCTACTCATCCCAGACTAGCCGCAGTTAAAAACGTATTCACTATAACATTTTCACGCTGACAGTAATTCAAAACTTACGAGCTTTCTTCTAAAACAACTTGCCAAAGCAAAGAGATACTGTACCTCTAAAAATACTTATCTACTTGGACAATCACAGATGATTTATTTGATTTTCTTATAAGTCAAAACATTAGGTATTGCTATTTTGATTGAGCCGTCTCATAAATCGCCTCTCGTCTCCAGTGGGGCCACACCTTTCTTAATCCCATAGGTATCCCTTGCGGCTCGATCATTTTAGGAATATTTATTTTATTACTTTGCTTTATGATTGGGCCATTTTGAGTAATTAATTGGAAGCATTTCGAGCACCTGTAGGGACGCGCGCTTCGAGCATGTTAACTTTCTTATGGGTTGGTTAAAAAGTGTGTAGCTTAGAGCGTAAGCACACGGTGACTTTTGAACGCAATCATACAGTAAATAAAATGCGGATTTTTTTTTATTTACGCAAAGCCATTTAACCCCAAACTAATTAAAGAATAAAGTGCTTCTTTTACAACCGTTAGACTTTTTACGAGAACCATTAGCGGAAGTTTAGGAAGAAGAGAATTCAGTATTTTCTTTTTTGAGTACCTAAAAGTAAGTTCGTATGAGTCAGTGGCCAAATCTGGTGACAGAGTTTCTAGGCCGCCCGAAGGCCTCTGTCATGGTCTATAATTATGAGTACCTACATATAATTATGGTAGGTATCTACTTATGTTTTTTGTAGCGCTGCGGAAAACCCTGATTCAGAAAGTGAACACACCCTTGTAATGTGACCGTTAGGTGTTTTTTGTAATGCGTTCAAAAGTTACCGTGTGCTAGAGATCACAGGGTCCATGGCGCTCGTTTTTATGTTTGAAAACGTTGACCTCATAATTTGTGGTATAGAATGAAAATTACATATACCTACTGCATTGACTGCATTGTATTCACAAAGTCACTTAGGGATAAGCCTATGATTAAGTATTATTTAATATTTAGTACTGTTTAGGAGTATTAGAGTTCTCTGTGATAGAGCTCGTCTGGGGAAGGACTACCACCATACCTATTTCTGCCGCCAAGCAGTAATGCTCGCATTGCTGTGTTCCGGTATGAAGGGTATGGTTTCCGGTGAAATTACTGGCACATGAGGCTTTCGATCTTAGCCTCAAGGTGGGAACCCGCGAGTGATACCTCTGGTATTGCAAGCGTCCATAGGCTGCGGTAACCGCTTACTATCTTGTGGTGGGCCGTACGCTTGGTTGCCACTTCAGTTGTATAAAAAAAAACTGTTCTAACAATAAAATTAAACGAAAATACAATAAAATAAATAATGGCGGACATTTTTACACAGCGTCATCTAGCTCTAAACTTAGCAAAGCTTGTACTATGGGGTGCTATGGGAACCAGTTAACTTAAAGAATACAAACAAGCAATTTTATTCATAGGGACGCTCACACTTGGAGCAATTAATTGCAGATTACGCAAACATTCGCTTCACTTCACCACAGAGACTTCACTTCATATCATTTCATTTATTTATTGCTTCATGTTCATTCATTTACATTGAGTATTTAGTATTTTTAGGTCTTAAAATACGTTAGTAGGTATGTACATGTACATGTGCCCTGTTAGGGCGTTGCAACATTTGAGTTCGGTTTACATAATTACTAAGTTTGTATTTAGATAGAATGAATTTTTAATAAAATGTACAGTGTAATTAATGATATTTAAAACAATTAAATTAGTGTGTAGGTACTAATGTCAGATTATAAAAGCTAAAAGTTTAATAATTCAAGTCAAATTTTTGTACATAGCGTCTACATAAGCGTTTCTTTTTAGTATTTTTTGACTTATAATATACACGAGCTGACCCGCGCGGTTACACCCGCAGTTTTTCAGTTTATATATTATCCGCCAGGAACAGTACATTTTTCCGGAATAAAAAGTAGCCTATGTGTTATTCCAGGACATAAGCCATCTACATTTCAAATTTCATCATAATCGGTAAAGTCGTCACGGAGATACGTGGTAACAAACATACATACACACAGACTTTCGCATTTATAATATTAGTAGGATATCAATAAATGACTATTATGACTATTATTTCTTTGTTTATGGCGTCTGTGGCTTAGTCTCAACCGTGCTCGCGCACCTACCGACCGACGTCGCCAAAGCTTGGAGCCATTGTCATATTAAATACATAATAGGTATGTATTTTACTTGGAATTTCCAAAGCACACAGTTTCAACACAAGATAAGTGATCAAAATCTCTCGTTATTGTCAAAAATTGAGGTATTTGATACACCTTATTTGCATTTATTGATTTTGTACTCCCATTTTACTTAGATGCCGTATACAGTCAACATCAAAAAACGTTTACTAAACTATTTTTTAATACATAATAACTATTAGTCGATAAGTACTGAAGAGTCTATTAAATAAATAATATCTATATAATGCTGGACAATCCACACAGCATCATCCAGCCCCAAGGTAAGCTGCTGTTAAACAGAGCTGTATTATAGGTACTAGATAACTGATATATACTTAATACAATACATAGATGGATATTTTTTATTATATATATAGAAAATACCCAGAGCACCCGGAACAAATATTTGTAGATTGTACAAACATTTCACCCGAGGCGGGAATTGAACCCGCAACCTCCGCGTCGCAGGCGGACCTGCGCCCGCTGCGCCACATCGGTCTATTTTAAATAACTATAAGCATTTTCGTTAAAATCGTCATCATCCACTGAAATGGAACGGAATATCTCCTCTTGAATATGAATCCTGTTATCCGGTAATAAAAATTGCGTTTCAATTCACGTTTATTTCGCGCAATTTTGACATATTAGTTGAATCGGGTCCTTTACAATGAAACCAAGTCTTTTCATAAAATTCAGCTGTTATCCTAAAACTTGTGTGCTCGAGTATACTAGGCGGCACTGCCATTACATTTTGGAAGGTAGCATTATGGTACAGTCGTGAACAGAGGACTATCGCCCGCGGACAGCCGCGCACACACGTTTATTTGCGTAATGATGATCACGCGCCTGCGCGAGACACGCGCCGGGCGCGCGGCGGGGAACTTTTTTATTTTTCACTAGTGGAACGTCCTGCGACTTTGTCTCCATACAATGCTGTTTCTTTATTTCATATATTTCAATAACAATTTTTAATAGTGTTTGAAATTAAAATTAAACCAAACAGCTATAATATTGTTGTTGAAAAATTCTATCCACATCGTGATGTGTAGTTGTCAAAATTGTTGAAACGCTACTCAACTCAAGTGATGACTCTTTGAAGTATCTCCAGACTAACGACGTCATAATAATAATTATGCAGTTAACACGATCTCAAAAAATAATAATTTGAGTATTCAGGCGTATAAAAGTGACTAATAGTAAAATGGACGTTCTCCGCGCCGAGTTTTATACAAACTTCATCTTCTCACTGCGTCCTCTAGAGGATTTTTTTCTGAAATATAGGAATTTTAAAATCTTAAAATCGTTTGAGTTTAAAATTCTTAGGTCCAGCGGTTTCAAGTTTCTAGGTTTAGGAAGCGGAAGAAATTTTTTATTATGCCATCCTCCCAAATGCCGCAGGTAATTACGCGAATTTATTTCGTAGTGCACATAATTACGCGAATTTATTTCGTAGTGCATATATCAAATTTCAGATCTCTACGATCTACCAGTTATAGTCAGTCAGTCAGTTACCCAATGTTTTATATAGATTGTAAAAGGCCGGTGGTGCCAAAAATATCAAAAAAGATTTCTCGTTTTCATAAAATTAGGCTTGTAAAACTACAGCGCTAATTATTGTAACAACCTGTAAGTAATTATTTAACTTTGTTGCTATTAACTTCATTCAAAAACTTGTCAACAAGCTGATAATATTTTCAAACAAAATGTCTTACAAACCGACTGATAATGAGATCGCAACATCTTTAAATCTATACTAATATTACTAGCAGTTCTCCGAATAATAGACCTCGCAAGTACAAACTTGTAAAGTGAGGTTTGAAAGTGAGCAACATATTGCATTTTGAGTAACTATTTTGCTCATCACGCTGAAGATCCTCATCAGATCTTCACCAAATATCAGACAAACTTAAAGTTATTACTTACCTTTCGTATAAAATAAAAATCATCAAAATCAAATCACATCAGGCGGAGATATTCAGCAGCCCCTTTTTGTCCCTTTTTGGAGAAAGTACGCCTCTTACCAAAAATCCCCGACGACAATCAAATTTTATAAAGTCATAGAACCTGTATACCAAGTTTCAACCAGATTGGTTGAAAAATGCGACCTGTAGGCGAGAACACAAAAAGTCCGGACAAACTGACATCAAAAGGCATTTTTGGCCAATCTTGAAACTGAGACGCTTCGCTCGCTCGGTCAATAAAAAGAGAAGATTTGTATTTTTGTTTGTTACGTAAACTTAAAAACTGCTGGTCTAATTTCAAAAATTCTTTCGCCAATAAAATGCTACATTATCCCTGAGTAACATAGGCTATATTTATTACTAGCGATCCTCGGCTTCACACGGGTGCTTAAAAAAACTTTCATTGCACCCGTGTGAAGCTGGGGCATATCGGCAAGTAGTATAAATAAAATAAAAAGAGCTTTATTTTTTCCAATGCACTCTATACAACATCACTACACAAAGAAACATATACTTACAAAGAAACTAAAAAAAAGAATATAAAAGTTAACAAGGATATGTACCTATCTTACAAAAATAAAATATTAAAAGGTACTCAATATTAAGTAAAAAAAAAAAAAAAAAATTAAATCTTTCCTCAAATTTTTCCGTGCATGGACCACCGACGGTGGTAGAAGCCTCCTCCAAGATCTTCCGGCAAGTAGTATATAAATTCGTAAAGAGCGCTCGTGACGTATGTAGCTTGCAACAGATCAAAAAAGCACTGTTCCGCGTACCTAGTCACTAATTGCACTATTCTCTATAAGGAAAACATCGTGAAGAAACCGGCATGTCCAAGACCTAAAAATTCAATAGACATGTGATATCCACTAATCCGCATTGGGTCGGCGCGTTGGATAAAGACCCAATAACTCTCGCCCGAGAGTAGGCCAGTGTCCCAACAGTGGGAACATAAAAAGGCTATCATGACGACCTATGTGGCGCAGCGGGCGCAGGTCTGCCTGCGACGCAGAGGCTGCGGGTTCGATTCACGCCTCGGGACAAATGTTTTTACGATCTACAAATATTTGTTCCGGGTCTTCTGGGTATTTTCTATATATAATAAAAATATCTATCTATGTATTGTATTGTATTAAATATATATCAGTCATCTAGTACCCATAATACAGCTCTGTTTAACAGCAGCTTACCTTGGGGCTAGATGATGCTGTGTGGATTATCCAGCATTATTTATTTATTTATCATGATGAAGCATTGCAAAGCCGGGCTGTACCGCTAGTACATTTAAATCGTACTGGAAAGTAAAGAGTCCCATCTGTGGGACTGATCAACATACACTGTTGTGTTGATCAAACTCACAACACTATCGTTTATTATACAATGAGCATTATTACGTGAATTATAAAATCGGGAGAAGGCACTTACCTGAAATCTGGGCAATTTGCCGCGGCAGTTTATTGTTTTATTGGTGGCAACATCGGCGGTAGATACCTTAAAATTCTAAGATGAATAAATACCAAGCTATTAATGCATCTGTTAGTAAAGTATGAATAGAAAATATACTAGACAGAAATCATAGGCGACGTAAATCAAGATATTTTATTTCATTTGAAGATATTAGGAGAAATAAAAACTATTTATTGTACATACTTATGGTATTTAATTTAATTTATTATTTGTAAATAAAACGTAATACAAAAAAAACTGGTATAAAAACTGCGAATTTAGTCAGAGTCAAAAATCTTTTTACCCATTCAATAATATCTAAAGGGTTATTTTGAAAGCTTCTCACTACACACTAATAGTATAAAAACAAAGTCGCTTCTCGCTGTCTGTCCCTATTATGCTTAGGTCTTTGTAACTACGCAACGAATTTTGATGCGGTTTTTTTAATAGATAGTGTTCAAGAGAAATGTTTAAACGTAGTTTAAGCACCCGTGCAAAGCCGGGGCGGGTCGATAGTAATACTAATAAAGCTAGATGAGGTGAAAGTTCTCGAACATAGAACTGCTTCACTCTCTGCCTTTTTTTAAGTTTTTTTTTTCAATCGGGTAAAAAAAATCACAAATTGCGTTAGAGCTTGCTTCACTACTCTGTCTGAGATGATACAGTCGGCACAATTACTTTCGACTCTCATTTGTTAATGAACGGAAGTTTTAAGATTATTGGTTCTGGATTAGGGAGCGGGATTTGTGATCTTTAATCTGAAATCAAAATGCTTACATTAAGTCAGATTCATATTAGGTTTGCTGACGTGTTTTTGGAATTTTCGCGGAGTTTTTTTGTCATTGCAGCCTGTTTTTTTAACCGACGAAAAACCGAGAAAGTTTTCCATCAACGTGTACAGAGTGTTTTTACACTCTGTACACTTTCTAACTTTGTAAACTTTCCAACTTTTAGACTACTACCGAAAAGGGGGGAGTTGCAATAGTCGTCTTTTTACACCCTCTATTATATTTTTTGTATGACCACGCATAACGAAGTCCGAAAAGATTATTTCGCCTATTAATTTCATTTGCCATGAACGCTTGGAGGTAGAATATCTTGCTTTGCGGTGGTACCCACCAACACGGACTCTACTGAAGAGTCCTACCACCACATATCTCTTTCCCACTCACCGCACATAACTGTCCATCACCATCAAAACCTTATCACGAATACGTTACTATCTCAATCGTTTAAAATGCTTTGAAAAAAGTTAAAGACATCCTTATATATAAAAAAATACATCTCAATTTCGTTTGTCCAAAAGCCGAAGGGCTTCACCACCATTTTATCAGATTCAGTATACCGCAGGACCCAAGGCACTAATACTGACAATAATTAAGTACAGAGAATTGACACAGAAGTGAAACTAGTGGACGACGTCGTCTATGCTGATTTTGGCCGCAGCGACTAAGGTTTTTGTATTTTATGAAAGCAGATAGATAAATAACTCTTTATTGTTACACCAAAGAAACAATTAAATATAATCTTACAATTTGTGGTGATACAATGGGCGGCCTTATTGCTAATATAAATCTCACCCATGCAACCTTAGAATGGACTGGATTAAATGTGCCTAGTATCCAAGCAATAATGCTTGCGACTTACGGCTATACTAGCACAAAGGGAATGAAGGAAAGCTGTAGTGCATTGCTGTGTTTTTAAATTAGGTAACACAGTAGTTCTCCTAACAGAAAACCTGACAAGCACAAACTTTTGAAAAGTGAGTAAGCTACTGTATTTTGAGAAGCTATTCTGCTCATCACACTGAAGATCCTTAACAGATCATCACTTAAATTTATGATACATTTAAAATTAAAAAAAAACCATCGAATAGATATCTAGTAGGTTTTCGGTCTGCTAAGACAGATTTTTATATAGTACCTACTCTAATCTCGTTTTGAACTAAATAAATCATAAAATCACTCAGTCATAAAATTACTGATTTTCGAAATGTCTTTTATTATTCGTCGCCAGGGTGCTCTGTAGTAACAAAAAAGCTTTTTTATACCATTAGAATGGCAATAAACCATACGTCCCGCCTAATAGTAAGTATGTCTAAAGTTTCACATCTATACATGTTTAATAATTGCCATTTCAGCAGGCACCCTTCGCAGTCACCTGCCATGCGCACGAGTTGACAAAACCACTATAATTCAAAGTAATTTGCCTCCGTACACATGCCGTCAATGCCACTAAGTGACCAGTTAGTGATTCCAATGGATTAATTGTCGTTATTTTGATGTTCTTCTTTTAATAAATTGTTGCCGGGTGATAAAAATATATGCTTGAGTAATAAAATAAAATGACATTAAATATACGTTTGAAATTCTGATTGATATAGTCTTTTAATTGATGTAAAGTTATCGTTATATGGCAGACGTGGTGATGACAGGTGGAGTAAGGCGACAACTGAGTGGTGGCCGAGAAGTGGCTACAGTAACGTCGGTCGTCCGTTGACGAGATGGGTTGACATAGTGAAAGTCGCGGGCCGTAAGTGGATTAGATTAGCACAGGATCGTGGTAGATGGCACAAACTAAGGGAGGCCTATACCCAGCAGTGGGTGAAGTTAGGCTGTGGATGATGATGATGATGAAAGTTATCGTATTGTTATTTAACCTTTCAAAACCTGCAGACATTGATTAAAAAACTTCCACCAAACCAATTCACATTGGATCCGTGTGGTGGACCCAATCACTCTCGCTCGAGAGAATATTTTTCTTTTTTTTTTTGCGCGAAATGTCACTGCCTCTGCCAAAAGTTTTTCGAACGGAAATCCGATATGGAATGTCCAATAGTATTTTCCACAGAACAGAAACAGGTATTTTCCGTCTCAATTTGAAGAAAAACGTATATGTCAGAAGATACTCCGAATGGTTTCCCCTGCGTCGCTTTGCCACCGCGTCACTAATGAAAAACTATTATGCTAATTATTGCCTCAGTGCCGCTCATAGCCAAAGTACAGTCAACGTCAAAATTTAGGTAATGTAATAAATACAGAAGGTGCCTATATTAAATTCTCAGCACTCATAGAGGCGTGTTATCAGTGCTTATCCCCGTCAACACTCGCTACACGAGCGCACTATCCCGCCTACACGCGTGACAAACAGACAGACAATCGGATGACGTGTGGAAATCAGGGGATTTCCCGCTCTACTGAACACACGTGCGCTATGCGGACAAACTGATTTGTATTGCTTGAATTAGTTGGTATTAGTAGGGATTTCATTATTTTTATCTTGATGTTATGAATCACACCCCCACTGATATTTATACTCTACTCTCTGTAGCGGGAATTGAAACCGAAATTTCGCGATCAGTCAGAATACTGATGATTAGACGGTAACAATTCAGGCAAATGTTTTAGTTTTATGCCAGCAAATGACGTGCCGGTCAAGTCATCGCCTGATTTTAAGCGCTACGTCTGACCATAACAGAAGTGCACCCAAAAAAACTTTTTAAGTTAGCAAAATATTTTAATTCAATAAAATCACAAGGATCAGAAACGTTTTAAAGCTATGTGAATTTACGCCAGTTCCACGCGCCCCAGCCTACAAGAATCTGGCAACAAACTCAAGGTTCTTAGCTTTAGATGATCTCTCTTACTTAAAGATAGTGATAGTGAAACACTTGTAAATCCCTATAAAGTAGTGAAGTTGCAAATGTTGCAATCATCGCCTGAGCGGGTTCTAAGCAAAAAGCGCGTCGGACCGGTCTCGTCGGTTGCCGAATATTTATAAGAATATATCGAAGACTGCCTCTACATTGTACACCAGCCTTCGGGCTTGAAATATGTAGTGCAGGAGCTGGTGGTGAACAAGCTTGTAGGAGTAAAATCTGTGCGCCAAGAAAGAGTATTTTTTAGACCTCTAACTTGCATCTTCATTTTCAAATCTCATGCAGTAATTTTTTTAAGTATTATCAAAAGCTCTACCAACGAGGGTATTTTAAATCATTCGAAAAGCCAATTGCTTTCGGAATCGGAATCTTTCGACAGAGATTCCGTAGAACGCTATTATGATTTGCGACATCAAAAGACTGACATTATGTTACAGAATTTTTGGCGACTAACTAACTTTTCGACAGCTATTTCGTGATTAAATCGACCTTTCCGAATGTTTTAAAATTGGTACTCCTGCAGGTGTCAAAATACAGCTCCCTGCTAAATCAAAAGTCTCGTGTGCCAGTAATTTTACAGGTAAACCTATGAACCGAAACACATCAATGAGAACAACTGCTTGGCGATAGACACAGATGAAGTGAATGTTAGTACTTACACCGGACGAGCTCTATCACAAATAACTCTACTTAAAATGTTTTTTAGCAAATGTTAAGATCACACGAACTCTTGCTCTATTATAATTTAAACAAAAAGTGTCCAATCTCGCTGTGAATTTTAACATAATCGATTTACTCCGATCAAACGCCATTATGTCCCATTTTCGTAACTAGAGGTGATTTGTTTGACGCTTCTTTAGCGAAATTTTGTTGACATTGAGTTTTTTAAATTTATGACTGCGATCCAATTTGCGATAAATTTAGGCCTGACGCGAGTGGAGGCTCAATTAGAGCAACATGCTTGCAAACTGAATATCGATTTTGGTTGCGCCCCGGCTTATTAGCAATCGATTTATGAGTAGCTGCGAAGGACAGCTGCGTCGTTGATTTAGTGGGGTTTGATGTTCAAACGGGCGTCTTCGAGTGATTTGATTTGTCCAACATTGTATCATATTCTAAGTGCTATGTCGGTGATCTTAATTTCCTAGTTTCAGATTCGATAGCAATCGATAAGGTGGTGGTTCTTCTCCGGACGAGCTCTATCACTAAGAACTCTACTACTACTCTTCTCAACTACTCTACTACTAGATGATGAAGTATCTGGTTTTCCGTCTAGATGCGGACCCTAAAAATCACGGTAATATTTACCGTGATTTTCAGATCGGATTTCTACGCATTGAAAACATCAAACTCTTAATCAGCTGCAAATTGTCACATCATTTCGAGACACGATGACTTCCTTCGAAACTTCAACAGAAGCAGTAACAAGCGTTTTACGGGAATTATTCTAAAGAAGCGATTAATGTAAATAGCAGCGAGACTGACCACCCTGTGTGATTAGCTGGTAATTCCTGCGTGTTGGCAGCAGCGGCCGCGGGCGACGCACTGCGCACGCGACTGCGCCCTTAGCCAATTAGTTACATGCGAGTGCAGTTTCAGGATTCACTCAGCTTTAGATCGAAACTATATCTTTTTTTTTTTTTTGCTGGGACAATTGACACAGCATCATCTAGCCCCAAGCTAAGCAGAGCTTGTGTTATGGGTTTTAGATTAGATTTTGATGACTGATATACTTAAAACAATACAATACCTACTTAAATAGATATATTGTTTATTATGCATAGAAAATACCCAGAACACCGGGAACAAATATTTGCAGATCGTACAAACATTTGTCCCGAGGTGGGAATCGAACCCGCAACCTCCTTGTCGCAGGCGGACCTTCACCCACCAAGCCACATCGGTCGCCATCATATTTATTATGGAACTGGTGGTCTAGTGGTAGTCATTTCATATGAGTCAGTGGCCAACTCTGGTGTCAGAGATTTTAGACCGCCCGAAGGCATCTGTCTGGCCCTATCATCATCTAGCATCTTTGAAAAAGCCAGGACCGACCCTGCTTTTGATCCTGAAGTCGTTGGTTCAAACCCAGTCGTGCATCAATGGATTTTTCTATTCGGAAAAAAATTCATCATTTTCATTTTCATTCATTTCATGTGCGCAGCCAGTGATCTCATACGGTGAAAGAAAACATCGTGAAGAAACCGGCATGTCCTGTATAGAAAATCTTCCTATCCTATATATAAAATAAAAATTTGGAAGATATGTGCCATCCACCAATCCGCATTGGGTCCGTGAGGGGAACTAAGACCCAATCACTTTCGCTCGAGAGTATTCTATGATCCAACAGTGGGAACAGGAAGGAAACGGAAGAATTTAGATTTAAAGATTTAAAGATTTATTTATTTAGTTCTTAGAGTAATTTGGTACAACAGTCTCTTATTACTATCAGTTTACAGTAAGTGATCAATGATAATAGTTATGGTACTGTAGTGTTGAATAAGTACCTACCTACTTATTGTTGAGTCAGATTGTTGCTGTAATTTTGACTTAAGTACCTGACGTAGCTCTGTCCCCCACACTCGGTCTCTAAATGAGCCTGAATTGTAGGGTTACAGTAATTCGTTTCGGACTCTCATCACAATAAAAAATACACCTAAATGATTTAATTTTAATTTGAAACTATCTATTCCCTTTTGTCTTCCAAACCGCAACAAATATAGTGTGTTATAAACTAAAACCAGAGTAACTTTAAACCGATTCAGGCAATTTAAATAATCAAAATGGTAGCTATTATCAAATCAATCCAATTTTCACACCTTGTTCCATATTCGGAAAGTGAGAGCTGGTGAACGGTCTACATCATGCTATCAATTAAATTGTTTTTTTTTGTGAAGCTTTTGTTTTTGGTGGTTTATATTTGTCTGTGGCCGAGGAGCTTTGAAGTCTGCTCCAATTTTAATGCGTTTTGTTATCAAAGCTAGTGTTTGCGAGATGGCATTCGAAGTTTAGACTCCATAATGATAACCAGCTTATAATGAACTAGATTTAGAGAAGATATACAACTGACACTAGAATTCTAAAATAACTAAGTACCTAATCAATTATGGTTTTGTTTAGAATGACAATATTACGCTCGTGACGTAGCTGGCTAAGCTGTTGTTCTTTAAACAGATCAACGAAGTTAAGCACTGTTTCGCCTAGTTATCATTTGGATGGGTCAACTGAGCGCTCCCGTGCTTCGGAGGGCACGTTAAGCAGTCCGTCCCGGCTTTTTCAAAGTTGTTAGGCCATGACAGAGGCCTTCGGGCAGCCTAGAAACTCTTTCACCAGAGTTGGCCACTGACTCGTACGAACTTACAGTTACAATATTATCAAAATAATAATTTTACTTATTGATTTGATTTTTTTACAAAATGAACTTAAATTAACAAAAATCTCTATCTAATAGGGAATAGAAAAAAGTTTAAATCTCGTATGAATTTTTATTTGTGTAAAGTGAATATTCTCGTTCGGGTTATTGAACTTTCTGCAAAGGGTCATTAGAGCAAATATGCCTAAATTGGTCCCTTTGCCTTTCTGTAAGCGAGCAACAAATTGTGCGGTCGGCCGAGTGCCAACAGTGAGCATAGTTTGAACGGAGCAATTACTGTGTTTACACGGTCATGCAGCCATGAATTTTAGCAATTGCAGACTTTTTAATTAATTCTAGGTCCTGTATCCTACTAATATAGACGACCGATGTGGCGCGGCGGGCGAAGGTCCGCCTGCCACGTAGGAGGTTGCGGGTTCGATTTCCGCTTTGGAACAAGTCCTGAAAGTCCTAAAATAACCCATAGGCTACTTTTTATCCCGGAAAAATTTACTGTTCCTGTGGGATAACATAAAAACTGCATAAACGCGGATAGAGATGCGCGGGTCAGCCAGCTCGTCTTTGAATTACACCTATTACACTTATCAACAAAGATTTTACTTAGCACGGTTGCTTAAATACTGTTTAATTTTCTACTTGTAATTTAAAGATATTTTTCAACTCCATTGTTTTCTTATTTTCATTTATGTTTTCTATTCTATCGGTTATCGATCCAAAGGATTCTCCTAAAAACGTAGCTATTTAATGAATTTGTATGTTTTTTAATAGTAAAATAGTTGTACTAATTGTATAAGTTTTGATAAGCGCCTGTAGCTTAATTTACGTTTAATAATAAGATTGTTATATTCTAGGATCTACATTTACACTGGAATTTGTAATAGTTAAGATAAAATATAAAATAAATTGAACTTTTAAAATTGAAAAATAGATCCACAGGAGAATGCTGCTGTCCATTCCTCGGTGTTATTGCTTAGTCGCTTCCATCTATAAAAAGGGTAAAAGGGTCCAAATTCTAAGGCCACCACAGCAAACGCGAGTGATACCTCTGAAATCGCAAGAACCATAATGCTATGGTAACTGCTTATCTACCATTAGATAAGCCATAGGTAAGATATGCTTATTTGCCAACTACACTGCTGGCACTTTACTTGGCTTACTTACTTTTTTTTCCTCACATATTTGCGATATTTCATAAATACTTTAAATATGCCATGTGCATAAAAATACATCATTTTTTTATTTTTTTGGAAAGATGAACTTATCCTAAGATGTAGTTGTTTGGTCACCCCATATCTAAATAACTGGTTGAATGGCAATGTTAGGTAACATGTGTGAAAACTTGACCATCATCTGGCCGGACACGCGATCATGGTTTTGGACCAATTTTGCATGTTTATCGACTGCCCGGAAGTGACTACTGGCCGTTTTGGACCATTTGCTTTGCTTATTTTCGGGACACGGTTAAATGATTTAAAAAAAATATTTTTACCTGATGTCTTTATGTTTTCATTTCCATAAATAGACATAGATAGATAGATAGATAGATTATATCTTTATTGCACACCTTATGATACTAAAAGAAAAATAAACAAAGAAAAAAAAATAACAAAAAAGTGTTGTGTGCCCATTGTAATGGGCGGCTAAAAAGCGATCTCTTCCAGGCAACTTTTGGAAATAATTAGTATATCCATCTTATCTTACGAAAATAGTATGTGTGAAGGAACTCTGCATTAGAAATCCAATCACTCTCAGATGAGCGGAGGCCAATAGGAACTTTACTACATTCTTCATTGAAAAAATTGAAAAAAAGAGAATTCAAAAAAAAAAGATAAAAGATTGAAACTCTGTCACCAGAGTTGGCCACTGACTCATACGAACGAACGAACGAACGAATGTTCATGATGATAGAGTTGATATTTTCATAGAACCCATGAGAAATTATGATCTAATCAGAATGCCAAATTATCATCATCTTCTTGACATTATGTCTCTCCCAATACCATGACGTTAGATGATTCTTTACAATCAACTGACTGTCATCGGTCCATCAAAGAGGATTGGTTTACTAAAAATCGTTTACCAGCTCTCCAGAACGTATTATATACTTGACTAGCAGTCCGTCCCAGCTTCGCGCGGGTGCAATTAAACCGCGCACGTGCGAAGCCGGGGTGGGTCGCCAGTAAGAAATACAGCCTATGTTACTCAAGGATATTTTTTTTTATACAACTGAAGTGGCAACCAAGCGTACGGCCCACAAGATGGTAAGCGGTTACCGCAGCCTATGGACGCTTGCAATACCAGAGGTATCACTCGCCGGTTGCCACCTTGAGGCTAAGATCGAAAGCCTCATGTGCCAGAAATTTCACCGGAAAGCATACCTTTCACACCGGAACACAGCAATGCGAGCATTACTGCTTGGCGGCAGAAATAGGTATGGTGGTAGTCCTTCCCCGGACGAGCTCTATCACAAAGAACTCTACTACTCTTAAAAGATAATGTAGCATTCTAATGGCGACATAATTTTTAAAATAGGACCAGTAGTTTTTGAGTTTATTAAACAAAAATACAAATCTTCTCTCTTTATAATATTAGTGTAGATTAATTCGTTCCATGATTGTTAATTAATTAGTCGCTTATTAACACACTTTAATTATTGCGGTTGAACGATGGACAATCCAGTATGAAGGCCTTTTAAAAGTCACGATTCTTGTAACTAAGAATAAGAATAAGAATAAGAAAATATTTAAAACACAATCATCAGACACATAAACTGACCCAACACTAGGATTCCATATATCAGATACTATAAGTACCTAAGAGTAGGTAGGTACTAATTATTACCACAATTTAACAGCCACTAAAATATATGATTACTAATTATTACCACAATTTAATAGCTAACTTTTTTTTTTAATGCTGGACAATCCACACAGCATCATCTAGCCCCAAGGTAAGCTGCTGTTAAACAGAGCTGTATTATGGGCACTAGATGAGTGATATATATTTAATACAATACAATACATAGATAGATATTTTTTATTATATATAGAAAATACCCAGAACACCCGGAACAAATATTTGTAGATCGTACAAATATTTGTCCCGAGGCGGGATTCGAACCCGCAACCTCTGCGTCGCAGGCGGACCTGCGCCCGCTGCGCCACATTGGTCGTCAACTTAAATGGTTTATTGGTTAACCGCCTATCAGCTTACTTGACACTTCGAAAATAGTGTTAATTAAAAGCTTAAAGTCGCTCAACGAGCTATGAGCTCTTAGACTAAGAAAGTGGCAGTGGGCAGGCCATATAGCTCGCAGAACCGATAACCGCTAGGGAATAAAGGTTCTCGAATGACGCCCACGAACTGGATAATGAAGTGTAGGATTGCCCTCCCCACTCGATTTTGGATGTTTTAGGCTCAAAATCGGTCGTCATGGCGCTCTTTGGGGGAGGCCTATGTCCAGCAGTGGACGTCTATCGGATGATATGATGATCATGATGATGAACAGTTGTTAGGAACCCTGAATGTGAAAATATAAATGTGCTTGTAACAGAGTGTGTAATCTGAAAGTGGCGAGGCGTTTAAAGCTCAGCCATCGACAAAAACGACTCAATCCCGCGATATGTAAAGCGACTTTTATAAATCCAGCACTTGACACGTACCCTCCTCAATTCTACATTCGAGTTTTTGTAGTTGCGCTCACAATCGACATTCTACGTCACAAAAAGCACCGAATCAAAATTCCCCTACCACATGTTTTATTTATGCGCACCGTTTCGACTAACAGGCGTAATTTTTTCCGGTAAACAATCAGTTTTGCCAGAAAAATGCGAGACGGGAAGAAGACATAAAAAGGTCAGACGTATTGTCGCGGGAATTTTTTAGGTTACGTACGAAACTCGAACTCATAAATATCTTGATATGATTGGCGAGTGGTCCGGAGGAATGACCGGCGCGCGTCGCCCGAATGCTTTGGCCAAGAGTAGAGACGACCAAATTTGAGACCATTGTGATTAAAAAAAATTGTGATAATCATAATGTTAATACTAGAAATAAAAATAAACTCGCTGTTCCCACAGTTAGGCTCACTAAGGTCAGTAAATCTTTTAAAGGGCAATGTGTACGCTTCTTTAACAAAGTCCCAAGCGACATACAAAATTTATCAATTGTCAAATTTAAAAACTTAATTAAACAAAATCTGTCTCAAAAAGCTTACTATAAAACAACCGATTACCTAGATGATAAAAAAGCTTGGGACGAATGTGCTCCAACTCTACTTGGAATCCATAACAATAGCAAGGGTCATGCCAAAAAAGCGATAGGAACCCAGCCGGTGTTGTTGCCAGTTCTTTTACGGCATGGGCGCGTTGGAACTGGTGTAAATTTTCCTAGCTTGTAAGACGTTTCAAAGTGATCCTTGTGATTCTACTGAATAAATAATTTTTGATTTTTGATTTTTATTCGATTTATATTTACTACGAAGATTGCGTTTAGATTTGTTTTCAAAAAAATATTCATGATTATTTTTTACAAACATGCTTATTTCCAATATGTAAATTCTGTTAGCGTTAAAAAAAATTTGGATTTAAAAATATTACGTAAGGAGTCAGTACTTTTTAAATTGTAAATCGCTCTTATGCATCTCTTTTGTAATAAAAAAGTAGAATTTACGTTTACTGAATTTCCCCAAAAAATCACACCGTAATTTAACTGTTAAAATACATACGCATAGTATGCACTTTTTGCAATACCTTTGGAAGATATACTAGAAAGAATGGATAGAGCATATGAGTATTGTGATAATTTACGGTTTACTTTGCTGATGTGGGCTTTCCAGTTTAAGTGAGAATCAAGCATAACACCTAAAAATTTGGTTTCATTTGCTTCTTTTACTGTTATACCTTTGTTTTGAATATTTATAATCAGAGGTTTTGTTTTATAGTTTTTAAATTGTACATATGTAGTTTTATCAACATTTACTCTTAGATTTATATTTTCTAGCCAGTTTATAATGTTATTTAATGTATAGTTAATTTGAACAGTGAACAGTACTTAGTCAGTAAATAAATCAGTCGTTTCAGTCAGTTCACGTAAAACAGTCGTTTTATTTTAGGTTATATTTCGTTCGTAGTTCATATCCAAGCTTTGACTTCCTTTACAGGAGCTATTCGCTTCTTACTACTCTTCGTTTTACTTACCCAACGTTTTTAGAACCGATTGTCTGACCATAAACAAGAGCCGCTATGGGAAAGGAGAAAAAATGAGAAACGCTCGGAAAACTGGAAGAATTCGAAAGGAGACAATATTGGCTTTTGGGTATTTCGTAAATTGCTTGTTCCTGCTTTGTATGCGCATCGCTGTTCTAAGGTATCTTCAGGATCGTTTTGCAATAGACGTTTTAACTCCAAAGACTTTGTTGTTTTTTAAGATTTGTGGGCGACATTCCCTAGTTTAAAACCAAACAAATCTTCATTGTATAAAACAAAGTCGCTTCGATCTACGCTTAGATCTTTTTATCTACGGAACGGATTTAAATGCGGTTTGCATCAATAGATAAAGTGATTCAAGAAGAATTTATACTTTAACTTTCTTAGTGCTTACCCGTGCGAAGCCTGGGCGGGTCGCTAGTCATAAATAGGTAGGTATAATAATTGCTCATGGGATTTTCTCATAAGTCTTCCTTAGCATTCCTATATCGCGACAGTTACGTTTATGGCTAGTTGGGTCGTATTTTATAATGCTTAGACACGGCGCATAGTTATACGCAGACTACTTACGTAACCCAAGTGGAATACGTAAGACAATGTATAAACCAGTTGCAGTAACCCGGACAAGAATCTACGTGTTTATTTATACGATCGTAACACGATGGAGTAAGCTCGTGCGATAGCTTCTACATTCGGATGTGACTAGCGCCGTGTTAACGCACTTACGTTATGATACAAGCACAGATCAAAATCGACTTCAATACGCAGTTTTTACGCGGTTTTTGAAACGCGAGTTCATACATTTTTCATGGCAACGGATGCAGTAAAGTTGGCGCACCAATTTATTTTACATCTTTCACACGCCATTTTAGACTCTAAGCAGCTCTTATAAAGGTGTTGAGGATGGCAGAGAAATGTCTGTTTGTCTGTTTGATCGCAATTAAAGCGCAGAAAGCACATCATTAGTGCATGCGACAATATTCCACGGTGTTTCTTGCGTGAGTGAGACCGGTGCATTGTAATTTTCAGTTAGTTTATGTCACTGTTAAATTGGACTTGACTCCTGCTGACTTTTTTTGTGGAGAGACTTATAAAAGCAAAACTTGGACTAAGTTAAGAGTACCTAGTAGAGTTATTTGTTATAGATTTCGTCCGGTAAAGAACTACCATCATAGCTATCTCTGCCGCAAAGCAGTATGGTTTCTGGTAAAATTACAGGCACATGAGACTTTAGATCAAAGTCACAGTGCAAGTGATATCTCTGAGGCTTAAAAAAACTACTTACCTGGTGGTAGAAACTCTTCAGCAAGAGTTCATCACCGTGTCAGATATTCTGCCTCCAAGCAGCAGTGTGCAAGCATTACGAAGCCAAGTCGCTTGCAAGTCTTGCAACAGTTAATTTACTAAAACCTAAGAACAGCACGTTTTTCATGCGCGCAGACGACGCGCGTTCGTGAAACGCGGGTCGTCTGCTCGTATAAAAACCACAGTGTGCTTAGGGCCTAAGACTTTTTAAAAATGATCTTTGTGATATTCTCCTAGTAGGGTCAACTAGTGTATATATGAAAATTAATTGCTATGCGTTAGTCTCGCTAAAACTCGAGAACGAGATTGTTGTTTTGAAATATCTGCTCCTGCAGATAAATCAACAGCCCAGGGAAGGTTTAAACGTTGAAAAATTATGGCAAAATTGCGAAAATAATGACGCGAGTGAAACGAGTTAGTTGTTGAATAAAAATATTTCTAGCTTGAGTCTATCAAGAATTGATTGTATTGAGTTAAATAATCACCCTTAGTATAAATAGCGCTACATCGTCCAAAAAAATGAACCGTAGAAGGTCGTGCCCTCAGCAGTGGATCCAGACGCGAGGAGGATAAAACTTTACAACTCCATCGGCTGAAGTGAAACATCGGCACACAGGTACTGTTATAGGTTTTGTGACTTGGTGTCTGTGCGTCCTGATTGGTATTTTGATTAGTTCTCAGATTAGTTTATGAGTGTTTAGTTTTTGCGGGATGCGTATTAATGGCAAAATGATAAATTACTTACATCAGTAACGCTCAGCGGAGGTTAGCTGTTTTGATGTGCAATTAATTTTTCGGCTCTTTGGTCAACTCATCCCGCTCGAACTTATGAATATTTTGAATCGGGCAACTACCCCCCTACCATGAACTCTCAGAGCGATTCAAATTAGGACCTAAACTGAATTGTCAAAAAATTTTGTACCATGACTTCAATAATTATTAATTTCCATCAAGAATCCTACGGTTCGTGGTAATCCCATACCAAGATTACTTATGCAACCGGCGCAGAACGTCTTATGAACATTCATGGTAACAATACAACTTAGAAATTGATAATTCTTGCATCACTTTACAATTACCTACATAATGGAATGTCATAAATTGTGGTCGTTATGTAATGAAATGATTAATAAGTGTCCAGTTTTTGGTGTCCATCCGCCTTTAGCGCTGAAGCCTCCTTCTACTACTATATCGACATCTGTGGTGTTGGGCATAGTAACTTGTTGATAATCTGTGTTACGTTTTCTTAGTAACTATGGCGATAGACTGTGGTTCACTTATGCATTAGTTCCGCGTGTTGCCGCGAGCGACTAAATCAGGTAGAGTTATGGAGATGGACATTTTTATAAAGACGTAATGCATTGATTTATTACAGAAGGTATCGGTAAAACTGTGAAACTTTTAGTTTTTATGTCTCTGGTTAGCAACGGGTGAGCAATCTCTCCCCAATTGCGAGATATTTTGAAGTACTCGTAAATAACATCACTCATGACTTTGATTGGTAAAGTAGTGATGTAGACCGCTCATTGAAGTTTGAACTCATATCATAGTGCTGGTATAATATGCTATGATATCAAATGATATTATATTATAAGACAAGAACACCTTAAGCTAGCTCGATTATTTTTTTAATCACCTAATGACGAGACGGTTTTTTTTTCTATACAACTGAAGTGACAACCAAGCGTACGGCCCACATGATGGTAAGCGGTTACCACAGCCTATGGACACTTGCAATACCAGAGGTATCACTTGCGGGTTGATCCTTGAGGCTAAGATCGAAAGCCTCATGTGCCAGTTATTTCACTGGAAACCTTACCCTTCACACCGGAACACAGCAATACGAGCATTACTGCTTGGCGGCAGAAATAGGTATGGTTAAATCGTTCGCTTAAAAGCAAACTACAAACTTGACGTCGGAAAACTAGTATCGCAAGCATCAGCCACATGTAGTGTTTAGAAAGTCCACCTGATGATAAGGTGGGTCACCAGGTGGGTCGATTTGTAATGCATGCATGCTTTATTTTAAACTTTTGTACGTTAAAGTGGCAACCAAGCGTACCGCCCACTTGATGGTAAGCGACTACCGTAGCCTATGTACGCTTGCAACTTTAGAGATATCACTTGCGCGTTGCCACCTTGAGACGTTGATCTAAAGTCTCATGCGCCTGTAATTTCACCGGAAACAATACCCTTCGAAGCGGAACATATCAATGCGAGCGTTATTGCTTGAAGGCAGAAATAGGTGGTAGTTCTCCCTCGGACGAGCTCTACTCTACTACTCTTTTGCAGTTTTGATAGAAGCGTAGAATTTCCACCAAAAAAAAGCCTACTCCATGTTACACACACACTCCAAATGTCGCTAAAGAGTAACTGATTTCAAATCACAGAGTCTTAGCAGCTTTAGGGTGTCATCCTTTTAACTCAAGGTTACCGCCCAACACTTTAAGTTAAGCTTAAATTAACTTGAACCGCCCAACTTTTAAGTTAGGTTTAAATTAGGCAGCGGTGTTGCCATCACACGGTTTGATGGATTACTTTTTGAGCAGATTCAAGTTATTTTTATTTATTAGGTATGTAATTGATCGATTGCCTTTAATTTTATGCCCTTTTTTTTTATACAACTGAAGTGGCAACCAAGCGTACGGCCCACCAGATGATAAGCAGTTACCGCAGCCTATGGACGCTTGCAATACCAGAGGTATCACTCGCGGGTTGCTACCTTGAGGCATAGATCGAAAGCCTCATGTGCCAGTAATTTCACCGGAAACCATACCCTTCACACCACAGGAAACAGGAACACAGCAATGCGAGCATTACTGCTTTGCGGCAGAAATAGGTAGAATATAAATATAAAAAAGCTTTTAGGCCTTAGGGCAGCATACTCAGACACCGGTGTTTGCTACTGACTTACTTACTATCTAACTTTATTTGGTTATAGGTTTTTTTATGTGACCACAGGCACTATGTGAAAGGTTGTGAGTTCAAGTCCCGCATGAGTAAAATAAAACTTTACCCTACTTCCCACGGATTACTTATGAATTATACGAAAAATAATACCCACCCTACAGATAGACATAATTTACAGAACGTGTTCAAATATGGTTGCCAAAATATCCGCTGAAATACCACGCGACCGATACGGTTGATAACATTGCAACCGATTGTTTCAATATGGCGCGGACGACATTCTAAAATTGTGCAAATATCATTTTAATGAGCAAAGACGCTCGATATATCTGACGCCTTTTGTGTTACTACTTTTAGGAATGAATACTTTGTTCTTCGATTCTTATTAAATACTAGCTGTTGCACGCGAACTTACGCGCACTGGAACCGTACATTTTCCGGGATAAAGTAGCCTGTCGGTCGTCCGTTGGCGAGATGGGTAGACGACAAAGTGAAAGTCGCGGGCCGTAAGTGGATTAGATTAGCACAGGATCGTGGTAGATGGCACAAACTAAAGGAGGCCTATACCCAGCAGGTGAAGTCAGGCTGTGGATGATGATGATGAAAGTAGCCTATGCTATTCTAGAATATAATCTACCTTTCTACAACTTCAAACGACTGAACCGTTTGGGCGTGATGCTCCCACAAACATACAAACATCCAAACTTATACCTTTATATTAGTAAGAAAAGCATTTTTTACAAAGGTACGTTAAGCATGTAGGGTAGCTGGATTTGACCAAAAAAAGAAACGGTACCTAGTGTATGAACGAAACGTACCTATAATCTAGCTATATATAATCTAGCTAGACGTAGCTGGCTAAGTTGTTCTTGACAGATCAACGAAGTTAAGCACTGCTCCGCGTAGTCATCATTTGGATGAGTGACCGCCAGTGGCAATTTCAACTGAGCGCTCCCGTGCTTTGGAAGGCACGTTAAGCCGTTGGTCCCGGCTTTTTCATAGTTGTTAAGCCATGACAGAGGACTTCGGGCGGCCTAGAAACTCTGTCACCAGAGTTGGCCACTGACTCATACTCTCTCTCTAATAGAAAAATCCATTGGTGCACGACCGGATTTGGACCCACGATCTTAGGATCGGAATGCAGGGTCACTACCACTAGACCACTAATGTTCTTGCACCAATGAGTTAACATAATATGTAGGTGGTAATAATATTAAAAAAGTGTATTTTTGGGCAGTTGAGCATATACAGTACATGTAGATCATAAGTTTCGAAAATGGTCGCCAATCAGCATTTGCTAAAGCAGCATGTAAGTAGCACTGGTCTTCCATAGTTCCAGTTACATTTTCGCTCGCTGATACCACATCGTATTTTCGGAAAAACAATTAGTTAATGATCATTTCGGTAATTTTGTTCAATAAAGAGTGGTTTCTCTGCTACAATGTAGTGTAATGGTATGAAATTAGCTGTAGCCACCGGTTTTACTCAACAGATCATTAGTGGAATGCAAATGTCTTTTCTCTATCGTTTGATGTGATTTGAAAACAATGTAGGTTCAGACAGACTGAGAAAGTCCTCATAAATCTATGACATCCTGAAGTCAGTAGGCTAAAATTTAAGTTTAAAGATTCAAGATTATTTATTTTGCTTAATTAGTCGTAGATGAAGTGTAAATACCTAATCAATAACTAGTCATTTATTTAGATCAAGAAAAGACAAAATTGTGTTGTAGATAATAAAAATAATAATAACATGTGGCATTATATATTAACTATGTTTTATTATTATGTTATTTTATTTCATTAATTTTATTATTATAGAAACTTTTTAAATGCCTGGATTGAGAGCCTATTTTTTAAATTCTTCCCCAACCAACAACAAGGAAACTGTCAGTTTAGAATAACTACGATTTACTCGGAGAATAGCGCATAATCGAGTTTAGTCGAATCCAATCTAAGTGACTTTTTTTATAAAATATTTTCTTCTGCTTTGCGTTTTTTCCCTCCATAATTTGCTCATCAATACGCATAATATTTGTAGCAAAACTAAATCTAAATCCAATAGACACCCTTAACTCAACATGTTAACCTGTCAGCGCGGCAGGGAGCAACCCTCTTCTACCGGCCGGGTCAGAGCGACCACCCGTGGGACACTATCTAATCCGAATTAAACTATTAAAAACGACTCGTTAGCGAATGGGGCTAGAGATAACAGTAACTGTTGGGAACGTATTTCAGGCAGTTGCGAAATCGTAATAACACGATAGACGCTGACGAAGTAATCTAAATCTAATTTTATTAATTTTCTTAGTTTTATAGTATTTTGAAAGTAAAAATTTGACGACCGATGTGGCGCGGCGGGCGAAGGTCCGCCTGCGACACGGAGGTTGCGGGTTCGATTCCGCCTCGGAACAAATATTTTTTCCGGGTGTTCTGGGTATTTTCTATGTATAATAAAAAATATTTATTTAGGTATTATATTTAGGTATATTTAGGTATATATTGTAATAAATATGTATATCATCACCAAGCTCTGCTTTGCTTAGGGCTAGATGATGCTGTGTGGATTGTCCAGCATTATTTATTATTATTTTATTTAAATAAAAGCAACGTCATGTCCTATTATTTTTAATTTAGGAAATATGATTACATCACACTTTTTAAGAATTGTGCAAATCCAGCATAACATAAACAATGGGTTATGATAATGTATAACAATTTTCATACCTAATAGTAAGTAGCTAACCCAACACTTTTATTTTCTTTTCTGAATTCTCCCCTGGTTACCATCGATGATGGGGATTACATAAAGTTAATTGTGTCGCGTGGCGCCTCTCAACCATAATCCCTTGCGCTTTTTGTTAGAAAAACGTTGTCAGTCAGGAATTGTAAAGGCGGAAGATTTAGATTTAGATTTGACTGATGTGAAGCGAGAATTAAATTGAAATTACACCGTTATCGTCCTATACAATAATATGTAAGTTCCCAACTAAAATAATCAGATGAAAATATTAAACCTAGTTTCATAAATGTACCGATTTGTTTCAAATAAACTCATAATTGTTTTATTTTACTGTCGAATATAAAGAAAATATTAATAATTTTTTTGTTTATTTCAGGTTAAAAATCTTTTTTATATTTACCTATGTTTATATATTTTTGCTTTAGTTAAATACATTTACTTAATAATAACAAGTACCATCAATTTCACCTTACCATTTGGTCGTAGAGGTGTATTTATTTGGCTGAATATATTGCCTGATAATATTTGAATATTACAAATAATGTTATTTTTTTATAAACATTTTATGAAAGTTAAGCTAATAAAAAAAAAGAAGTGAGCAATAAATAAAATTATTTTATTACGAGACTAACATTGAAAAAAATATTTCAACAAAATTTAAACCATCGCGAAACTTCATTATACGCACATTTGCCGACATCGTAAACAGATAAACACTATTAAACCACAATAGAAGCACAGCATTCACTTGTCAGCGCATCTGTTCTAACAAAACAACTATTCTAAATTGATCCAGCATTAACCAGAACTTAAAAGGAAAATGTAAATAGTATAAAGTTGCCAGGGGTCTAAGAGACCTGGTGCGGCAGTGCAAGTGTTGAATGACTTGTCACACATAAATAATCACGTAATTGGGATGCTCGACTCACAACTATGTGGTAATTTACCTTTGCTTATGGCTTCAACGTTTGAATAATGAGGATATTCCTTAAATAAATCTACACTATAATTTCATGTGTCCCTATTATAAAGGAATAGTATCCCTTAATCAAAGTAATTATCTATAGCTAGTATTTTCCCAATTTTTTTGTGGCTAAAGCATAAGGCAAAAAAAGGATTTTCGGTGTGAGTTCTCGATTCAATGACTCAAACGACCTGATGAGCAGTTATGTATTTCTGTTGCAATCAATTTTACTTGGTTTCAATCCAAAACAAAGCAAAGCAAACTGTCAAATAGACCAGCTTTTTGACAGTTTGCTGATTGAAATTGGATCGCAACCGGGTGGCCTAATCGCTCTATTGGTATGTCGTATCCACACTTTGCCATTCTAAATCATTTGATTACCAAAACATTATCAAACAAGTAGGGTAACCAACAACAGGGGTGGCATATTGTACCGTGCTGCCAGCTATTATGTGGTCACCCTAGCCTATTACATCATTTACAATGTGTGATCATTGTCTATGTGTGAATGTGTGATCTGTTTTAGGATAATTTAAAATTTCAAATGAAATTCATAGATAGTTGTAGAGCTGACAAGCAAGAACCAATCGTAGGGCTCCATCTTTGACCGATATCTTAACATGCCCTCCAGAGCATGGAAGCGCTCAGATGTATTTGACACTAGCAAACACCCAAGTTATTAAAAGTAAAGCTAGAAAAAGCGCAAAAAAAATTTGGTAGTTCTAACAAAATAATCAAACTACTAAATATTCAACTTTGGAACTTTGCTTAAAACCATAGATTTAAATTAAATTAAATTTTAATTAAGTAAGCACTTACCATGTTAAAATCACTCGCTCCAATGAGGCAGTCCAAGCCGTGACAAAATAATACCGGTCATTTAAGACCTAGCTAATACAATTAATTTCACACAAGTTTTAATTTTTTTTTCTTCCAAAAAAACCAGCTAAACCCCCCCGTTATAAATAACTTAACAAAGACATTTAAAATCAGTAAGAACCGTTTAAGATAGCCGAAGACCTTAATTATTTTGTCATTTTAACAGCGGTAGCGCCCCCCGGGGAGAGGAGACAAAAACTCAGTTCCGCTGTTTTCAAGGGTTTCGGGAGCCAGTTAAGTCATAAAATAATACTTTTAAATGAGATGTCCTGTTTGTCATCATGACCACCTTATAATATTCCCACTGCTGGGACACGGCTATAATCCACCACGCGGATCCAATGCGGATTGGTGGGTAGCACTTTCAACGCAGGCTACTCTCAAGAGTGATAAACCACCACGTGGATCTAATGAATCCCCATTGGTGAATGGCAGATGTTTTTAGAATTTTTAGTTCTTGGACATGCCGGTTTCCTCACGGTGTTTTTTCTACCGTTCGAGAGCACTGGCATTGCGCATGAAATTTTTACTAATACAAAAATTCCTTGGTGCACGTCCGGTTTCAAACCCACGACCCTAGGATCAGAAGGTGTGGTCACAACCACTAGACCACCAGTGCTGTTTGCGTCTAATCATAGCACTCATGTCGAGTATCTGATAGTAGGTAGTTCAATTGAGTTGTGTATGTGTCGTCTGAACATGTTTCTTGGGCTATCTGTTTATTAGCGGAGTAGGGATTCTCTCGAACTCGACAGGAGATATTTAATTTTATTTCTATAATGTCGAACTCCAGACCAAACATTAACTTGATTCGATTTTTAAATATCTGAAGCTTTAAATTAATTTTATGCTATTTCTAAAATATCTGATCGCACCAAAACATTTTTATGTTACCCTACGGCAAAATACGAGGACCCCCGTGCGCGACAGGGGTGGCATTGTTGACCCCAGGGGGTGCGTGTGACGACATGTCGGCTCTACCGCTCTTTGTTATAGTAAACGGTTACTAAATCACATCATCACATGGTCGATTGAAATCAGAATCATCTCAAACTGTAGAGTGATTTCGCAACATGATTGCAATATTTGCAATCCGGTTTCAGTCAGTCAGCGATCTGTAAAAGCTGTCATATGCTTACAAAATACGTCTTTGATTAAATCCAAGTGAAATTGATTGCAACCGAATCACCCCCTGAAGTCACATGTACCATGAGGATTAGGCCGGTGCCGGATTGAGATGGACTGAGTATTGGACTTTTTGGATTTAGATTGGATTTGATGCTTCGAGTCACTATGTCAAATGAATCCACCCAATCGGCGCCGGCTGTTTAGTTACATATTTACAAACGCCGCCTAGCAAAAAATGGTGAGCAACTTCTTTAGAACCGTTCCGTACTAGATACTTAATTTAATATAGGCCGAAAAGCTTTTTGGTCTTTCACGAAACGATCCACGTAAAAACCATCAATAAAAAGCTATTGTCGAATTGTCGCGAAACCTTATCGAAGCAAGAATCGACACCACTAAATTATCAGACACCGCACCGCTCGACCATCGAACTAAATCATTGAAGCCTGCAGTCCGTGCAAAAAACTGATAAGAAGTTGGAAACACCGGTCAGAGTTTCCTTTGTAGTTCCGGTATTCTAAAAAATATAGTAAAACGCGTGGGTTTTTTACTAAACTTTAATAAAAACGTTATATGACCGGCTGACTGACAATAGTGTCAACTTTGACTATAGACTTATAGAAATCTTTTAGTGTCAAACTAAAAACGCAAAAGTTTGTTTAGATTTTTTTTTTTTTTTTATACAACTGAAGTGGCAACCAAGCGTACGGCCACCAAGATGGTAAGCGGTTACCGCAGCCTATGGACGCTTGCAATACCAGAGGTATCACTTGCGGGCCACCTTGAGGCTAAGATCGAAAGCCTCATGTGCCAGTAATTTCACCGGAAACCATACCCTTCACACCGGAACACAGCAATGCGAGCATTACTGCTTTGCGGCAGAATAGGTATGGTGGTAGTCCTTCCCCGGACGAGCTCTATCACAGAGAACTCTACTACTCTTAGATGAATGGTTTTTACACAATCACGTCAAAATAGCTGAACGTCTCTGGATGAATTTAGACACAGAGATAGATTTATAGAATAGAATAGAATAGAAAAATATTTATTTAGCGCCACACAATAAACATAAAAATAACAATACAAATTAAAACTAAATTATTGATTATATTATTTAGATTTATAGTCTGGAATAGCACTACATTTTAGAACCCTACTTAATAAAATAAAAAATATATTTGTACTGTAAAAACGGTAGCTATTAGGTACATTAGACAAGAAACGCATTCTTGACATATTTTATTTTCCAAAAACTTTAATCAGATTATAACGTCATGTTTTGTGGAGAAATATTTAAACCACATAGGTAATGGAGTGGAAAGATCAAGTATTTGTTGATAACTTACTAATCAGTGCAGGGTTGCTACTACGGGATGCATTCTTTCCGGGCGCAGGAATGCTTTTCGAACATTTGCACCCAGATATTAAACTTTTTAAATCAAGCTGCTTTTTATAAAAAATATTTTTATCCTATTATTCGCATCTTAAATATAAAAGACACGCGTCGTACCAAAGTATTATATAAATATCGTTATAAATTGCACGACGCAACCGCCCTTTGCAGATTGAATCTAAACTCCTTTGAAAATTTAATTAGCTGACTCCCATGATATTTTTTTTTTTTTATATCAGCAAGTGACAAGACAATCAAGGCGCCCGCCCACCTGATGTTAAGCACCACGCCTGACTATTACAGATGCAGTGCCACCCAAAGCTTAAAGTTTTCAAGTGTTTGCGTGGCACTGCACTGCGCTTATCACCCCGAGACATTGTTGTTAAGTCTCTTTCTCCCAATAATTTCACTTGCTACAGTGCCCTTCAAACCTAAACACAGTAATGTTTGCACACTACTGCTTGAATATCTGACACTGCGGTGGTACCTACCAAGACGGACTCTTGCTGAAGAGTCCTACCACCAGGTAATGATTGACCAAAGATTACCATTGCAATATGGTAACTTGATAATTAATACCCGCCGTTGTTCGAACGTTAGTCGTGTGCAGCGCTCGCGCACGTGGGACGTTCAAGTGGTTATGACTTTTAATAACCCAGTAAAAAAACTTAGCTTTAATAATCCAGTATGTAACTACTACTATTAATAGTAGAAACTATGGTCATAGAACAGATATTAGCCTAGTGGTAGGTAAGTACTAGGTACAGGTATTTATTATTCAATAGTTCCATCTAGCGGGTGGCACTATAATCCACACGCTTTATAAAAATGTTTAAACACTAATTAAACACGATTTACGACATAATCGAATTTTTAATACCCTGTTAATAAGTAATAGAAATAAATAGGACACACAAATAATAGTTTAATTACTGTTGAACAACAGTCAGAATTCGTCGGCTAATAGAACATAGTAATAATAGTACTATCGATCGAATAGAAGTTCCACTATAATACGATGACGTCACTATTATAACACACAGCGTTATAATCTGTGGCACGCATGCGAGCGACATTCAGACTTATAGCAAGCACGCAAAAGCTTAATTTCATTTGGCATAAACAGATGTCAATGTTGCGACCGTGTTTGGAATTTGAACAGTTTTTAGTCCTGTATTGCACCTTAAAAGCAACCAGGTAAAGCTCTATTTAATTTGTAAATCGATTTTAAGTGGCTAGTCTAAAGCTCGTCGCCCATAGAGATGGATATCGCGATAAAAACTAATTCGGACGAACAGAAATGTGAATTTCCAACATTCGTGGTCATTCTTTGTTGTGCTGACAAAGTTTTAGAGGTGGCTAGCATAAATGATTATGTAAGACTCTATTAGAAACTACTTAGAAAAAATATATTTTTGGCAAATGACTAGAAAGAAAACATTACAATCTGTTAGTCCTAAAATTTCAACATGTTTAACCAGTTCTCATTTTTACTAAAAACCATTGAAAAAGAAACACAATTTAAACGAGTGCATTATACTGAATCCATCCGAAACCAGTTGCGAAAGATTTAAAACATCACGCAAGTGATATCCCTGATGTTGCAAGCGGACATAGGCTACGGTGACCGTTTACCATCAAGTGGGCCTTACGCTTGGTTGCCACTTACGTGGTATAAAGAACATAATAACTCTTATTTTTCTATCTCTGACTCGTACAAAGATTTCTGATTTTTTTGTAGATTTCAGATGTATTTTAACACATTTCTAATGCGCTGTCATGTCTAAACATCGTTAGCTCTGCGCCGCGAAAGCACAGGTGTTATTTTATCAGGCAATCAACATACTACGTTGGGACTGAAGCGAACTAACTAACATTAGTACCTACTAAAATGAATGTTTATTTTTTATTAGTACTAGGTTATCTCTACCTGCGACTTTACTCGCGTTATACTTAGAACGTAACTCGATAAAAATGTTATTATTATATTTGCTCTGGTTGGGTTTCAAATTACCTACCTATGATTTAAATCTGATTTAAAAAAAAAAACATTGTATTGATCATAACAGATGCAGAGTAACGTCACAGTAGTGTGAGATGACTTAATTAGCGCCTTTGTTTTAAAGGTGCGCAAGCGCTTGTAAGGTTTGCTGAATATTTATTGTAGGTGCGACTCTTTCACTAGATATAATAAAATTATGATATCCACACCAAAAGATCCATCGAATAAAAGTTCGATCTGTTACCCTGATTAAAAAGGGTAACAGAACATTTTGTTCTATCTATCACCTTTGATGGACAGAACTGGGTACAGATTAGATATAAATACCTACTTACAAGTGGTCTCATTTAATTAAAAAAAAGTGATAGAGGTGACCGACAAAGGTGTAAAAGATCTTCCCAAAATCAATATTACTGACAAGAGCTATCATACCGATCTAATGTTGTGCAACTTGTGTAGATGCTTCGGATAGAGTATTTACGTGAGAAATACTCTTAGTACGGTAATCGTTTCATCCTTTAACAAGCTAATTTGTTACCTACAGGTGCCTATCAAAGTACTCTAAGAGAAGTAAATAAGGACGCTTCCTTTTGGGACTTCTGGTATGAACCGCTAACAGAATATCGTAAATGAATTGTTCAGTCTCTAGGCAATTTTCAATTCGTTTGGCCACACTAAAGGAATACTAAAGTTCATAATATCCAAAAACGAATTGGATTAACATTGACTTTATCTATTCGTTCTGTTGATATCATTTGTTGATATCATTAAAGATTATTCTATTCGAAAAAGTGAGCAATGCTAATGCTTTCAAACGGTGCAGGAAAACATCGTGAGGAAACGATGTCCAAGAACTAAAAGTTAAAAAGATATGGATTAAGACCCATCACTCTCGTTCGAGAGCAGGCCACTGAACATGATCACATTTTTGTTCATTCATACATTAATAAATAAATCGTTTCGCACTACGTTGTTTGTTTTACCTCTTAGCTATAACACAATAAAACGTAAAACCATTATTTGTTTCCCTTTCAAATTTCCGCCCTTAAATATCTTCACCCCATTTCAACCCCAACGAGGTAATCCAATCTGACTGATTAAATATCACTGATAAAGTAATGCGGTGGAAGAAATATGTTTAGATTTAAAGATTATTTTTCAATGACCAACTCTTGATTTTCGATTTATTGGGGTTGATTAAGTCATTATGTGATTGGGGATGATTTGGAATATTTGTTTTTGGAATTGATAATGATTTTGTTGATTGGTTTATTGGATTTGTATTTTCTTTGCAGGTTTCTTCTTGGTCACCTACGTGAATTTTTTGCGGTTGTCGTATTCTATTGCCAGATATTCTGCCAAAGAGCAGTGTGGAAGCTGCAATAACACAAATAAAAATACTGGGCGACTGCGTCTCAGGGTTACAAGCACAGTGCCTAGCAGAATTTTAAGCTTTGGGTGACACTGCAATTGTTATGGTCAGACCTGGCGCTAACATCGCAAACCGCTTAACCAAAATATAAGAATGTAAGAAAATATAAAGTATTAATAAAAAATATATATATAGTTTATACATTTTGAAGCTTTTATGGCGCTGTGGGAAATGTCTATAATTTTTTTTATTATGAATATAATATCCAAATGATTAATTAAGTTGGCGTCTGTGATACAATTGCTTGTAAACTAGTTTTTGCGCGCGTAATACTAATGATTGTGCACACCGCTGTGGAAGCGTTACGTAACTCTCTCGTAACACGTGGAAGTGATGATTTTACTCCGGCCCGCCGATTATAGACTACGGTAAAGCGGCTATTCAATATCCGTCTTGTGCGATTTGGGTGGTGCTATTGTAATAATCCTACTAATATAATAAATGCGAAAGTGTGTGTGTGTGTGTATGTTTGTTACCACGTATCTCCGTGACGACTTAACCGATTAGCATGAAACTGTTAGTCTTATATTTTTTTCCGATTTTTCTATGGTGTTACAAAGACCCTATGAAATTAGTCCTTTGGTATGGAGCTAGCTTAAGTCCTGGAATAACACATAGGCTACTTTTTATCCTGGAAAAATGAACTGTTCCTGTGGGATAGCATAAAAATCGCAAAAACGCGGGTGAAGCCGCACGGGTTAGCTCGTATACTAATATAAATTGGGACTAATATGAATACGACGTGGGAGGTATCCATTGACGCCTCGTAGTGCAGGGAAGAGTGGGCACACGAGCACGAGGTAGATCACCTCTGAGATGGACTGACCAGATAAAGACTGCATTGATTGGCCCGCTGCATGAATGTATAGTTCTCACGGCGGATCTCGGCCGTCGTGAAATTAGCCGTTTCGATGCGCAATGGAGCTTTTTCAAACTAAATTGTCTTTGCGCATCACAAACGGCTAACTTCACGGTAGCCTAGATCCGCTGTGCGAACTGTACCAGAAAAGCTGCGATTCAAGATAAGTGGCGTCGAATTGTGAAGCGAGCCACAGCTCTCCCTGTGACGACCATGACTGCTGTGTCAAGAGTGCAACGAAGAAGAAGAATATGAAATATAGCATTCACAAGACAACACAACACTCACAAATCACGGGTTCCTTCGATAGACGATTTTTCATTGATTATGTCATTGTCGCCCGAATTCTAGAGTATAAAGCTCGTCCGGGGAAGAACTACCACCATACGTATTTCTACTAGTAAAGTAAATCATATTATATTCTTGTGCAAGTCAACATAAGAAAAACAATGTATTTTTTTTATAACCCTTGTTATAAAAACAACATTCACAATGATGTCATGGTCGTCTGCGTTTTCCCATTTCATGCCATTCGCGTCTTGCAAGACAGTGAATAGCCAGCCTTTGGGATCTGTACTCCGCTCCGGGCAAGCCACTGCTACACTTCCTACTATAACAGTACTTATTTTATTGCGAGATAAATCATAAATACCTAATTATTTTATCTGTGATGATCTAACTATTGCCATATAATGCAATCGAAGTATTACCTATGAAACAAAAAATAAACATTTTTTTTATACAACTAAAGTGGCAACCAAGCGTACGGCCCACAAGATGGTAAGCGGTCACCGCAGCCTATGGACGCTTGCAATACCAGAGGTAACACTCGCGGGTTGCCACCTTGAGGCTAAGATCGAAAGCCTCATGTGCCAGTTATTTCACCGGAAACCATACCCTTCACACCGGAACATAGCAATGCGAGCATTACTGCTTGGCGGCAAAAATAGGTATGGTGGTAGTCCTTCCCCAGACGAGCTCTATCACAGAGAACTCTACTACTCTTAATCAATTCATAATTGGCGGAGAAATTGCGCAACAAACATTAAAAAAAACATACCTCCAGTCGAATTTATAACCTTCTCCTTTTTTAAAGTCAGTTAAAAATGTATGTTTGTAGGCACCGTGGATGCACTAACTTAAAGGCTACTTTCCAGAGGGTCTATTCTAGAAAGCGACAAACGATAATCGTGGTAAATATCGTAGCTCAACTTACGTCGGTGTCAACTCAGTTCAAAGCATACACGGACCTAAGCTGAACCGTGAAAAGTGTAACGATTTATCGTATTTGTCCGCAAGGTTACACTCTCAGAACAAAGCTTTATTACATCCAGATTGCGTATCGATTATTGCATACGTTTAGCAATCGTGTGAACTTCTCGGAGCCATTCACTGTTTGCCAATAGCAATAGATGATTTGAAGTGCTACCTCAATATTGATTATTAGTCCCGGCACGATAACAACACTCTTATGAGCTAAAGATGAAGCGAAAGAGACTTAGGCCCGTATCCAAAAAACATAGTTGAGTGTGAATCGGGACCCCAAGCATCGATTTGATGAAAGTATTCAGTGAAGAACTGTCAAAAATCTATGCTTGAGTATCGTTTTGAGCTTGAGTTTCGTTCTTGAATACGCATATTCCCATCTGTCACTTAGCTTTGTCTGCAAGGTGACAGATTGCACCTTTTTTTTTAAGTTCTCTTTGTCTTCCTGCCCCCATACCATGAACTCCTAAAGCGATTCAAATTAGGACCTAAACTGAATTGTCAAAAAAAATTGTACCATGAAATTAATAATTATTGAAGTCATGGTACAAAATTTTTAGTTAGTTTTTAGTTTGGCTGTTAGTGAGAGACAGATAAAAAAAAATCACACAATAACTAGGTCCAATTAATGTTGACGGTAAATAATGTAATCGTCTGCTTCAGACGCGTCGGAAAGGTTATACCCAATTCTAAAGATTCCCATTTCCAACCAATAGAATTATGCCAAAGTTGTGTGAAATGGACGCAAATTATGACTGGATTGGTAGCACGGCTCCACTACGCTTTAGTGAATGATCGCCCTTATATTTTTATTATTCCATCGAAGTGTTGCAGTAATGTTTTTCAAGTGGTTGTTAACGTTGACGAATTTCAATAGACGAACAAACTTCAAATGTCGCGTGTAGTTATAACGACTCTAGTTAGTCTGGTATTCATAAAATTATACCGTAAAATACTATTGGCCAACATTTTGATTATGTATAATGTTTTTTTCGTGTCTTTGTTTTGATCCGGCAACTTCATGACCGTTATGCTACCAAACCGAATATCCACTCGTGCGAAAATATAAACTACTTGTCAAAACCCCTAAAATTTTTGAAAGTAGGTTTTCATTTTGATGTTGCGTTTTTTACTATAAAAATTAAAGCATTTAAGCAAGCAATTTAATTTGTCATAGTACACTTACTAGATTGCTTATTTCGAACCATTTTCATTTATTAAATTAAAGATATCGTGCCGGTAAATGAAAGTATTGAATCAAGAAACTTTAAGGTTACAAAATTATGTCATGGCTTGAACCGAATAATATTATATTGCTCTCAAATATTTTTTGATTCTAATAAGCCTTTTGTCAGATAAAATATACATATTTTTTTATATTAAATCTCTGAAATAATAGAACTTTTGTAAATAAATGGTTAAATAATTTTATTAATAGCGGACATTTTACCCCAACTAAGCAAAGCTACGTAGTTGTACATTTTTTTTCAGGCTGACGGCCCGCCTTATGGTAAACTGTTACCGTCGCCTCAGCAACACCAGAGGTACTGCTGAAGCGTTACCTGCCTTGTAGGACCTTTTTTATATTTTTTTAAAGCAATTCATATTGTACGACAGAGAAAAATGTCAATACATTGTACCTATACTTGCCCTAGAAACGCCAAACAATATTTTCAGATCAAGTAGCGGGGATTGAACCCGCAACCCCAATCTTCTCAAATGGACCACTACGCCACCGATTTCTAAAAGTTTTATAAAGATTGCTAAAGGTTTTTTTTTATTACGCCCTTTTTCACCAGGCGGTATTTGATAAGTGCGTTGCATAAGTCGAAACTATAAGTGGTGGTAACATCGGACGTAGCTAGGGATTATTGTAATTGGGGCTCGAGAACTTGAATCTTTTATTACGTTTTGAAGAATTAACGGCCTATTTGATTTAACAACATCGCAATCGATGTCATCGCAAAGAAATATAAATATTGGTGGCGTGGACATATGTTACACAATGCCACCTAGCCCCAAACTAAGCAAAGCTTGTGCTATGGGAATCAGATAAGTGATAATACTTATTTTTAAATACATAGGTACTTATAACACCTATAAAAAGTTACACATTGCCATCTAGCTAAGTATGCTTAGTTTGGGCCTAGATGGCGTTGTGTAACTTTTACATACTACCAGATAAGTTATAACACTTATTTTTAAATACATATACGACTCATAATACATAGAAAAACCCAGAACCTAGAACAAATATTTTCAGATCATGCAAACATTTGCCCCGCAGCGGGGATCGAGCCCACGACCTCTCGTTTCTCAATCGGGCACTCGCTCACCGCACCACTGTCTTCATTATATGAACCAATAGGATTCTGCCTCGCTTCCAATTTACCTTGCGTGCCGAAAAGACGGGCTGAGTAACCTCTTTACTAGCCGCGAAACTCAGTCTGCTCCCAATCGGGGGCGGTGTGGTGGTGTGGCAGTGCTTAGAATCGATTTGCCGCGTGCTTGTAAATTTTTCGCGGGGCTTATGTCTCCCATCACTATAATACATTTATGTGTAAAATACAAATAAGCAAAGTTTTACACGCTCGGTTTCCATACAAATCGATGAACTCTTTCATTCTACTTAAATATAGTTCTGTGCCCAATACCCAACTGCCCCAGTACCCACTCCTGAGTACACCCCAGGTTGTTATTAGTGCATCACGTGATCAGATAAGGACTCCATGCACCGGTGGATATGGAAGGAGCCTTGGACTGGATGTGTAGGCTTTACGAACTTACATTTAAGTGGAACTTAGTACATCTATTCTATTGTGACAATATTTTTAAGTGACCATGAGCAAGGGACTATTGCTACGCACATTACGCTAATTGGTATGTTGGTTGGCTAACCCTGGTATCTACGAGTATAGTTTGCCCGGCTAGCATAAGCGCAGTAGACAATGTTAAATTTGTGACATTGTAGAGTAAAAATAAGTTGGCTTTGTCATATTTTGTTCATATTCGTCTACTCCTTCATATTAGTCATTTCTGAGCCCTAAGCTATGCTAGCTGGACTAAACATGCTCTTGAACTTTTTTTTTTTCTAAATACGACACCTAATTTCTTTTTTTCGAAATCATACGAGCTTCTACTCTGAATTACGAATTTTTTCTAATAAAAATTCTAATTTCTTCACATGAATTTTATTTCTTCTATTCGTAATACTAATTTCAAAATTGTTTTTTTTATAGTTTATGTACATTAGAATTATGTATAGCATGACTCATTATCATGTCTCGACTATTATATTATGTATAGATAGTATATTTCTCTCGACGGATCTCGCCCATCGTGAAGTTAGCTGTTTGTGATGCGCAAACACTATTTCGTTTGAAAACGCTCCATTGACTAACTCTAACTCTGATTTATACAAACTTATTTTAGTGCAAAGTAAATCTTTAAGGCTGCGTTTCCACCAAAGATGTACGAGGAGGTGTTGATTGATTTGTTTGTTAGCAACCAATAGAATCACTTTCTTTACCTAGCCTCGCTCTGCCCAGCTTCAATGAAGTGATTTTATTAACTAACACTTCTTTCGCTACACATCCTCGCTCATCTCTGGTGGAAACGCAGCCTAATCGAAGAGAATCGAGTCGCGGCATGGATTACTTCACCTCGTTAATTACGAAGTGAACAAATAAGTTGTAAGCCGTGCGCTAATTAGAGCATGCAGTGGGGAAATATTTATTAATCGCTTCCTTGCTCTATCGGGCTAAATAAGCTTTTATACACTTTCTACTTAAGAACCATGTTTTCCATCACCGTTTTGAGTATTAAAGGCTTTATGTATTGGCCATGTATTTCCTGTAGAATAGAATGGCTTAGTTGAAAGGATGCTAAATTCGAGCTTTGAGGTAGACTGAAAACCAGTCCTGCGTAAACCTTGCTTGTGCAGTATTTGCTGAGTCTACTCCATTTGCTAAATTATTACGTGCTGTATTTTTATTTTGGTAATAAATTTTCTTACATTCGTATTTATAATTCCTGAGGCTTGACACAAAGTAATCGCCACAGCGACAGCTCAACGTCACCTCACCTTTTTTTGTAGCCTTAAGTTGGATTCGACCAAACTCGAAAAAGCACTATTCGCAGAGTAAATCGTAGTTACTCGCGAGTAAACTGACAGTTTACTTGTATATGACATTTCTTATTATTCCGCGGAATGGTTATTCCAAAAGTTTGTCGAATCTTAGTAGGTTTAGTAGTCTCCGTGCTTGTTGACAAAATAAAAAAACGTCAGTGCGTCGGCGCGGTCTCTAGATGTAGATGCGCTGTTCCGGTGACGTGCTTACATCACGTTCATGGCTGGTCGTTGGGCCGAGGCGATAGAGGTAATAATATAGATCCCATTCGTTTGCGACAACCTTAAATATTGCTTGTTAAACTAATGTGATGGCATAACATAAAAAATAAAACATGTGAGTGTGTCTGTTCCAAATTCCTTTCTTATTAGTTGTGCTCTAATGGTTTTGGCATTGTGAAAGTCTCGCCTCGATGTTTTTGTTACAAATGTAATTGCAATTATGCAATTTTGATAAATGTAGAGTACTTTCTATTATCTTGTTTCAGTTGTTAATTATATATGTTAAATTGTTATGTCTGCTTTATTGATTGCTACTTGCTAGTAGTTTCCGGGATCTGGCTGTCAGTCCATGCTTTATACAGGCTAAGTTCATATGATCGCGCGGTAATATGAACTTAGCTTTAAAAAAGACCTAAAATATTAGGACTAGGACTAGGACGAAACACAAAAAGGCGGCATCGCACCGCCAAAACTTTTTCCAAAGGACCATTTTCATAGTGGCCTAGGTCTTAACACCATAAAAAAATTGGAAAAAAATATAAGACTAACTGTAACAAACAATTTTATTTTTAAGTAGACAAACAAAGTTCTAAAGAAAATATGTTTGTTGTGTTAAGTTTCCTAAAACGGGAACACCTAGAGGTCCGCCACGACAGCTATTAGCCAATGATCGTGAGCCATCTTGACTTTGACAGTACTTAACAACTCAGTTGTTCGGTTAAACCCGCCATGTTGTTTTGCATTGTGTTGCACTCCTTCACAAAGATAAACTTACTTTAGATTATAGAAGAAGCCAAAATAAAATAAATAAACAGTGAATGGTTTATTTAATGATTATTTATTTAACTATCAAGACCCCTACAAAAGACCAAGGCCCGGCTCCATACTACGTGAAACAACTCCTTTAAAAACATCATTTTTGAAGAACTCCAGAAAATCTCCAGGGAAAACTAAGGAGTTCATACCACAATTTATAAAAGAAGCTGTCAAATAATTTATCAGTTATCAGGATTCCTATAGTATGTACAAAATCCCAAAAATATTTCGCCTCAAGCGGGATTTGAACCCGCAGTTTTCCGCTTGATACGCGGATGCTCATAATTATAATCTTTGAATGAATGAATGAATGAATTAAAATCTTTATTGTACAATGTACATCTTTTAACTAGATTAACAATAACAATAAAAAACTACCAAAAAGAAAGACAATGTATAGTTCGCACAGCGGATCTAGGCTTCCGTGAAGTTAGCCGTTTGTGATGCGCAAAGACAATTTAGTTTGAAAAAGCTCCATTGCGCATCGAAACGGCTAATTTCACTACGGCCGAGATCCGTTGTGAGACCTATACAATGGGCGGTCTTATCGCTAAGTAAGCGAGTAACTACTCGCTTACTTAGCATAATAATAGTATTCCTTTAGTGTGATGGTTAACACTATAAAAATAATCAAAGATATTTATTTATATATTATGTTTGTGTTTAGTTTCATCTCGGTTATTTTTTTTAGTCTTTTTTTAGTTTTGTTTATAGTATGCTAATTTTATTTTTTTAACACATGCCTTGTTAGATCCCGAGTGTGACTTGTGGGGTCTTGCTCTTGCTATTAGAATTGCAAGAGCAAGACCCCACACTTTATAGGGTTCAGTTTTATTTAGTTAACTGCTGGTTAACTAATGATTCTCTGAATAATGTCTAGCTATCAGATAAACAGGGTAGCAATGCTTCTACAATAACGGCAGTTTACAGTTGTATATCTAATTTGTACTTTCAGGATTGCAATGCTGCAAATAGCAAAGAGGCGAGAGGTAATAGCTTTCCAGCATAATTTGCATTTCCTAGAGTTTATGTAGAGTTTATATGCTCAAATGAATTGGGAGTTAGAACAGGAAAACACTAAACACTTTTCACACATTTTAATCAAATCAGCCTCAACTTTACACGTATATCCTCGAGTTATATACATTACAATAACAAAGCAGTAGGAGCTAAACATTTAATAACAGATTATACTATGTACTCGTTTAACTGTGTACGCACACCCTTTGCAACTACCAAACTATCAATATTTAAGTCAATGTCGGTTAATGTCAATGCTTGAACCGAACCGTTAAAATTAGGTACCGGTAGAGTCAGCAAACCGGAAGAAGCTAACAGACGGAAAGCAGGTCCAATTCAATGGACCGATGACAGTAAATATTGATAGTATAAAAGCTTTTCTGGGTGCTATGCGGTACAACCAGCGACACAACCTAAACACGTGAGCGAAATTTAGATCTAAATTACTAATGATCACATTTAGGAGCTTAACCTATAAGGTACTGGTGACAATGATGATTTATCTCTAGATGCGATACATCCCTTCAAGTTTCATTAAAAAATTACGTTACTCTATGGAAGAGATTCCAACAATTGTATAGTTAGGGCAAGATCTGCAATTTTTGTTATAATTTTAGGGCGTAACGCATTAGAATACATCATTGGATTGACTTTTGACAACTCAATGCCAGCCTTGGTGTTGGCTTTCTTCATGGTGTCCGTGAGGGTGGTGTTCAATCTCCTTCTTGAAGTAAATCGGGTAGTGAACCTTCACGGGGTATGGAACCTCCTTAACCAGGGGAAATTGAACCTCCTTGTACACGGGGTAAGGCTTGTCAATAGGCACCTTCACTTCATAAGGGACCTTCTTCTCAACGGTGTAAGGGATCTTCTTGTATACATCGTAAGGTTTGGGTACTGGGACTTTGATGTGAACTGGGTAGGGCTTTTCTACTTCGACCTTGTAAGGTTTGTCGACTGGTACTTTGACTTCGTAAGGCACAGGTTTGTGTACAGTCACGGGGTAAGGTTTTTCGACAGTGACTGGGTAAGGTTTGTCAACGTATACGTTGTAAGGCTTGTCGACTGGCACTTTCACCTCATAAGGGATCTTCTTGACGACTTCGTAAGGCTGTGGTACCTTGACTTCGTACTGGACGTGAACGGGCACTTTCTTCTCAACGGTATAGGGTTGCGGGTAGGGGACCTTGACTTCATAAGGGACCTTCTTTTCGACAGTGTAAGGGGTAGGGACCTTAACCTTGACTTCATAAGGCTTGTCAACATGGACCTTGACTTCATAAGGTACCTTCTTCTCTACTGTGTAAGGCTCTGGGACGTATACGGGGTATTTGATGTACTCCTTAACAGTTACAGGGACCTTCTTTTCAACAGTGTATGGCTGGGGGTACGGTACTTTCACTTCGTAAGGCACTTTCTTCTCGACGGTGTAAGGAACGTGTTTCTCCACGGTGTATGGGACAGGGACCTTCTTGATGACTTCGACATGCTTGACGTGCTCGTGGTGGCTGTGGCCGTGGCCGTAGTCTCCGCCACCTCCGCTTGAAATGGGCTTCCACTCGCCACCGCTGGATCCGAAGTCTTGTTGACCTCCGTAGCCTCCTTCCTGGCCTCCAAAACTGTGGCCTCCTTCCTGGCCTCCGAAGCTGTGGCCTCCTTCCTGGCCTCCGAAACTGTGGCCTCCTTCTTGACCTCCAAAGCTGTAGCCACCTTGTTGGCCTCCGAAACTGTGGCCTTCGTTGCCGCCGCCGCCGTATCCTCCCTGGCCACCGCCGTATCCTCCCTGGCCGCCGCCATATCCGCCGATGTCATAGATGCCTCGTTTGTCCTGCTTCTTCTCTTCGACTGCCTTTTGTGTGCCTTTCTCCTCTTTGGCAAAGGCCACAACGGCCAATGCTGCCACCAAAACAACCTGTTGACAAAAGAAATAGGAATAAGATTTGTTACTGTGATATGTTAAACTTATCTATTATAGGAGACTAGACGAAATCAGATAGGCTCTTTACTAGATGTATGTAAAAAACTATCTTCGCTATCTTTTTAAATAATAATGTTAAAATTTGTTCTAAGATTATTTGAAGTATCATTGTCATATCACATCTATAACTAAGAAGTTGGTTGTTCATTGAGCTGTGATTCGAAACATCAATGTTACCCAAAGCAGTTGTAGAATCTACTTTAGTGTGCATTTTTTATAAAAGAAAGTTTATTTTTGGGAGATCTCTAAAAGATCAACATGTCTAGTACGAGATTGCACGCAGCATATAGAATTGTAACTAAAGTAAAAGCGATGATCTAGTTTCGTAATCGCAAAGTGAGCTTAGAATAGCAAGTTTTGCTTTCTAAATCCGTTGTAATACAATATTATAGTGTTTCCACTGTCTTGAATCTTAATTTATATTTTAGATACAAATAGGTATTTATACGTAATCTACTTGCTATGTATCTATGCTTGAAACATCTGCATAATATTTAGATCAACAAATCGCAAGTAGGTATGTACCAAAGTACTTATTTCACTCTCTTGGATTAACATGTCAACAATTTTAACTTTTAGTGATGTAGCAAAATAATTTCATCACTCGACATGTAATTATTGACAGCTTTTATGTATTTCGTAACTAAGAGCAGTAACTTTACCTTGCATAATCGTAAATTATCTACTCGATACGATGCGATCTAGCACGGGCTAAAACGCAATTCAATGATATTTTATCGACTGAGATCAGCTAACATAGTAAAAGTTGTTTATTGTGATAGTCATTCATTTCCGTGATTATCATCTTTGATATTAATTACATTCCTACGTATAAGATATACCTTGAGATATGTATGAAAAAAATTATGCCAATTCATATAAATTTACAAGTTGTTTTGAATTTATAGTTATAAATGCAAAAGTAACTCTAGATAAGTAACGTTTTTTACGGCTAAACCTCTGAACCGACTTGGATGAAATTTAACAAGGATATTGTTTAAATATAAGAAAATGCATGGATTACTTGTTATGTATATTACACGCGAGCAAAGCTACGGGTGCAAGCTCGTAATGTCATATAAATTACGTTTCTTTGCAACCATCAATCTAATGTAAATAATAGAGTCATTATAACGTTACAAAAACCGGATGTTTTCATGGTCTGCTTCAAACTGAACAAAAGATTTCATTTGCTCCAATTAGCCTTATTTTAAGATGCCAATTTAAGGCTCAAGCCTACCATATCGTGGTAAAGTAAGTTTCTAAGTGCTAATGCAACTTTAGTGACGGACTTTTTAGTCTGCTTGAAGGTCGCCGGAAAGTACCAAGAAGTCACTTATTCAACGGTGATCGTGCTAAATATCGGTTAACTTAGTCGATCATGACTGAGAAATTACTACCTAAAAGTCATCCTCTAATAGCAGATATGAGAAAAAAATTATTAAAATCGAGTTTAGACAATAACAATACATTCTCTTCAAAGGATACCGGTTCTAAAGAATTGATAATTATTTTATGTAAGTAGGTTAAAGTTACGTAATTCTTAGGTGAAAGGCAAAATGACCCTTATTACAGATCGTGATAGGCCTTAAGTGCTTTTAAAGACGTAATGTTATGGTCAAGTACAAGAAATTGTACATTCATTAAAATGCAATGTGTGTTAATATTTGTATTCATAACTCTCCTAAAAGCCCTTCCCGTGACGTTTTTATATAATTTAGTTATTTGGACATATTTTTATAATAATTTTATAATTTTTTAATATTTTTTGAATCATGAAAATCCTTTCAAGTTTTATTGAAACCCTCAAAAATAAGGTGACAGAAGCAAATTTTTTCTTCACATAGATATTACTAGCTGTGACCCTCGACGTTGTTTGCGTGTTACAAGAGTTTTCATTTACTAAGATATTTTTTATCAGAAATGTGGAGCAATCAATGACAAAATTTGAGAGCTAGAAATGTTTATTAATGCTGCAACTGCACCAAAAATAAAGTCAAAGAGTCAAACAATATAGAGTGCCTTGATACATACATTGTCAACAAAGATAAGTTAACATAACTAATGTTTATGTACGCTAACCGCTAATAAGTTGGTAAACTCCGGGCACTATGCATTCCTAGTAGACTGGTTTAGGTGCATTGACACTAGGTCTAGGAAGCAGAGGTTTCACTAGGAAGCGAACAACCTGATTTTAATAGTTGTCAATATAGACGTTAGTGTTAGAAATCTAGTTCTAGTCTACTCATAGTGCTGTCATTAAGCACTTTCTTTATGAATTACTAGCTAGGGTCTGCGACTACATTCGCTTGGAAATTTTTATGTGTGCATGAGAACCGTAAATTTCCGGGATAAAAATAAGCTTATGTGCCATGCTATATCTATCTCAGTGCCAAATTTCATTCAGATCCGTTTAGCCGTTTTGGCGTGATTGAGCATCAAACATCCATCCATCATCCATCATCATTTTCGCATTTGTAACAGTTGTAAGTTATAGCAGGTGAGATGAAATAAGTTGAAGAAAGATTGATCAAGCAGTAAAGCTCGCATTGCTGTATTCCGGCTAAGTGTGAGAGCCGATGGAATTACAGGCACAGTGTACTATATTTTTGCCTGGCACGGGTAAATGTTATTAAAGATATTGTTATGTATATTGTTATAGTTTAGTATTTATTAAGTTCGAAACGCGAAAAGCGAACAAAGCTTCAAACGAGAGAACACGTCGCGCGCGTCGGCTCACAGATTTTGCGCAAACCTTTTAACGTTTGAGTTTCTGATATTATTATGCTCATATTCATAAAATAAACTGTCAATTTAGCAGCTTGCTGAGGAAGTATTGTCTTTCCTTGTCATTCTTATGTTGATAGATTTGAAAGAAATATGAACTAGCAGAGTTCATTTACCCTAAGAGTTTAACCTTTTGTTAGCCTTGCACTCATGAACATGAGTAGAAAAAATATATTTTATGCGCGATTTTAACTTCTTAATTTTATTGGATTAAACATACGGCGCATTTGATGGTAACTTGTTACAGTAACCTATGAACGATTGCAGGGCAGGATGGCTACCAGTGCTCTTACAAAACTGACGAGCCCAAACCCGTTATTAGCCGTACTATTACTCGTACTTCTAATTGTGCATGACCATTAAATGGTAAAATAGCATAACCGCGACTTATGTAATGTTACTGTTACATCAATGTACATCACTAGTTAGACACAGTTTATGTTTACACGCGATTTGTAATTAATTACTCTAGAGTGTGTCTAAATACCACGCGCGGGATTAGTCGGTTGAACACGTCGAATGAAAGAGGAATAGTATACTGCAGGTAGATCACATAATATAACTCTGCTAGCGACCAATCTTTATTGATCTACACCTCATAGCATAGCCGTAGAATAAGTTTTTTAAATCTGTAACTTTTCTTATGTTGCCTTAAATAAAATTTATTGTATTGTATTGTACAGCATAGCTCACAACATAGCTCTACTGTATTATTAGATAGTTTAAGATAGAGATCAATGGAGATTGGACGCTAAAAGAGTAATGTGATCAACCCGCAGATTCGCCAGACATGATGTTTAACGCCAGTGCTCTCATATGGTGAAGGAAAACATCGTGGGGAAACTGACATGTCCAAAATCTAAAAATTAAAAAATGTGTCATCTACCGCTACATCCGCATTGGATCCGCGTGCTGGATTCAATCACTCTCGCTTTAGAAGGCTGTCATGATGATGATATCAGTTTGAAGTATTGAGATGACCGATAGCTCGATAGTCTCTGGGGAATAAAGGTTCTGAAATGGACCGCGAACTAAAAATCTAAGGATAGGACGAGCCTCATTCGATGGATGGTTTGCTTTAATAAGCAAATATATAATGATAAGCTTTTTATGTTTGTACTTGTACGTAATTAATTATTTTTAGCTTAGTTGAGTTCACAATTTTTTTTGCATGCTGAGATACCCTATAACTAGGGGAACACTTAGATTTAAGTTCTTGGTTTTTTCCTGTATTTTTATTTGTTTTCTCTGTTAAATAAATAAATGACATAAAAGCGGTCGCAGGTAGTCGGTGGAAGGCTCGAGATCAAACGTCATGGCATTCTCTGGGGGAGGCCTTAGTCCAGCAGTGGACGTCTATTAACTGATATGATATTAATGATGAGTATTGAAATGTCCGCGCTGGGAAACCTCAAAACAAAGTGAAGATCCTACAAAAAGTTATAAGTTTTAACTTGTGTGATTTCTTGAAAAAAATTAAGATTACTCCAAAAGGTTGTGACTTTGTGAAGACAGTCAGCAAAGTTTTTTTTATTATACATTTATGTTATCTATGCATTTTCAAAACAACTTAAAGAAATAGAGACATATTTGTTCGTGTATAGTTAACATTAGCGTAAAATGTGCAAATTGAATGCACGCGTTGATGTCTTTTGTATGGAAGTAATGCTCTACTTTTTTCAAGGTCTATAGTAATTCATGATCTCCTTTCCATTTTTATTGACAGTTTCGAAAAAAATATATTATGTATCTTTTTCCCATTCAAATTAAAGAATTTATTGAATTTTGTGTAAGTTAATTAAAATTACTTTACAACTAATTTAGGTTTTACTTCTACTAATTGGAAACGAGAATAACGCGGAGATGATGGGGACTCCCTGCACAAACCCCCTTGACTCTGACAGGGATTTCAACCCCCGTGAGTCTCGCGTTTTGCACCCTTCGCCCCTCGTAACCCGCAGAAAACGACAGAGATAGTTCGCTTTATCTTTTTTTTTACAAATACAAAATGCATAGGTGCTAACTATAACCTATCTTACTTCTACATTATTTATTCAGTATTTATTCAAATTCTAGATCAAATTAGTTTTATTTAAAAAACGAGGATCACTTGAAAGCTAGGTAAATTGTTATGAAAATGTTATAAATCAATGGCTTACAAACTTGTAAACAATTACGCACTTTATTAAGAAAAGATGTATTACTTACCTTCCTACGGTTACATACATAGGTACATCATTATAAACAGACCTTACATAATACTAATAACGCAAAATTAAACCTAATTATATGACGCCTAAGCTATAATCTCGTGCTTTCTCGTCTCCGTCTCAAAGAAAGTGAAAAGAAAATTATGTTTCCACAACATAGAGACGGAAATAATAAACCTATAGTTACACTAACCACGTGGTATGCTATAATATGTCATTACTGACTCGTCTATGTTATGTGAAGTCGTTTGACCTACTGTTAAGTAACTGGTAAGTGGTGGCTTTGTTTTGACTATTATTGTCATTTAATGTTATGCTGCTCATAAATATAAAATATAATATTATGTACCTAAGATTTAAATTATTTTCCATATAATTTTTTGAAGTAATCATTATAATTACTGCGCAAGTAGTCTATGTTTAACACTAATTACGTTATTTGCAAATTATAATTATTTATTGCTGTCTATTTTTGCTTTATATGCCAGCGCAAACAAGCTTTTTGATTATATTAATCAAAAAATGGCAATTTAGAATAGAATAGAATAGAAAAATATTTATTTAACGCCACACAATTAACATAAAAATAAAAATAACAATAAAAATTAAAACTTAACTATTGTGACGAAAAAAAGGCAGCCACTCAGCATGTGCTGCAGACATAATGTGTCTGCAGCGCTGGTTTTCAGTGTAGCCTACGAGTAGTAGTAGCAGCAATTAGCTGCGACACGAGTCTCTCACTCACTATCTAACATATTTAACATAATTTAACTTTGAGCTTAATATTTCACCAGTTAGTATAAATTAAATATCTCTGTTTAATAATAATAAGTAAGTAATTTAAAAACTGTGTTGTATGTAATTAACACAGTCATATTATGTATTATACACTTTCATTTCTCAAGATAAAGTCTTAATTTGTTTGTAATTTGCCTCCCTTGAGCCGTGAGAAGTGCTCTGTTGTATGGAATCAGCATACAAAGTGTGTTATTTTAGTTATGTCATATACCTATTACTTATACCAAGATCTTTGTACAAAACACAGGTACATAATGGCATTTTTTTCAGAAAAAGACAATTTTCTAAAAATCCAAAATGTAGAGCACTTTTCTGAAAATAAAATCCAATTCGAATGCCACCTTTTTGGTTTTTATTTTTGAAAAACCAACTTCATAGTCCTTTAGCACTAATAGGGATGTACCGCTAAAACCGAAGTGCGCAATTTTGAAAAATCTCAATCACTTTCACATCACAATGTCACTTCACTATTTGTAACTCACCAAGAACTTCATGTTGCTGCGAGTCTTCGTCGACGTCGAAGACCGGTTGTGTGGCCAGTGGTGGCTCACCATACGTTATATACCGTCCCTCCCACTTACAGAGCTGAGACACTGCCGAGAAGGGTAGCTAGGCCTTATAATGATCCAAATTAATTGTATCAAGAACTCATTTTGAATATGTAATGCACAAAATGCGACCATTGTAGATTCAACAAGCAATAATTCAAATTATTAAAAACGTTTACGTCGCGTCGCGTCGTTGAAGTATTTCAAATCTAGAACATTATTTGCGAAGTTTAGATAATGTTTAAAACTGTCATCATTGGAGTGCTCGTGATATAGCTGGCCAACGAAGTTAAGCGCTGTTCCGCGTAGTTAGTATTTTGATGGGTGACTGCCATCCAGTGGCAATTTCAAGTGAGCGCTCCCGTACTCTTGAGAAAAAGTGATAGGGATCTACCGCGCAGGCCCAACGCGTATTTTGCATATTAGTACTGGCGGAAATGCAGGCATCAGCCCTATATTTTTATTTACCGTTTGAGAGCATTGCGCCCATAACCTTTTCATAAAGATAAATTTGTTGGTGACATCTACTAAATATATAGCATGTAAGATTATTGCAATAAGCCCTGATCGGAAGGCGGGGTCCCTACACTACCTTAAAAGATAAATATTAAATTGATTGAAATAGTTTTAAAATTATGTACCACTATGTTCTTCAAATTGATCTTTAAACGTGTAAGTGAATGCATTGAGTGGCAAGGACATATTTGCTGCAACACTCGCTATTCGCTAACCTATCTTTAATAATCTTTAAATGTGGCAGAAGATACTTATAACGACTTATAACGTAAGAACTTAGTGTCCACAAACGAATGTATCTAGATGAGCTATACTTATCATAAAACAAGGCTCTGTTGCTTTTTTAGATGCAAGATTGCGAAATTAAGAAATCTACCAAACTATCGAAATGACTAACATTTTTTCAGAAGACATTGTGCTCTAATTACATTACAACAGGCTTACTACGCCATTCCGAAATATATTTCAACTTTCTACATTTCACCTATGACTACTCACAGAAAGAACAACTAAGGACAAACTTGGGATAAACTTTACATTTTTGAATTTGCTATTGCATGTGAAAAAATATGTGAGTATTAAAAAATATATATACATATATATTGTATTCTAAGTTCCTTTATTTCAAATACGTTTGCTATACTAAGTAATCTTCTTAAATGTGAAAAGCATCTTCCCAAATATAAAAATGAATTGCTGTTCGTTAGTCTTCAGTTAGTTGCTCTCAAACCGCGCCAGCTCGTGTCATAATATAGATTTCTTTGTTCGTAGGTAGATTTTAATCAGAATTTAAAACACAAATTCTTGAATCGGTCCGATAAACCGTTATAACCAGGAAACATTGCACATAGCAAATAATTAAACAACATTTTTGTTTGCAAACAGAGTATTTTCGACAAAGTTGTGAAAGGCTGCATTTTATCGGTGATATTTTTATATGTATGTAATACGGTTTTATTCATTACGTTTTATATTTGTAACGCTGCGCTTACAAAAATGCATGTAAGATTATTGCAATAAGCCTGGTTCTAAAATAACGTTTTAAAATGTTGAATAACAAAGTTTATATTCATAACCAGAATCTAGGCAGTTTTTGGCTGTTTCATACAATAGTATTTGTAAATTCGTTTAGAAATTACAAATTCGAATGGAAAGTTAATCGGATATAAAGCAAATATGGTTTGACGTTTGTACCGTTTTGGTTTTTCTAAAAACGCAACTATTTCTATGTATCATAGTATTAGTGGAACGAACGCCCCGCGACTTTGCCCACGCTGACTTTTTGAAACGAACTTCTGATGATCTGATCTGATGATTTTACTGGTTTTAGCAAGATCCTCTGTTACATCGACGTACTGCAGCATTCAATTTATAATTATCTTAATGTTTTAGTGAGGATTATTGACACGCCCATACGACCACGCGCTATCATACGTCCCACGCCGAAGCGCATTCCAATTTCAACGTTACGATAACCAAATTACGGTCGAAATAAAAAAACACTCGTTGGGGTGCTAACTTAAGGTTATATAGGCTCTTAAGTTAGAGAAACTCCGTGCAATACCCGTTCTATAGCTAGCCGTGACCTTGAACTGTAGAAGTATCCCTACCACAGAAAAGACCTTCCGCGAACTCTCGATCGGGGTGAGGTAAGTCAGACCAGCTTACCTCGAGTAGTAACTGCCGCGATTTCGTAGGCACTTTCGCAGGCGCTAAAGTTAGGGTCACGCGCTTATTTTGGTTATTGTAGGTGCAGTGCACTCTTACCACAGCACGCGCGAAAGTGTACTATTTCGTTTTTGCTATGAATCAAAAGTATCGAAAACTTTATCAAAAATTACCAGAAGTATCGAAAGTACAAAGAATTCCCGGTACTGAGAATGTAGAATATTATTGATACTTCAATAACTAACTAATCCTAATTTTTGTTACTAGTTTTGATCAATGAACTATAATTAATAACCATGAGCACTGAAAAGTACATGCAAATATAAACCGTATGTAGACAGCATACGGATTATTATGCTAATATGTGTTGTAATTTGTCTTTAAGTAGCATCCACCTATTAGATTTTACATTGAACTTTACTGTAGCGTTATCTATGCAAAGCGTTACGAAATACCCACTAACTAGTATTTCTAGGTCTAAATCTACATAAAATAAAATTTAAATCTCTGTCTGTGATTACGTTCTCACTACGCTACTTTCTTTGATTTTAGGATATTTTATAGAAAAAACATCTAAATTGAATCACAACAAACTTGTTTGACAATCGTCGCTAACGAATCGCCTAGCTGTTATAGGCAATTCACTAAAACTAAAGACTAAAGATGCGCTTCAAAAATCCCATATACATTAATTAAGGACACACTGAAGAGGCGCTATAAAAGTTTCCGAAACTCAAGGAAAAGTTAATTAACTAGGTTAACACTACATAATAATATGAACTTAACCACAATCTAATTTAGGTTAAACTAATCACCCATTAAACAGCTCTTATTTTTTCTTTAACCAAGCTTACATCTCGTAATGAAAAAAAGCTACAGTTGAAGCACTCGTGGCGTACGTAGCTGGAGCGAAAGAGTTACGCAACATTTCTAGAGGTCATTGCTTGGATGGGTGACTGCCAGGGGCATTTTTGGCGACCTCGGTGACGTGGTGGCTTCTCAACCAGGCGGTTGAGACAAAGGTTGCGGATTCGATCCCCGCTGCGGAACTAAATTAAATGTAGCATGATCTGCAAATATTTATTACGGGTCTGGGTATTCCTATGTATTAAAAGTATTGTATTTAAGAAATAATATAAAAATATATGTGTATTGCTTAGTTTGGTTGTGTACGTTAAGGGCTAAGATGGCTTTGACAAAAAATGTCCACCATATTTATACCAATTACTACTTAATAATTACTAATTTACTTATCACAAAAAAACACAAACGAAGCAACAAAACGATAGCTAGATATAAAACGATAGCTAGATATAAAACGATAGCTAGATATAAAAATTATATAAACATTTTTCAATATCAATCTAATTATGTTGTGACGCATATCGGTGCTCAAGGTGGGATTGCATTGCAAATATTGCTATCGATATTTTTATCATAATTTTATTATTAGGTGGACTTTGATTTAACGTTGTTTCGTAACAATAATTTAGAAGAGTATTTTTTATACTACTTAGTTAGCAATCAAGCATAAATAACGGCCCACCTGGTAGTAAGTGGTTACCATAGTCTGCGAACTCTTTTACTTTTATGGAGTCCATAGGATACGGTAACCACTTTATTGGCAGATATGATGATGATAAAAATACACTGCCTGCGAAGATATAACGTGGTAAAGATAATTGCATAAGTTGTGTAAAGACACTTTAATACCCCCATATTGTAAATGCTTAGCTTTCAACTCCATTTGCTGTAGATCTACTTCTGTTTGCATTCTGTAATTATATCGCCGTAAAAAGTGACACTGATCTGATATGCTGTTACTCGCTGTTACATAAAATATTAGGCTGTTACACAGTGATACATTAGCAACGTCAAGCAAATATACCTATAACAATAATCTTTACATTGATGGTTAACATTATATAAGTTGGATTTTTTATAAATACTACGGTGTCTGTACTGTTTAGAATACACTGTGACTTAGATTTTTGGAATGGGTAGAACGGAGCATATGTTTTGGATAGAACGGGTAAAAATATTATTGTGTAGGAAAATTGTGGATTGAACGGGTAAGCACTCATATTACTTATTAAATAAAGTCGCTCACCACCGCCGTCTGTCATTTGTACCTACGCTTTTAAACTACGCAGCGGATTTTAATACGGTTTTCAGCAATAGATAGAGTGATTCAAGAGGAAGGTTTATAGTTTAAACACCATTGCAAAACCGGGGCAGGTCGCTAGTAAATAATAAATAGTTCACCGCGCTATAGCCCGACACGAGCCTTCACTAAACAAAGCTTGTACTAACTAAATAACTTCAGAATATAATGCATAGATACACCTAGACCTGGAACAAATATTTCCAGAACATGCAAACATTTGACTCAAAGCGTGTATCTAACCCGCAACCTCCCGCTTCTCAACCACGATAATGATACAAAACCGCTACATTCTCCGCTACCGCTCACTACCAACCACACAGCCTGCAAGTGATAGCTTCGCTCGAACTCACCTTATTGCGATAACACCAAACACCATTCACTATCACCTACTTACGGCCATGCGCCTGCGCATACTGTTTCATAATTATTATTGACTTTACTAGCCGCACTACATCTTACGGCTCCGTTGATTGTAGCTCTTTCAATTCAATTTGCAAAGGCCCTTCATACTCCTCACATTCATACTCTTACTAACTCGCATGCGACCATATGTATATTATCAAAATCTTTTCCATTCGTCCCGGTGCTTGACAATCACTCATCACACTTTTTCTTTCTTTGGGCAATGGCCAACTAACATTGGGACAAGACAGGTTACAAAAAACAACTTATATGGCTCGTGTTTCTATTAATAGGACGAAATAGTAGGATTACGAGAAAACACCCCTAAAGATGTGTTGAAGAACTCCATTGCAAGGGGCAATGGAGTTTCTTCGAGCTAAATTGTCTACGCTCATCCATCACAAACGGCTAACTTCACGATGGTCGAGATCCGTCGACAGTAGTACTAATTGATTTTGGAACATTTTTGTTCTAAAATCAATTTAACAAGGCAATTCTTGCATGTAATTATTCTACAGTGTACATGGGCCATATTAGATAGATTATCTACCACAACACCTGTTTTATGTAAGTTTTTTTTATATTAAAGTCTTTTTTATGGCTTGAGATAGTAATCACCGTCACCCGGTGTGGTGACGGCAGAGCGGAAGTGGTGGCGCCAACACCTCAAAATTGGCGCTCCCACCACACTGTCAGGTGACAGATACTTCCTCCTTTCTTGACGACAGTGGCGAGACTTCTCGCCACTGTCGCCAAGGATACAGCCATGTATTTACATAAAATGCATATCAGGGTCAGCGTTCTAAAGTTCCCATTGTTGAGACACTGACCTACTCTCGAGCGAGAGTGATTGGATCACCACGCGGAACCAATGCAAATTGGTAGATAACACAATGTATTCAGCGTTTTTATGCATATGCAGGGATTTTTCTAGATGTTTTCCTTCGTTTAATAGCACTCGTTTATTGCGCTTATCTGCACACAGCTACATTTTGACTAAGATGTAGAACCTGTGAAGATAGAACTTGTAGAGTTAAGACGTGTAGAGTTAGAAGCTGCGCTCTACAGTTATCTGATAGATTTTTGACAGTGTAGTCAATAGTCTCGTCTTGGCAACATTTTACAAAATGTTTTTGGTGTGATAGATAGATAGATAGATAGATAACTCTTTATTGTATTACACCATAAATAAAATTAAACTAAAATACAACTGTACGATTTTGAGTGGACTGTAAATTAATCTTTTTTGCTAACAAACTAAATACGAAACACGTTAAACAATTATGAAGTTAAACACGATAAAAAACTATAATTAACCAAATTATGAGTGCAGTTAGGAGCAAAGGATTTCACTAACCTGGCTGCTTCTTCCTGGAACAGCGCCCACGGAATGGGAAGGTATGGCTTCGTATTACCTCCGACTTGTCTGGACTAGCTTCGGTTCAACTTACACCTATACCGAACGCTCAAATACCGTGGGGGCTGGCGCGAAATCTCCTGCTTCCTAGCACTCAACGAAACTGCTTGCACACAATACTCAATTACGATAAATTAAACGAAAACGAAAACAATACGATACGAAAAATTACGAGAACAAGATAAAGTAGCTAACGCACTTGAAGCCGTTACACGAATGTGTCGAATTTAGAGGTCAAACCAACTGCTGACCGAACGATATTTCGAAAAATTTGAATTTAGGTTACTAATTGGGTAAGCCTATCAGCTGTCGCTGGTCATTGAACCCAGTTCATTCAAATGTGTCGCATGAATCAGCTGACAGGTGACAGCCATCGTCGATCGCGGCTTACAACTCGATCGAGAGATGGCGCCAAAACTGAACATTCCGACCACCAAAATACACAGTATTTTAACGCAATTAACTAAACTAACGAAAAATAACGAAAGAACGATATAACGATAAATTTAACCTAACTTATTATGAAACCATTTGACGATACGATAGTTAATGGTTAAGAAGGAACATGGGCTCAAAACACAGCGCTATGAGCTCTGAGTTGAGATGTCAACCAACATGCCGGAGCCGACCACCATGTGCGACCCAACCAGTATTTCGAACCCAACCACTGTGTCAGAGCCGACCACCATGTCAAACCCAACCAGCAGTTCGGACCCGACCACCGTGTCGGACCAGACTTCATCCACTCATGCGCCACCGACAAAACCGAAAGCGGCATAGTGTGAAGGGTACGATATGAGTTGAACGACAGCGACAATGACAACGACAGAGACAACGAAAGCGATAACGACATTGACAACGACAACGACAGTAACGAAAACGACAACGAAAATAATAACGAAAACAACAACGACAACGACATCGACAGCAGATTTTTTTTAGCAAGGGAAGCGATCAGCGGTACCGAAACCGATAAGCCCTTTTGCCGCGAGATACCAGGCAGCGACACATTCAGGTACCCACCTACGTCATCAACCGCACTATCCACAGGCACAGGCGGAACCGACGCAGTGGAACCGGAGTCAGGTCGCAAATCCTGTAGACTGACGTTAGAAGGTGAAGAAGTAACTTCTTCTCGACGACAACTCTCCAACACGTCAGTTGAAAAACCCAATGACGCTGCAGGACGCGGTTCAAAAATGTGAAACCGATCGAGAGCGACTTTTGGGAAGTCCACGAGATGAGGTTTAGCGACGGCCAACCTACAATCAACAGTTCGACGACAATGAGTCTCCTTGTGATTGTCACAAGGCATCTCTATTTTTGTAACCACGGGGTTGAGCGGGTCTATAGGATCTAAGTCCCTCGATGGGCTCGAAACGAAGAAGTTGCTACGATAACGAGACAGGCCAGTGTTAACTGCGCAGTCACCCATCAGTATCCACCCGAAAGTAGTGGGGATAGCGATGGGTTGACCAGGACTACCCTTAACTAGCCCAGGCCTTAACGCAGAAGCGAGAACGTTAACACTGACTAGCATGTCAACCGGTCCTGGTTTGTAAAACTCAGGATCGGCGAGGTTTAACTGATCTATATGATGCCACGACGAAGTATCAATTTCCTCAGATGGCATGTCTGAGCAAATTGCAGGAAGCACGGAGGCCTTCAACGAAAGTTTATTTGAGAAGTCCCCACTAGTGGGAACTAACTCACACGAAACTGACCCGAGTGTAGCAGTTGATGCTCGACCTATACCGCTTACCGACTGACGACGATAGTTTATTTTCAGCCCTAGGCGGTGTGCACAGGACCTAGTTATGAAATTACAGGCACTGGCACTGTCAAGCAGGATACGAGCTCGGACCAAATTATTAAATTTATTCCTAATTAAAACGATAGCTGTAGAGAACAATGCCTCTGTGTGTGGGGTGTATGCAGCCAATGCCAACTGTGCATTAGACGGCTGGACTACTGGTTCAGGTTCTTGCTCGAAATGCAACAGTGAATGATGGCTGTAGTTGCACTGGCCACACTTCACATTCGATAAACAAGTTTTTACCAAATGTGAAGGTTTCAAGCACAGTATGCACAACTTCTTATCCTTCACTGTTTGGAACCTTTCAGTAGGCAACTGATTGTTGAAGCTCAAGCAGCTCTCAATCTTGTGGCCCACCTCTGCACACACTACACATCCTTCCTCGGAAGCAACCAACAAAGAGGTTTTGTTCTCACTGGTAGCCAGTTTTGTAAGAACCGGCTGTTGACAATTTTGTAACGCACAAGAACGTTTTTCAATATACGACATAATGTCTTCATACTGGGGGATGTCGACTTCTGACCCCAGCTGAAGTTCGAAAGCTTCCCGAGTGGAAGAATCTAATTTTGACCAAACCAACTGAAACAGCATAAAGTTCTGGTCGGGCAAATTATACTTAGACAGGATGGCTAAGTTTTCTGCGAAGGTTCGATGAAGTCGTTCTAACTCAGAGCTACTTGTATTTTTCACTACTTCACAGTTAAGCAAACGGTCATAGTAATTTGTGGCAATAATTCTCTTCCTATCATAGTACTTGCTAAGTGCCCGATATGCTAGAAGATAACTAGTTTCGGACAACGGATAGTTTTTAATCAGGTCATATGCCGACCCATTAACACTCGACAGTAAGTAGTGCAACTTTTCGACATCTGGCATGTCCCTTTTGTGTATGAGTGAGTCATACAGCTCCTTAAACGACACCCAATTCTCTAGCTTACCGTCAAATGGCCTTATACTTATTTTTGGTAGTTTCGCTAAACTACTGTGACTTTCTCTCATTGGCTTAACTTCAGCCAGCCTAAGTCTGGCCATAACACTATGTAACCTTTTGTCAAATGCCACAGTGTAAGCGAACTCACTGTTCCTATCACCCGTTGGCAAGCGCATTAGCAGGTTCTTCTGCGCGGCGTGAAACTCTGAGGCCAGAGCTGTTACTTCCTGTTCCGAAACTCCTACCAAATCTGAAGTATCTAACAGCTCTAACCTCATATTGGCATAATCACGCGAGACTCGATCGCTGTCAGCCATGGTGTCTTTCTCCAGAACTCCCTTACGTGTATCCATTGGCATAATAATGTAGTTGAGTTAATCTGGCTAGAAACGACACAAAAGAACAGTTTTTCACAGCCAAATCAACAAACAAACAAAATGCAAATCAAAACAAAGATAGAAACACGTAAGGAGTTAAGGGGCTATTTTTACGACCGGCACAGATAGGAACAAACACCTGGTCAGTTTTAGAATGAACGTTTGATGTCAACCTGTCAAAACGAAAAAAACGTCAAAGTCACTTTGAGTGATGTTCACCAAATGACAACGAAAAATGACAGATGACAATCAATCGTTCAACCCAACCTACCCACAATGAACAAACGAAAAATTCAATGACCAGCGAAATTACCAGGATAGGTACGACAAAAGAAAAAATGTTATTCAAATATTCGAAATATCGGTCGATAGTTGATAATATAGCTGAAGGCCAAAAATCCAAAGGTGCCTTATCACAATTTATCCGGCTCGAAGGACCAAAATGTACGATTTTGAGTGGACTGTAAATTAATCTTTTTTGCTAACAAACTAAATACGAAACACGTTAAACAATTATGAAGTTAAACACGATAAAAAACTATAATTAACCAAATTATGAGTGCAGTTAGGAGCAAAGGATTTCACTAACCTGGCTGCTTCTTCCTGGAACAGCGCCCACGGAATGGGAAGGTATGGCTTCGTATTACCTCCGACTTGTCTGGACTAGCTTCGGTTCAACTTACACCTATACCGAACGCTCAAATACCGTGGGGGCTGGCGCGAAATCTCCTGCTTCCTAGCACTCAACGAAACTGCTTGCACACAATACTCAATTACGATAAATTAAACGAAAACGAAAACAATACGATACGAAAAATTACGAGAACAAGATAAAGTAGCTAACGCACTTGAAGCCGTTACACGAATGTGTCGAATTTAGAGGTCAAACCAACTGCTGACCGAACGATATTTCGAAAAATTTGAATTTAGGTTACTAATTGGGTAAGCCTATCAGCTGTCGCTGGTCATTGAACCCAGTTCATTCAAATGTGTCGCATGAATCAGCTGACAGGTGACAGCCATCGTCGATCGCGGCTTACAACTCGATCGAGAGATGGCGCCAAAACTGAACAACAACTAAAATTAACAAAAGTTTGAGGTGATACAATGGGCGGCCTTATCGCTAAGAGCGATCTCTTCCAGGCAACCTTTGGATGGACTGGAATTAAAAGCAGATGTATTAGGAGAAGGTGTGAAACAGATAAACAAACTATTAAATCTACATAAAATAAATCTATACTACATACTAATACTAATACAATATACCTACTTATATATATATATATATATATATAATTATATATATATATATGCTTGTGTGATACATTTTTTGAATAGAAAGATCTATCTTTTGCATGACTGGTTTCGAACTTACGACCTCAGGATAGGAAGCCAAAGTACTTACCACTAGACCATCAATGGTCAAAATACAATAAATGAACTGCAAGCCTGCAGGTTACTTGCGTTCACGAGTACCTACAGCAGAGCAGCCCTTATTTTCATAAAAAAATCATCATCTCATCTCACCAGTATTATAAATGCTTTCTAAGTTTGGATGGATCGAGCACGCTAGAACGGTTGAACGCATCTGGGTGAAATTTGGCAGAGATAGATAATAGTGTGGAAGAGCACACTAGGTTTCATCGCGGTAAAAAAGTACAGGACCTACTCGTATCCGTGTTCCACATGAACGAAGTCGCGGCAACAGCTAGTTTTGTATAAAATAATAATAAAAAGTATAATTACAAATAAAAACTGTAAGCGTTGGTTTTTTTAAATTATTTGTTATTGAGCTCTAGCTCTCGCAGATAATAATAATCAAATCATTAAAACCTCATTTTGCTACGTTTTTTTAAATATAGCCTACGTACATAATACTTGCTATGCATGTTATTATACAACATTGTATTGTATATTGCATAAAGGTAATTAGGTTATAGGAGGCTGGCCAGAAACAAAAATAAGAATCGCGACCCATGTTTCTTACGTAAAATCAATAGATGGTCTTATGCAGTCGATTTAAAAGAAAGTAAAGTAATTTATAACAGTAATTAACACCTTATTAAAGAACCTGTTCTGTTTTCAATAATATTTTATTGTCTGTTGCCCTGAATGCCTGACTTTTTAAGAGGAAGGTTTTATGGGTGCTTACGCAGTCAATTTAAAAGAAAGTGAACTCATTTAAGTGGTACTTAGATCAGTAATTAAAACACCTTTAAATAAAACCAGTTATGTTTTCAATGATAATCATTTATAGTGTTTTTTATTTCAGCAAGTGACAAGATAAACAAGGCGCCCGCCTGATGTTAAGCACCACGCCTGACTATAACAAATGCAGTACCACAAAGCTTATAGTTTTTAAGTGTTTGCGTGGCACTGCACTGCGCTTATCTCCCCGAGACATTGTTGTTAAGATTCTTTCGCCCAGTAATTTCACTTGCTACAGTGCCCTTCAAACCTAAACACAGTAATGCTTGCACACTAGTGCTTGGAGGTAGAATATCTGACACTGCGGTGGTACCCACTAAGACGGACTCTTGCTGAAGAGTCCTACCACCAGGTAAAAGTGTTACCCTGTTACTTTAAATACCTGAATATTCAAAGGTTTTATTGGATGTTAAAGAAAGTAAACTCATTTATACTTGTAGTAGGTAGGACCTCGCGTGCTCAAACTTATGAAAGTCCGCAATTTACTGCATTTTGAGGAGCTATTCTGCTCATCACGTTGAAGATCCTCATCAGTTTTGCCCCAAACTTTTATGAGACCAGCTTAAAGTTACTACCTTTTCAATAAAATAAAAACCATCGAAATTGGGACATATAAAGCGGAGATATCCAGTATCTAGTCCACTGGAGGTCACCCATCCAAATGGTGACTACGCGAAACAGTGCTTTATAGCCCGTTCACACACTTCGTCGATCTGTTATATGAAAACCAATTCGGGTCAGAACGGACCGGGTCAATACGGGACTGGGGGATAACGAAACTAACCCAACGATTCAGCCAGCCAGCTACGTCACGAGCGCATTTACAGTAGTTTAATATTCTCTGTTATTCCGAATATCTACCTAATTTATTCCGAATAACCAACTGTAGTTGTTTTTTTTCTTTCTTCTTTAAATAGTTCCAATATGTATCTATAGAGGTTTGGTTCAAGTCGGTTTTAAACAAACAATAATCATAGGTTTTTTTATTAAATATAGAATAGAATAGAATAGAAAAATATTTATTTAACGCCACACAATTAACATAAAAATAAAAATAACAATACAAATTAAAACTTAACTATTGTGACGAAAAAAAGGCAGCCACTCAGCATGTGCTGCAGACATAATGTGTCTGTAGCGCTGGTTTTCAGTGTAGCCTACGAGTAGTAGTAGCAGCAATTAGCTGCGACACGAGTCTCTTACTATCTAACAATTTACTTAGGTACATTTTATAAAGATTTGCTAAGAAAGCCAAAGCAACAACTAAAAACCTATAAGAAGAAACCCTTCCTAACACCTGAAAACTATCGAATATCGACCCGCCCCGGTTTCGCACGAGTGTTTAAACTATGCATAAACTCTTGAATCACTCTATTATCTATTGCTGAAAAATCCGTTGCGTAGTTTAAAAGATCTAAGCATACATATGGCAGACCACCAGCCAATGGGCCGACGACATAGAAAAAATTGGGGGTAAGACCTGGATGAGATCTGCTAACTGCAAAAACATGTGGCATAAGGAGGCCTATACCCAGCAGTGGGTGGATACAGGCTGAAAATTAGAGATTATGATGAATTGTTAATCGATTTACTAGAGATTTTAAAAAGAAAAATACACAATAAACATAGGTACTTACATTTTTTTTTTTGTTGTTACAACCTATTCCTTAAATTTGATATGAATGATAATGAAAGACCCTGTATACATACTAAGGGACAGATGGCGAAGAGCGACTTTATTTTATACTATGTAAAGTTTTACCAATTTGTATAATTGATTTATCTTTGACGCAAGGTCAGTTCATGAGTTCATGGCTAGGCCCCTGTACTAGATAACTTTGGAATTAGTTAAATATAAATAATAATAAATAATGCTGGTCAATTCACACAGCATCATCTAGTGTGATGATGGTATTATCTTTAGTATTGTTGATCTTGAATCATAAAATATGGTAATTCGATAAGATGTCATCATTATGATAAAGTATATTATTTTAATGAAATATTATAATTAAACGATATGTCACAGAATACTCGTATACCGGTATTACGTAATGTTTCGTAGATCATCTACGAAATTATCGTAGACCTTCTACGAGGTGCTACGTTAACATGACTCGCCCTTCCAACATCGTTTACTGGAAAATAAAATAAGATTGTTTGAGTCGTTCCACAGCTGGTACCGAAACATCTCGTACCGAATGATACGAGAGGTATGAGTTGAAAAACAAAAATAGTATTATTTCAGTTCTGCAACTGGTACCATTTAGGTACCATTTAGTACAGTCAAAGACCAAAATAATGTAGCCAAGCGATTGTTGTTTGTATGGAGCCGCAATAACGTATTTTATTACGCCACTCTTTGTACGAAGAAAGAAAAATAGTAATAGTTTTTTTGTGTACAATTAAGTGTTAAGTACGAGTAATTCATTCATTCATTCTTTTTAACACTGGGTCTGGGTTTTGTTGCACAGTCAACTCCAAAAGATTCGCTAACAAAACTTTTGGCAAAAAAAATTAAGATTAAATTTTGAGATTTAAAACAATATTTGTAATTTCTGATACCTACTAATGGCAATATGTTTAAAATTAATAAATTATTTTTTGTAATATTCGTGTTTCGGACACTTCAATTCTCAACATAAAACCCACTCCCAAAGCCGTTGGCAATTTGCCACCCACAAAGTAATATTCCTGCCTACATTCGAGATATTATCTCACATTCGACATGGATACGAACAATTCTCGTGCAATTGCGACAATTCCTTTACACATACAGTAGGTAAAGCAGCTGTTTACCTCACTTTGAATATTGACCAATAGTTTTATAACCACGGTATAATTATTGCATGCAATAAGATATAGCTAACAAAAAAGTTAAGGGTTTTTCTTTCCTAAATTAGGAAACAATGTATTTTGCTATGTTATGGCGTGCAATATTTTTGTCTATTAATTTAATTAAAATTTATTGTATAATATAGGTAGGTAATATGTGGTTTACATTTAATCAAATTAATAATAATAAAGAATGCCTTTACCTATAAATATTACATTTGAAATTAATTTGTCAAATTAAAGAATTTTTTGTCACATAAATATTCATCAACTGAGTAATCAATAACGTCGTTTACGCACACTTACATTATTTTGAGACTTCAATTTGGAGAACTTGAATGAAACTGTCGGGTACTATGTGTTCTATCCAGCTGTGTGATAATGAAAGAACCAGTGAGATGAAAGATCCGTATTCGCATTGTTATCATGCTGTTATTAATATATCGCCAGGTAGACGATTGCGCAAGTGTTTTGCGAAAAATGTTTTACATTAATAATGCGTTGACCGACTTTTCACTATAATTGTTAGTAGAGGAACGTAGGGCAAGACGGGGACAGAAAGGTTCAATAAAAATACATATTCAACTTAAATAACACATTTATACTTATATTATTTATAATTAATAATTAATAATGTTAATAAATTACGACAATAAACTTTTTCTGTCAAATCACAAAAGAGATATAAAAATTTAAAAAAAAATTACCAAAAAAGTTAGTTTATCAGCGGTTGCTTTTATTACAAAATCATGTCTCAGTAACTTTTACGTCCAGTCATCACAAGCTACTCGTACGTAACTGGATGTGAATTGATGTACAATATTCATTAAAGAATGTTGGTTATTTCAGCAGCTAAACTAAAATACTATCTGCATAAATATTTTAATCCTACTAATATTATAAATGCGAAAGTCTGTGTGTATTTCTGTGAATCTATGTTACAACGTACTCGTATCTCCGTGACGACTTAGCCGATCGTGATGAAATTTGGAATGTAAATGTCTTATGTCCTGGAATAACTTTAAGTCTTTAAGAGTAGTAGAGTTCTTTGTGATAGAGCTAGTCCGGGGAAGGACTACCACCATACCTATTTCAGCAGCCAAGCAGTAATGCTCGCATTGCTGTGTTCCGGTTCGAAGGGTATGGTTTCCGGTGAAATTACAGGCACATGAGACTTTCCATCTAACGTCTCAGGGTGGTAACACGCAAGTGATATCTATGATGTTGCATGCGTACATAGGCTACGGTAACCGCTGACCATCAAGTGGGCCGTACGCTTGGTTACCACGTTAGTAGTATTAAAAAAAAAACACATAGGCTACCCTAGACATAGGCTTTTTATCCCGGAATAATGTGTTATTCTGTAGGATAGCATAAAAATGCAAAAAACGCGGGTCAGCTCGTGTAATAAAGCATAACATCCATCTTTTAGACGACCGGAGTGGTGCTGCGGGCGAAGGTCCGCCTGCGACGCAGGAGGTTGCGGGTTCGATTACGACACCTTAGAACAAATGTTTGTCATCATCATCATTACAGCCTTCTAATGTTCCCACAGCTGGGACACTGGCCTACTCTCAAGCGAGAGTGATTGGGTCATAATAAGTACACCACGCGGACCCATTGCGGATTGGTGGATGGCAAATGTCTTTTGAATTTGTAGTTCTTGGACATGCCGGTTTCCTCACGATGTTTTCCTTCACCGTTTGAGAGCATTGGCGTTGCGCACATAAATTTATCGAATAGAAAATCCATTGGTGCACGACCGGGTTGAACCCACGACCTTGGGATCGGAAGGCGGGGTCACTACCACGACCACCGGTGGCTCCCACACACGGCGGCGGCACAATTATGTTTGTACGATCTGCAAATATTTGTTCCGAGTCTATCTATCTATATTTATATATATTTATATTATTTATATTCATATATATTTAATAAAAAAACAAAGTAAGGGTTTACAGACAGGTCCAAAGTACCCTAACTTTACAATAACAAAAATATGTCAGACCAAATACTCTCACATTAAGATTAAAAATGTCACTTATTTTCGTTTAAAAAAAATTCAAACTAAATTAAAATCTACATATATCATTACAATGTCAGAAAGAAAAGTCAAAAAGTAAAAATTAAAATAACCTACAAGAAATAAAATTTAAAAAATATTTAAATACACAATTTACTTATCCAATAAAGTGATGTCACAAAGAATTTAAAAATGCAGTCACCAGGCGATAAAAAGTGGCAACACTGTCATAGAACATGTCGGCGTTTCTTGCTGTGAAAATGAAATGAAAACAAAATCGAACAAAACAAACTCAAATAAAAAGAAGTTGAAAGTGAAGTGACAGCAAATTGAAAAGTGACTGTGACAGAAAAATGTAAATAGGACTTGGCGTAAGGACAAACATCCAAGCCAAAACAAATTAAAAAAAAAAAAAAACATGTCGGCGTCTGTTTGATTGCTTAATAAATTAAATAGAGATGTATGTATGTATATCAGTCATCTAGTAGGTACCTATAACACAAGCTCTGTTTATCTTGGGGCTAGATGATGCTGTGTAGATTGTTCAGCATTATTTATATATTTATCTTACCCCGTCCCCATAATGCCCCTAGTTCCCCTAGTTAGATAATTTATTAGAATTATAAACTCATATAAATTCCGGGCTTTGCACGTTTCACTATCATTAAGGCTTACTTTGGCCATGACACAGTCACAAAATGTGTCATAGATATTATGAGCAGTTAAAAGAATGTAATTCTAAACAGTACGGAACTAATTGAACGAAATACTTGCATATTTTATTATTTTGACTAGAGTAAAGCAAGTTGAAGTGGCAGTTGGCAGTAGAGTATGATACCCGTGGGCAGGCCATACAACTCAAATCAATCAAATAATAAACTTTGCCTAACCTAATGCTTCCACTGCTGGGATAGCGGCCTACTCTCAAGCGAGAGTGATCCAACACGCGGACCCAATGCGGATTGGTGGATGGCACACCATGTCTTACGAATTTTTAGCTCTTGGACATGCCGGTTTCTTCACGATATTTTCCTTTACCATAAGAGAGCACTGGTCTTTGACTATAGAATTTTTTAGCACTGTACACTGGCATTGCGCACTTATATCGAAATCCATTGATGCAGACCTGGGTTCGAACCCACGACCTTAGATCCACCAGACCACTATTGTTCTATCTCTAGTTTGCCTATAGCCATGCAGTAATGTATTACTGTGTGCCCCCATTTTTCTTACGTGGCCGATAGCAATATGTGTTACCGCCTGCCACTGCGTAGGGGTCGTTTGTGGGGGCAGACGGTAATAAATCATCTAGATTTATCCGTAGTAATAATGTTGCTTGTCTATTACTATTACGCTTCTGGATACGTAATTTGACGATGAAATGATTTGACGACTAGGAAAGCAACGGAGCGAACGATTTCATAATAACTCGGATAATATAATTAGGTAGGTATGTTACGTGGGCCTAGATAATTATAACTGGTAGATAATGAACGCAGTTATTGGACGCATTACTATCACTCGATTATCTATCATCGTATGTGACACGTCTTTGCTGGACAAGTGAATTAATTTCTTTTAAAAGTTTGTCGACTTTGATAGTTTGAGTTGGACTATAATGATGACATTTGTATTGAGAGTAGTAAACAAGTAATTATTTTATCATAATTTTGACCCGTGAATAATTGACATACCTACCTACTTAATTACTGCAAATTATTACTTGATATTATTAATTTTACATACACATTTATAAAATTACTTGTGCCTAAATTATAATCAAACTCGAACTGCAGCGCCCTTACAGGGTTCATGTACCTGACAAAAAAACATTGTATTACTAAGACCTTATACAAAATTGTTACATGATGCAATAAATTGAAATTGAAATTGAAATTAATTACTTGACATTGGCAATATTGTCACTTCTGACAGACGCTTAAGAAAAACAAAAGAAAAAAAAGCTCAAGTTCCCGAAAAGTTCCCGAATAAATACTTACCTATGGTCCGACTAACCTTTCTTTTGCGATAATGCGAGTCGAGTATTTAATAAAGTTATCGTGTGCAACAGCTAGCCCATTAGTCTGCAAATAGGCAGTGAAAATAGATTTATAACAGCAATACTACTAGAATACGATTCCGTAACGGTAGCTGTTCTTATACAGGGTGAACACTAAACACATAGAGGTGGGTACGGGTCGGACGCGGGTCGGGCGCGTTCTGTGATGTTGTCATCCTTATCGTCCATACAAAAAAGACCCGCGCTCGATCCGAGCCCGACCTGCGCTATTCTGTGTGTCTTGCGCTTTAGATATACTTACATAAACATAATTCACTTAACATTCACATACATAGTTCTGTGGGTGTACTCTAGAAAGCGACAAACGATAATCGTAGTCAATATCGTAGCTCAACTTATGTCGGTGACAACTTAGTAACAATTTAAATATAAACATAAAGAAAAACCTTGTGATAAATAAAGTTTTGTTATTTTGAGAGAAAATTGTTATTCCTAGGGCCTTGTGGTCTATACTTGCAATCTTAGATCCTTAAAGTGAGACACGCACGCCTACCTTCCTACCTTCTTTTAGTACGACTGTTCGCTGGATCACCCTGTATACCGAGTCACAGATCCGATTTACATTCACAAAACTAACACATTTTTAGAACTTACTTTCATTGGAACACTGTTTGTTTTAGAGAGCAGCAAATTATTCTAAAACAATATTTTATAGTTTTTTTATACCACTAAAGTGGCAACCAAGCGTACGGCCCACTTGATGGTCAGCGATTACCGTAGCCTATGTAAGCATGCAAAATCATACATATCACTTGCGTGTTACCACCCTGAGACGTTTAGATGGAAAGTCTCATTTGCCTGTAATTTCACCTGAAACCATACCCTTCAAACCGGAACACAGCAATGCGAGCATTACTGCTTGGCGGCAGAAATAGGTATGGTGGTATTCCTTGCCCGGACGAGCTCTATTACAAAGAACTTTTTTTGAATAGCAAGTATTCTAACATCGAGGGAACAAAATGTCGAACCAGTAAGTATATCAAGGGCACGTTGAGCAGTCGGTCCCGGCTTTTTCAAAGTTGGTTAGGCCATGACAGAGGCCTTCGGGCGGCCTAGAAACTCTGTCTCCAGAGTTGGCTACTTACTCATACGAACTTCACATGCATAAATAAATAAATAATAAATAAATAAATAATGCTGGACAATCCACACAGCATCATCTAGCCCCAAGGCATAACTGCTGTCAAACAGAGCTGTGTTTATGGGTACTAGATGACTGATATATACTTAATGCAATACATAGATAGATATTTTTTATTATATAATATAGAAAATACCCAGAACACCCGGGACAAATATTTGTAGATCGTACAAACATTTGAATCGAACCCGCAACCTCCGCGTCGCAGGCGGACCTGCGCCCGCTGCGCCACATCGGTCGTCAAATGTATGTACGACGATTGATTGGTTTATTAGACATCTCTCCGCTACAGAGGCATCTAACCACTGAACTTACTCTACAATGAGTTTTCTTCCAGCAAACCATCGTTTCATCATGTAGTGTAGCTTGGTGACCATGATACCTGCTCTGTTGTCTGCGTGTAGATAATCATCGTCTAAAGATTAACCATCACCAAATTCTTTTGTCTTGCATACAAGACGGACGTCTTGGTATCTCCGAGTTACACATAAGGTAAGACCACACTGAGCTATACCGCACGGCAGCGAAACGACGCGCGACGTAATACGTCGCGAATAAATTATCGTTATCATCATGATAGCCTTTTAATGTTCCCAATGCTGGTACACTGGACTACTCTCATGCAAGAGTTATTGGGTCTTAATCCACCACGCGGACCCAATGCGCATTTGTGGCACATGTCTTCAATTTTTTGGACAATCTTGGACATGCAGGTTTCTCACGATGTTTTCCTTCACCGTATGAGAGCACTGGCATTGTCCAGCATTATTTATCCAGTAATTCAAAAATCTATTGGTGCACTACCGAGTTCGAACCCACGACCTTTGGATTAGAAGGCGGGGTCACTACCACAAGACCACTAGTATACTAACCAAGCATTAAGATGACAAACGATAATTAATATAATAGTCCAACTTATATCGGAGATAACTTTAATTTAATTAAAGTAATAACCGATAGAAGCTGATCCATGTCAATAAAAATATTGTTACATAATTATTTTTTTAGCACATTTAGCTCGCATGTTTAACCGTGCCGCACCGTGTCGTGTCGCGTAGTGGCGCTCAGTTGTAGGTACCTCTAACATAAACAGTCATATCCGGCACAGGGAATCCGGTATAATTTTGAAAGTGGATCTAATTCTGGATGGCGTCATACAACATTGCAGAGCATACTGCACATTACTCTTCACAAAAACATATCCTTGACGCAGAAAAAATAAGGTACAAATTACAGAGAAAGTTAGTCCACATCCACAAGATGTAGTGTACCTACTGTTGCAAAATGCATGCATCGTCACACGTGATGGTTGTAACAACACCTAAGTTTTATTCAATTTTGTGACCTGTAGCTATTTGGTACATAAGTAGGTATGTGATAAGTTGAAAAAATATAAGTATGTGGGAACCTAAGTATTTTATACGAACACAATTACCTATTAGGGCACAGGTTGTGTGCCAAACAAATTATTCTCAATGTCTTTGGTGCCAATCACAGACATGGATCCAATTAAATAATTGTGATCAATATTATAAATGCAACAATTTGTATGTTTAACCAATTTCGACAGGAAACTTGTAGGTATTTGAAATTTGTTAAAGGTTTAAACTAAAGGAACTGTTCTAGATATCCATTATGAGTCTCAGCATTTATAGATCCAATAGAAATATCGTGAGAAACCTATTTACTTAATCTTCAATAACTTTATTCTGAACTAGATCCTCAATTTAATAAGCCACAAAGACTTTATCAAACTTCGAATATCTATTACCATTCATGTACATTACATAGCACAGCCCTACTGCTCCGTTCGGCAACAATGTCTTTGACGGGCGCCGGAGCCGCGCCAATCAGAGCGCGCTGGGGCTAGGGGTGGCGGAACTTTGCGAATTCAATTAAACTTGAGCACCCGCCCTTATCTGATGACTCCGAGGCCGTTCGTAACGAGATGTGCAGGGCTGCCGAGTAAAGATTAACATTTTATTTTTGTTCTTATATTAGTTTATTTGTGTTGTAAGTTATCAATATCTTAGTATCTAATCTATCTCTATTAGATGTAATTGGATTAAAACCGTTATAATTTAAGTAAAATAAATTAATACAAATGCTAACTTTTAATGTGCACTAGAAATGGAAAACCAGATAGATGTAAGTAGGTAGTATGCAAGTGTAGAAGTATTTAAGAAGCAGTATGTAAGAAGCTAGTACCTATCAATCAATAAAGCATCAGGGATTTTGTTTTAGGTTGAATATTTTGAGATCTGTGGTTCCCTACAGATGATTATGATTGGTAAGGCGGTTTCTCCAAGATTGCCAACCCTAAATCTTAGCCAATATTGGCTAAATCCCCATCCCTCTAAAAGCGGAGCGTCAAGCGAGACTCGTTGCTAAGCTCAACCTGTGACGTTATCTAAACCCACTTAAGGCACACCCTTGTATCCAACCCAAAATCCACCTTATAACCACATCATAAGAGTTGTTTTTCAGTCGAGAGCTAAGTTCGAAGGATAATCGTTGGATTCGTTGGAACTTGAGGCTGTTACGTAACGATAGGTAAGGACGTCTCGTGGACCGTAAGACAGTCACCGCATTATGTGTCAGCCCTATGTTGAGCTTATTCAGATTTTGATATAACACAAGTAAGTGGTATTTACGTAGGTAGTTGAAAACTTTGAAAACAGAAAATAGCAATACGATATCTCGTGAGCACGCAGCAGTGATAACTTTTGACATAGGTACTTACCTACCTGCTTATTTATATTTTTAAATCATTTTCAGTTTTCAGTACCCTACCTACTGAACTTTATGTAGGTAGGTAACCTATAAGCAGGTACCTACCACTTCTTATCAACTTAGGCTAAGTAAAATTGTAACTTACCTACCACTACGATAAGCACTCTAAAAACTTCTTACTAGCAACTGCTACTGCGTGATAGGGCCGGTCACCGCGAGTCGCGACATCTACGCTCATGGGAGTTCGTTTCAAATCGTAGTTCAACCAGCTCTAATATAATTTTAATGAAACGCCTTACAAACTAAACCATAGCAACCTCCGCGGCTGCTCTTACGCGATAAGAACCATCAGGCTGCCGTCAGTGCCACCGTAAAAACTTTATAAAATGAACTAAGAAGGTAAATAAGTACCAAAACAAGCAGGTAATATAAGTATAATAGGTAGGTAGGTACCTACTTAGTTTAGTAGAGTAATAAGTAGTAGAAAATAGTAGATAGATCTACCTACTATTACTTACTAGGTACTTATTACTCTAAGACTTAGATTAGGAGGTAAATACCTCATAATCCACCTATCTACCTACTTACTTACATAACATAAAACCAATAATAAATACATCGTGCTCCCTTAATTAAATTACCAGCTACTTTATGAGCATTTAATTTTATTATCAATTCGTTACATACGACCACAAAACTACTGCCTGCTCGGGCTCGATAAACAATAAATTAATTTTAAATGCGGAAGTAACCAATATTCAATTCCACCATCAATTTTGCAAAAGGATTCATTCGAAAAACCGCATTGCTAATCTACTCTACATCACGAAAATGGTAAGTACCACCACTTTGATTTCCAATATTTTCGACAAACTGCTGAATATCCGTGTCAATAAACATCAAATTCGCGTGTATGATTATAGTAGGAGTTACGTTTGAAAATGAACGATGTGCGGGAAAAATGGGAAAATGGTGACAGGCTGAGAGCCGTGATAGCGCGCTGAAAGCGTGGTGGGTGTTCCGTGGTAGGGCTGCTAAACTACACAAAGATGTAGACTATAAATTATTAAACTACCTATGCTCAGCATGCTTACTTATATTTTAATCAGCACTTTTATTTAGTGGTAGAGATTCCCCAACGCTCAAAGTGTATTAATCTCTTACGCACCGCCACGCCAAGGAATGGAACTCTTTGGACATGCACATTAAAGTAGGGTAATGCCGCCCCGTGCCGGTGGACTCGGCCGTCGTGAACGATTTAGCCGTTACTACAGATTAGTACTACCTACTCGTTACGATGATGAGCTTTGGAGCAATGGAGCTTTTTCGAACTAAATTGTCTTTGCGCATCACAAATGGTTATCTTCAGGGTAACCTTTAGAATACCTATTTAGAATTTAAAAAAATTAGAAATGTAAACTATAGCCGTTACTTGATAACATATTTGAATAAAAAATAGATTAAAATTACCTAATTTTTGATATTTTATAAAAAGAACCCATGTCAGCAGAGCGCCAGCCCTAGATCGCTTTCTGCGGTTCAGTGGAAAAATTAAAAGGAAAAATGTCGGCAATATTGGCCCCGCTAGTTCAATTAAGCCGGCCCAGATTGTGGCTGCATTGTGACAGGCAGGACGTTCATTTGGCTTTTATTTTATTTCACTTCAGGTTTATTTTTATAAACCGAATGAGCTAGAAACTTGATTTCAAATTCCTAAGTAAAAATACTATTTAACTATTTCAATGTGCATATTCATATTTGTTTTAATAGAATTGTTTGTTACTGTTAATCTTATATTTTTTTCCAGTTTTTCTATTGTTACATACAGTTGACCTAAGATATTATACAACTAATAACGTATATACCTACATAGGTGATTGTTTGTATCTATGCTTTTGCGAACATAGCTGGAACTTCTGTCAGTCATAGCTAGAAATGTAGAATACGCGCTCAGACAAATTCAATTTGTCTGAAGATACGCGGGTTACGCCAAGACCCAAAGGTTTCAAGATTTCAAGATTTCAAGATATTTATTTGCACAAATAAGTGTTACAAAAGGTCTTAAAAGTAATATGGCACTTAGAACTTATTTGCCCTTTTCAGGCATTGCAAATTATATGTAGGTTACGTAGAGGCACAGAATATAAATTATAGAAAGTTTAACTTGGACTACCTACCAAAGCAGAGCTTTTTAAAAATCACATCATAATTCACAGATCTATTCAACTTGAAAGTTACCTAGTAGGTTGGTACCTACTACGGAGGTGCGCCGGCAGATAAGTTCGGACCACAATGTACCAACCAGGGTAGGGTAGGTAAGGTATAGGTCTCACAACGGATCTCGGCCGTAGTGAAATAAGCGGTTTCGATTCGTTTCGGTTACATGTATAGTCAGTAACTTAAAACTTAGTTTTTTTCGTTTCTGTTATTGGCTATACCATAGTTTAATGTTTTAAAGTAAAAAAAAAAAAAATACATTTAAATTAAGACTAAATAACTTAAATAGTAACGAAATATGGATCAACTACAGAGATATGAGGTATGAGACAAGTTTCATTCGATTTGTAGTCAAACGCAATCCTTACCGTTTTCACAACAAAACCCGACCATAGTAGCCGGATTGCCGATTGTCAATTATTTATGATATTTTTTTATACGAAATTATTATAAAGGTGGTACAAATCGGCACAAATATTAAAGCTAAATATGTAAACTATTCTCTAGAATGAAGGGAGATATCGTACTTAGCATCAGTAGCTTTTATGAAGTGTTTGAGTATGAAGTAGCCAATAATACTGCCAGCCAATAACTCATTCATTTACCCTACTTCTTTTACATATGGCGTCAGTGACTGAGTTCTACTGGCACTAATTAGTTATTATCTGTTCTGTGCCACCGACCGTCAAGTTGACACTATTAACTGTCAACTTGACGGTGACTGATACTGACATTTATTTGTTTACATTTTTCGTGGACGGTCCTCACCCGCCTGCCTGGGAGCCTGGGAGGGACGGACAGTTCATTCATTCATGATTGCGGTTGTAAAGATTCCAAGGAACATTGTTACGTTACGGTTCACCAAGACCCCTGTAGTGCTCAGAATAATGACTTAGTACTTTCTGATAAAAATAAACCTAAAAAAATCATTAATTAATCAATGCTTAAAATCATTTCAAGACACAGAACATTTTCACCGGGAGGACACTCAGAATATTGGAAAAGACGTTATCGATTTCTCTTCCTATTCCCTCACTGGAGCCCACCAGAGCCCACTCTGGCACGCTATAAATAACCTACCTACCTCTACTCCCTCCGTTATCCGACCAAGCGGACCGATCCTCCGCTTTCCTGATCTTTGATAAGCTTTGATTTGATTCAAATAAAACCCAAAGAAAAGAAGAACAGACTTCCGATTGATAACAAACATAAATATTTGAATTCAATCAACTTTACATCCATAGCACAGACAGAGGACTTTTATTGGATGGATCCCTCTATAACTCGGGATTTTTGGTGATTATATTCTTTATGTTAATCTCAATAGATTAAGTAAGTTATGATAAGTGAGCCAATGCTCATGCCTGCTAGCCGTTAGGCCATTCTTCAAAGATTCTCCATGAATTCCTCTGCAAAGACGTTCCTCTGTCAATACAAAATATGATAACCACTTCAAAATATGTTATCTTCCTACCAGTATTTAGAACTAATGCTGACTTGACTTTGTGATTTTAGTAGGTATTTTAGATATAAACAATAAACAGCTGACTGTTGAAACAGATGTGTAAACACTGGTAAGCACTACCTTGTTTAAAGTTGTTTTGGTTTGTAGAGTTCTGTGGTTACTGGGTTCTAGAGTTTTTAATCACTGGCGGCGAAGAATCAGGCAACATGTCGACAAAAACAAACAGAAAAGACAAAGAAACAACCGCAAATAAACCAGAAGATAATAAGGAAACTGATTTACCGGGGAGGACAGTAAGTCTATTAATTATTAACTAAGCAATTTCCTAAGAAGGCTGTAGGAAATAAATACTATACTATTATAGCTGAATCTTAACACCCCTGATTATTTGCTTAAAATTAATGACAAGAGAATTGATATCAAAAATATAAATATCTCTACACAGTATAAAACAAACTTTCTTCCCTCTGTTATTCGCCCTGTATGTATGCTTAGATCTTTTAAACTGTGCAAAGATTTTAATGCAGTTTTATCAATACAGAGAAATAGAAAGTATAAAATTAGTAAATTATAAAGTACCTGAATATATTATTATACTAGGTAACTGATTAACTATTCAACATTTCTTATTACAGATTGACAAGCTCATATACATCTTTGTCCTAATATTAGGGTTTGCAACTGTATACTGGATCTCACAATGGTTGACACCACCTCCTACTCCAGAAGTAGACTTAGACGAGTACTGGGGTACATACCCCATGGATGTCAAACCTGATGTCAGCGTCAAGCCATTTCAAATTGAGCTTCCTGACATGGTAAGCTACCTACCACAACAGAAAAACCTCTCAGCTAAGCCAGCCTAATCCACAAGAAAGACATGGTGTTGTGCGGAGCTAACTAAGCTACTAGTTTCAACACGATATTTTCCATCACTGTTAATGCAGACATAAAGTTATCGATAAAAAAATTATATGGTGCACGGCCAAGATTCGAACCCTCGACATCCGAATCGGAAGTCAGCCCATCCCACTGAGCTAACACGGCTAATTAACAGGATTGTCTACTCCACAGATTATAAACGATCTAAGGGAGCGTTTACTACACCGGCGCCCTCTACCGCAGCCATTAGAAAACGCAGGTTTCATGTATGGCTTCAATTCAAATTTCCTTACGCAAGTGGTGGATTACTGGGCAAACAGTTACAACTTCAAAGAGAGGGAACGGTTTTTGAACAAGTTTGACCATTTCACAACTAAGATTAATGGACTCAAAATACATTTTATGCATGTGAAGCCTCAGCATGATGAAGGTATTGAGGTAATAATAAATACCCAATTGATCCCATGTCTCTCTGTCTCCACCGGAAACTACGAGCTATTTATGGCTCAATAAATATTTGTAAAAATAAATCATCAATAATGGTATCAATAAGTGGAGCTTGGGTCCCAAGCTCCACTTAGCTTGGAGCTAGATGAATTGTCTAGCATTATTGATGATTTATTGGGTACTAGATGACTGATATACTTAATACAATACAATTCATAGGTAGACAGATATATTTTATTATGGTACATAGATAATACCCGGAACAAAAATTTCAGATCGTACAAACACATTGGTTGTCTAATCATGCAATCATTTATTTTGATTTTAACTATACATATTATTTAATATATATATAATTATGTATACATGAGTAATTCACTGTTGAAATGTTACTAGCGATTTTATACATCGACCAAGCTACATTTTAGCATTGCTTCAGCTTAAACGATTCAGAACTCTGTATGAAACATACTGTAACATAACAAAACCCAATCGAATATAACCACTTTATCTGTTAAAAAATATTGATTTTGCAGCAACTTCGTAATTTTTTTTTATCGGACCAAATTAAGGCAATTGTGTTTCAGGTGACACAATCCTATAACTTGTATTTGCAATTATAACTATCAATTGAAATAATGTTAAATTTTTTTTTGTTTTGATGTCTATAAAAGTGATATTCCGTGTAGTCGAAACATGCCAAAACGCTACTTTGGCTCCCATATCATCTTAACATCGCTTCATCCTGTTACAATCTAATGAACGCCTAGGGGTGACTTGTCGCTGACGACGGACGCCACGCTTAGTACTGCAAGCAAATTTCGGCTGTCGTGAAGTTTCGATGCGCAATGTAGCTATTTTTGTGCGCATTATGGTGAAGGAAAACATCGCGCATCCTGAGAACTGCAAATTCGAAAAATACGTGCCAGCCACCAAACCGCATGCTGGATCCAATCATTCACGCTCGAAAGTTAGGCTTAGTAGGAAAGTAAAGTAGGTTCCGTGAGAACATTAGATGGCTCTCATGATAAAAGCCGCAAGGCGCAGCTAGTATGTCAATAAAGTTTCTTCTCCTTAATAGAAATACAAATATCTTTATTGTCATAGGTGAAACACGTAAAATATAGTACAATTTAAATACATAGATAGATTATGTGAACGTCATTTATTTGATTGAAGTAGATTGAACGACAATGTTCCCAAACCTACATATTCGTTCGCTGTAAAGTGTGCGTTTTATGTGTGTTTATGTGTGCGTTAACATTTCCAGTACCAAGTGGTTCCTATACTCCTACTACACGGCTGGCCGAGCTCCATCCGAGAGTTCTATGAGCTCATCCCAAAGCTGGTGAAGCCTTCCACTAAGACCTTTGTGTTCGAAGTTATCGCGCCTAGCCTGCCCGGCTTCGGATTCTCTGAGGTAATTTATTTATTTATTTAGAAAAGGTATCCAACAGAGGAAACACATAAAAATACGGTAAAAACAAAGGACTTAAGATTTCAAGATATTTAATTGCACAAATAAGTGTTACAAAAGGTAAGTAATATGGCACTTAGAACTTATTTGCCCTTTTCAGGCATTGCAAATCCTCTGGACGACGGACTTAAATCTAAGTGTTTCTAATTATAGAATATTGCAGCAAGCAAAAAAAAATAGTGAACTCAACTAAGCTAAAAATAATTAATTACGTACAAGTACAAATTTAAAAAGCTTATCATCATGCTTTAACAAAATAAACCATATACCTAAGTATTAAAAGTTTGTTTCGAAATTTTGTTTGGAAATTATTAGTCTTAAATGCATTAATTACGTTCAAACTACATAAAATGAAAATAAATGAGTGAGAGGTAAGTCACTTGAAGTTAGCATCGTTCAGCATGGGTCGTTTGGGTTGGTAGTGGCGTTTGTAGTACGCGGATCTCGGCCATCGTGAAGTTAGCCGTTCGAAGATCAAAGTAACTTTTTCGAACTAAATTGTCTTTGTGCATCACAAACGGCTGACTTCACGACGTGCTGCGGAAAGCGAACCCGGCAACTTAAACTCAACTCAGATTCAAGACGGACTCAACGCAGATTCAAAACGGACTCAACGCAAACTCACCTTGGACAACACAGATTCAATTTAGACTCAACTTAACTCATACTCAACACGGACACAACTCAGACTAAACACAGATTCAATTTTCAACTTGAACTCAACACGGATTTAACACAGATTTGACTTAGCTCAAGTTGGACACGATTCGAACTCAACACAGATTTAATTTAGACTCAAATTGAACTTAATTTAGATTTAACTCAGACTCAACACGGACACGATTTGGACTCAACACAGATTTAATTTAGACTCAAATTGAACTTAATTTAGACTTATTTCAGACTCAACACGGTTTAAACACAGATTTAACTTAGACTCAAGTTGGACTCATTTCAAACTCAACTCGAACTTAACTATAATTCCAGGCAGCAACGCGTCGCGGTTTCGGTCCAATGGAAATGGCGGTAGTAATGCGCAACTTAATGGAACGGCTGGGTTTCCAACAGTACTACATACAAGGCGGCGATTTGGGACACATGGTTGGCTCTATCATGGCAACACTCTTCCCTGAGAAGGTTCTCGGGTTCCATACTAACTTCCCAGCTGTCATTTTCAATCCTACAGCATCTATATATCACATACTAGGTAAGGCAATCGTCAATAGCATACACATACCTCTATTCATAAAATAATCTATCATTTTAGCGGCTTGCCTAGTCTATTGTCATACATATGTCAATGAACAAGACAGTTATGAAAGACACATTATTTAACAGAGGTTTGTAGGATAGCTTTATGATGCATTTATATTATGAGCTAAAATGAAAACTAATGAAGTGGAGTTTCTCTTAGATTTGTCTGTTTTTAGCCATATCTTAAAATTATTTTGAAAATAATTGAAATCACATCAGATTATCAATTCAAATTGTGTAGTTTTGATTTTCAAAAAAACTGTTTTTTTTTAGGTTAAGGTAAAAAATAAAATAAATAAAATAAAATAATGCTGGACAATCCACACAGCATCATCTAGCCCAAGGTAAGCTGCTGTTAATCAGAGCTGTATTATGGGTACTAGATGACTGATATATATTAATATAATACAATACATAGATAAATATTTTTTATTATATATAGAAAATACCCAGAACACCCGGAACAAATATTTGTAGATCATACAAACATTTGTCCAGAGGCGGGAATCGAACCCGCAACCTCTGCGTCGCAGGCGGACTTGCGCCCGCTGCGCCACATCGGTCGTCAAACTACATCTATATCTGTTTTGTAGTCGGTACTATATCTATATCTGTTTTGTAGTTTAGGTTTGGTTTTTTTATGTCAGCAAATGACGTGACTGTAAAGTCGTTCGCCTGATGTTTAGTGCCACGCCTGACTTTAACAGCAGTGTCAAAAAAAAACATTATTTCAACCATCTGCGTGACACTGCACTGCGCTCGTCACCCCGAGACGGAGTGCTCGTGACGTAACTGGCTAAGTTGTTCCTAACCAGATCAACGAAGTTACGCACTGTTCCGCGTAGTCATCATTTGGATGACCGGCGATTGCCAGTTCGGAGGGCACGTTAAGCAGTCGGTTCAGACTTTTTCAAAGTTGTTACGCCATGACAGAGGCCTTCGGGCGGCCTAAAAACTCTGACACCAGAGTTGGTCACTGACTCATACGAACTTACTTACTTAACCCGAGACGTAGTTAAGTAGGTTAGGTCTCTTTCGCTCAGTAATTTCATGGATCCTCGACCTTAGGGTCTCATCGCCATCTTCACTTAACTGAGTATTAACTGACCAATTAAATTTATTTCCAGGTTCATTAGCACCATCATGGATCGAGCAACCACAATTACACAATCGTATGTATCCTTACGGCCAGTACATAGCGAAGGTTGTTGAAGAATCCGGCTATATGCACATCCAGGCAACCAAACCTGACACTATTGGTAAGACAATTGTGTGTAATATAATAGTAGAGTTCTCTGTGATAGAGCTCGTCCGGGGAAGGACTACCTACCACCATACCTATTTTTGCCGCAAAACAGTAATGCTCGCATTGCTGTGTTCCGGTATGAAGGGTATGGTTTCCGGTGAAATTACTGGCACATGAGGCTACCATCAAGGTAGCCTCATGTGCCACCCTCATGGCAACCCGCGAGTGATACCTCTGGTATTGCAAGCGTCCATAGGCTGCGGTAACCGCTTACCATCTTGTGGGCCGAACGCTTGGTTGCCACTTCAGTTGTATAAAAAAAAAAATATATAATAATGAAAATCTTTATTTATATGTGTTGTGAAAGTACCTTCCCAACCTAAAATGGGGAAGAACCGCCCATGCACGGGAATACCTTGACGTGTACAAACGTTGATTAAATCGTATTTTAAAAATTATTATTAACTTAGAAATTTGTGGCAACCCTAACTTAGTTAACAATTTGCGTGGGTAGCAAACATAGTATACCGCACCTACCTATAATATTGCGTAGCTGACCACGCATAGACAACTTTACGCGTCTTATGCCATGCTATTTTTACCCTTCCTACCCTTCCTAACCTACTGGCTCTATACCAGTTCATCACGCATGTTTGTTCTGGGTGAGAATCGAACCCACAACCTACAGGGCAGAACGCAGAGCCAACTAACCAACTAAGTTGTGAGGCCAGTCTAATGCCCTTATAATTACTGGTATTGATTGCTGAGGCTGCGTTCCCACCAGAGATGAGCGAGGGATGTGTTTGATAGGAACCAATAGAATCACTTCATTGAAGCTGGGCAGAGCGAGGCTAGGTAAATGAAGTGATTCTATTGGTTCCTAACAAACACATCCTCGCACATCTCTAGTGAAAACGCAGCCTAAGTATTGTCTTTCTTTGTCATTCTTATGTCAATAAAGAAAAATACGATGATAGATTTGAAAGACACAACACATACAAGTACTACTACTACTATTCTAGCCAAGACTTGTAATTACACATTTGGTTCATTTTCATTTGTTTATCGAAAGTGCTTGTCGGAAGAAAGAAAGAAAGAAAGAAAAATTAAGGAAGGTTTCTCGTTGTGTTTTCTTGTCCTGTTCACGTTTTGTCCGATTTGTTCTATGGGGTTGGAATAGGTAGAAATAGATTTAGACTTTGTAAGCTATTTATTGAGATGCAGATGAAAATATTTACAGAGAAAAATTAAAAAATAAAAGATTTTTTTTATATCAAGTTTTTAGTTCCGAGCCAAGTGACAGTTCTTGTCATTTTTCATTCTTCCGGTAACCATGGTGATGATTATGCGCTAAAGAAGTTTCGTTAGGTTGATGAAATGAGTCGCCACCAAGGAAGTCGATAGATAGAAGGGCCCTGTGTTGTTTCTGTTGATCTTTGTTGGTAGACAGGTAGTAGGTCTGATTCTGATTAGTACGCAGGCACAAGTATTATCGATCCAAAGGTTTTGCTTTTCTGAGATACACAAAATTGAAATTTGACAAATACATTTGTTTGTTTACCTTTGTGGACTTGAATTAAAAACCAGACTATAGTGTTGCAGATGTCTATAGGCGACGATGACCGCTTTCCATCAGGCGGCTCGTTTGCTTGTTTGTCACCTTAGGACATAAAAAAAAACATAAATAGGCAACACGAATTTAAAGTACGTTTATGAATAAGTCTCAAAGTAATTACAAATTTTCTAGGTGCCGCTCTATCTGACTCTCCATCAGGCTTAGCCGCGTATATCCTTGAGAAGTTCTCCACCTGGACGAACCCGGCTTACAAGAAGGCGTATGATGGCAACCTCCTCAACAAGTTCTCACTAACACACCTGCTAGATAACGTGATGATATACTGGACCACTAACACTATCACTACCAGTGTAAGAGTGTACGCTGAGACATTCAATAAACGACAGATACCTGTTATTTTTGACCGGTAAGTTTGTACGAGTCAATGGTAAATTCTGGTGACGGAGTTAATACGCCCGAAGGCCTCTGTTATAGCCTGATTTTAAAAACCGGGACAGACCGCTTAACGTGCCCTCCGAAGCACGAAAGCGCTCAGTTGAAATTGCCTGGCGGTCACCCATCCCAATGGTGCCATGAAAAGCTCACAAAAAGATCTGTTATACTTATACCTAGAGTGACTTGCTGACCCTAGTTCTTACTTACAACAGAACAAAAATATGAATTCTTTTTATGTGGCCATTATGCACATTAGGCACATTATGTGATTTGTAATGAAAATTATGAATCACATAATTAATTATGATGAAGTGACAATTTTTAGACCCCTGAACACACCAACATACTCAAAATCAAAATCAAAAAATCAAAATCAAAAAATTATTTATTCAGTAGAATCACAAGGATCACTTTGAAACGTCTTACAAGCTAGGAAAATTTACACCAGTTCCAACGCGCCCATGCCGTAAAAGAACTGGCAACAACACCGGCTGGGTTCCTATCGCTTTTTTGGCATGACCCTTGCTATTGTTATGGATTCCAAGTAGAGTTGGAGCACATTCGTCCCAAGCTTTTTTATCATCTAGGTAATCGGTTGTTTTATAGTAAGCTTTTTGAGACAGATTTTGTTTAATTAAGTTTTTAAATTTGACAATTGATAAATTTTGTATGTCGCTTGGGACTTTGTTAAAGAAGCGTACACATTGCCCTTTAAAAGATTTACTGACCTTAGTGAGCCTAACTGTGGGAACAACGAGTTTATTTTTATTTCTAGTATTAACATTATGATTATCACATTTTTTTTTAAACAGATTAATATTTTTGCGAACATACATAAGATTTTCATAAATATATTGACAGGGTACTGTCATAATATTAATTTCTTTGAACTTATCTCTAAGTGATTCTCTGGGACCCATGTTATAAATTGCGCGAACAGCCCTCTTCTGCAACACGAATATGGTGTTAATATCTGCAGCACTCCCCCACAACAAAATACCGTAAGACATAATGCTGTGAAAGTAGCTGAAATAAACTAGTCTGGCTGTATCGACGTCGGTGAAATGACGGATCTTTTTGACTGCGTATGCTGCAGAACTAAGTCTCTTCGACAATTTATCTATGTGTGGGCCCCATTGCAGTTTATTATCTAAGGTTATGCCTAGAAAAACTGTGGTGTCCACAAGGCCTAGCTTTTCATCTTTTATTTTTATATTAGTTTGGTTTTGTTTTACATTAGGTAGTATGAAACGAACGCATTTCGTTTTATTTTCGTTTAACAATAAGTTGTTTACATTAAACCACCCTACAATTTTAGAGATTGCATTGTTTACTTTGTCAAAGTTAGTCTCTTGTCGCTTTAATTTAAATAAAAGTGACGTGTCATCAGCAAACAGTACAATCTCATGATCGTTCCTAACAAGCCGGGGTAGATCATTTATATATATTAAAAACAAGAATGGCCCAAGTATTGATCCTTGTGGTACACCAATTGTTACCACTGATCCCGGAGAACGCTTTCCATTTACGTCAACTCTTTGTATTCTATCACTTAGATATGAAGTGAGAAGGTCTAGAGCAACACCCCTAACTCCATAGTGTTGTAATTTTCTAATTAGTGTCTCATGATGTACACAATCAAATGCCTTAGATAAATCACAAAAAATGCCTAAGGCATCTTGCGATTCCTCCCAGGCTTCAAAAATGTGTGATATCAACTCAACACCGGCATCAGTTGTTGAGCGACCTCTTGTGAACCCAAATTGTTTACTATCAAGTAAGTTATTCATACTAAAATGTCTTTGTAACTGAATAAGAATAAGTTTTTCAAAAATTTTACTAAATGTAGGCAATACTGATATAGGCCGAAAGTTACCAGGGTCAGAATGACTACCTGATTTGAAAAGAGGTGTTATCTTGCTATGTTTCATTAAATCAGGAAACACACCACAGTCAATACATTGGTTAAATATAAAAGCTAAGTCAGGTGCAATGATTTCAATGAATGATTTCACAACGCTAACAGAAATGCCCCAGAGATCAGTGGTTTTTTTTACATTTATTAGTTTAAATGCTTTGATAATATCATTATTATTTACATAGTCGAAATGTATAACTGTAACTGTGGGCACACTCGACTCCTGACACTCAATAAAATGTATGAAGCAAACACGTCGCAATTACCACACGCATAGTTTGTGTACGTAAACGGTGCTGTTGTATGTGTGAGTGTCATTGTTGGTCACCCTATTATAGCAAGAGTGAGATAGCTCACTTTCGCTCGCGCTGGCATGCGCGCGCTGTGGACCTACACAAAATCAAAATAAACGCGTGCGTATATCCCTTAGAGTCAGTACCGGCAAACTCGCTCTCGGAGTGGGGTAAGTAAAACCGGTGGGAGGTAGGGAGTGGCCATTCTGTACATAACACTAATCTCTGTTCTGTGCTGGGTCACAATATGTTTGCTATTTTTTTTTATGACTAAGGCAGGTGTCTCGCAGCGGGCGACTGGCGATGTATTATTTTATTTATACGTTAACAAAAGCCAGTCAGCCAGTGATTTTCCTTAAAATAGTTTATCGCCCATCGCCTATCGCCGGCGTTGAGACAACTGCCTAATGGTTATTTAATTTATTTATGTTCAACAGAATTCCAACAGAAGTGCCGACGTGGGGCATAAAGTTCCGCAATGAGTTGGTCCACAATTCAGACAGCATGCTACGACTTAAATATAAGAACTACATACAAAGCAGGTACATACATCAGAATATTATAAGACTTACTTAATGACAGATTAACGCACCGCACAGGTATTTAGATGTACTAGCTGGATCTGCCCCAGCTTCGCACAGATGCAATGAAAACTTAAACACCCGTGCAAAGACGGCGCGGATCACTAGTAATAAATATAGCCTGTGTTACTCAGAGATGTAGCATTCTAATGGTGAAATAATTTTAAAAATCGGTCCAGTAGTTTTTGAGTTTATTCGTAACAAACAAAAAACAAATCTTCTCTATTTATAATATTACATACTAATAAACCTTCACCTGCCGCGCCACATCGGTCGTCAAAATATAGTCGCTACCGTCGTCTGTTCCTTTGGATGTACGCTTTTTAACTACGGAATAGATATGATGTGGTTTTAGCAATAGATAGTTTTTTTTTTTATACAACTTAAGTGGCAACCAAGCGTACGGCCCACAAGATGGTAAACGGTTACCGCAGCCTATGGACGCTTGCAATACCAGAGGTATCACTCGCGGGTTGCCACTTTGAGGCTGAGATCGAAAGCCTCATGTGCCAGTAATTTCACCGGAAACCATACCCTTCACACCGGAACACAGCAATGCGAGCATTATTGCTTGGTGGCAGAAATAGGTATGGTGGTAGTCCTTCCCCGGACGAGCTCTATCACAGAGAACTCTACTACTCTTAAACTCTTAAAGAGTGATTGAAAAGGAAGGTTTATTGTAGTTTAAGCACCCGTACGAAGCCGGGGCGGGTCGCTAGTATACTATATAATGTTAATGTCAGTCTGATGGTAATTGCAGTATTGTGGACGAGGGAGGTCATTTCGCGGCGCTCGAGAATCCAGACCTAATGGCGCATGATATCTTCGAAGCTGTTCACACCTTCAGGCAGTTTCATGGCATCACGTATGTATTTATTCCTACTAGTATTTGATCACGGCTTCGCTTCGCTTTTCTTTAGAAATTTTAGGCGATTTGTATGAGATAGTGGTGCCAATTCTGTTATAACATTTTCTAAACTAACTAAAATTGTTGCCGTCCTTTTCTAATGAATTAAAATACAAAGGACCGCTATAATTTTAGTTAGCTAAGCTTTAAATGCTACAACAGAATGACACCATTAACAAAATATGGTGATAGAGTTACCAGGCCGCGTCAGTTAGTAAGTAGTAAGACGTTAAAGTAGAATTTTATTTAGTAAAATCACAAGGATTCTTTTGAAACGTCTTACAAGCTAGGACCTAGCGTAAATCACCTAGCTGCTGGGTGATTTACGCCAGTTCCAGAGCGCCCATACCGTAAAAGAACTGGCAACAACACCGTCTGGATTCTTACCTAGTTTTTTAGGCACGACGCTTGCTATTGTTATGGATGCCGAGAGTATAGACGAAGACAATAAACAAATAGCCTATGCTACGCATGCCCAATTTACTTTCAATTCGTTCAGATATTGTTATGGATGCCAAGACAATAACGCGCAACACACAGCGGGCGGGCGCGGGTCGGCTCAGATCCGCCGCGACTGTTTTATCTTATAATTAGTGTGGACGACCCGACCCGCGCCCGCGTTCTGTGTCTTGTCATCCTTGACGTCACTACAAATACAACAAGAAACACCCGCGGCAGATCTGCCGAGGGCCCGCGCCCGCGTTCTGTGTGTTGCGCTTAAACAAATAGCCTTTATACTATATAAGTTGTTAGGCCATGACAGAGGCCTTCGGGCGGCCTAGAAACTCTGTCACCAGAGTTAGAGCCACTGACTCATACGAACGAACGAACGAACTGACTATTACTACGCATCAAATGCCCAATTTACTTTCAATTCGTTAAGTGGTTACGGCGTGATTAAGATACTTGCATACAAGACAACCAGCATTAGCAGAAAATAGCTTAATTATATTCTTTTATTTCCCCTTGTAATTTATCATCAAGACAGTCTTTTAATGTTCCCACTGCTGGGACACTGACCTACTCTCGGGCGAAAATGATTGTTTCTTAATCCACCACGAGGACCCAATGCGGATTGGTGGATAACACATGTCTTTCGAATTTTTAATTCTTGGACATGCCGTTTCCTCGCGATATTTTCCTTCACCGTATAAGAGCACTGGCATTGCGCACATATGTTTTTCGTAGCGAAAAATCCATTGGTGCACGACCTTAGGATCCGAAGGCGGGGTCACTACCACTAAACGACCAGTGCTTGTAATTTGTAAAATGTATAAAAACATCAGAGATATGAGGACGCTTGTTATTTGAACGATGCGCGGTGGCACATTAGTAAGTGCTTCTTTGACAATTTTAGATTGCACGAAGATGATTTATAAATAGGCTGTTTATTTATGTTTTAACTTTTTTATTTCCAGCAAAAACCCTGCGCCAAAAACAAAACCAAAAACAGTGTACGATTTCACAGTCAACAACATTTTTGGCAAACCGATATCACTGAAAAAGTACAAAGGTTACGTTCTCATTATTGTGAACGTAGCTTCCCAGTGCGGATTCACGGAAAACAACTACAAAGAGCTCAACCAGCTATACGAAAAGTACTACGACAAGGGTCTACGTATCCTGGCATTCCCTTGCAACCAGTTTAATAGCCAAGAACCGGGCTCATCATCAGAAATCGTCAAGTTTACTAGAGATAAAGGGGTGCAGTTTGATTTGTTCGAAAAAGTCAATGTTAACGGTGAAAATGCGACGCCATTGTGGAAGTTTCTAAAGCGATTGCAAAGTGGCACTTTAGCGGACTTTATCAAGTGGAATTTCACAAAGTTTATTATTGATAGAAATGGTATGCCGGTGCAGAGGTTTGGCTCGAATGTTGACCCAATCGAAATGGAGCCATATTTGCTACAGTATTTGTAAAAACTAATTCAGGACTATCAAGCAATGTGAACTAGTGAGATATACAGATGTAGGTATAGTTCTCACAACGGATCTCGGCCGTCGTGAAATTAGCCGTTTCGATGCGCAATAGAGCTTTTTCAAACTAAATTGTCTTTGCGCATCACAAACGGCTAACTTCACGGAAGCCTAGATCCGCTGTGCGAACTATACATATTTTTTTTGTAGACACATCTTATAATACATTGATACCATTGTTACGTAGTACTAATATCTGTTCTGTGCCGTTGTCCCGGATTTGGACAAATATTTGCAGATCATGCAAACATTTGTCTCGCAGCGGGGATCAAACCCGCAACTTCTGGTCGGTTCGGTAGCGGCCACCAAGGTCGTCTAACGTGACACAAGACCAGTAGAATCATGTACAAGAGACATTCCATCGACAGCTAAAGTTAAGCTAAATTTTATAATAAATCTAAAACTTAAAAAAAAATCTTATTTGTCTTTGTTGTATTTAGTTATTTTTTACACCCTGATACTCGCTGTATGTTTAGGTAGGTAAAGGCTGCCACAGATAACATAATAGTAGGCCAGCGGATCTAGGCAGTCGTGAAGTTAGCCATTTCAATGCGCAATGGAGCTGTTTTAAACTAAATTGTCTATGCGCATGACTGAGCATCACAAATGGCTAACTTCATGAATGCTTTGATCCACTGCCCATACTATAATTATTGTTAAATTATAGCAATAATTATTTTCATGCGATTTTACTTCCTACAGTGCAGGTTTCAATTCCATAAAAGGAAAGCGATAAATAATAGAATTATATTTAACTCAAGATGTTGAGAAAAAATTACGCACACTAAAAAACATTTCTCTAACTAAAACAGCACGTTTTATTACATTGTTACGTAATAAAACATCACTAAACTGTCTGTCTTCCCAGACGCAGCTTCGACAGGTCCTGGTGAATGGTTCTAGAACTAGATTCACTTTGGAGCTCCGGTATCGCTGCTATCATCTGATGAGACAATGATTACTCAACAAAAACTCTCATAGCAAATAAGACTAGTCTCGAACCCACGACTTTAGGATCGGAAAGAGGGGTCAACTAACTACCACTAGACCACTAGTGATTCTTGTTGCACCTAGCAAAATGACAGCCTTCTAATGTTCCCACTGCTGGGACACTGGCCTACTCTCAAGCGAGTGATTGGGTCTTAATCCAACACGCGGACCCAATGCGGATTGGTGGATGCCACATGTCTTTCGAATTTTTAGTTCATGGACATGCCGGTTTCCTCACGATGTTTTCCTTCGCCGTATGAGAGCACTGAAAACAAAACGACTAGAAACGAATAAATCCGCCTAATGAGTAAATAACCAAGTATGATTTTGTACTAACTAAGATCTACAGGGAATAAAAAAAACACTACATAATTATATAAAAATTAATTTAATAAACAGTTATGCATACTTACTGTAGATCCAAAACTTACTGCACACTCGGCAAGTAATATTTAAAATAAATTGCAATACTAACTCTCAAAAACAGCAATGTCTTGCCAAATGTGAACATGTAAACTGAGAAATACATCAAATGAATATTTACTCTGTATACAAATAAACTTGCATGGAATTACATTAAATCCTTTAAATAAAATTACGAAAATGCAATTATAAATACAATGATCTCTACACAATTTACTTCAAATATTACTCTAAAATACATTCTTGGCATATGATTGAAAGGCAACTTTATAAAATCCTACAAATAATTTTGTTTGTCAGTCCCCAACAATTAGCTTCTATTATTTTTATGGGTATCTGCCAATTAGCTAACTTGACACTTATTCAAAGGTTAAGGTACTGGTGCTTACTTTTATAAACTTCTGTATGGAACATGAAATAATTTAAAATAACATTGCAGTGTGCCTTTAAAATATGACATGCTTTATGTCAAACCTTCCAACCATAGCCAATACCAAAACCACGTTAGGGTATATCCTTAATAACCTCAGCAAGCTGTTCTCGTGTGAACATATGGAACATGGACCCTGGAGTCATGGTGACCACTTCCACATTGCTCTCGGATAGCTTCTCTTCCATGACCTGCTTCAGGATGGTGAGGGCAGACTTGATTGCTTCTTTTAGGGTCATGGATTTGTGATACACTTCCTAAAACACCAAGTTCAAATTTAATACCTTTCTGTTTAACACATTGTATAATAATGTACTATATTATTCACAAAATAATGTGTAGTAGTCCTTCGCCTCAGCACCCCAGAACTCACGATCGGAGAGAGGTAAGTAAAACCAGTGAGAGGTGGGGATTGGCCATTCTGTACATATTACTAATATCTGTTCCGTGGTACTGCTTAGCTATTATCTTTTAAAAGTACAATACCAAAACCATACCTTCAAGCTCTGTTGAGCACCCTCACTGCCAGAGCCAATAGCCTTAGCGTCATACTGGACAAATGTACCGCTAGGATCCATGTGGAATAATTGAGGACCTTTCTCATCAATACCTGAAACACATTCTTTTATTAGTACCTATTATTATAATTTTTTAAATCTCTTTAAATATCATCATCATCATGACAGCTTTCTAATGTTCCCACTGCTGGGACACTGGCCTACTCTCAAGCAATAGTGATTGGGTCTTGATCCATCACGCAGACCCAATGCGGATTTGTGGATGGCACAATTTTTAGTTCTTGGACATGCCGGTTTCCTCACGATGTTTTCCTTCACCGTATGAGAGCACTGGCATTGCGCACATAAATTTTTCGTAGCGAAAAATCCATTGGTGCACGTTCGGATGCGAACCCACGACCTTAGGATCGAAAAGAGGGATCACTACCACTAGACCACCAGCGCTCTTTAAATATATTTTTCAGATAATATGGTTAAGTAAGTTTGTGTGAGTCAGTGGCCAAATCTGGTATTATATCTAGTTACGGTGAAGGAACTCATTATGAGAAATACGGTAGGTATGTTCATGATCTAATTGAAAGACATGTGCCATCCAGGCCATGGACTAAGGCCCAATCACTCTTGTTAGAAAGTAGGCCAGTATCCCAGAAGTGGGAACATCAGAAGAAAAAAGATGTTCTGTATTTCATAAGATATTAACAATTCATACAATTGAAACTAAAGTGGTTAGAAATCATTTTAAAAATATATGAAAGGCAATTTACCACCTTTAATTAAATTAATCAATCATTAATCAAGTAATTAATGATGTAAAAGCTCTTCTTCATGAGCACTGCCTATGATCTTGCTATGAAAAAATATGCTGTTCACACATTTCACACAAGTTGCCACGGTCTTTATTATCTCAGGTTAAAAATTATGAAAAAAAAGTTGCAGATTAGTATCAGACCCTTTTTTAAAATACACCACAAAACTGTTAGCTGATTTAATTTGTAGAAGATTCAATTAATCTCATATTTGTTATATAAGTTGATGCACTATCAATTATTATTATAGTATAAACACTAAACAAATACCTGCAAACATAACAGCCACACCAAAAGGCCTAGACATAGCAGTGCCACTGTCATCATCACTGTCTCCAAACTGTATCGCAAGGTTGGAGACAGCTTGCGCACATGATTCCACACTCATACACTCATTGTAAACAAACCAGTGGTTCTGGCATTCCACACGGGCCCGTTCTACTAGAGTCCTGTAATAAAAGGTGAGAATTGATTGTTTCATGAATACAAACATTTTATATACCTTTTAGGTCCTAAGACAGAACATGGAGTGTAATAAAACAAGTGACAAAATAACCAATATCTCTTGATATTGGGTTGGACTGTTATAAAAAACTTTACCTGGAGTCCGCCATTAGTCCAGAAACAGCGCAGGCAATGTGCCGATCTACTTCTACAATCTTCTCAATAGTAGTAGTCTCCATGAGAGGAGAAGTGATCCTTTTTTCAACAGCCAAAACTACACCTTCGGAAGTACAGATGCCAATAGCAGTCGAGCCCAACTTGATCGCTTCAATAGCGTATTCCACTTGAAAAAGCCGCCCTTCAGGGCTGAAAGTGTTGACACCGCGGTCATACTCAGAGCGGGTTAAAAACATCTGAAAATGAAAATATATAAAATGAATTAAAATAATGTACCCGGCTGCTAAGGTTATGACAGGATGACAAGGCGGTTTATATTACTACTATAGCCTGCTTACGTTTTATCTGTTTCTTTCAACTTCAATAATAACCTTTACTTTTCCAGAATCTCCCGATAGATAATGCGTAATGCGTGCAACGTTGAAAAATTTAGAAAATGTTTGCAGCGTCCAAAGAAAAACAATGATTTTCGGAATTATGGGTGTTTGTCAGTCAAGTGTCAACCAATCAATAGTCAAGTCAGTCAAGCAAATACATATGATTGTAAACAGAGAAGGACAGCACTGGCTTAATTTTTTTTGTTTGGAGTAAAAAAATAAATATATATATATATTGTTTGGAGTCAGTCACTGAACCAATGTAAATCGCACTTCAGATTCAGAGCCAGCAGGCAGCAGCCATAATGCGTAAATCTGAAACTAATGGCACCTGTCAAAAAATCGATGTTCACCAGCTGTCCCACAGCCTTAGGGCTAGACCGCACTGGGCGACACTTCGCGGCAGCGGCGCGACGCGACACATAGTGACAAAATATTCTTTGTATGAAATTGTATGAGGTATAACGCACTTCGCTGTAGCGGAACTACGCGACGCGACACTGCGCGTCAAAGTAGACCAACTCATCAAAACTGAAGCGCCGGCCGGCGCCGTGTCGCGTCGCGTAGCTCCGCTGCCGCTAGTGCTGTATAGCAAGCGACGTGACACTTCACTTTATTCATGTTAGTGGACAGCGTCTTGGTAGGTTCATGAAACTCCACGTCTACAATTACATTGCTAAATGTTGCGATATTAAATGCAAATCAATTACAGAAGCCAAACACACCATAAAGAAATGGTTGGTCACATTAAATTACCATCAGACCGAGGAAGTCCTTATTAGTATATGTTAGATTTATATATTAAACTTATGCATAATAATATGTTTTATAATGGTAGGTAGGTTTATATATAATTATTGTTAAAGTTATAGTATTTATTTAATCTACTTTTTATACTGTCTCTGGAGCAAAACGAACTTAAATATTTTGTATTAAAGTTTCCTCGATTCAGGCTGCGCCTAGTGAGGAAACTGATAGATATTTTCATATTACTGTAAAAATCTTTTTCTTGTAATCTTGTAATCCATAACCTCACAGTAATAAACTTTTTTCATTTCATTTTTCAGTAGGTACATCTTCCTCAGAAGCTGCCGAACGACTGACATATATTTGCTGCAAACTGTCGCGCCACTGCAGTTCTAGTGCGGTATACCTACTAGTGTCGCTATGTCGCGTCGCGCCCAAAGATTTTAATAACTGTTGCGCCGCTGCCGCGAAGTGTCGCTCAGTGCGGTCTAGCCTTATGCCGCAGTTTCCTTAAACGAAGAAGAAGAAGAATAAAGAAAAAGAACAGCAACAGACAGCCTAGAAAATAATACGATACGAGTAATAGTTCTGCGGATCTAAGGATCTAGGCTTCCGTGAAGTTAGCCGTTTCAATGCGCATTTTTTTTTTAAATTAAATAAAAGATAGTGCTGACTTTCTCTAGGGTGGGTGCCCCAGAATCTAAATTGCTCCAATAATTGCTTGTTGCCCGTGCCGGCCGGCAGCACTTTGATTTGGCTGGCTGCTTAGAGATTAACATAAACAAAAACAAACAGACTGGAGCCTACTGCTGGAGAGCTGGTTGTCACAGCTATGGAACGTTGATTTGCAAAGACATGGACAAAGACACATTACTATTATCGTCTTTGGCACATTGTGGCGTAAGTAGGTACCTACTTTCTACATTAATTATTACTAGACATTGCGAAATAATAAAAGTGAGTTATTTTATTGGGTCCTGTTATGAAATCGGTTATTAGTAGGAATTCCTTGACGTTAGTACCTAAGTAGGTACCTATGTGGTTAACATAGGTATGTTACATAACGTTGTGCAATATGAAACGAGTGGGGAGGATTTAAAAATTTCATTCTTAATTTCCTCAAACGGTTCAGCTTTTCAGTTAGTAATGTACCGACATTACAATATGTACTACCTATTCTTTAGTTAGTTTATTACTTACCATCTTTAAAAAACAATATGTGCAGTGTTTCAGTGCCTACGTAGAGAACTACCTGACTACTTAAGCGTAAGTACTTGATTTTGGTAGATATATACTTTATTACTATTATATATAATTTTTATACAGGTGGTCTAAACATCATTATAGAAAAATTTGATTTCTCAGATCCAGTGGTATCCTAAAATACCCCATGTAATGTTCCTGGTTTTTTTTTGTTTTTTTTGAGAATGGTTAATTAGAATGATTGATACGGATAAAAAAAACGTTTGAGGATATTTTTCAGAGATTTTTTTTTGTAAAATGTTTCCAATCCTAGCATTATGTAGTGCAACTTATAAAAGTTTTGATCAAAAGGGACAAAAAGCAATGACGAATTCTGTAGGTAGGATGGCGCCTTTATTTTATCCTTTTTTTTTGGCATTCATATAAAAAAAATATGTGTTACAGGTACAAATATCTACCTAATAACTCAGAAAATAAGCTAAATAATGAGCTTGTAGTGACCAAAACACAAATTAAAATATTAAAGTTATACACATAGGTACTCTAATTTGTAAGTCCTACTAATTATTATAAATGCGAAAGTCTGGGTGTGTGTGTGAAAATGTTTGTTACCACATATCTAGCCGATTGTGATGAAATTTGGAATGTAGATAAATAAATAAATAAATAATGCTGGACAATCCACACAGCATTATCTAACCCCAAGGTAAGCTGCTGTTAAACAGAGCTGTATTATGGGTACTAGATGACTGATATATACTTAATACAATACAATACATAGATAGATATTTTTTATTATATATAGAAAATACCCAGAACATCTATCAGAACATCCCGTACATCTAAGTATTTGTAAGTCCTAGGTACTAATATTATAAATGCGAAAGTCTTGGTGGGTGTGTGTGTGAATGTTTGTTACCACATATCTAGCCGATTGTGATGAAATAATGTAGATAGCTTAAATCCTGGAATAACATATAAACTACTTTTTATCCCTGTAAAATTGACTGTTTCTGTGGCATAGCAAAAAAAACTGCAAAAACGCGGGTGAAGCCGGTCAAGTGCGGGTCAGCTACACATAAATTAAAACACTATTATTTTTTTAGAGAGACAGATTTGTATTTTTGTTTGTTACTAATGAACTTAAAAACTACCGGTCCGATTTCAAAAGTTCTTTCACCATTAAAATGCTACATTATCCTTGAGCAACATAGGCCATAGTTATTACTAGCGACCTGCCCCGGCTTTGCACGGGTGCTTGTTGTCATCCCGTGCGAAGCCGGGACGAGACGCTAGTATAATATAATTACTACTACATTTTTAAGAGTTAAGTACTTCATGATCATGACAAGTATTCAAAATATACCCATTTAAATTAGGTATTCAAATTATTAGAATAAAGTCAGTGATTCAAAATTATTTTATTTAATAAAATATATATGTACATAATATTTTAATTTACTTAGACTTTATTATTTTTTTAATTGTTAGGTAAGTTCTTCCGTGACCATGGTGCATGTAACTGTAACTGGGCCGAAATATCGGGAATCAATAAAACTCACAAATCATGGTACATGGTTTTTGGTGAAAATAAATTTAATTTTTAGAGTCATTTTTAAAACTTTCATGATAATTGATGGTGTGTGTGGCCCAGATTGTGCTTTGACTTACCTATTAGGCAAGTGGGTAGCCAACTGGTACTATAATTCAGGTGACTAGCTACGCTACAGTCGTATCACGGAACAGATATGGTTGTGGTACTAATATATGTTCTGTGTTACAGTATAATCACCTGAGTAAATATCTAAAATGTTGTCATAATGTTAAAGTTGTTATTTATTTATGTAGGCACTTTACTTGCACCTTTGATGACTTATTGTTTGAGAAACATAAAATGATGTAGGTTATGGGAGGTACTTGGTCCCTGTCTAAGTAGGTAAAGGTACCTTAACTTGAATCAGTTTACTTTGCTTGTTTATCTAAATATCAGATTGAATTAGAAGATGTTATAGATCTTTGTACCTACCATAACCACCAAGTTTGAATACTACTTTCATGTTAGAGTTAATTAGTGTACTTACCTACCTATATCTAGGTAAAATAGGTATGCTAAATAACTACCTTACCTCTTTAGGTTCGGTTAGATTTAAATAGGTAAGGTAGGTACCTACCACCTACCTATTACTTAGGTATAATTAATATAAAGGTGGGAAA